>JARQAC010000023.1:3600000-4200000 GCA_036172945.1 Meloidogyne incognita
AATTTTCTTTTATTTTTATTTAATTATTTTAAGGAGATGTTAAATTAAATAATTTGGATATTAAGGAAACAGCTTTAGATGATCTTGATCTTCCCGTTAGACTTAAATTTGGCTATATTCAAAGTCTTGTACTTAAAATACCTTGGAAATATCTTTATACTGAACCGACTATTGTTAATATAAGGTATCTTGTTTTTGGAAAGATTTTAAGGTTTTTACAGTCGGACCAATGATGGGCCGTAACTCCGGACTTTGTTGGCCCGAATCCGACGGGAATCTTGAAGACTAGCTAGACAGTCTTTTTACCCTGTCAATCCCTGACGTTTTTAATATAATGAGGTGTATTTTGGATAGAGGGTATCGCTTAAGTAGCATCTCTACCCGATGACCAACCAAAAACGTTTCCGTAATCGAGTTTTATCTGTATTGGGTCGAGAGTTATTTTCGAGTTTTATCTGTAAAACAACTATAAATTTATTTTTTTTCAGTGAAATTTACATGATAATTGTGCCTAACCAAGGAATTGTTTATAACGAAGAGAAAGCTAAGAAAAATGAACAGGAGGCGAAGCAAAAGAAACTTACTAGACTTGAAGAAAATAGAAGAAATAAACTTAGTAAATTTTTTAAAGTGATTTTATACAAATTTCATTTTTTTACAGAACAAAATATCCAAACAGACGATACTTTCACTGAAAAATTGGTTGCACAAGTTATTAAAAATTTGCAGATTCGAATAAAACGAGTCCATTTACGTTATGAAGACAAATTTTCTAATAGAGGACGGCCATTTGCTACTGGAGTGACTCTCGATTCTCTTAATTTTCAGGTTTTTCTATATTTAATTTTTGCGGACAATTGCATTTTTTGTCCGCAAGTTTTCTAAGCCTTTAACGTGAGGATATTGTTGAGGATATAATTGCCTTTAGTTGCATCTTGGGGCTAAAGTGCTTTCTAAAAGGAATTTTTATCACTAACAAAAGACATTTCCTTGAGTAGGAACGATGTCAGAACCATCTTTTATCTTTCACTTCTCTTTACAAATTATGCAGTAATTGTCCACGAAAGTGTTGCCCATAAAAAAATTTTTTATTTCTTATTTTTAGACGACCGATGAAAATTTCCAATTGACAGTACAAAAAGAAGCCGTTAAAATATTTTACAAGTAAAATTTAATTATTTAAAGTTTTATAAATTTCAAAAAAATTTAAAGACTCGTCTCGATGAATCATTTAAGTATTTACTCTAATGCTGGATCTACTCTTATTTCTGATTTGCTTGATAAAAAAGAAATTACAAAAGCATTGTGTAATTCTATTTCTACTGATACTAGTCGTCCTGAAGGATATAAATATGGTTAGTTATTTTTATTAATTTTTTTGAGGGGTTGGTGTCATTTCAACAAAATTCGATAAATAATGTTTCTAACTTTTGTGGCTAGGGTCTGTTTGCCGAAATTTTAAAATTTTTCTAAATAGAAATACTAAACACAGATCAACCATTTTCAATTGTAAAATTATTTTCCAGAGATTAATCATTATTATGGCTAAATTTTAAAGTTAAAATTTCTTAGGATTCTTGAGAAGCATTTAGAAAAATAAAAATTCCGTAAAAATCATTTTGGTATTTGCCCCTCTCACTCCATTTTCTGGAATAGCCCCCAATTTTATTCTTTTTTATATTTTTAGTACTTGAACCCTTATCTTTAAATGCCAAATTAAAATTAAATCAAAAACCTGAAACTGACGGATCTGACTGGACTATTCCAAAAGTTGATTTAATTTTACAATTGGAGAAACTTGCTTTGGCTATTGGGAAATTTCAATATCAAGATTTTCTTTTATTTTTGGAAGCACAAGAAAGATTTAATTTGTCAGCACAGTATTTTAAATATAGACCAAATTTGATTGAATATAAAAATCATTACAAAGAATGGTAATAAATTTATTTTTTATTACTTAATTTTGCTAAATAAAAATATTGGTGGCCTTAATTTTTATTTGGAAGGGAGCCGGGAAAAAATATTGAGTAACCGAGTCCGTCAAGAATAAAGTTGGTCCCCGACTTTCCGTTTCACCAGACAATGATTTTTAGACTCCATTTCTGTCCCGATCCCCGACATCCCTGTTGCCCGATAAAGTTCTCCCCGACGGGTCGGATATCTCCCCGTCCCCGCCCGAGAATGCTCTTTAGTCCCCCGACTTCTATCCCAATCAAAATTTCTGTCCCGATCCCCGACATTCATTTTATCCGAAAATGTTCTCCCCGACGGGTCGGATCTTCTTTTTACAATTAGTCAAGAATCTAAAAATATTTTCCTGATTTTTGAATTCTTACAAGAAAGTTTTTTGTTCATGTAAAAAGTAAAAATATACGAGGCGAAAAATATTTGCAAATTTAGCCCACCAAAATTTATTAACCCAAAACTTGTCATTTAAAAAAATATTTTTCTATTTTATTAAAGGTGGAAATTTGCTTACAATTGTATTCTTCACGAGCATGTTAAGCGACGTCGAAATAATTGGTCGTGGGAAAGAATGAACAAACATAGGCAAATGGTTCGGGATTAT
This sequence comes from Meloidogyne incognita, assembly GCA_036172945.1. NCBI lineage: Eukaryota > Metazoa > Nematoda > Chromadorea > Rhabditida > Meloidogynidae > Meloidogyne > Meloidogyne incognita. Next base: position 3,602,570 of record JARQAC010000023.1, read on the forward strand.
AAAGAAGCTTGGATTGTTTTTAGAACGGAAAAGAATCCAAATGAATTTGTTAAAAAGACGATTGAGGTTAGGAAAATTTTTTATTTTTTTCCCAAAAAAATTCTTTCTGAATTTTAGAACGTAGAAGAAGCTCTCGATGTTTTTAACCTTAATATAGCTAGACAACAAGCAGAATTTGAAATTGATAGGCGTGATGATTTAATACGTGTTGAGGATCAAAAACAAGAAGGATGGGTTGGTTGGGCTAAAAGTTGGTTTGTTGGAAGTGGAAAAAAAGTAGAGACAGAACAGACAGAGGCTGATGCAAAAATTATGGAAAAAATTGAACAAGCAGTTACTCCAGAAGAAAAACAAAAATTATTTGAAGCTATTGACTATCAGGTTAATATTTTCTAAATTGTTTTTTGCGTGGCTTTGAACCAACATCAACTTCGTTGACAATATTCAAAAATTCTAGTCCTAAGGGCCAAGGAGTTTATCCTATCGATTTTTTGTTGATTAAATTTGTAGAGTTTATTCCTCTTTGAAGATGAATTCCTATTTCCTTTGATTTAACCCTTAAATATTTTTTTGATTTGTTTTCATTGTCAGTCAAAAATTTAAACTTAAAAATCTCTAAAAATAGCCACTAATGTGTTGGACCTCAACTTTTCTTTACTTTTCTTTTTAAGGAAAATACCCCACCAACCGATTATCCAAAACATTTTGTTGAAAATCGAATAAATTTTGGCCTTGCATCAGTTGTGATTTCTTTAGAAAATGTTCTCGAAATGCGCTTTGCTGATTTGACAGCAAATTTGGATCATCGTCCATCGGCAAATGCTATCAAGTTTTTTTAAATTTTTTTTCTTATTTTTAGGCTTATTTTTTAAAGGTATATTTCTTGCATAAAATCTTTTGAAATGAATGCCTTCCAAGAAAATTCAAAATCCCAATCAATATTAAAAATGACCGATTCTAACCGGCCTTGGCTTAAAATGCAAATTGAAACAAATCCTTTAAATAAAGATTTTGATCAATCAGTAGAATTACTTGTTGCGCCTATAATGTTGATGTATCATGCTCCAGCAGTAAATAAAGCTTTGGATGTTTTTAAACCTCCTGAAACTGTTCGACTTCAACAATTGACTGCTTTGGCTATTGCAAGATATGAGGAAGTTAAGGTTGGTTGGTGGATTTTTTGATTTCTGGTACCCTAAATAAAATTTTTGATTTCTTGATTAAAGTATGTGAATTTCCTTTACAAGTTCTGGACTGATTCTTTATCAGAAAATCTAGGAAAACTTCAGTCGTTAAAATCATGATGTCTTATTGATGAATAATAAGCACAGTTAACTAGAAAAAGAATTATAAATCTCATTATTAACTCCCATTCCCTCTTTTTAGGCTCGTTCTACAACAGCTTTACAACACATGGTAGAACAAAAACGCAAATTAAAATTGGAGATTCAAATTGATCCTGCTACAATCGTTTTGTGTGCTGGAGGTGTTTTTGACGAAGGAAAGAATGCTTTAGTTGCAGAATTGGGACAACTTAATTTAAATACAAAATCACAATCACCTGAAAGAGCATATGAAAAGGTTCTTTTTTGAAAATTTAAACTTGAAGAAATTTTTATTTTGTAGATACGTGACCAAAAATTAAAATCTCTAATGGCTCAAGCTTATGATAATTTCCAATTAAGCCTTTCAAATGTTCAATTAATTTTTGCTGATACTTTTAAGACGTGTATGCAAGCAAGGAATGATAGATATTCTCCATATCATTTATTAAAACCTACAAATATGGTTATTGATGTACTCCGTTCAACTATTGATGATCTTCAATTACCAATGTATTTTTATTGTTTTAAAAGTTAATTTGTTTCTTCGAGGGGTTCTAGGCGATTCTAAAATTTTGGCAGTCTTGCAAGGGCGTAGCCAGGGGGTCGGTTTTTTTTGGGGGGGGGGGGGGGGGGGGGCTAACATTGGGTGTGCGGCAAAATTTTGGCGTTCACTTTGGCGTTCCGAACGCAAATTTTTTTGTACATAAATTTTCATCTCTTCAGCGCCGCAGGCGAAAATTTTTTGGATTTTGAAGCCCTAGAAGCCAAATTTCTTCCATTTTTGCGCCGCAGGCGAAAATTTTTAAAATTTTGAAGGCCGTAAGCCGAAAAAATTCACTTTTTTGCTCAATCCCCTCCTCAAATTTTTCCCTTTTCCCCATTTCGGGGGGGGGGGGGGCTTTAGCCCCAGAAGCCCCCCCCCCCTTGGCTACGCCCTTGCAGTCTTGGCACCGGAAGAACGATGCTCCTAAAATTTCTTACATGCCACAGATATTCTTGCAGAACTAGGATTTAATTGAAAATTTGAATTAACTTGACATTTGTCAATAAGACTACAATTGTCGGAACCGAAAACCGAACCGAAAACCTTAAGATTTTCGGGTTGGTTTGATTAACCTAAAAATTTGGTGAAACAAACACCATGAGCGCGGAGATTCCTGTCATTTTTTAGCTACGAGGCTTTTTTCAAGTATAAAATTTAATACTTTTAAGGTTTCGAATGTTTGGAAACTTACCAGATGTTGTTCTAATAATTTCTGATGATCGTCTAGTTAAACTTCTAGAATTACTAAATAGCATTCCTAGACCTGAATTTGATCAAGAAGTTGTTGATTTATCTGCGCCAATTGAAGGAACAAAATTGCGTGATCGAGCAAAAATGGTTGCGATTATGGAAGTCAGTGAATTGGATGAAAATATTTTGTTAAAAGACAATGAAGAAGGAGGAGAAGAAAAAAGTTCAACTTCTTCTGATATGAAGGGAGAAAAGAAAAGCGACTCTGATTCGTCTACTTTACATAGAGAATTGCAAATTCAATTTGATATTAATTTGAGTCTTAATGAGGTTTCTAAAGATTTTTCAAAAATTATTTGGGTTAAATATCTGTTGGAAAAGCCTTGGTTCATAGTTAGGTTCTAATAATGAGCATTGGTCATCTTTTTGGGTTATAAATTTCTTATCGGTTGACTACTCAATTTGAGTTGAGAAGAAAGGGGTTGGGTTTTCGAAAAATTTTTTCGGATCGGCTTCGTGTCGAAAAAAGTCCGGGGGTTTCTTAATTTCTGGTGTCGGATTTCTGATACCCCGTTACATCCCTTGTTGGCTTTGTTTGAAACTTCCACGCCCATGGTTTCAAAAATTTATAAACTATGATTTATTTTTTACTTTAAAGGTCGGTATTGTTGTCAATAAGAGAGACAAAGCATTTTTGAGGTTTATATTTTACTTTTCCCATTTTAATTTTCTAAAACTTTTCAAGTGCCCATATTTGTCGTCTTGGTTTTCATTTAAGAAAAAGAATGTTTGATATGATTGCTAAAGCTCATTTAGGCTCTTTAACATTAGAAATGCCACAAATTGATTCTTCTGGAAAAGCCCAAACAATTTGTTTAATTGATAATGAAATGAGAGAAGGAGATCATTTGATTGATATGGTTTATAAACAGGTTTTCTTACAATTTAAAAATTGAAGAAAAAAATTTTTTTCTTAAGGCAACAGGTGAAAGTCCATCCTTCAAAACTGAATTTAATTCAAATGAACAGTCAATAAATTTTGTTTTTCAAATTTTAAACTTTAATTTGTACAAGGTTTCATTTTTTTGAATTTTTTTTATTTCTAAAATTTTTATTTTTCTAGGATGTCTTAAATGACCTAAAAAATTTCAATGATCGTTTACAACGCAAGTTGTCTCAAATTAAACCTCCACAAATTGAACAGGCTTCTCCTCAAACTGCTGGTGGTTCAAGACGGAGAACTCCATCAATAAGTAGTCGTTCTCGTGAAGGCTCTTTAGATAGAAAAACGTCAGGAAAGAAGCGATCACCATTTATTAAACCTGACGTTAGATTAACAAATAAAAAGAAATTTGTTTTTGATTTTCGAATGCATGAAATTGCTGCTAAACTTTATGCGAGGCAGGGGGATATTGCTGTGAGTTTTCTTAAATAAATGTTTTTATTAGAGCATAATTTAGTGGGATTGTCGATATTATGTTCCTTACAAATAACCTATCTTTACCCCTATAGTCTTCGGACCATATGTCTTTAATTTAGTGGGATTGTTAGTATTATACCCCTTCCAAATCCCCTAGGTTTATCCCTATATTCTTCGGTGCAAAGTTCCTTAATTTATAGGAATTGTCGGTATTTTACCCCTTACAAATGGCTTATCTTTATGGCTATAATCTTCGGACCATAGATCTCTAATTTATCGTTATTAAAGCTATTATTTCTCTTACAAATAACCTATCTTTTTTCTATAATCTTCTGATCCCAGGCCCGATCAGGATCCGATTTAGAGGGATTGGGGTTATTATATTCCTTACAAACAACTTATCTTTCTCTCCATAATCTTCGGCTCCCATGTATCTAATTTAGAGGGATTAAAGGTATTATATCTCTTAAAATAGCTTCCCTCCTTCAATGATCACCACGATCCTATACAAGCTATCCTTAATTTAATATTTTATTCGCTATTCAGGGTGGAATTGACTCAACAGAAGATCCTGATGCTATTCTTGAATTTTGTGCATTGAATATTCGGAGCTTTAAATTGAACGGTAGTATGGTAGATGACGGCTCAATGCACGCCGATATCAGCTTACAAGCTTTTACAATGGATGATCGAAGAAAAAATGCAACAATTCATCGTTTAATGGATAAAAAGGACACTGAATCGACTGATCAATTTGTAACAATTAAATATAGTCAAAATAGCCATGGAGATAAATTTGGTAGGAAAGCCTTTTTTTAAAAGTTCCCTCTAATTCCCCTCCTATTTTCAGTTGATTTATTGTCATCAAAATTCTTTTTAATGTTGGCACCAGAATTTTTGGGTGTTCTCTCAACCTTTTTTATTTTGAAACCTGATGAAGATGTTGACGAGAAAACTGGTCCTTCCGAACTTTTTTTGACACCAAATAGCAGCAGTAACAAATTGGCACTTTCTAAACAATATGTCTCTACAAGTTCAGTAGCTAAACAAGCATTGGCAACTAAAGGTAGTCCAGCAGAACAATCAACTTTTGAGCCTCCTGGAACGTTGACTTTAAATTGTAAAGTTTATGCAATTGAGGTTTGAAAATTTTTCTGATTTTTAAAAATTTAACTAACAAGGGAAGATTTTTAACTGAAGCCAAAAATTTCGCATTTTTTTGCACAATCGTGTAGAGCAGGGTCGATAACCTATTGCCAATTTTCGGCTTTTTCGGCCATGACCCCCATTTCGAAAAGTTATAGTATTTCAAAGTTTCGAATTTTGGAGCGGTCGAGTTTCTATCAACAAAAATTTTTTTTAATTAAGATTTAATTTTCCAGATTATTTTGATTGAAGATTCACTCAATCCTTCAAATTCTCAAGCTATTATTCTCTCTTTTGATGCTTTATTGGATGCTAAAAATGTTTGCTTAAAAAATTTTTTTTATAAAATTATTTTTTAGCTTAATGGTGTTCAACAAATGGATGGTGGAATTCAACATTTTAAAATTTACAGCACTTATTTTGCTAAAGAAAAAAGACATTTAAGTAATTATCAAATTTTAAAAGAGGTTTGAAATTTAATTTTTTGCAAATTGTTAATTTAAATGTTGGGGGGGGGGGGCTTGTGTTGGTCTATTTAAGTTTGTGTACCCCTTTTTGTCCACTTTGGTTTTTGGCCTTTTTGTCCACTTTGGTTTTTAATTTTTTTGCAAATTGTTAATTTAAATGTTGGGGGGGGGGGGGTGTATTTAAGTTTGTGTACCCCCTTTTGCCCTTTGGTTTTTGGCCCACATTTCTCCCGTCGGTTTGTGGATCCCCATATTTTCTTTTTGCAGTCCCCTTTTTCTCCCATACCTGGAATTTTCGTTTATTCCATAACGTGGAGTTATTGAAGTTGAAAGGAAATGTGTGGGGCCAATAAAACATTGAAAGGAAAAAATTCAAAAAATAACGTTTCTTGGTAGAGAAAGCTTGAATCTTTTTCCTCATATATTTTTCTTAAAAATTTATTGAAACAATTCATTTTAGATGGATATTAAATTTACCGGTTCAATAGACGATCAAGAACATACACAAAATTTTTCTGTAAAAATTGACCAAGTCACTTTGCGTGTTAGTCCTTCAATTATTCGTTTATTAAGTGCTGTAAGTGCTCAATTTTCAGAACATCAAAGAAAGGTATTGGGAGAGAGATTCTTCTAAATTTTTAAAAATTTTTTTTAATAAAAGGATCAAGAAGCAAAATCAGCCCGAGCAATTTTAAGAGAATATCAAGACTATTGGAAACCTCGAGTAATTGAAAACGATAAATATTGGTGGTTTCAATTGGGAAATGATTCTGTTGTTGAAGAAACGGCTGAAGAAGTTGCGGAAACTACGCAAATTGTTATTAATCAAAAGGTTTTGGTTAAAAATTTTCAAAAATTTTTTAAAAATTTTTAAAGGCTGATTTTACTATTAAACAATTTATTGTCACTGTAGAGGCGGGAATGAAAGATTTTACTCGTCCAATGATTTTATTGGAGAGTGCAATGCTTGGATCGGCTAAAAATTGGTCTACTCAATTAATTGCGGTTTTTAAAAGAATTTTTTTGAAAAAATTAAAAAAAAATTTTTTTAAGGAGGCAGAAGCTAGACTTCAAATTTCTTATTATAATGAAGCCTTTAACGTTTGGGAGCCGTTAATTGAACCAGTATTACATCAATATGAAGGATGGCAAAGTTGGAGGCTTACATTAAAGGTTTTTTTGATTAAAAAATTTTTTTTGAAATTTCTTAATAAAAAATCTTTATGAGGGTCATGAAAAATTGAAAAAATTTTACGAGGGCTATGAAAATTTTTTTAAATTAAAATTTTTCGGGTGAAATTTTTATTAAAAATTTTTTAATAAAAAAAAATTTTTTTCCTTGAAGATAAGTTCACAATTAGAAGAAGACACAAATTCGCAACAACAACAACGCCAAGGAACATCAAAATCTATTAAAGACAAAATTAATCAGAAAAAAGCTGTTCTTCCTCCTAAAATGGCTTTAATTTTTGAAGCTAGGGAAATGATGAATATTACTGTGAGTTTGGAAATTATTCTTGGTTTTTATAAAAATAATTTTTTTTAAAGGTTTCAAAATCTTTTCTTTTGTTGGTCAACAAATTATCTGAGGTAAATTTTTTTTGAAAATATTAAAAGGGAAACAACAAAATTTTAGTCTTTCGAAAAAGCAGCAAAGCAAATTAGTCCACCAAAAAGTCGTCATTTACCTGGTTCTTCAAGTTATATGTTACTTAATGAAACTGGACTTGAAATAAAAATATGCAATACTTCTACTTTGAAGGTTTAAATTTTTAATAAATATTTATGCTGTAGTTGGGCTCTACTATAATATTTATGTATTCCAAGAAACTCCTTAGTTTTTTCAAGATTTGTTTGGGTGGGGAAGACGAGTTCCTTGCGTAAATTTTCTCCCAGAATGGATTCGTTTTGAGTGTCAACTGTTCTGTTATTATGTCCCATTCATTTTCATTTAAGTAAGGACACGTTTCACTTTGATATGGATTCATGCACGGATAGACTTGACAAGACATTCAACAGAACACGGCACAGATGTCATTATGGAAGGGGAAACTATTTGAGCGATACCCCCATTTTTAGTGGTGATAATACGATTTTTAATGCGAGAGATTTATTTTATAGTGATGTTGACTATAGTTTTTTTTTCTCTTCTAACTTCTAAATTAAATTTTTTTAAAAGGCAAGTCAAAAACAAACAGATTTGGAATGTAATAAAGGCGAATATATTCCATTAGAATTAATTGAAAATAATAATAAAAATGGAAGTGAAAAACAATTAAGTGCTGGTAATTGGCAAATGAAAGAAGATCAAAGACATGTAGAATTACAATTAAAAATAGAAGAACCAAAAACTGAAAGAATTGTGAATATTTTGAGGGCTGAAATGCAATGTATTGATTTACCTAAAGAAGCTGATTCAGGTAAAAAAATTTTTTTTTTTGATTTAGAGGGGGTATGTTTTAAAATTAGAATTTGTATGCTGTTGTACCTTTTGTTGCTGGTGTATTAGAGGTATATATAGAATAGAAAAATGATTGATCAACTTATACAATAATTCAAATTTCATGAACTTAGATCGACATTTGAAGCCCTTTTTTCTTTAAAATAAAGCTTTAGTTTCTTAACCCCTATTCTATAAATCTCTCGGCATTCCTGGGATAGTTTGGCTATTTAAGATTTTAACTGAATTATTCTATCTCCTCCTTGTGAATAGAATTTAGATTAACCATCCCAATTCTGTCCTTTGTTAATCATTTTGTGTTCTCTTTCCTACTAATACTGGGAAATTCAGATTTTGCTCTTACTTCTCACATTTTTAGTTTCGTATTTCTTACTTCATATACGAGTACGAATTTCGGAATGAGTGTCCAAGTACATTTTTCTGTTTTGGATAATAACTGGGTAATAACTGTTTAAGTCTCCCGGCAAATTTACGTTATAGTGTCAACCTGTTTTTACTTGATTAAAGATAAAAATGTTTTTTTTTCTTTCTTTTTTAAGGTAGAAAATGGGCTTTGGTTGTTGACACACAACTTGAAGATTCTCGACATTTAGTTGTTTTGCGTTCTCCAGTCAATGTTTTTTTTATTTATTTTTCTATTTTTAAAAATTTTTTAAAGGTTATAAATCGAATGGATATGTCTGTTGAATTTCAATCACACAAAGATTTGGAGACTATTTTTTGTGGTGTTTCTGCTATTGATAGCCGCCCATTAAATATTCCATTGCCTCAACTTTATACTCCGGATGGGGAACTTTCTATTCGTCCGGAGGGAGGAATTTATGACTGGAGTGACCTGTAAATTTTTTGGAAAAATTTTTTTTGAAATTTTTTTTCGGTTTTTTCGAAAAATTTTTTCGAAATTTTTTTTTCGAAATTTTTTTTTTATTTTTTTTTCTTTGAAATTTTTTTTTCGTTTTTTTCGAAAATTTTTTTAAATTTTTTTTTGAAATTTTTTCTGAAAATTTAATTAAAAATTAAAAAGAATTTTTTTCAGATTTTCTTGGCATGATTTTGACAATGTAAAACGCAAAACTGTTCGTTGTGGTAAAAAGGGTGTTGAACATGAAGCTATTTTTATTGAAATGGGTATAATAAATTTTATTTTATTTTTAGCCTAAAATTAATTTTTAAAGTTGTTACCGAAGAAAAAATTCGACGAGGGGCAAAATCTTCAGAATATTCAATTTATACAATTAATTTATTTCCACCTATACATTTTGTTAATTTGTTGCCTTTGTGTTTGGAAATTGTTGAACCTGTAAATTTTTTTTTTAATTTTGAAAAAAAAAATAATTTTTTTTTAAATTAGATTCGACGTGAAGTAACTAGTGGTGAGGGAGTTGATTTGTATAATTTAATTGCTGGGATGCCTTTTGTTTTGAAGGTTTTATTTTTAAAATAATTATTTTCAAGAAATATTTTTATATGGTTCTTACTTTTTTTAAATTTTTTGGGACAATTATTTGTTTTGATTAAACAGAAAATTATCCAATCTAACAGCTTTCATTTTCTTTCTAACCTTTCATTCCACTTTTATCTTATACCACACTAGAATTTATCATTTTATATCGTCTCCAAACTAGAAACTAGATAGGTTGATTGTATATAGTTTTGTTTTAATACCTAAAATGTACAACTTAATAATAAAAAATAATTAAAAAAATTTGAAAAAAGATCTTTGGTTCGGAAAAGAATCAAAAGAGCCAGGATTTTTCAGTTCGGTTCCGGTCTCGAAGAATTTTCAATAATCAACAACCCTACTCGTCCCTTTGTTTTACCACTCTTTCCTTATCAAAAATTTTTCTCAACTCCTCTAAATTTTCTCTAACTTTTTAAATTTATAATCTTCCTATTTTATTTTAAGCTTGAAAATGGAGGTGAAGTTTATAAAATGAAAATGACTATTCCAGAAGTTGGACAAAGAAATGATTTGACAGTTATTAAACTTTTAAGTGAAACATCAAATAAAGAATTGGTTTTTTATTTATTTTTTATTTTTAAATTTAATTTCTTTTTTGTAGTGCCTTGGATTAAATTGGAGTATTGAATTTCTTCGAACAACACTTTCTCTTTTTACCCCTTACTGGATGGTTAATGATACTGGAAAGGAATTAATTTATCAGGTTTTTTTTTTGTTGAAATTTTTTTATGAAATTTTGAATGTTTACTCTGAAAATCTCTGTTGATTGTTTTGTATGTGTTTTGTATTTGTTGAATTTATAAAAATTCTGATTGTTTTAAATGAAGTTTGTCACAGATTTTCCCTATTAAAATTAATATTTTCGAAAATCATGCGATTTTTACTGAAGTCCTTTAAAACAGAATAAATTTTTGTTAGACGAGGAAAGAATTTTTTGAGAGAAGAAGTGGTAAATTTTCGATAGAAGAAAGCGTTTCGTGACAAACTTTGTTTTGAAGCAACTGGATTGTTCCTATTTGCTTTTATTTGAGTTTTAAAATAGCCAGAAATTTTTTAAATTTAAATTTTAAAAAAAACCTCTATAAAAATCTCTCTCCTTTAGGGACCTATCGAAAAGTCAATTCAAACAACTCCACAAGCACATCATCTACGTGCAAGTATATTTGGACAGTGTTGTACTTCTATACTTCCAAAATCATTTACAGAGGGAGAAAAGGTTTTCTTTTTTTCTTTAAGAAAAAAATTTCTGGCTATTTTAAATTTAAATAGAAATTTTTAAAATTTAAAAAATGAATTTTAAAAATTGTTTTTTTCTTTTATCTCCTCGTGTTTTCTTTTACGTCCCCTTCAATTTTCTTTGGATGACCATTTCGCAGCTTTAACAATCTGATTTTTATTCTAAAAATTTACAAGAATGACGAGAAATGGTCAAAGATGAAAATTTAGCGCCTTTTTAATACTAACAGCTTATTTATTTTGACCATTTAACGTGGCGCGAACTTTGCGGACCCGAATTTTGCGGACCCGAACTATGCGGACCCGAAATTTGCGGAACGAAAGTTGCGGACCCGAAGGTTGCGGACACGAGGTTTGCGGACCTGATTTTTGCGGAACCAAGATTTTAGGGCCGACACTTGAGTAAAAAGGAAAAATTAAAAATTTTATTTTTCGAGGATTCAAGCAGAGTTTACCATGATCCGTACCGGATTGAAGATTTTTTCTTGATTTTTCAAAATTTTTATCGATTTCTTTATCTTAAAATTATTTCATAATTTAAATAATAAAAAAATTCCTTAAAAAATCATTTATATGGCCATTTCATAAGGTCATGATGCCTGAATTTATCCTAATTAACGCCGCAGGCTAAAATTTTTGAAATTTCCGAGGTTCGGTAGACTCTATTGTCGGCCCGCAAATTTTTGGTCCGCAAATCTCAGATCCGCAAAATTCGGGTCCGCAAAGTTCGGCTCCGCAAATTTCAGGTCCGCAAATTAAAATCCGCAAATTTCGGCGCGCCCCATTTAACGCCTTTGACCATTGTAATTTTTAAGAAAATCGTGAAAATAATTGAATCGTATCTAATTTTATTCTCTTAAAAATTATTTTTTTCAGCAAACAAAACATTCAGAAATTAAACATTTACCAAATCAAAACCCAATAATTTTGCCACTAAATGAAGAAGATTTTTATGAAAAAAAGAAGGCAAAACTACGAATTTCTGATTCTGAATGGTCTGCAGAATTTCCTTTGGATTCTGCTGGAAGTAGTGGAAGGATAACTTGTCATTCTGAAAAGAAGGATTTTGAGGTTTTTTTTTTAATTTAAATTTTTTAATGCTGATAATCGACATACTATAGTGCTCATGTCAGTTAATTCCTTTTTTTTTAATTCTTATGATTTACAGTCCTAGTACTTGGAACTTGAATGTACAATAGATTATTTTGAATACATTTCTTTGGCTAAAAAAATTTTTTTTTTAATTTTTCCTTTGGATGATCTAAAGAATATTTTGAAGTTTCTGATTTTATGGACTAGGATTGTAAATCGGTGAAATTTTGGAACGGGGAATTAATTGACTAAATATTTTATAGTTATATGAATGGGGAAAGAAAAATTATTTTAAAATTTTTCTAGTTAACTGTTGATGTCAAATTATGCCAATCTGGATTAACAAAAGTAGTTACAATATCACCATTTTATCTTCTTCAAAATGACAGTAAATATTGTATTGAAGTTAGAGAACCGAATAGAAATGAATGGATAATTATGCCGCAAACTTCTGTAAAGTTTTTTTAATTTTTTTTTTTGCTAATTTTTTTTTTAAATTAATTTTAAGATGTTGGGGAGTTTTGGGGGTAAAAGTGGGGGTCTATCTAAAAAAATACTGGGTACTTTTTTGTTATCTTTCTTTGGATACATATGACAGGGATTGGGGGCCCTGCCGCATTTTAAAAAACAAACGGAACGAAAGCGGAGAGTAGAGCCCCCATACTTGATATACCTCTCCTTCGAGTAGGATTATTCTTGGTGTTTGGAACGAATTTTGAATTATAAAAATTATAAAATAAAACGCATTAATTTTAAAAGGTTATCGGTTTTTGGCCTGAACAAAAAGAAAAAAGAAAAACATTAATTGCACGTTTTCCTAAAACTAAAGAAGAATCTATTCAATTTCCGTTTACTGAAAATTTTGAAGGTTTTGCGAGAGTTAAAAATTCTGTAGGGTTTTTTTTAATGTTTTTATTTGTTTATACAAGATACCCCCAATACTAGTTGCACCTCTAGTTAAAAGACTCTTAAGATTTGTTTTTTATAATTTGAGTCGGGAGAAGTTGGTTGGTCCCTTGGTCGAAGGAGGACCTCTTCTAAGCGGTACCTCCATGAAACGCCTCATTATAAGATAGAATTCTTTAGAGATGTCCGAGGCTCTTGATTCCATGACTAATCTTGGGGTTTCTTTCTCTTGTTCTTGGGGTTTAGTCTTGAGTCTTGGAAAATTTTGGGTCTCGAACGTCTCTACAATTCCTCATCTCCAAGAATTTATCTTGATTTTATTTTTAAAATTTTATTATATTTTTTCAAGTTTATTGGTTTTTACATAATTGTTTCACTTTCTGATGATTCTTCAGTTATTAATATTGAACAATTTATGCCTGGAATGGTACCTGCTATTTTAATGAATGCAACAAAATTTCCAATAAAATATTGGCAAGCAGAGGTGGAAGAAGAAAAAACTTTGGAACCTGGACAAGTTATCCCGTTTTCTTGGGATTGTTTAATTACTAAAGAAGGTTTGGGGGGAATTTTTTTAAATGGAGGAAAATTTCTGTGGTGTCACTATTTGGGAGGGGGCCTTTTATTTTTTAAAATTTTATTTTTGGGTCTCTATAATAATCGTCATCTATGTCCTTGGTACGTGCTTAGGTGTTTAACAAAAGTTTTAGCCAATGGGGTCGAAAACCGCACAGCAGTACAGTCGAGATTTGATTTTATATTGCTGCTACCATGGGGGTTAAAACCTGTAGATAGCCGAGTCCAACGTGATAGTTTTTTTTCTTCTCAAGACATTTTCGTGATTAGGGCTTTTTTTTCTAATATTCTAAATTTTTAACAGCTCGTCTTTTTGAATGGAAATCTGGAGATCATTCTGGTTCTGATGAATTGCTCCATAATCGAGATTCTTCCTATCTTCCTTCGAGAAATGCTGGTTATCATTTTTGTGTTTCTTTTTTGAATGGAAGACAACGTGTTGTTTTGGTAATGTTTTTCTTTTATTTTTTTTTAAATAATTTGGAAATATTTATGTCTTTTATCTTTTTAATTTTTTCAATCCCTGACTTATCCCAGTTACTTTTATTTATCTTTTGGTCCCCCGGCTTTAAATTATCCATACCAGAACTGTCACGGGTAGAAAAAAGGTCGGATAGGATTTCGGGTCGGAAAATTGTCCGGGTTTCGGTTATAGGATCTAGTAGTGTGTAGCCCGTGACAACATGCCTGATCCATAAACAGAATTTTTTCGAAACAAAATATCCTTGTAAATCGGAAATCGAAATTTCGAGACTGTTATGATCCAGAAGAAGACCTTTCTAAGGGATATAAAAGGATATCAATAGTTTTTTTTTTATTTTAATTTTTTAAAATTTTTCTAGTTTACAAGTGATGCAAGTATTTCAATGTTAGCACATGAACCTTTTGAATTTGAACAACCAAATATGCACGTTGAATTTCGTTTACATGGAGTTGGGATTTCTTTAGTAAATAATCATAAATGTATTGAAGTACTTTATATGGTGTGTGTGAATTCTTAGAAAAACTAGAAAAATTTCAAAAAAAAAATTTTTAGGCTATATTACCAGGTCAAGGACAAAGGGACGGTTTTTGGATGCAATATCGTCAAACAGACCATCAAACAACTCTATGGGTTAAATTACACAATTTTCAAATTGATAATCAACTTCCATCTTCTATTTTTCCTTGTATGTTAGCTGTGGTTCCGCAGCCTAAAAGTGTTGTTAAAGATGGTTAGGCCTTCTGGAAATTAAAAAAAATTTTTTTTATTTATTTATTTAAGCCCCAAAACCCTTTTTGGAATGTTCTTTTGTTATGAACCAATCAGAACATTCAAATATCGTCCAAATCAAATTACTCGAAGCTTTAGTACAAGAATTTTCTGTTCGAATGGATCAATCACTTATTAATGAAATTCTTGATATGTTCCCTAAAGAAAGTATTGAGACTGATTATAATGTGAGGAAATATATTTTAATTTAATTAAAGTCGATTTTAGATCGTTGGTTTTAGATACCCTCAGAATTAGGAGGTACACACCTTTTTTTATTTAAGATTTAAAGAGTTTGGTTGTCCACTTAAGGGAACTACCTAAGCGATATCCTCTATTTAAGATCACCCCATTATAACGTACGATTTTTGTATCACCGAAGGGATTTCAAAAAAGATGTCCGATACCCAGTGCTGGGTATTGGGGGAGCCGAAGTCCGATACCCAGTGCTGGGTATTGGGTTACCCAGTGCTGGGTATTGATACCCAGTGCTGGGTATTGGTTCCGATACCCAGTGCTGGGTATTGGGAGCTAGCTGGAGCCGATACTGGGAGCTAGCTCTAGAGCTAGCTGGAGCCGAAGTTCCGATACCCAGTCCTGGGTATTGGGGGAGCCGAAGTTCCGATACCCAGTCCTGGGTATTGGGGGAGCCGAAGTTCGATACCCAGTGCTGGGTACTGGGAGCTAGCTCTAGAGCTAGCTGGAGCCGAAGTTAAGATTTTAAAGCCTTGAATCTAGTTAAAATTTGAAAAGAGTCGGAGCAGTAACTACAAAATTCCCAATACCTCTCATTATTACTATAGGTTTAAAAAATATTTTTTAATTTAAGAAGGAAGCATTTTCTAAAGATTTGGAATTAACTAAAGGAAATTTAAATAAAAGAGCTTTACAAACAAGAATATCGCAAGCAAAGGCTTATTATGAACGTTTACATATTTCTCCATTAATGGTGAGGAACCAAAAAAAATGAATTTTTTTTTAATTAATTTTTTCCCAGATTCATCTAAGTTTTTCACAAGGACATGTTAAAGAAGGTGATAAAGATGCTGCTGGTATTCAGTGGGAATTTTTAAATTTAATGTTAAAAAGTGTTGGTGTAACATTAACAGAAATACAGGATGTTACTTTTAAGTAAATTCTGGAATTTTTTTTTTGAATAGAAAAAAAAATAATTTAATTTTTTTTTAAAGATTAGCATTTTTCCATCGTGAAGCAGCTTTTTATAGCCGTACACAATTACAAGCAGAAATTCAATCTCATTATATTAAACAATTTATAAAACAGGCTTATGTTTTGATTTTGGGTAAATATCGAATTTTTTGTGGTTTAAAATATATTTTCAGAAATTATTTAAAAAAAAATTAAATTTAAAATCCTGTTCATACTAGTAAGATTGCGTCTAATGACTAAGCTAGAGTTTGAAAATTAAACGATATCTTTTTTTAAAAATTATCGGGTTTTAGAATCTGAGAGATATCATTCGTGATTAATCCTTAAGTTTGTTTTCCTGTCAAGAATTTTTTTGGGTTGTTTTTTTGGGGTTTGGGTTTGTTGGGGTTTGGGTTGTTTCTTGGTTTTTTGGGGTTGGGGTTGTTTCTAGATTTAAGGAATATTATTTTGAAAGCTCTGTTACAAGCCTTCCGAAATTTAATTTTTTAAATTTGTTCCTGATATATAAATTTTAGGTCTCCTAATTTTCTTTAGGATAGTTCTAGTTTACTCTTTAATTTTCTTAACTGAGAACTTTAAAAAAATAATGAATTCAATTTTTAAAGGATTGGATATAATTGGAAATCCTTTTGGATTAATTCGTGATTTAACTGCTGGCGTTCAAGACTTTTTCTATCAACCTATACAAGGGGCTGTTACTGGGCCTTTAGAATTTGTTGAGGGAATGACTTTGGGTGTTAATAGTCTTTTTAGGTGAAAAACAGATAAATTTTTTTTCTAAAATTTTTTTGAAAATTTTTTTCTCATTTAAAGTCACTCTGTTGGAGGCGTTTTAGGTGCAGCTTCTCGAATTACCGGAACTTTAGGAAAAGGAGTCGCTGCCTTAACTATGGACGAAGAATATCAACGTAAACGTTTACAAGCTAGACAACAACCTACAAATTTTGGTGAAGGAATGTTTAGAGGTGTTAGGGGTGTTGGGCAGGGAGTAATTGATGGTGTTACTGGTGAGTTTTTGGGGGTTGTTTGGAGGAAAAAAAATTCAAAAAAAATTTTCTAGGAGTAATTTCTAAACCAGTTGAAGGGGCAAAGAAAGGAGGTGTGTCTGGTTTTTTAAAAGGAACAGGAAAAGGATTAATTGGTGTTGTTACAAGACCTGTTTCTGGTGTTGTAGATTTGGCTACTTCAATGGCTGATTCTGTTAAGACGTAAAAAATTATATTTTTTTTATTAGAGAAGTATTTTTCCGTAAGTATATAATTTATTTTTCATAAATGTGTTTTCCGGAAATGTATTTTTCAAATTATTTTTTTCGGAAAAAGTATTTTCTTTAACTTAATTATTTTTCCGGCTGATATAATTTATGTATTATATTTTCTCTAGATATCTTCCCTGAAAATTTTAATATTTCTCTTCAAATTATTTTTCCGAAACTACTATATAGGAAGAAAGCTTCCTTCCTTCGAATTATCATTCCGGAAAAATTATATTTTCATATATTTTCCATTT
Organism: Meloidogyne incognita; assembly: GCA_036172945.1. NCBI lineage: Eukaryota > Metazoa > Nematoda > Chromadorea > Rhabditida > Meloidogynidae > Meloidogyne > Meloidogyne incognita. The sequence goes on from JARQAC010000023.1 coordinate 3,619,826, forward strand.
CTCAGATTTTTTAAAGGTTTTATTTTTAAAAGGATATTTTTTTTTATTTTTCTACAGAGTTGTAACAAATGCAGAAGAGATTAGACCAATACGACCCCCTCGAGTTATTACAAATGATAAAATTGTTCGCCCATTTGTTTATGCAGAAGCTATTGGATATAAAATATTTAAAGTAAAAAAAAAACAATAGTTTTTCATGAAAAATTATTTTTTTTAATTTACAGGAAATTAACAAAGGTGATTTTGCCGAAACAGATTGTTATTTAGCTGATGGGTCAATTAATAAACATTTGGTTATTGTTGTTACTGACAAGTGAGAGGAGATTATTTAAATAATTTTTAAAAAGTATTTTCCGGAAAAGTTGTAAAGTGTAATATTTTCCGGAAAAATTTATACAGTGCTTCGTTTGATATATTCCGGAAAAGGGTGTAAGGTATATTCCGTAAATTATTTAGAGTAGTTATTTATTTTCCTGAAGTATTTTAGAGAAATTATTTATTTTTCCGGAAAGTTGCAGAATTTTTTTTTTCCCGGAAGGTTTACATTAAAATACAAATTTTAGACGCGTAATTGAAGCAAGACAACACGAATTAACTGGGAATTGGAATGCTGACTGGAGTCCAGCATATTCTGAAATGAATAAACCTGAATGGTTTATTGATGAAACTAATGGTGTTAAATATGGTGTTTAAATTTTAAAAATAATCTAAAAACAAAAAAAATATTTAAAAGGTGTCAAAATTTCATTAAAAGAAGCTAAACGAGGAACATTCTCTTTATTGGGGCGTCCAAAAACAAAAGGAAAATTAATTCTTTTCCAAACGGAAGAAATTGCAAAACGTGTGTTTGATAGAATGTTGAGTGCTTGGGAAAATTCAGCATAAAAATACAAAATTTATTTTTTTATATTTATATTAAATACATACATAGCTTTTGATTTTAATTTCTGAGTTATTTTTCCGGAAGGCCGTGTATTACTATTATTTTTCCGGAAAGTTATAATAAAAATTATTTTCCGGAAAAGTTATAATAAAAATTATTTTCCGGTTATAATAAAAAAATTGTTTCCGGAAAGTTTTATTTTATTCCGGAAATATTTACCAATATATTCATGCATTATATTTTCCGGAAATGTTATTATTTTCAGGAAAGTTTTATATTTTATTCCGGAAATATTTAACAATATATTCATACCTTATATTTTCCGGAAAAATTTCTCAATTTATTCCGGAATTGTATTATCTTCTTCTCCCTTGCCTTCTTTACCCAACACCTACCTATCTCCAATCATGACTTTCGCATCGAAACAAGTGCTTCTTTAACAAATATAATTTAAATAGAATTAATCTATTCACCTCACTTTTTTGTATCCCCGTAAATTCTTTCAATTTTAGATATTTTATTAAAGTAAATAAAAATAAAAGGATTTAAAAAGCTTCTAGTTAAGCCTTAAAAATTTTTTTTTCTCTCAAAAATACACCAAAAACAAACAAAAAATATATTTTTTCTCTCTAAAAAAATAAAAACGTCATCATCAACTTTTATGGGGACATATTACAAAAATGGAAAATTATATATAAAATAAACATTTTTTTTCTAAAAAAAATAATTTTTTTTGTTTTCCTTTTCTTTGTTGCCACATTTGGCATTTACAATTTTTAGTATATTATTTTCTTTTTTGTTTGGTTTCCCATCAGAAAAAGCCAGTTTCCTGAAGTTTTTGCACAAAGAAACGGAAATCTGCTGCTTCATTTGGAGTAAATCCCTTTAAAAAAATAAAAGAATATTTTATTTTTTTTTCTATTTTTAGAGTTTTATAATAATTAAAAAAATTTTTATTTTAATTAAAAAAAATTAATTTTCTCCCTTACAGAATTCTCGTCACTAGAAGCAATAGCTTGTAGCACAGAAGCCATCCTTCCTAATTCGCTAGGGCTCATTTTCATTTCAACTCCGAATGCTTCTAATGTTGGAGATTCTAAAATTATTTTTAAAATTAATTTTTGATTTTTAATTTTAAATTAGATAAATTAAATTCAGAATTGTTAGATTGTCCTATGACCTATAGGTAACATTTCTATTATTTTCCGTAAGGTTTACAGAATATACCCATTAATTTTTTCCGGAAATATTTAATAGTCTAGAAATTCAGGAATTATTTTCCGGAAGGTTTTATATTTTCCGGAAAGCTATATTAAATTATTTTCCGGAAAGTTTAATATAAATTATTTTCCGAAAGGTTTTATATTTTCCGGAAAGCTATATTAAATTATTTTCCGGAAAGTTTAATATAATTATTTTCCGGAAGATTTTATATTTAAAAATTTTCCGGAAAGATGTTATATTTAAATATTTTAAATATAAATATTTAAATAAATAAATATAAATATATATATAATATATTTAAATATTTTCCGGAAAGTTTAATATAAATTATTTTCCTGAAAATCATTTTAAATAATTTTCCGGAAAGCTGTAATAAATAATTTTCCGGGTATGTACTCTTTTTCTCTCCTGCTCTCTTCTATATTACCCTTATATGTAGAAACAATGTCCAATTAAAAAATAATTTATTTACGTGAAAGGGCAACAGCAACTTTATCCACTCCCCCCATACCCGCCAAACTATTCCTCGCTTCTTCACCAAAAAGTTTTTCCAAAAAATCTTTTCCGTGTGCTTGAAGGAGTGCTTTAAGGAAAGCTACAGTTTCTTCTACTGGCGGGCGAATTGCTAAAAATAATTTATTTTTAATTGTTTTTCTTGTCCTACCAGCTGTGCACATTGCAGAATTTTCGTCATATTCATCTGAACAATCTGGACTTCCATCACACAAATATCTTTAAAAATTATTCTATTAGTAGACCCTTCTATTTAATGGACTTTTCACAAAGAACCTCTATCTTATCAACTATCTTATCAACACTCCCATTAAAGAGCATTCACAAGAAAAAGGTCTAAAAACTAACAAGAAAACTTACTTGATTGGAATACACTCGCTGTTAGGACATTGGAAGGGATGCCAAGTCGGACACTGAACTAATTCTTCCCCTCCCCCACTTGCTGTCCTCTTCCCGCCCCTCGCTACAAGAACATCTCGGATACTAAAAGCTGAATTTTTGTCAGTAAATAATATCAATAATAATAAGGTTATTAATAAAAGAAATAAATTTTTTGGAATTTTAGGAAATTTGGAAGAAAATAATTTTAATTGTGTTGATAAGGATGAATTGACGTTGGTTGTGGACTGCTTCATTATTTTGTGTTTTTGAAGTTTTCTTCCTTTAAAAATAAAATAAACTTGCTTATGGTTAACCGGAAAGAATATATAATAATTATAGTTAGAGTATATAGCAATATAAAGGTTTTCCGGAAAGTTTTATATTGCTTTTCCGGAGAAACAAAGCAATAAAAAACACATATAAAATAAAAACACATTTTTCCGGAAAAACACATATAAAATAAAAACACATTTTTCCGGAAAAACACATATAAAATAAAAACACATTTTTCCGGAAAATTTTACAACAAAACACATTTTTTCCGGAAAATTACATAAAAATGAAAATACATTCTTCTAAAAGTTTGTCTCAATATTTTAAATTTTAAAAATAAAAATAACCAAAACAACGTCAAAAGTCTTGTATAAAAGGAGGCGGATTTTAAAAAAAAAGTCAAAAGAAGTGACGAAACTGTCTACAGAATAAAAAAAATTTAAAAGAAAAGTTATTTATCCTCATAAAAATAAAAAAAAACAAAAATACACTTTCCGGAAAAATACAAAAGAGAAAAATAAATTAGATTCCGGAAAAATACATTCCGGAATAATAAAGTAAAATACTCGCTTTCAAAGGAAAATACAGTAATATATTATAGCTCTAATTCCGGAAAGGGTATTCCTGAAGAATTATAATTTAAAACATTTTTCCGGAAACTTTTTATACCAAAACATTTTTTCCGGAAAAAGTTTAATTTCCGGAATAATTATAATTTTTAAAGTATTTTATCATCAAAAATACAAAAACACAAAAATACAAAAATTAACATATTATTTAGAGTTTCTAGCAAAGGCGCTTCATTGATGTATTTTTATATTTCTTTGAAAAAAAGAAAACAATTAAAAGAAGGAGAGAAAAAAGTTAAAGTTTTTTTTCATGGCATTTAATTTTAACACATCCTCTCCCTCATTTGTAATTTATATATATTAAAATGAGAGAGTTTGGCTTCTTTAAACGTGCATTTCACGAACAATAAATATATCGAGAAAATTAGAAAAAAGGGTGGGAAGAAGCAATTTTTATAGCAAAAGGAAAGGGAAGGGAGGATTATAGTTAATGCCCTTAAAAAAAGAAAAGAAAAAAAATTATTTTTTACCAATTGTGCATATAAAAACCCTTTTAATAAACATCAAGTGCCAAATAAATTTTTTTGCTGCTTGTAAAAGCAATCGGTTGGAAAAAATAAGATGAAAAATGAGGTGTTGAAAATGATTAAAAAGGAAAGGATAAAAAATTGATGAAAAATTAAAAGGAGAACTGTGGGTGGAAAACAATGAGAGAAGGACAAAAAGGGAGTAAATCCAATAATCAAAAATTAAAAATACAATGAACACATTTCCGGAAATAGAAGAAATACAATTTTCCGGAAGAATAAAACAGTTGTAAAAATATAGATTAAGTATGTGTTTTCCGGAAAAATTATAAAACATATTTTCCGGAAAAGTTTATTTTTATAAACTTATATTATATTTATATTACAACTACTGTAGTAAAAAGAATAAAATAGAGAATTAGAGAGATAGAATAACCGTAAATTGAAAATTAAATTGAAATTAAATTGAATTGAAAATTAACGAAATTTGAAGAGATAAAAGTTTAGAAAAATGAAAAAATGACGCATACTTTATTACATATTTTAATTTGTTTATAAACTTTAAATTAAAAAGAAACTTGTCACGGAATTTCTAAAAGAGATACAATTTGTAAGTTGTTGACTACTTTTTATTAAATAAATTTTATTTTTTATTGCAAAATTATTTAATCTACCTAAGCTAAATTATACATATTTTATAAAATACGATAAAATCTTTTCTAAACAAAAATAAAGTTTTCCAGAAAAATATAAAATATATGTAACTTAGGTATATAAAGTAAAACTTTTCCGGAAAATACATAAAATACAACGTGTTTTAGAATGTAAATCGTAAATAATAAAAATAAACTTTCCGGAAAGAGTATAATAATATTTTCCGGAAAAGCCCTAAGAAATATATAAATTAAGACAAATCAGGTGAACAGTACATAAATAAATCAAAGAGCAACGAAGCAATTTAATCTGCAAAAAAATTTTCTTTTTCAATTTTTAATTATTCTATTTAATTTTAGAATTTTTCCATTAAAAATTAATATTAATTAGAATAATACAGAAAAAATGACGAGAAACACAAAAGAATGTATACAAATATTTAATGAATACTTTAAACAAAAAACTGGCATTTTTTAAAGGTAAATTAAAATAAGGTAAAATAACTAGTTTAAATAAAATGAAGGAAAAAAGACAAAAAATAAGAAGAAAACTTTTTTTTAAAGAAAAAAACGTCAAGCTTTAATTTTTAATGAGAATATAAACGGGTACACCCCAACCTACCGCGAGCCCAACCTACCGCCGAGCTATAACTTCGTTCAGAATTGTCGAATCCGGGACACCCTGGTATGGTTCGATGCGCCTTGACAAGCTGAATCGAACCATACCAGGGCGTTCCGGATTCAACAATTCTGAACGAAGTTATAGCTCGGCGGTAGGTTGGGCTCGCGGTAGGTTGGCCTGCTCCCAATATAAACGTCTATTTACTTTAAAAGACTTCCTTGTTTAAATATTTTGATATGAAAAAAAAGTTGGAAATATAGCTCAACAATTTTAAAACAAAAAAGAAATAATAAATAAATAATTAGAGTAAAACTTATGTTTAAAATGCAGGTCAAAATTTAAAATGGGAGTAGATACTTTATTAGATAATTTCTGTATTTGTTTGGTATTTTCCGGAAAGTGTATAACTAATAAAATAAACTTTCCGGAAAAGTTATAATTAATATAAAGTTTTCCTGAAAATACACAACTAATAAAATAAATTTTCCGGAAAAGTTATAACTATAAAAATATAGTGAAAATTGTATTCCGGAAACAACTTATTTTAAATTTTTTAGATTTGTATTTTCCGGAAATTCGTCTATGTAGTTTTGTGTTTTTATGGAAATATAGCGCTAGCAATGAAAACACCTAAATTGTGACCATAGCTTAAATAGACAATTCTAAAATTTTTTTAACTAAATAATTTTTATTAATTATTAATTTAATTTAGAAAATACACGAAAAAATTGAAGAAATTAAAATTTAAAAATTAATCGAAAAATAATTTTTTAAAATTTATTTTTAATATAAGTGCACAGCACGAAAATTAAAAACAAAAATTTTGTTATAAAAATTAAAAACAAAAAAAATCAAGCAAAAATATGCAAATTCATAAAATTTTCAATAAATTTTAAAGTAAGTTGAAAGTCCAAAAAATGTGTAGGCGAAACAAAAACTCATCAAAAAAAAGTTGAAAGGCTACTTAAACTTAGAAAAGTAAATTTATTTATTAAAATATGGCGAAAAATAATTTTTAGTTGAATGAATTTTTAAATAAGAGGAAAAATTATTTTTTAAAGTTTTTTAAATGTACTTTAATGGATAGGGGAAATAAATGTTGAAGAGAGAAAAAAACAATTTTTAAAAATGACAGCATTCTTTAGCCAAAAAATAATTTTTTTATTAGTGTTCAGAAAATGGTAAAAATTGGGGAGAAAATTATTTTTCGAAAAAGTTTTTTTAATTTAAAAGTGGAAATATGTAGGTACATTAAGCAGAGAAAAATACATAAAATCAGAATTATTATTAACCTGTGTATTTCTTAGTATTTTCCGGAAAATATATAACTATGAAAAAGTTTTCCGGAATTAACTAATCAGAATTACAGAATCAGAATAAGTTTAATTTTAAATATGCAGTCTTCGAACACTAGAAATACAAAATCAGAATTTTTAAAATAAAACACAAAATCAGAATGTATTTTTCTCTAATTTTGTGAGCAGTTTTGGTACAGTTAAAAATACAAAATCAGAATTATAATAAAACACAAACCAGAATTACTAGAATACAAGTAAAATACAAAACCAGAATTTATATAAAAATACAAATTCTGGCTTGTCTGCAATTTTCTTCCAAAAATAAATTTATTTAAATAACACCTGTCTTTTGTAGTTTTTAAATTTAACAAAATTAAATTCTTTTATTAAATAGAAATTTAAATTTAAAAAAATAAAAAGAATTTAAATATCCATAAAATTGCCTATTTTTTAAAAATTTATTTTAGGCATATTCTTGTGGGTTTTAAGCGATTATGAACCAAAAAGTGTGTTAAAAATTATTTTTAACGGTTGATTGAATTAAAGGGGAATATTTTTAAGTTTTTTTTATTAAATAAAAAATATCTAAAAATTGAAGTAAAATAATAATTTTATTTTCCAGTCCATTGAATATTTATGTAGATATTTTTTAAAACAAAATTTTATTTTTTTTTAATTGTAAAAACTTTTTATTAAAATATTATGATGTTAAATAAATTTTAAGAAAATTTCCGGAAACTAAGAAAAATATTCGGGAAAAAATTTTTCATGCTGAAAAATTAATTTCTTCTTTCCAACAAAAATTTTAATTGATAAAATCAGAATTAATATTTTTAATTAATAAAATCAGAACTGTATTTTGCCTTAAATAAACTTTCCGGAAACTTTTGTATTTTTATTAAATTGTATGTATTTTCCGGAAATAATTTAATTAAAAAATACATGTATTTTAAAAAAAATTAAAAAATACATGTGTATTTTTTAATTAAAAATCAGAAACAAATAAAAATAAACTTAATTTACACAAAATCAGAATTTATGTGTTCTTCTATTAACATTTTTACAAGATAGTCAAATAATTTAAATTAACTTAAAATAAAAGTGAATAAAAAATAAAATTATTTAATGATAGAATTATTTCTGAAATATTAATTATTTTCATTGTGTCTTTTGAAAAAATTAAAAAAAAATTTTTTTTAATTTTTAAACAAACTAATCGTCTATTTTAAAATAAAAAAATTCTTTCTGGAAAATAAATAAAATTTTTTTTTAATTCCAAAAAAATTAAAAAAAAACAATTATATAATTGGATTTTCACCCGACCTTTTACAAAAATAAAAAAAATATTTAATTTCCTCACATATCAATTTTATTTAATTTTTTCATTTATTATCTTCCCCTAACATCTCCATTATTTTCTCCAACTTTAACATTTGGATTAGCATGTGGATCATCAAAACCAGGCAAATTATTTAAATTATTTTCTCCTCCAACTTCTTTATTACTTCCCCCATCAGACAAAAATATTGAAAGAAGAAAATAACCAAAAACCAAAATAAATAAAAATAATAAAATTCGTTTGACTGAACGTGGTAGACGAGTATAACGATAACTTTAAAAAAAATTAAAAAAAAAATTTTTTTTTGAAAATTTAAAAAAATTTTGAGAATTTTGGCGACATTTGGTCCCAATTTCTTATAAAATTAATTAGGAAAAAAATTTCTTTAGAAAAATTAAAATTCTTGTTTTTTTGGTGACACCCAGTTCCAGTTAAGAAGAAAAAGGGGAAAAAAACTGTTTAAAGAAAAAATTAAAAAAAGGTGACATTTGATCCCAAATTTCTTATAAATCAATTAAAATGTATTTGGAAAAGGCAGAAGTTTTTCAAAATTTGCTCGTTCAAAGATTAACGAATTTCCCTCCTTTCTTCCAACTTTTTTGGTGGTTTCCCCCCCCCCCTTCCCCCATTTCCTATTTAAAAACTAAAATTAATTAAACTAACCGAATTCCATGCTCCGAAGCAGCCCTTTTTGCATATTTAGAATCGTCTTCATTTCCAATATAAATACTTGATGACCCACCAGAATTGGAATTATTATTTGATTCGGGCAGTAATTTGGAACGAGCTTAAAAAATTAAAATAAAAAAACTCTTTTTTTTAAATTTGCGGACAGAATTTGCGGACAATTTTTGAGAAAAAAACTGTTGGGTAATGATTAGATTTACTTATAAAAGATTAATTTTTGATGACATTTGATCACAAAATTTTGAAGACAACTCATTCCCTTTCATTTTTGGAAAAAAATAAAATTTAGTGAATGTCCGCAAGTTAGAATCCGCAAATTAAAATTTTTCTTAATTTGCGGACAGAATTTTCGGACAATTTTGAAAAAAGAATTGTTGGATCATGACAAGTGTTAATTATAAAAATTAATTTTTTGATGACATTTGATCCCAAAATTTTGAAGACAACTCATTCCCTTTCATTTTTGGAAAAAAATAAAATTTAGTAAAAATAAAGAAACCAGTAAAAACATTATTGCTAATTTGCATTTCATTTAAATAATCATTAGTAATTCCACTATTTGGACTATTATTTTCATTGTGAATAACAGAAGAAACCAAATTTTGATTTGGAGGTGTTGGAATATTTTTGATTTTTTGCTCAAGTTCAGGCAACTGAAAAAATTTTTGGAAAATTAAAAAAATTTTTAAACAAAACAAACAAAAGACATTCCCAATCCATTCCTCCCCCAATTAACTGTCTGTAATTTATTTATGAGTCGGTCCACAATTGGAGATTGTTGGTTTTCACGAGGGAAAATACACTCCTTAAAATATAAATTTCAAAAAGGATGTATTTTTTATTTTTATCAAGGAATCTTGCAATTACAAGATTCCTTTATTTAAATATTAGGGAATTAAAAATTAAAAAACCTCGCTTGTCCCATTAAATAAAATCAAGTCAAAGTTTGTTAAAATTTCTAAATCTCAAGGGAACCGTTTGGACAAAAGGACGGGTTCTGCTGTAGACAGAATCTCAGAAAGGTCAGGAAGCAAAGCCAATAGTCCAAGAACGGACCAAGACTCAATTATGATTTATTTAAATATTAGGTCTCGCTTGTTCCAATAGATAAAAGCAAGTCAAAATTTCTAAAGTTCAAGGAATCGGATAAAAGAAGCTGGTTCTGCTCTATCAGTATCAGAGCCAGAATAAGAAGGCAGGTTAGGAAACAAAGCCAAGTGTTAAAAAACCGACCCAAATTTTTTAAAACCCTCCAACTTTACTCCTAACCAGGAATAGGGAGAAAAAAATTCAAGGTCAAAAAAGTCAGGGTTTCGGGTGACACTTCCCAACCCCTTTTCTAACACCCCAAAAAACAAACAAAAAACAAACCAAACAACTCGGACATTTATATCCAGCAGGCGCTGTTGTGTCAGGTAATTGTCTTACACGAGCATCCAAACAATCCCAATGAAATAAATGTAAACATTTAAGTCTCAAAGTTTCTCGAATTGTTAAAGGCTCTTAAAAATTAAAATTGGGAAATTGAATTTAAATTAAAAAATAAACCAAAACATAAAGGACAATTAACATCATAATCGCTGTCTGTCAACCAAGAAAGGTAAGTTTGAACAACACACTAGAAAAGAGAAAAAATTAATAGGGGAATTTCTAAAAACTGCAAGACTCCCTTTCAAAGAATGCTTGAACTTCGAGGAAATAGGGGAGAAATTGGAAGAAGCCAGAATCCGAGACAGGCCAAGAAAACAAGCCAAGAGGACTCATAGTCAGAATTGGGACACGCCCAATAGGCGCCCGGCCATAACGGCGCAAAGCCACAACTAGCCGGAAAATTTCTCACTCTTAATAATTTTGGTACCAATCTCTTCAGCTCGATGAGAGGAATCATTAAATACTAAATTTGTCAAGATTCGAAAATCATGAAGAAAGTTATTGCTTTGCGCCGTTATGGCCTCGCGCCTAGTTGGGCTGTACCCCTCAAAGAATGCTTGGACTTGTAGGAAAGAGAGGGGAAATTGAGAGAAGCCCAAATCCGAGACAGGCCAAGAAAACACCCCAAAAGGGCTCAGAATTAATTCAAAATTAAATTTAAAAATTAACATACAGCTTCATGGTTCGACAATAAACAAGATTCGCATACATTTACTCGATGCTCAAAACAAAATAAATTGGTCACCTTACGTTTAGGACATTTACAAAGACCCATTGAATAATTCAACTTATTTTATGATTATTAAACCTTTAAAAAATTAAATTAGAATCGGAAAAAAAACAAAAAAATTTGACACGTAATTTCCTATATTTTTAACAACAAAAACAGAAAGAGAAGAATTAAACTTTTATTTTTCACTGTCTGTCAATAAGAAAAGGTTAGAGTTAGAGAAAAAAAAGACAAAGGACAAAATGTCATTTATTAATTAATAAACGTTATGCCAAGGGAAAATAAATTAACTGGGGGAATTTAAATAATTGAATGGAGAGAAACGAGGCTTTTCCTAACGGAAGGTTTGTTGTTCGTCCTTGTTTTGCTGAACTCATATTTTGATTAAAAAGAGGTTTTATGTAGAAAACAATTATTATTAAATAACAAGATAATTTTATCAGATAAATTAAATTTTTAAAATAATACGACAAAGGAAAAGGGGGTTTTCCAAAAAAATAAGGGAAAAATAAGGGGGAAAAAGAATTTAACGTAAAACAATTAAAAATAAATATTATCATTTTCTAAATAATTTTCTTTCTAATTTTCTTTATTTAAATATATCCATCTATTCTTCATTTCATCTGCCTTAACGCATCCTTTTCCCATTACAACAAACAATAAATAAAAGTATCAAAACAATCATAAACATCAAAACAACACCAAAAGCAGCACAAAAGGCAGCCCAACGAGGCACCAAAATATTATCAGACACAACTTTAATATCCTCATTTTTAACCTTTTCGTCAATCAAAATAATTAACGTTCGCTTCTCAAAATTTGTAAGACTATTCCAACCACAAGGATTGACACGGTCCAAATTAATTAATAAATCCTCGGTTGTGTTGATGGACTGGAAAGTCTGAAAAATTGAAATTTTTTTTAGAAAATTTTAATTTTTGTTGGAATTACTTGGTTGAAAGTCCCCGTATCATTGTTGTAGTTGTCTGTAGCTTCCAATAATTTGGTAGTCGATCCGGTAGTGTTGACAAACAATTGAACCTAGAATAAATAGTGGAATATACCCCAAAGGCATAGAAATGTTTAAGAAACGGATCAGGGTGAACTTTTCCAGACTACTAAAATAGGGAAGGGGCACTCAAAAATAGGACAAATGCCATATAAATAGGGTAAAATAGTCATCCTGAAACGGATCCCAAAACTAGAGGGTAAAGGGAAAGCTGAACTAAAAGGTTGGACTAACTTTAGAAAAACTAAATTCATCACTTCCCCCTTTCTATCACAGGCAAAAAATTTTCAAGACCCGCGGCCTGGCTCTAAAAAAGGACCCGAGAAACCCCAATAGATTGAATCAATCTTTTAGACCAAGAGTCTTTAAACCAAAGAGCCTATTATAAAAATGTTAAAATTTTTCTTAGACGAGATCCAAAAAGGATTTTAATTTAACCCCCCCCCCCCCCCCCTTCCCCCTCCCCTCCTTCCCCTTTTTAAACTCACCCCAACATCCAAAGCCTTGCTAGAAGTCAAATGATTGTAACCCCCTTTAGTGCTGCTATTTGTATTGTTTTGATAATCCACTCCAATCACCAAACCATTAGTTGATGAACTAGAACATTTAGGCACCAACCAAAAAAAGATAAAAATAATTGCGATGACAGAGATAACAAAGCTATTTCGAACAGGCAAAAACATTCTAAAATTCGTTTTGTTTGTTTTAAGTTAAAATGAAGTAAATTGAAATTTAAAGGGCTTTTATAGTGAAATTTTCCGGAAAGAAGTGACGCTAGAGTATTAAATATTAGTGACGCCCAAGACTTGGTTTTGAGTTTATCTATTCTCCATTTACGTCTATGTATTGTAGAAATATTTAATGTTTAAATTACTCCTCTTTAAACAATTGAAAATTAATTCCGGAAATAAATACAAAGAATTTTCCGGAAAGAATATAACTGAGAAAAACACATTATATTTAGGTTTCCGGAAAAGATTAAATATATTAGATGTTTTCCGGAATGAATATAATTAAAATATAAGTGTTTATCATTTTCCGGAAAGTTTATTATATTTAAAAAATACAAATTTTCCGGAAAATACAATTTATTGAAAAAATACAAAGTTAAAAAATTCCTTATATTTTCAACATATTTCTTTCTCTTTATTAATTTTAAAAAATATCATATAGGCCTAGATCAATAAGATGCAAACAACGAGGGTCACGCCAACCTGGTTTACAACTTAAAAATAAATTTTAAAAAATTTTATTTTTAATTTTAAAACAAACCGGCAAGATGCCCTATAATTTCCATTACCAACATGAGCTGCAAAACAAGTCCCTCCATGATAACAATATTTTTTTAAATAGGGCGGACAATAACGTGTAGGGGGTATTTCTAGTTTTTCATCGTAATATTCATTTTCTGTTGATTTTTTAATTTTATTTTTGTTTATTTGAGGAGGTAAAGCTTTAATTTTGATTAAATAAAAAATTAAGATTGAAAATAAAAAATATTTTTTAAACATTTTTTGAATTAAAAATTAAATTTTTGGTTTTGTAGAAATTAAATTTTAATTTTAAAAATATTCTAATGGTGTTTTTATTCAATTTTATACTATAAAATAGAATTAAAATAAAATAAACCTGAATCAAAAAATACATAACGCCTCTTTGTATTTTTAGAAGAAAATACTTAAATATTTATTTTCCGGAAGGCATTTCATGAAAATACATTTAAAAATTCTTTTCCGGAATGTATGTGTTTTCCGAAAATACTAAATAATAATTTTCCGGAAACATTAATATATACCATTGTTTTCCGGAATATAGGTACATATCAGGGCTGGATTTTCTTCCGCTTCCGTCTTCAGTCTTCCGCCTACTTCCGTCTTTTATGGGTCTTCCGCTTCCGTCTTCCGCCTACTTCCGTCTTTTTTGGGTCTTCCGCTTCCGTCTTTCGTTTTTTATTTTCTTCCGCCTTCCGTCTTTCGCTTTTTAAAATTCAAAATTCTCCAGCCCTGGTACATAGGTATTCCGGAAATAAACGATAATTTTATTTTCCGGAAGGAAAATACATTGTAGAATATTAATTATATTCAGCTGTATGATTATCTCAGAAAATAGACAATACTTTTATTTTTTAAATAACTTTCCGGAAACATTAAAATTAGTATTTTCCGGAAGGTATTCTTCTTGAAGATGCATACTTGTTATAATTTCCGGAAACTTTTTTCTCTAATTTCAATATCAATTTTAAGTAAAAAAATTAAATTATGAATTATATTTATTCCGTAAAATTAATTTTCTTTCCCTCAAATTTATTTTAATAAGGCTTTTATTATATTAAAATTAAATTTTTTAAATTTAAAAGTAAAATTCAAAAAACATTAAAAATAAAAAAAAAGATTTTTGAGAATATTCCAAAATTAAAATTTATTTAATATAAAATCAGAAATTTATTTATTTATTTAATTTTTAATTCAAAAAAAATGATTAAAAAATATTTTTTATTTTTAATTTCAATTTTTTATTTAATTAAAATTAAAGCTTTACCTCCTCCAATACCCCCTCCAATACCTCCTCCAACACCTCCTCCAACACCTCCTCCAGAATTAAATAATTCAACAAAAAATTCAACTAATGCGATAGATCAGATTACTCTGACACGTCCATGTCCGGAAAGTTATTCCAAATATTGTTATAATAGAGGGAAGTGTTATGCAGCTTGGACGGGCAAGGGAAATTATAAACCTTTTTGCCAGTAATTTTTTTAATTTAAAAATATAGTAAATGTTTTCCGGAATACTTTAAAAATATAGTGGTTTCCGGAAATATATAGGGCTTCCGGAAATATTTCTTTTCCGGAAGGAATATATGTATAAAACGAATTTACCAAAAAAAATTTTTCTAAAAGCTAATTTTAGCTGTGCAAGAGGCTTTCATGGCCCTCATTGTGAATACCTTTTTAATCCAGACGTTTATGGATTTTGACAATATTTTTGATTAATAGAGGCTTAAATACGACAAGAAAGATATTTAAAAATATAAATAATTTTTTAATATGTTCAAATTAATTAAAAATAAAATATGACAAAAACTAGAAAAACTATTGATTTTAAAGTTGAAAAATAGGCAAATGCAAATTATTTATTAAATAAAAAATTTTATATTTAAATTAAAGAAAAAATAAAATTCAACAAAATGAAAAACATCGAAAATATTAAGTCTTAATTATTCTTTTTTTGTCGTTTTAGATTGGTCATTATTCCGGATATTATTTCGATATCTAAGTAAACCACTACTCTTTTCAACAAGGTAATCCAGTTTAATATTTAACCTAGAAAATAAATAAATACCGTATATGCTCGAATAATTACCCTGGGTAATTATTGTTTCGACCTCTCGCTGGAGGGGGTAATTAATCGAGAGGATGGGCTAAATTTAGGTTATATCTCAATAAATCGAAGAGGAAATCCATTTATTTCTTGATATTGATCCTTATAATGTTTCAATAATTAAAATTGACAATGATTTTTTCAATATTTTTGAAATTAGAGAAGGAAAGGGAGGGGGTAATTATTAAAGAGGGTAATTATTTGAGAGAGGGTAATTATTCGAGCATTTACGGTAAAATGTATTTTCTTTTTCCGGAAACTTTTATATTTTATATTGCCTGTATGTATTTTTTCGGAAACAATTTAATTAATTATGTGTGTTTAAATAAATTTTCCGGAAAAATGTATGTAGCTATATGTGTGTTTTTGTGTTTATCAGGTATGTGTTTTTCAGGAACTATGCGTTTTTCGAGAAACAATTAAATTATGTGTTTTTTAAATGTATTTTCCGGAAGTATTTAATTCATGTATTTTTCATTAAATGTATTATATTCCGGAAAATTTAATAATTTCCTTTTACTTTCCGGAAGCATTATATTGTTGTATTTTTAGTTATATTTTTATGAGTCTCTTCCGGAAAAACACAAATATAAAACAAATGTCTCAACAAACTTACCACAAAAATTCAATTAAAAAGTCATAAGATTTTTTGTATTTATATGTTCCCGGGTATTTTTCCATTAATATTCTTTTAACTGCTTCTGTAGCTTTGGGTAAATTGTAATGTGGAATACGCGTAAAAAAGAGGTGATGGGCTACATGGCCTGAGATTTAAACAAATTTTTTAAATTAATTTTATTTTTCTACCGTCAGTTATGTTATGCAATGCTTTGTCTATTCCAAATCCAAAAGCTGAAAAAATATAGAAAATCCGATTAAAAATTAATTTAAATTAAAATACCAAAAATACCAAAATTAAATTTAAATATTTATTTACATCTATCAACAGTCTGTAACTGCCCTTTCACAAACCCCCACGTTCCTTCTTCATAAACTTCAGTCTCTTCGTCATGGTGTTGTAAATAAGTAATCAAAACTAACCAGAAACCTAAAATTTTATTTTATTTAAATTAATGTTTAATCTTTCCGGAAAAATACAAATTATTGGAGAATTATAATATTTATTTCATTGGAGTATAAACTTTCTGGAAAATTTTGTATTTTCTTTTAAATATATTTTCCGGAAAATTGTGTATTTTCCGGAAATTATATATTACAACTTTCCGGAAAATTGTGTATTTTCCGGAAATTATATATTACAACATTCCGGAAAATTATGTATTTTCTTTTAAATATAATTTCCGGAAAAGATTTACATAGAAACACATTCCGGCAATGTATTTTATAGATATATTATTCCGGAAAACTTTATTTATCTATAAAAATAGTTTCCGGAAAATTATGTCTTCCTTAAAATATAATTTCCGGAAAGGTTTAATTAAAATGTATTTTCATTAAAACACATTAGAATAGATATAAAACACAAAACTTGGAACATAACCGGAACATAATAATATTTAAAAAATATCCATAAATTATAATTTGAACAATATAAAGCTATCTAAAATAAATTTAAAAAAACTTTAAATTGAAATTAAAATAAAATATAAGTACATAGGCACATAAAAAACAAGCAGCAACACTAACAACACATTTAATTCTATCAGTATTATTTTCAAATAATTTAGACCAGGGCCAAAAATGAGAACCATCGGGAATACCAAATATTGTATATAATGGAATCCAACTAAAAAAAGGAAATGAATTATTAGAGAATTAAATTTTATTTGAAATAAACTTTGAGGGAAACTAGGCATTTTTTTAAAACTATAAAATTTTCCGGAAAAAGTTTATTGTAGCATACTTTCCGGAAAAAATATAATTATCAAATGTGTTTTCTTTAAAGTAAATATACCTTCCGGAAAAATACATCAAATGTGTTTTCTTTAAAGTATATATACTTTCCGGAAAAGTTAATAAATGTAATACACCTTCCGGAAACTATAAAAATTTCCGGAAAAAGTTTATTGTAGCTATTAATTAACCTATTAACTTTCCGGAAAAGTTAATAAATGTAATAAATAAACTTTCCGGAAAAATACAACAAATGTGTTTTCATTTTATTTTTAAATCAGTTCAAATTAATTAAATTAAACCTTTACCTAACAAACCCAGTCAACGGAAATTTGAGATAATGTTTGGATATCCAATTTAAAGATAAATAAAGCTTTTCAGGTATCCAAGGATGACTCATATCCTTAAAAACGAAATTTTATTTTTTTTTCAAATTCTTTTTTTACTTTATCCAAATGTGCAGTGTATTGATGGTGTAATCTATGGGATTTTTGCCAAGGCCAATACGGCACATAAAAAAATATAGATTATTTAAAAAATAAATTTTTTAAGGAACCATAGTAGGAGCATGTGCCACATGCCCAAACAAATCATTTACCCAAGTATAGGAAGAAAAAGTTCCGTGTCCACAATCGTGTCCAACAACGAATATAGAGAATAAAAACATACCTAATACCCAATACCTATTAATTTTAAAATAAGAAGGGAAAAAGGAGAATTTTTTTAAAAATAAAAAGAAAAATTTTTTACCAAAGCAAAAGTCCAATAATCCCAAAATTGTCCTCAATAACCCCAACAACCAAATAAAGTCCATAAATAATTAAAAAATCCAAAATTAAATAAGAAAGTGAACGAATTAGAGACTAAAAAATTAAATAAATAAATAAATTTAAAAATAAAATAAAAACTTTTTCAAAACACTCTGCTGGGATCGCATTTCGAAGTTCATTTAAATTAGGGAATGAATAATTAATTTTGTTGTTAGAATCAGAAATTGTATTTCCATTTGTTTTAGTTGTTTCGACAATTGTATTTGATGAAATTAGGGACATTCAGAATTTTTAATTAAAATAATTCTGATTTTAAAATTAATTCTGGTTTAAAAACACAAACTTTTCTGAAAAAATACAAACTTTAATAAACTTATTCTGGAAAAAATACAAAAATTCTGATTTAAATACAACCAGAATTTTCTCGCAAAACACAAACTTGGACTTAATCAGAATTATAAAACACAGGATAGAAATTCTGATTTATGTATAAAACACAAAGTTGAACTTATTCTGATTCTACGAGTTTTTAGAGTAAAATACCTACATAAAAAGTAAATAAATTTAAAAAGATGGTTGGAAATAAACTATCAATTTCTTCTTATTAAAAATGGAATAATTATGTATTGATAATTTTAATTAAATCGAACGATTTTAATTAATTGTTACAGCAAAACTGTTAATGCAAAAAACGAAAATACAAATTCTGATCTTTGAATTAAACTAAAACACAAAAAATATTCTGATTTGCAAAAACATTAAAAGAATAATTCTGACTAGAAAAACCATAAAAATTCTGATTTTTAAAATAAATTATTCTGATATTGAAAAGCGATTTTTTAAATGAATAATAAAAATAAAATAACTGACTGAACATTTGCATGGAAAATTCTTAAGAAGAATAAATTAAAAGATAAGAAAAACACATTTATACAGTTGTGTAACTTCCCCTCCATTGCAAATTGAATATTTATAATCTTTGATTTTCTAGACAAAGAGGAAGGAATAAAAAATTGTATTTAAAAAATTATTTTAAAGTCAGCAGAAAAATCGACAAGTTTGAAAAAATTAAAAAAATATTTTTAAATTTTATTTCAGAATGTAAAATTTCAAAAATAAAAAAATTCAATAATGAGAACAAAATAAAATAAAGTCATGTCTTTTAACTATTTATCCTTTTTATTATTAAGTTGTTCATCATTCTGGACAGTAGAACGATATTTAAGTAAACCGCTACCTTTACCAACAAGACAGTCCAATTTAATATTTAACCTTAATTAATAAAATGAAACACAATGTATTTTTAGTTAAATAGTTTCCGGAAACGATTAAACAAAAACACACATCTTTCCGGAAATGCTACGAGTTTTACTAAAAACACAATGTATTTTAATATTACTCTTCCGGAAAAAGTAAGTAGTTTTCCTTTGAATATAACTTTTCCGGAAACATTTATTTTATTTAAATATTACTGTTCCAGAAAATATATATATTTTCGTGGAATAAACTTTTCCGGAAAGATGTATTTTATTTTATTATTATTCTTCCGGAAAAACATATTCTCTTAGAATAATTTTTCCGGAAACATTTATTTTATTTTAATATTACAGTTCCGGAAAATATATATACTTTCTTAGAATAAACTTTTCCGAAAAGATTATATAATTTAAATATAAAATTTACCATAAAAATTTAATTAAAAAGTCATATGCACTCTTATGTTTATATGCGCCAGGGTATTTTTGCAAAACTTTTTTAACGGCTTCCGTAGCTTTAGGTAAATTATAATGGGGAATACGAGTAAAAAAGAAATGGTGGGCTACATGGCCTGAAATTTAAATTTAATTTTAAAATTAATTTACAAAATTTGTACCATCCGTTATATGATGCAATGCTTTGTCTATTCCAAATCCAAAAGCTTAAAAAAATATAAAAATCTAATTAAAAATTAAAATTAAATATTTATTTACATCTATCAACAGTCTGTAACTGCCCTTTCATAAATGCCCAAGTCCCTTCTTCATAAACTTCAATTTGCTCGTCTTGATGTTGTAAAAAGGTTATTATGACCATCCAGAAACCTAAAAAAAATCGAAATATTCTAAAAGAAAAATACAGTTTTCCGGAAACTTTTAAACAATTTCCCATTAATGCTACGCTTACATAAAAAACGCTAAGCGTTTTTTATGTTTTTTTTTCAATTTAATTTGCGGAAAACTCTTTTTATATTAAAATACATTCCGGAAACGTATTTTTATACATAAATTTTTTCCGGAAAAACAATTATTCTAAAGAAAAAGTTTCCGGAAAATTGTGTTTTCTATAAAACATAATTTCCGGAAAAGTTTAATTAAAATGTATTTTCATGTATTTTCTTGTATTTTCATTAAAACACATTAAACTATATATAAAACACACAACTTGGAACATTAACGGCACATAATAATATTTAAAAAAGTTCCACAAATTATAATTCATATAGGAGAGAATAACCTTTAAAAATTAATTTAAATTATTTTTTAATTAAAAAATACAAAAGAGCATAGAAAACAAGCAGAAACACTAACAACACATTTAATTCTATCAACATTATTCTCAAATAATTTAGACCACGGCCAAAAATGAGAACCATCGGGGAGTCCGGCAATTGTGTATATTGGGTTCCAACTTTTTTTTTTAAATTTAATTTATTTTAAAAATAATCTTAAAAATATTCACCGAACAAGTCCAGATAAAGGAATTTTGGCAAAATGTTTTTTAATCCAATTACTAGATTCATACTCCTCTTCTGTAACCCAAGGGTGTCCTTTATCCTTAAAAATAATTTTTCAAATAATTTTCAAAAATATTTTTTTCACTTAAAATAAATTTATTTATTAGATTTTAGTCAAAAAATTATAAAAAAATTCAAAAAAAAATTTTTTTACTTTATCCAAATGTGCCGTATATTGATGGTGTTGTCGATGTGATTTTTGCCAAGGCCAGAATGGAACCTAAAATTAATTTTTATATTTTTAAGAAATTATAAATAAAACCATAATAATAGCATGAGAGATATGTCCAAACAAATCATTTACCCAAGTATAGGAAGAAAAGGTTCCGTGCCCACAATCATGTCCAATACAAAATAAAGAGGATAAATACATTCCGAGAACCCAATACCTAGAAAATTTATTAAATTTTTTTTTGGTGTTTTAAATGAATTTAAAATTCAAGAATGAAATTTAGTAATGTTCTAAAGCAAAAAATTTTTGAAAGTTAAAAAATTTTTTTTCAAAAAATTTTAAAAACCTCCGAAATTTTCAAAAAAAATTTGTAATTTTTTTAATTTTCGAAAACCAAAAAATTTTGAAATTTATTATGAAATATTAAAATATTTTTTCCTCACCAAATTAAAAGTCCAACAAATCCCAAATAATTTTCAACAATTCCAACAACCATATAAAGACCAGAAATAATTACCAAATCCAAAATTAAATAAGAGATCGAACGAATTAAGGGCTAAAAATTACAAAAAAAAATTAAAATTTAACAAAATAAAAATAACTTTTTCGAAGCATTCTGGTGGCACGGACATTCGCAATTCCTCGACATTAGGTGCCGCCACATTACTAACCACAGATTCAGCATTATTACCAACAAAATCATTATCATTGCAAAAAGCATTGCCATTATCATTGGATCCCCCATTGTTTAAATTATTTTTGGTTGTGTCAATATAAGACATTCAAAAAATTGAAGGTTTTAGATAAAGCTAAAAAATAAAAATTAAAAATAAAAATGTGAGTAGATAAAAGGAATAACCAGGGTTGGGCCCTATCGCATATTTGAAAAGCGGACGACGAAAGCGAAAGGTGGAATAAAAAGAGGTAGACGGAAACAGCAGCAAAAGGGGAATTTTGAGGAATCGAGTCCTCCACTCTTGGCACTAATTCAATACCAAAAGGGACTATGTTCTAATCTCAAAAACCCTCGAGGAATTCCCCCAGTGATCAGTCTTTTTCCAAAAATTTTAAGTAATAAAAGCAAAGAGACATTAACACCCTGCATGCAAAAAATAATTTTAGTTAAGCGATAAAAGATAATTGTCTAATAATTAATTATTACATACCTACTTCCCCCTCTCCACTTTCTTTTTTCTTCTTCTCTAAAAATGCAAGCAATAAATTTATAAAATCGAACGATTTAATTAATGATCAGACGATGCAGAGCAGCCAAAAGATGTACTAAAAAAAGGTTAAAAAACAATTAATTAATAAATTTTACGGGGAAATAAATTTAAAAAAAAATTATGAAAAAGACGTGAACTTTAAAAAAAAAAAGAATTTTAATTTTATTTTTTTTATTTAAAAATTTATTTTTAAACATTTTAAATTTTTAAAATTAAATTTTAGCAAAAAAAATAATAAATTAAAAAAAAATAAACGGGATTGTAAACAATTTAAAATAAAATATCAATAAAATAACAATAATGACTGCAAATAATGCAAATATATTAAAAAATTAAAAAAAAAATTTCCCCGTCATTGAAAGCAACAAGAACAATCATCAAATTGTCATTATTAATTTAATAAAAATTGCGGCGCTTAGAGAATGGGCGAAGATTTGCACGGCTGAAAATACAAATAAATTCTGATTTTTAAAATATAAAAATGCATAAACACATTAAGTCTGATTTACAAAATACAAATTTTTAAAATCAGAATTTTAAGAGAAAACACAAATTTAAAAAATTCTGATTTAAAGAATATTCTGATTTTTAAAAATAGTCTGGTTTTTATAATTCTGATTTTAGAAAAAATTCTGATTTAATTCAGGTTTAAAGAAAATACAATTTCTGATTTAAAAACACATTTTCTGGAAAAATAATTCTGACTTGCAAAACACATTCTGATTTTTATAAATATTCTGATTTTAATTCTGGTTTTATTGAAAATACAATTTCTGATTAAAAACACACATTTATTAAATACCAGAAAATACATAACGTTAAAATAATTCTGATTTGTAATAAAACACATTTCTGATTTTTAAAAATTAATCAGAACTGCAAAAACACAAAAAAACACAAAATAATTCTATTTTAATTCATTTACCGTTTGTTCCTCTGAATTCTCTCATCATATGAAATAAGTATTTGATTAAAAATTTGTCGAGTGTTGTCATCAGCTAATGGGAATAGAAATAATTCTCCATTAAAATTAATTTTGAAACAAACACGTCCTTTCATATAATCAGACTTGAGAAATTCATAAAGAGAAAAATAACCAAAAGAACGAGCACGTTCTGAAGGATTGAAGCCGTAGAAGAGACTTTAAAAAGAAAATTCTGATTTTTAAAAAATTCTGATTAGAAAACCAGAATTAAAAAAATCAGAATTAATTCAGATCCTTCACAGTTCTGATTTTTAAAAAAATTCTGATTTTAATTCTGGTTTAAAGAAAATACAATCTGATTTTAAAACACATTTTCTGAAACAAACAAAAACACAAAAAAAGTTTGTATTTTTAATTAAATTCTGAAATTTAATTAAAGTTTATTTACTTACCAGAATTTCCTTTTTCTGAAAATCAGAATATTTTTTTTGTGTTTTCTTTATTATAAACTTAAATTTTATAAAATAAAAATTTTTAAATAAAATTAAAATACCAAAAATCATCAATGAATGCGCTCAACGAAGAAAATCCTTCTGGAGTAGACTAAATTTAAAAAAAAATAAAATTAAAAAATTTAAACAAATTTTTAACGGTTAATTTAAATGCCTAAAATTAAATTGAGTTGCCCCCATCCCAAAAATTAATTAAAAATTTTCAAAAAAAAATTTAAAAAAACTAACCAAAAGAGTTTGCGATATTTGATCTCTAAATTTACTCAATTTACTTGTCAATAACTTCAATGGATCAATATCAAAATTGCTGCTATTTAATGATGTATTTGATCCATTAGAAATTGCACTACTCGAAGAAAGAGTAAAAGAATTTTTTGAAAATAATGAAGACATTCCAAAATAAATATATGGATATATATAATTATTTTTAATTAAAAAAGCAGTTCAAAAATTAGAAAAATTAGAAAAATTAAAAAAATAATTAAAAAAAAAATATTTTAATTATATTTAATAATTCAAGATAAATCCCAAAAAATAAATTCAACAACAAATTTTATTTTTTTCCTATCCAACAATAATTTATTACATATTTGCTATAAGAAAAATTTAACATTTAAAAAAAATTAAAATTTAAAGGCAGAAAATATATAAGGCATAAATAAAAAAAATTTTCTTTAAAATTAATTTTAAGAAAGTGAAAAGATATAAATGTAAGTAAAGAATAAATATAAGAATTAAAAAAATAAAATAAAAAATATTTTCGTAAAAATCTAATAAATAAATTTATATTTAAAGATAATTTTCCCAAAAAAAATTATTTCCCTAAATATTCTAATAAAAATAAAGTCAGACCTTAATTTTATATACTAGGCATTCACAAGGGAACCTTTCGAATCAAAATGTTGACTTTTTTCGGTATCAATCGATAGAGCAACATCGATTTACTCAAGAAAATTTTTCGGCCTTTTTTAGCTAGGAATATGAAAGTAAAAAAAGTTATGGAGCTTCGAAGTTTGCCAAAAATGTCAGACACATTCTGAGGTTCATACAATTTTTTAAAAAATTTTTTGATTGATTACTGGATGGGAGAACTGCACAATAATTTTATTTTTTTAATCCCAAGAATTTAAGGTCTGACTGTGTTATCAAATAATACAAAAAAAATTTTAAGGTATCCAGGCTTAAAAAATCCTTTAAAAAAATAACCGTTTTTCCAAAATTTATTTCTCCTTCTTTTTATGCTGCTTCTTCTTTACAATTTTGATTTTATCCAATTTTACAGCCATCATCCAACCGATTACAGGGCATAACCAGTAAGTTATCTTTTAAATTGAAAAAATTTTTTTAATCGTTTAATTAAATTTGCGGACGCATTTTGCGGACTAAATTGTACAAATAAATTAATCCGCAAAATTTGTCCGCAAAAATTAATGGGACAAAAAATACCATAAACCATTGCAAATCCAATCCGGGACAACCCATTAGACGTGAAGAAGCCACAACAGGATTCAAACCAGGAATGCCAATATAAATTAGTGCTTAAATTTATTTAAAAAATTTTTAAAAAAATAGAAAACAAACAAAAAGTTAAAAATCCAGAAATGATGAATGGAATAAGCCGAGTTTTTACAAAAAGAGGCATTCTTTGAATAGAGAAGCGAAGTAAAAAAGCACAGAATAACTCGTTAATGAATACATAATTGAATGGAACCTGAAAATTAAAAAGTTGAATTTAATCAAAAAAATAGAAAAAAAAAGTTATTGTTTTTAAAATACAAATATTGAGTCAAAGAAAATAAAAATAGACAAGCAATTTTTAAGTTCGAATTTTGGTTAACCGACCAAAAAATATTTAAAAGGTTTCCCAAACTCACAATCAGAGGAAAACACAAAAACTAAACTAACGTCAAAGGAGATTCGAAAATATATTTGGCTAGGAACCAAGGCATACATTGGCTAGGAACCAAGAGGAAAATATTAAAAGGAAAAATAAAGTTTCAAGGGATTCTTGTCTCCAAATTCCAAGGGGGACAAATTATAATGAACATCCAAGAGACCTTAAAAAATCCCCCAAAAACAAAAAAATATTTTTACTTTATAATTAATTGCACAAGGAAGTCTTTCAAACAGTTGAAGATGATCTATTGAATAAGACAAAGAATAATACCAGAGGGAGTTAGCTAAACGAAAAGCCGAATATCCCCCGACGCTTTGAGCAAATATTAGAGCCAGAAACTTTTCTGAACTGAAAAAATAAATTTTTAAAAATTAAAAAAAATTTATTTAGAAAAACCTCATCCTTCCAGTAAAGAATTGTTCAATAACAGGAAGTGGAGTGACAAAGGCCCCTCGATTGAGCAAATTTCCAGAAAGCAAAAGCATTGAGACTGCGAAGAAGAAACCGATTGGGCCATAATGTTTTACTATTACGGCTAAATAAAAGAGATTTTTGGGAGAGGTAAAAATAAATTGAAAAAAAATTTAAAAAAAATTTGCGGACAATTTTAAATATTTGCGGACAATCCGCATTTTAATTTTTTGATAAACAAACATCTTCAAGGTAGGATTACTTCGTTTACTAACAAGTAAAAACACTTTAAATCCACCCATTTTAGCCTATACCTAACATGGATAAATCTAAAAAACCTTAAGGGTATCATGTCCGCAAACGTAAAAATTTGTCCGCAAATTTAAAAATCGGCTTAAAAAACCTCCTTACTATTTTCATACACACAAGTACACATTTGTGCAGTGCCAATCAATTCAATAAGTAACACATAAATTAGAGAAGACTTTTTAAAAATAAGCCCAACAATTTTTCTTGTAATTTCCGCAAAAAAGAAAACAAAGGCATAATAGGCAATTGCAATTATTGCTGGGAGAAGAGTTTCCACGTTGAAATTTGTAGTAGCCATTTAAAGTTGAATTTAAAAATAAATTTGTTTTTAATTATTAAATTCTTGAATATAAACAAATTTTAAATCATAATCACCCGTTTCTGCTGATAAAAATAAATTAAAAATATGTATGTATTAATCAAAAAATCACACAAATTTTGCCAATAAGGCTAAAATAAGGGCAAAAACACATTTCGCCAATAAGAACAAAAAACACATTTTGCTAATAAGGCTAAAGCCATATTTTGCCAATAAGGGCAAAAAACAAATTTTGCCAAATACATATTTTGCCAATGGGGACAAAATCTTTAATTTTGTCACTAAATTTCTATTTGTTGTTTTTGTCCATTTAGTTTGGTTTCCTGTAGTTTTTCAACTAACTTTTCTAATTAGTGAATGAGTACTTACTCAAGCAGAGATATTGCAACATTTTTGGAACGAGACTTTACTCTCACGTTAGCTTCTCGTTCTTTACCGTAAATCCTGAAGCACACCCTCTAATATAACCACACCCGGTATCACGACTTTTGCGCCGAGAACATTTGCGCCGCGACTTATGCGCCGCGACTTTTGCGCCGGGTGACTTTTGCGCCGCGACTCTTGCGCTGCGACTTTTGCGCCGGGCGACTTATGCGCCGCGACATTTGCGCCGCCATTATTTTAAAAAATCCGGATCCGAAAAATGCCGGATATCCGAAAATTTCGGTTCGGATATCGGAAAGGATATCCGAAGATTTCCAACTATCCGACAACCCTACTAAAGTGAGGTCTGGCTGTAGTTATTCATATATTTTTAATAATAGTGGCGGCGCAAAAGTCGCCCGGCGCAAAAGTCGCGGCGCAAAGGTTCCCCGGCGCAAAAGTCACTCGGCGCATAAGTCGCGGCGCAAAAGTCGCGGCGCAAGTGTCGCGGCGCAAATGTTCTCGGCGCAAAAGTCACGGAACCCCACACCCTACGAGAGGATTGAAAAATAGAAGCACATGTGTTTCAATTAGAAAATTTACGGCAATCTCGTCCTTCTTACGTTTCCTTTTTGACCCATTCCATTTAGTATAAAAGCAATAGTAAACCCTATATCACTAACAACAACAACACACAATAAACTTCACAAGTCAATGGCACAATCTGCATACTGCGGTGGCGGTGGTGCAGCTGGTGGAGGAGGTGGTGATGCTTCTGTCTATATGGGATCTGGAGCCGGCGGTCCACCGAAGCAACCGGCAGCTGGAGGTGGCGGTTATGGAGCTGCTGGTGGAGGCGGTGCGTCAGTCTATCTTGGTAGTCCTGTTGGTGGAGGCGGTGGAGCCGGTCAACAAAGTACCTATATTGGATCTTCTTTGGGAGGAGGTGAATAATTATTGACCCTAATGTGCTAATAATAGCTCATTTTTATTTTAGCTTCGGCTGCTGCTGGTAGGCCTGCAGGCGGCGCAAGTGCTTTCGAAGGTGGCAGTGGCTTGTTTGTTATTTCTTGTGGTGGTGGTGGTATACAGTCGATTCTTGGTACTTCTCCTTCTGGCGTTCGTACACAAACTGCTCTGGGTGGTCCTTCTGGCGTTGGTACACAAACTGCTCTTGGTGTGCCTTCTTCTGGCGGTGGTACGCAGAGTCCTTTTGGTGCTCATCCTTCTTGTGGCTTCACGATTCTTGGTGGTCCTTCTGGCGTTGGTACACAAACTGCTCTTGGTGTGCCTTCTTCTGGCGGTGGTACGCAGAGTCCTTTTGGTGCTCATCCTTCTTGTGGCTTCACGATTCTTGGTGGTCCTTCTGGCGTTGGTACACAAACTGCTCTTGGTGCTCCTTCTCGTGGCGGTGGTACACAGAGTCCTTTTGCTGCTCTTCCTACTTGTGGCTTCACGGTTCTTGGTGGTCCTTCTTCTGGCGTTGGTACGCAGACTGCTCTTGGTGGTCCTTCTTCTGGCGTTGGTACACAAACTGCTCTTGGTGCTCCTTCTCGTGGCGGTGGTACACAGAGTCCTTTTCCCTCTTGTGGCTGCATAATTCTTGGTGGTCCTTCTTCTGGCGTTGGTACGCAGAGTCCTTTTCCCTCTTGTGGCTGCATAATTCTTGGTGCTCCTTCTGACTCGCCTATGGGTGGTGCTTCTGTTGCTGGCTCAAGTGAGTTAAAACTTAAATCTCAAACCATTTTTTAATTGGGTTTCTATTTTCATTTAAAGATGTTGGTGCTTCTTCGACATATCTTGGATGTGGCACTGGTGCGCAGTCTGCTGGTGGCGCAGCTGCGGGTTCTGTCTATATGGGCGGTGCAGCTGCAAGTGGAGGAGGAGGCGGTTTCCAGAGCGTCTACATGGGGAAGTGATGTGCGCCGAGGACAAAAGATGGAGAAGAGCAGAAGAAGCGTTGCTTGACTAGATAACCTCTCTTTTCTTCCCCAATCCCCCATAATTGTGTGTTTTGTATTGTGCCACAATTTGTTTTTGTGTCCCATTAAAATAATCCAAATATGCCTAAATAGTCGCTTCCTATTCCTCTTATGTCTGCCTGATTTAGAATTACTAGCTCATTTCATAAAAAAATGCCATTTTTAGCCCGATTTTAGCTCAGCTTTTAAATTCTTTAACTCAAAAATTTTAACAAATTTTATTCATTCCCACAAAATTAAAAAATGCTCATCCTTCTACAAAAATATAATTTTCAACGAGGTTAAATTTGCATTCCTTTTAAGGACATTTTTTGAGGTTTTACTGTAGATTAAGGTCAGCGGATCCGAATATCCGGATCCGAAAAAGACCAATATCTGGAAATTCCGGGTTCGGATATCCGAAATTTTCGGTTCAGATATCCGAAGATTTCCAACTATTCGCCAACCTTGTATTGTAGATGGATTTGTTTCAATATTTTTT
Organism: Meloidogyne incognita; assembly: GCA_036172945.1. Taxonomy (NCBI): domain Eukaryota; kingdom Metazoa; phylum Nematoda; class Chromadorea; order Rhabditida; family Meloidogynidae; genus Meloidogyne; species Meloidogyne incognita. The sequence goes on from JARQAC010000023.1 coordinate 3,649,339, forward strand.
AAAGTTTATGCTACTTAAAATAGAAAAATAAAATATTTAAGACGAAAAGGAAATTTCACATAAAAACAAAATAACAAGTTTTAAAAGCGAAAAGAAAAGGAAAACAAAGGTTTATTTTAGGATTGTGCTCTACGAGCTCGGAAAACATTTTTTGTTGTTAATGACCCGTTGATTGGTTTTTTGATGTCAGCACTGCTGCGAGTATTTAATTGAAGGAATTTGGAGCGGACGCGTTTAGAGTATATTGAGAAAATGCTTCGGCAAAAGAATACCTGTTTGGAAAAATTTTTTAAAATTAGAAAAAGTAAAAAGAAAAAATTAGTTGGCACTGAGAGGATTCGAACCTCCGTCCGAAAAATGAGGGTAATCGGCAACACTACCAACTACACCACACAGGTATATTTTAACAGAAAAGTTAAAAGAGCCGGAATCGAAATAAGCGATCTTAATAACCGATTGCTAACTGAGAATAAGAATAGGCCCCTATCAAGAAAACCGGTGTTTTTGGCAAATTAACCTGAACCAAAACCAATGGTATCGGTTAACAACTGGTCGCTAACCCTATCTGAAACACATTATATGTTATATTCAAGAGATTATAAAAGGCCAGAATTTGGCAAAACTAGGAATGCCAGTATATCAGTGTTTGGAAGCTCATACCAAAATTTGTAATCGTTGTATACGAAGTATGAGAAAAATAAATAGGCCCCCCCTCTAATCTTTTTAAAAAAATCACACCGTATCTTGTGTAGTACAATTACTATCATTCATTATATCATTCACTTCCTCCTCCTCCACATTTTGTTTAAATCTAGGGCAAGGACGTGCCCAGTTTGGAGGCCTTCTAGCAGCTGGTAAACGTTCCAAAGCTAATTGGGCTTTGTATCGACAATATGCCGAAAAGGTTAAAACACGCGTAGTTCCCTTAAAAGGAGAAACATTTTTCCTTTGAGAGAATCTTTGATTTCTGCTACCTGAACAGAATCTGCATTAACTATATCTAAATGTTTTGAAGCAAATAATTCGTTATCTTCAAAGTTGGAACAGCCAGAATTGTTTAGACGCAAAGAAGGAAGTTGTTTTCCAGTATAAAACCATAGGAGAGTGAGAAGTAGAGAGCGCTCACTAGGCTCGTAGTGGATGGATAGAACTCTGCCCTAAAAATTAAGAATTTATTATAAACTTGGGGAAAATTCCGTTATATCACTCATAACTTGAATCGGACAAACAATTGTCAGTCGAAAGAGCTAGAGCTTAGTTAAGTCGAATAGCACCAAAATCAACGCAATTTAACAATTTTGGACAAAGTTTATAATACGGAAATAAATCAAGTATAACCCTAAGGAAGTCGGCGAGACGCTTGTGCAAAACTCAAAGCTCCGCTTGGAGCGTACCGCACAGTAACATACATAAATAAGCGCCTATTCTAGTTTAGCTACGGTTAACATGCCCGGCTTCCAACTTTATGTAGAGTTAGAGCGACTGCTCGTAACTTTGCCCAATTAAGTCAGATTTCGCTGATTTGGGGCCATTCGACTCATCACAATGAGCTCTTTCAAACGAGCTTTTTAGCCCCAAAAATCAACTTGGTCCCCCTTATGGTTTTTTTTATTCTCAAGTAAATCAGGTTGTAATTAGATCAGAAATTCATAATTCATTTTTAAGTTTACCACAAAAATGTCCTCCTCAAAATCGGCCGAATTAACCAGTACACAATCCCCCAGCTTTATATAAACTTCAGATTCTGATTTATGCCGAATTGAATTAAAACAAAAATATTGTTTAACATTTTCCTCGTTGGAATCAGGAAGACGACGTAGCGGTAATTGTTTAAGAACACCCAAACCCATAGGGCGCCAATTTGAAGAAAATTGAGAAGGTTGAGAAGTGAAGGTTGGAATGGTTGAAGGTGGAGTATTTAAAGGTTTTGGATTTGTTTTGGGTAACAATTTTGCACGAGAAGGTGATGGAGAAGCAGAGGAAGATGAAGAAAATAAAACCATCTTTCGAGACTGAGAATAAAAATTAAAAAAAAATTATTTAGGAAAATAAATGTAAATTACAATATGAGGGTGACGACAGCTCCGTCTTTCTCCTAGAATCCTTTTATCTGGTGAGATTTCCGAAAGTTTCAAATTTGCCAATAGTAGAGCTTTTCTTTTTCTTCTTCGAATAATTAATTTTTCACAGTCTTCTAATTTACTTCTTTTATAATTTTTTTTCTTAGTCTTCTCCTCCTCTTCTTTTCTTTTCCTCAACCTCATTAAATACGCCTGCTTCGTTTCCCCAACAGCTTCTGGAAACTCTGAACTTTTTATTTTCTTTTTTATAGTACCTTTCAAAACATTTAAATCAGAGTTAATCTGAACATTCTCATTTGTTTTTCTTTTAACTTTCAAACTAGTTTTGCAACTTGATTTGTAATGTGTTTTGTAATTTGTTTTAAAACTTGTTTTGCAGCCTGTTTTGCAACTTGTTTTAGAATTCTTCTTTCCACAAACATTTTCCAACTTTTTTCTTCTTTCAAGTTTGTTTTCTTTTTCAATAATATTTTCTTCCTCTTTTTCTCTAATTACCTCTTTGATTTCTTTAATCTCTACACTTTCTTCTTTAATCTCTTCTTTAATTTCTTTTTCTATATTTTCTTCTTTTGGAAGATTTTTTCTTCTTCTTCTTTTAATTAATTTTTCTTCCTTTTCTTCCTTTACTTCCTTTCCTTCTTCTAAATCTTTTACTTTACGCCTAACATATTTTCTTTTAGGCTTCATCTCAACCTCTTCCTTGCCTAAAACATTACAATTATTAACTTCCTTCTTTTCTTTTTTCATATTTTTTAAAATCGTTTTTCTATTTTTATTTGGTTTTTCTTCCTTTTCCTTCATATTTTTTTGCATTCCTTTTTTTGGAATTTTGTTGGAGAATATTAGAAGGGGTTGTTGTTCTGTTGTTGTAGATGACCAAATACCGCTACTTGTTGTTGTTGAGCAAATTGAGGAAGAGGAAATATCTGATGTTAAATTGAAGAATTTTGAAGAAGAATTTAATGATGGCTGGAGAAAAATATGATGATGGGGACTTTTATCGTTAAATTCCGATGACTCATTTGTAGTTTTTGTGGGAAGGAAAACGACGTCATTATTATCATCATTGTCCTCAACCAATACCTTAAAACAAAGTTGATTGATTAGCAATTACAGTATACATAAAATCTAAGGAGAGATAATTCTCCTAAAGGGCCCGACGTCTAATTGGAGATGTGTCCCATCAATTAGAGAGGTACCCTTTTGAATAGAGAGGTGTCCGCTTAATTAGAGAGGTGGCCTTTCAATTAGAGAGGTGTCTTCTTAATTGAAGAACCAGGTCGTCCTCTTAATTAGAGAGGTGCCCTCTTAATTAGAGAGGGGTCCTTTCAATTAGAGAGGTGCGTGCTTAAGTATAGAGGTGTCCTTTTAATTGGAGAGGTATCCCAATGGGAGACAAATAAACTACAAATAAACTAAAAAATTAAGTGAAAACGGCCACTCACTTCAGGCTCCAATTTAGGCATTCTAACAAAAACATCAACATTGTTACTATCCTTCTCAACATCCCCCCAATCCTGCTCCATTTCCTTTCTTAAAATAGGGGGACTCATATAAGGGTTGGGAGAAACAGAAGGAGAAGAAGAAAATGTTGAACAAGAAGAAGAGGAACTAGCTGGAATAAACATTTTGTTGTTGTTTTGTTGTTGTTCAAAGGATGTTTGAATATTAAGGTTTTGATGAATGTTTTGTTTTTCTAAATAATCATTTTGTAAATTAATAGAAATGTTGTTAGTGTTAGTTGTGTTGTTAGTGTTGTTGTAATGGGTATAATAAACACCTATTTGACGCATTTCTGAATTTGAAATGTTTTTATAGAAGGATAAATATAAAACTTTAATATAAACATAGAAAAACATAAGTTATTATTTAAAGAAACAAGTTTATTTACAACAACTTTATTAAAAACTTATTAAAAGAAACAAGTTTATTTTGATACAAGTTTATTTAAAACAAGTTCTTTAAAAACAAGTTTAATTGCAATAAGTTTAATTGCAGCGATTTCATTCAAAAACAAGTTTGTTTGTTTCTGTAATTTTACAAACATGTATTTTATTATGAAATGTTCGTTTCAGAATAAGTTTAGTATGTTTTTAATATTTCCTCAACTAGCTCTGGGTTACGTATGCGATGGCGCGAATAGCATACTCTGGCGGTTTAATTTTGCTTTGGGTTTAATTTTGGCTCTGCCCGTTGGAAAGCCTATCGGCTTTGGGGCGCGCTTCGCGCGCTGCTAGAAAGTTTAGATGCATGGAAAATGTTTGATTACCTCTGCCTTTTTATTGCTTCGGGCCTTCGGCCCTCGCCGGCAAAGATTAGCCCTGCCTTTTCATTGCTTCGGGCCTTCGGCCCTCGCCGGCAAAGATTAGCCCTGCCTTTTCATTGCTTCGGGCCTTCGGCCCTCGCCGGCAAAGATTAGCCATGCCTTTTCATTGCTTCGGGCCTTCGGCCCTCGCCGGCAAAGATTAGCCCTGCCTTTTCATTGCTTCGGGCCTTCGGCCCTCGCCGGCAAAGATTAGCCCTGCCTTTTCATTGCTTCGGGCCTTCGGCCCTCGCCGGCAAAGATTAGCCATGCCTTTTCATTGCTTCGGGCCTTCGGCCCTCGCCGGCAAAGATTAGCCATGCCTTTTCATTGCTTCGGGCCTTCGGCCCTCGCCGGCAAAGATTAGCCATGCCTTTTCATTGCTTCGGGCCTTCGGCCCTCGCCGGTAAAGATTAGCCCTGCCTTTTCATTGCTTCGGGCCTTCGGCCCTCGCCGGTAAAGATTAGCCCTGCCTTTTCATTGCTTCGGGCCTTCGGCCCTCGCCGGCAAAGATTAGCCCTGCCTTTTCATTGCTTCGGGCCTTCGGCCCTCGCCGGTAAAGATTAGCCCTGCCTTTTCATTGCTTCGGGCCTTCGGCCCTCGCCGGCAAAGATTAGCCCTGCCTTTTCATTGCTTCGGGCCTTCGGCCCTCGCCGGCAAAGATTAGCCATGCCTTTTCATTGCTTCGGGCCTTCGGCCCTCGCCGGCAAAGATTAGCCATGCCTTTTCATTGCTTCGGGCCTTCGGCCCTCGCCGGCAAAGATTAGCCCTGCCTTTTCATTGCTTCGGGCCTTCGGCCCTCGCCGGCAAAGATTAGCCCTGCCTTTTCATTGCTTCGGGCCTTCGGCCCTCGCCGGCAAAGATTAGCCCTGCCTTTTCATTGCTTCGGGCCTTCGGCCCTCGCCGGCAAAGATTAGCCATGCCTTTTCATTGCTTCGGGCCTTCCTCGGCCTTCGGCCTCGGAGGATCTATGCTCTGCCTTTGACAATTGATCTGCCTTTTAGATGTAATGAATGCTCGGGCCTTCGGCCTTCGCTTCCTCGGCCTTCGGCCTCGGAAAATCTATGCAATGCCTTAGACTATTGCTCTGCCTTTTAGATGTAATGAATGCTCGGGCCTTCGGCCCTCGCTTCCTCGGCCTTCGGCCTCGGAGGATCTATGCTCTGCCTTTGACAATTGCTCTGCCTTTTAGATGTAATGATCGCTCGGGCCTTCGGCCCTCGCTTCCTCGGCCTTCGGCCTCGGTGGATCATTGCTCTGCGTTTTAGATGGGCTCTGCGTTTTAGACGGGCCTTCGGCCCTCGCCTATGGCGGGCCTTCGGCCCGCCAACTTCTCGGCCTTCGGCCTCGGCGAATCATTGCTCTGCCTTTTAGATGGGTTGAAAGCTCGTGCCTTCTGCCCTCGCCAACTTCCTCGGCCTTGGCCATCCCACGGCGGGCCTCCGGCCCGCCGTTTGGGGGCCTTAGGCCCCCAAACCCCCCTCATCCAAAATTTCGACCTTTTGTAACTTTGTACAAAATGGTCAGAAAATTTTACAAAAAATATTTTTGAGCTCAGCTCAATGAGAGCTTTCGATTGATATGACATTTGGCCTATTTATGGCCATTTTTTAAAATTAATTTTTTTTGCCGAAAATTTTGGCCGAAAAAATCGACCAAATTTTCAAAAAATCATAACTTTCACAAAGTTAACCTTTTTTGGAAATTTTAAAAGCTCATTCTATGGAGAAAAATAAGCTCTATCCAGGAAAAATACCCTCGGCTCGAACCGCCGGCAAAAATCCGAAAATTTTTTCGAAAAACCGAAAATTTTTGGGTTTTTCGAAATTCGACCCCTACGGGTTCAATTTCGACTTTTTTCGAAATTTTTTCGGCTTCAAAAATTTCTAATTTTTAGTACTATATTTAGAAAGAAACCCCATCCAAATCCTTCCACCCCAAAAAAAGTTATGGTCCCCCAAAAAATCCCGAAATTTCCACAAAAGGGGTACCCCTATGGAAATAGAGGGTGGGACAAAATTTTCGAATTTTGACCCCAAAAACGGCTTATATGGTGCATTGACATGCGCTGAGTCCAAATCCGGCCTCAGAAAATTTTTAAAAAATTTCCCTATGGAGTTAGAGTCTCAAAAACATTCGCGACATTTGCGAACATCCGCTATAACTTTTTGAGACTCAAGTGGACCCCCAACATATGATACCTTTTTCTGACCGCCAGGGGACGCTCTTTCGATCTGGCTATCGAAAACGGGTTAGAATTCACTTTGCAAAAAGTCGACTTTTCGACCCCGACACTTTGGACCATATCACCCCCAAAAGTTCACCCGAGACTCTAATGTCCAACACCAAATATTTTACCAACATCCAGCCCTACAACATCACTCCCAGGCCCGAAGACCCCCACCTTCTCAAAAACGCGTTATAACGCATTGAAATTTTCATCCGGCCATTTCGGCGCCACACTCAAGTGCGGCACCAAAACGACCCATCCCAAAAAATTTCCCATAGCCACTTACCTATAACCCCCCAGGTGCTATCCAATTCGGCCGAGCCGTTCCCGAGATATAGCAAAACCACGTTTTGCCAACACCCAATGGCACCACATTTTGCCAACATTTAAAAAGGGTTAGCACGGCACTTCGGTATTTAGACTTCACCGAATTTCGAAATTTTTTTTTTAATTGATATCTACTAATCGTGCTCTAGTGCCCTCCAAGCGGGACCTTTCCGCTCCGACTTCTCGTTCAGGAGATAGCCACTTCAGGGGGGTCGTTTCGGCGCAAAGGGAAAGTCGTGGCGCCAAGTCTATAGTTTTCCCAGATGCGCGATAAAAAGTTGCCCCCAAGATGTCACACTTCTGTCGAGCGTCCGGCCTTCGGCCGGCCGAAATGAATTTTTAAAATGGAAATTTGTCTTTTTTATAGGTATAAGAGTAACAAGTTTATTTTTTAAATTCTTTTACAGTAAACATGTTTTTAAACGAACAATAATTTCGGAATATGTTTTTCCAAGTTTATTAAAGAGTTGTGATAAAAGGAAAACAAAGCGGAACATATAAAAACAATAGAAACAACAGAATATATGTTTGTTTTAGTAAAACTAGAACTTTTTATATGTATGTATGTTTGTAAACAACATTTAAATAAAATAATATATACGTAGCAACGGAATTTTAAAATGGATTTTATTTTTTAAAAAAGAATTTAGGTAATTTTAAACGTTAAAATTTATGATTTTATTATTTGAAAATTGATCATTAATTTATTTTTAAATCAATAATTTTAGAGATTAAAAAAATGGAAAAAAGGCGTGAGGGGGAGGGTAATTGAGGAGAAAATTAAAAAAAAATAATTTTAATAAAAAAAATTAAAAGAAAAGTATTGTTTTTAAATGATTAATTCAAATATATAGTTGAATCATTTTTAAACTTTCCTAAAAAATATATTAATTTTTATTAGAATGATTACATTTAGTTGCTATCATTTGACGAAACGTAGAGAAACAAGTAAATAAATGGGAAGAAAAAAATTTGTTTTTCTTTTAAATTTCGAAATACACAAAGAAGCATGTCTAAATAAAAATGTTTAAAAATAATTAAAATATTTTTGGAAAAAAATTTTTTTTTTAATTTTTTGTTACAGTATAACTCCAAATATTAAAATAAAATAATTATTTTAAAATCAAGTTTTTGCAGTGTGAATTACTTTTTAGGGGCAACATTTTAATGATACCGCAGATTTTTTTGGAAATTTTATTTTTAAAATTATAGGCAAATAATTTGTAGTTAAAGGAAAAATCATTTTTATTCTAAAGAAAAATATTTTGTTTAATTTAAAGAGAATTTAAGCCTTCCCCGCAACAAACTGTATTTTGCTTTAAAAAATGATGAGGATATATGTAAATTACTGCTGGCCACCATCTTTTTTAAAGAAAATTTTGATGTGCTAGCTGATAGTTAAGGAAACTAATTGCCCCCTCTAGCGAGATGTTGAAACATCCCAGGGTGATTACTTGCGGGGAAAAGTATAGGTATTCCCCCCCCCCTCCCCCCTCTCCTATATTTTATTCGAGACAAATTCCCAATATATATCTAAAAAAGCTATTTCAAATGTATGCCCATTTAATTTTTAAACATTTTCAGCCATTTTCTGTCCATATTTATTAGTACGTTAAAGTTAAGAAGTTCTTAGATCCCGTTAATTCCCCTTTTGTTTAAATAAACACTTAGAGCAGGACTTAAAGCACGATACAGCTTCACCCTTGGCACAGAATTTTCTGATCCCGCGTTCCCCTTGACGCTTTTCAAAATACTTTAGGACCTATCCATGCTTTGTATCGTCCATATTTTTAGTAGGTTATTTTTTAATCTAAAATTAGAACCTCTCGTTCAGTCCCGTTAATTAAAACACTTGGAGGACAGGCCTCCTCCGCTCACGCTTTCGACAAAATTTAGCCGTTCCGTTTAACGCTTCCAAAAATGCAACAGGGACCCCTGCCTTAAATCTCCAATAAAATAAAAGTTTCAAAAATTTCTAATAATGAAGTTAATTTTCTTCTAATAAAAATTTTTAAAAAAATTTAAAAAAACCCAACGATTTCACAATTGATTTTTATTTTTTGAATGCTATTTATATATGTATACAACTAAAAAAATATTTGGCGGCCAAGTAAGAATAAATATAAATATATATTTATTGTCTACTATTAATGTGTGCGTGCATTGAGGGGATGGGGGGATAGATTGGGGGGCGATAGAAATGGAGAAAGAAAAAATTTTATTTAGACTTTTAGCCATGAGCAATCCTGGCAAAGGAAAATTTTGATTGATTAGAGGTAGCTAGGGCTAGATTACTGTATTTTAATTAGGTTATGGACAAGGCACCTCGGATCTCTTGGGGACTTTGGATCGCTGGGATTTGTCTTCGGGGCTTTGACAAAGGTATCTCTAAAAGGGGACGGTCCTCTTCAAGTGATATAGGACTTCCAAGTCTTCGAGAAACTTCAAGCCCGTCCTTTAATTTATTATAGAGCTGGGTAAGTCCACATTACAATATTCCAATTCTAACTGTTACAGAGGTCTCTCATTTTGTAACTTGCTTCTCATAATGAAGGTCAAAATTAAAAAAAAAAGATTCGAACTTTCCAGAAAATAATTTTACAAAAGTATCTTCTGTTTTATCGCTATAAATTTAATTTAGTAGTTTTAACACGGACGGCATGTTGAGAAAAAAGCCGGGTTCAAGTTCGGGTCAGGTCTGTTAACCCGATCTATCCCTGATTTGTCAGCACGGTCACTTTCACACATTTATTAAAAAAATTTTTAATTGAATAATCCAAAGCCTATAATAATTTCATAATTTCACTCACATAGAACAAAAAAAACAGAGTTATATCCAAGTACGCGTAAATGATTTTAAAAAAATTTCAAGGTTAAATAAAGTATCAATTGAATAAATTTCGTAAAATTAACCTAAAGGCAACTTAAGGTAAAAGAAATGACCGATAATATTTTTGATGGCCTTTAGGGCATATCATGTAGTAATTTCACTCCGTTATTACTAGAGTTGCCAAAAAGGACCGACTCGGACCGAAAGATCGAGTCGGGCCTAATATATTTGGCCCGAAAGTGACTATTACAGGTCCGACTCGGTAAAAACAAGCCCGAAAAAAACAGCCTCCACCCGACTCGAAAACTGTAACCCTAATTACTACAACTCGTAAACATATAACGGTAATTAACGGTAAAACAGCAATTTAATTCACAAAAAGTTATTTTTTTAATTTTTGGGTTTTATCAATCCTTTCTGGCTTGAGTCACAGGGAAATCGAGTGAACTTAAAGAATGATGAAAGACCGCCATTATGTACTATATACATATTAGGAATAAATAGAATTAGGGAGAAAATGGAAATGCGGGCAGGTAACAGGATATACCTATTTAACATATGACATGGATTTGAATGTACTAATAGAGAAATTTTAATAAGGAAAGCTAAAGAACGCCAACATATCTCCTCCTCTCCTCACTAATACAACACTACGACACTTATTTAAAAGATTAACTTCTAATACTGTAAACCTAATAGAACTTCTATTTTTCAATTCCCTTCTTCAACAAGAAGGGAACCCTCTCGGAGGCTTGGTGCCGTGTGATTTCGACAGAAGTGAACTTGGCAGTGAGTTAATTGGGCAGTGAGTGATTTGGGCAGTAACCGTTGTTTGAGTCTCGAACTTAAAAATTTAAAAAAATAGGTGGTTGATTGTGGACCCGGAGACGTGTTTAGCCACGTGTTTTTTAATTTTATTGCGATGCCAACTTGTCTTTATAATTATTCATTCTTAAAAAAACCCATGTAAAATATACTTAATGCCGAGATTACGCAGAATTATTCTTCTAGTGATACTCGAATTGTTTTTGCGTGGAAGAAAATTTTTTAAAAAACGTTTACTGCCTAAATCACTACTGCCCATATCACTCACTGCCCAAATCATTCACTGGCGAAATCACCAGACACGGGAGGCTTGGTTTTTTGAAGACCCGCTGGGTGGTGAGGTAATTTTCCGATTTTCGTCGGCGTTCGGCGCCAGACAGGCTCCACTTGGTAATGGATACGGATACAGATAATTAAAAAATGCCTGCGGATATCCGCCTGTATCCGTCGTAAATATCCGGATATAGAACCTAAGTCCCCGTTCATTACCACGGCGCCCTCTCGGAGGGTGTGCTTACTATTGTGCTTCTGTAGGAAATTGTGCTTCTATTAGAAGACTTACAGTATTCTTAGAAACATTTAATTACAGTAATGATTACAGTAATGATATAAAATAAAATAAAAAATCAAATATCGCAAAAATCAATACCGTAACCTACAGTAATTTTTAAAAGAACACTAAAAGGTGTTGACTACCCTCCACTTAAAATATATATTTTGCTAAAAAAGTTATTTAATAATCTTTTTTAATAAAATACAAAAACACTTAAAAATGCTTTTTGAACTAGGAAAACACTCCCCGTTCTTTTAATAAGGAAAGTAAATACAAACATAAAACGAGAGGGGTGGAGCGAGAAAAAGAGAAAAAAGACTGAATAAATAAATAAATTTGTTGAGAAAAAGAATAATGTAAAAAAGAGGACATGGGTTGTGAAATGCCATATTACAAAATACTAAATAAGAAGTTTGGACAAAATGACAAAGAAGAGGATTGGACAAAACGTCCAAGTAGTAAGAGGAAAATACCATATGTAGTGGGGTTTCGGGTTCGGAGTGGGCGCAATGCATTTTTGCGTCGATTTTTTGCTTTGCGTTTTGCCCAAACAATAGTTGGTTACCTTTATTCCCACTGAAATGACTGAACCTTTCCAGATATCGCGTGATGAAGCAACGAGGACATGATCGGGGCAATCCTAGAAAGCCCTCGGGTTATCAAGTCCTTTGAACTCTTCCCTACATCAAAACACACCAAGTGATAATTCATGAACTTTAAAGCGTACATTGAACAATACATTCTTTACTCATATAGTCCCTTCTGGCATACTAGTATAGGTATTTACATAATAAGCTACCCCTATAGACTATAGACAAAATAAGGAAGAATTTTGACTTTTTAGCTTTCTGAAACTCCAAAAATTTTGAGCTAAAGTTAGGAAGCCTTGATCTGAATATATTATGCTGGAACATCTCCAAAAACCTTAGGCTCTGGAGCTGGAGCTCATATTTGAATAAGTCGGAGTTACAAATCCGAAACCACAAAACATTAACAAATACCGCCCAAATTCGAAACAGGCCAAATAAAAGTCCATAGGTCACCAAGAATTTCCAAGCCTAAGAGTTAGCTAGCCCTAATTCCCTGACATTTAGACTACTTTAATTTAAACTAGGGGGTTGTAATTTATAAAATAAAATGTTTAGTTTAGCGTTATTGCGTTTTTTAAAAATTTTCTCTTGCGCTCACCTAGTTAGGATACCGTACCTCACAGTTCTGTAAGGCTGGCAATTTGTCGCTCAGGCATTTTGTCTTTGTACTAAAATTAAGAGACGTTTGTAAAACTGGCAAAAAGCTTAAAAATGATGAAAAAACTGAGAAAAAAAATTCGAGAAAGAAAAAAAAGAGATAAAGAAATTTTAAAATAAAAACGAAAAATAGTATGATAAAAGTTGATAAACACACAATAACAATGTTTAGGCTGGAAAGAAAATAAAAAAAGAAAAGAACATAAGAGAGTGGGAAGTAAATCGATAGACGACGATGTGGCGGTCTTTTTAGAATAAAAAATATTTTTATGGAAGATTTGCGGATTTAATTTGCGGACTTGTTTAAAACAAAAAAAAGTTGGGTGAAACAAGGGGTGTTTAGAAGCCTGAGGGGTTTTTATTCAGACAGAGTGGAAGGAAACGAGTTGTTGTTTTAGAATGGTTCGTCAAAATATCACCTTCAATTCGTCTTAAACCCCATCCAAAGTGGGTACCGTGAGGGACCTTGCCTCTTTTTAAAAAATGGAAGGAAATCGGAACAAAATAATAAAAAGCAACAGACCGAACTTGGAAAGTTGAAGGGTTAAAAAATTGAATTTTGTAACAGACGGAAGGAAACGAGTTGTTTGTCGGTTTCAGATCCATTACAAAATGTCGGTTCATCAGAATTAGAGACGGTACCAGAAAATCTCGATTGAAAATCTTGGTTATGAATCGAGATTCTCGTACGATACTCCCAGTCCGGTCTCTAGTCAAAATATCGTTTCATCCCCCCTTTTTTAACGAAAAGTTTTGTTTCAAATAAGGAACTATTAAAAGATGTGCATTAGAGAATTACCAAACTTAATGGGTTAAATTAAAATAACAATTACTTCTGCTAATTAAATTAACAAAGCAAAATTAGTTAGCTGAAGATATCCCAAAAGGGCTTATTCCTCAATACATATATCCCTATAGAACTTTTTTATCCCTTCAATTTTCCCATTTTTTAAATTATTTTGATAACGGGATTTATTTTGGAAAGAATAAAGGAGAAAACAGAGTAGCTAAAATATATATCCAGATACCGTATTTACTCGAATAATTCCCCTCTCTCTCGAATAATTCACCCTGCTGCGGATGAGTTGAAACAATAATCTCCCTCCCCCAAATACCCTACTAAACGTTCAAATTTAAAAACTCGAATATTTCCCCTCCCTTGAATAATTCCCCATGCCACGGATAGGTTGAAAAAATAATTTCCCAGAGGAATTAATCGAGTAAATACGGTAGATCACAAATTGGGGTAAAAAATTAAAATTAATTTAAAATTTAGCCCAAACTCCATTGATTACCCCTCTAATTCAGAATATATATTAAAACTGCGAAATTTTTTAAAATTTAATTAAATAAAAATATTTTTAATTCAATGAATGAATTAAGGAAATATCGGTTTTACTAAAAACGACTAAAATATTTTCTTTAAAAAAATTTATATATTTTTTTAAATATTACGGGTTAGCTGTGTACATACAAAAATTAAATATAAATAAAAATATAAATAAAGAAAATAAAATATTTAAAAAATTTTTTTCAGCCTACCGTTTCAGCCTACCGTAAGGGGCTAAAAGAGGCTATTATTAGAGAGGTCTGGATTTATTTAACAAAAAAAGCCAGCCTGATCTCGAACAGTTTTGTCAAGGAGCAGCTAACTTGACTAGCTTCATATAGCAAGGAGACTAAAAAGGCTATTATTAGAGAGGCCTGACTATATTTATTTAAAAACCAAAAATTTTTTGACTACAAAATTTACAAAAAATAAAAAAAAATTTTAAGAAAAAAAATTTTTTCTGCAAATAAAAATCCGCAAAATATTGCGAAACTGTGGAGAGAAAAATAAAATTAAAATAAAGGCAACTAAAAGTTAAACAAAAGAAAGAGAAGAAAAAGAAATACTATTTTCTTTTCTTTTTTTATTGGAAAAGGCTTACTGTGGCTGACAGAAGGGAGAAAAGACAAATAGGAAATAAAAACGTGAATTTAAAAAAAAGTTGTATATAAGTGATATTTGTATTTTGAAATTGTAAAAAAAATAAAAAATATTTAGGGTAATTAGAGTCAAAAAATTATATTTTTTGTATTTTAGAACGTTTGAGTCTCATGTTCTCTCCTCAAAATGTCTTTTCTCTCTCTTCTCTCCTCAATACACATCAGAATTACTACAAAACTACTTTCAGAATTTGTAATTGTATTTTAATATCAGAATTTGTAATTGTAATTTTTACAATTACAATTTGTACATTTATCAGAATTCTGTTTTAATTAAATAACCAGAATCTAAATTTAGTTAAAAATCAGAATTTGTTGCCTACAGAATTTATATTTTAAAAACCAGAATTTGTATTTTACCTAAAAATCAGAATTCTTTTTTAAATTAAAAGCAGAATTATTAGTTTTTACAATTACAATTTACAATCTAACTAGAATTTGTTGTTTTAATTAAAACTCAGAATTTATTTTAATACTTTTAGAACCAAAAATATTTTATAGTTGAATTTTTCTTTTTCATTATTTATTTAATTTTAATCTTTAATTTTAATCTTTATTTTATTTATAATTAATTTTATAAGAAAACAAATTTTTAAAAATATTTAACAATTAAAAACTAAAAAACAATTTTTTCTATTTTTATTTACAATTCACCACCAATCACTTCTTTTTCCAGGCATTGATGTCCACAACATTTCTTCTGTTACATTATCATAATTAAGTGGGGATTGTGTTGTTGTTATTGCTCCCCTTCCCCATCCATTGTTTTTACAATATTGTAGACTGTTGTTCATACCTATAAATAAAATTATATGTTTAGATTGTATTCTGATGAAAATCAGAATTTGTGTTTTTACAATTATTTGTAATTTTATCAGAATTTGTGTTTCGTTTAAAAATCAGAATTTGCATTAATTGTATTTTAATTAGTTTGTATTTCTGAGTTTAAGCATAAATCAGAATTTGTGTTTTAATAAAATCAGAATTATTTACAAACACATTCTAATCAGAATTTGTTTTTAAACGATATTGAAAATCAGAATTTGTAAATTAATTACAATTTGTAATTTTATCAGAATTTTTGTTTTAATTAAAATCAGAATTTGTGTTTTGTTCAAAAATCAGAATTTGTATTTTAATAAAATCAGAATTATTTACAAACACAAACATGTTTTAATCATATTTAATTGTTTTTCTAAACATTTTTTACCTTCAAAATTGTTTGTTTCGTCTCTATCAAAACTTCTCATTCCCTCATTTCTATAACAACCTCCACCAGATCTACTCAAAGTAAACTTAACAACAACGGGTTTATTACTATTATTTATTGTCCCTTCATATTTTTCTAATTTATTTCTTAAATTTCTTTTTCTTCCATTTAAAGATGTTGATAATTGCTCTATATTTTGCATAGAACAAGTTGATGTTTTTGAAGAATTTTGATTTTTGGAAGGAATGCTGTTTGTGTTATTACAAGATATAGTACTAGTAGCTGTTGTTGGGTTGCTATTATTCCTTGTAGATTTCTTTTTCTGGATTAGGAAAAAATTTTTTTCTTGTTTTATATGGTGGGGCTGGAGAGGATTAAAAAAAATTTCCACAAATTTTTCTACCAAAAAAATAAAATTCACCTTTCTAGAACAACCCAAACAACAACAAAAACACCCCAATTTCTTCCAACATTTAATCCCACAACATTTGATTTTTTTATTTTTATCATTAAAAATTTTTTCATTTGCAAGTCGTTCTTCTTCTATTTGGCGAACTCTGTTCACTTGAAAAATTTTTTTTTAATTTTTTAATCAAAAATATTCTTTCCCACTT
The DNA here is from genome assembly GCA_036172945.1 of Meloidogyne incognita. NCBI lineage: Eukaryota > Metazoa > Nematoda > Chromadorea > Rhabditida > Meloidogynidae > Meloidogyne > Meloidogyne incognita. Next base: position 3,665,547 of record JARQAC010000023.1, read on the forward strand.
GCATATTCCTCCAAATAAGAAGCACGTCTATACACTTTCATTGTCCCTCCAGTTCCCGTTGTTGTTATTGTTTCTTCTGTTGTTGTTGCAGTGTTTGTGCTAGCATCCATTTGGGAAGGAAAGGAATTCCAACAATGTTTTTGTTGTAATGTTGGTAGTCGGTAATTATTAAAAACAGAATTGTTGTTGTTAAAATTATTAATGTTTTGGTTGTTTACAATGTTTATGTTGTTGTTGTAATAATATTCTTCATTGTTGTTATTGTTCACAACATTGTTTTCCGGCTCTTCTTCTATTACACCGCATTGAACAGCAACATCAGACTAAAACATGAAACTTTAATTCATGTTCGTAACTAATTCTGATTTTAAAGGAAACATAAATTCTGGTTTTTCTGGTTAAAATACAAATTGTAATTGTAAAATACACAATTCTGTTAATTAAATTACAATTCTGGTTTCTTGGAAATTCTGATTTTATTTTGTAAATTACAAATTAATTACAAATTCTGATTTTTATTGCAAGATACAATTTCTGTTTTTTATTTTGTAAATTACAATTTCTGGTTTATATTTTTGAAATTACAAATTCTGATTTTTATTGTAAGATTACAAATTGTTTTCCTTGAAATTACAAATTCTGATTTATATTTTTGAAATTACTAATTCTGGTTTTCAATTTAAAATTCTGGTTTTTATTAGAATTACAAATTCTGATTTTCTGTCTCTAAAATGAACTTGATTGAATTCCAGAATTATTCCAAAACACAATTTCTGATTTAATAAAGTTACAACTCCAATTTTTACAATTACAAATTCTGATTTTTATTTTAACTAAACCTTAAAATTTCTTTGTTGTCTTCTCTGCCACAAATTATTTCTGTTATTATTTAAATTAAAACATAAGAGTTCATTATTATTTTTCCTTTCACCATCCCATCTACTCAATTCCCATTCACTTAGCCAATTATGCAAAGATTTTGAAGCCAAAAATTTTCCAACTTCTAATTGTTGTAACCTAGCATATTCTTGTGGGTGTTCAAAACGTAAAGCTCTTAATTGTGAACGTAATTGTCGTTCAATACCTTCAGGCATAATTTGTCCGACCGTCTCAGAGTAGGAGGAATGCATTTTATTTTCTTCTTATAAAATCAGTAAAAATAGGAAAAATATTTTTTCTAGCTAAAAAACATTTATAAAATAAATAAAATGACAGATTGGTGTAATTTAGAGGAAAAATGATTTAAGAAGAAAAATAAAAAGAAATATTCGGAATAATTTAATAAACCATTTATTTTTTTGCTTGTCAAAAACATAATCCAGTGATTTTTGTTTAAAAAAATAAATAAAAATATTGCCCATCTTTAAATGTTTGATCTCTCCCTCCGATTGATTCTCCCCTTAAAATTCCTTTTTCTTCATGCGACAGATGGTTGACTTTAAATTAAACAACTGACGGAACAAAGTAGAAAAAATCTACTGATAATACATAAAAAACAAAAATATTTTTTATTAAGTGATGGACTCATTAAAAAGGGTCAATTGGCGGCTACTTCTAATACTAATTTTATTATAATAAAAGCACTTGGAAATAAAAAAAGTAACTAATTCCCTAATCTAGACCTCTCAGGTCTATTCTGCTACTCACGAAGGGGTCTTATAATAGGTATCAAGGGGACTAATTCCCTAATCTAGGCACATAAGTGCTATTATCAGCCTACAAAGGGGTCTTCTATTATGTATCAAGGGACAAACTTGCTAATTTAGCCACATAATGGCTATTCTACTACCCATGAAGGGGTCTTCTATTCGTTATGGAGATCCCCAATTCCCTAATTTAGGCAGATAATGGCTATTCTGCTACCCACGAAGGGGTCTTATAATAGGTATCAAGGGGACTAATTCCCTAATCTAGACCTCTCAGGTCTATTCTACTACACTCAAAAGGGTCTTCAATTCTGTATCAAGGGACAAACTTGCTAATTTAGCCCCTTAATTGCTATTCTACTGCCTACAAATGGATCTTCTATTCGGTATGGAGGTCCCCAATTCCCTAATTTAGTCCACTCAGTCCTATTCTACTACCAACAAACAGGGGCTTAGATTATGTAGCAAGGGACTGATTTGCTAAACTAGACCTCTCATTTCTATTCTACAGATTTTATTTAAAACAATTAAAAACACACTATATTTATACTAAATCATGTTTTCCTAATAAAAACAAAATACACAAAAACAAATGTTTTTCAAGTTCAAAAAATATAAAAAGGAGGGAAAATGCTTGGATAAAATACAAAAATAATAAGAGAATAAATTGGGGGATTTTAAGGCATCTGAAACATTTTTTGTATGATTTCACATGAGTGTAGTAGAGAAGCTGCTTTTTGACATTTTAAAAATAATTTTGAAATGTGCTAAATTTTAATAAATTTTTGGATAAAAAAATAAAAATTCTCAAAATAAAAATAAATTTTTAAAAATTAATAAAAAAATATATGGAGAAAAAAAGAAGACACACAAAAATTAATAAAAGAATGGCTGGATAAGCGAACAATTGCCATCATTCATTTTCACCTCTAAAAATATTTTTCCTGGCCTAAATTAATTTTTTTTCTAATTCAGAAAATCCTTAGAATAATAGACTAGACAACTTTAAAAATTTTTTTGGGAATTTTTGAGGGGCCTAAAAATAAAAAAAATAAAATCGGGACAATAAATGACATGATATTCTTTTTCATTCAAAAATTTTCTTCTCTTCTTTTTAAAAAATTAAAATCCAGCAATTACACAGTAGGATTCTAAAGCAGAAATTCCAATATAGAAGAGCCACAAACAGGCAAAAAATCCAGATGTGAGAATTTGGAATTTGCGAGGGCCTCCTAATTCTCCTCCGATTGCTCTTAAATAAATTTTTTCTTAATTTTTTAAATGAAAAAGATTTTTAATTAAAAAGAATGATTTTTAAGAATATTTTTTTAATCTTAAAAATAATTTTAAAGAATTTTTTAATTTTAAATAATTTATAAATAATAATTTACGGGTGTCTTCTAGCCACAATAACAATAACACAAACAAATGCTTCTATACAAAATATAGTAACAGAAAATGCTAATGCTCTATAAAAATATTTTTTAAAAAAAATTAAAATAAATTTGAAAAATATTTTTTACCCTGGATCAACTCGAAAAACACTTCCTTTGAACCAATGATAAACGGCTGCTAATGTCCAAGCTATACCAATACCGAGAAATACATTTACCTATAATTTAATTTTGTGTTTTTATAAAAAAAACTTGGAATGTTTGTAAAACATGTTTTTAAAAGATAATTAAACGGAGGAACTCAGAAATCAGAAACACAAACTTTATTTTACTGCTTGTTTTTGTATAAAACTAAATTAAATCAAAAAACACAAAAATACAAACATCAGAATCTAAAATAAACTTACAGCATTTGATCCAGTAACATTTCCTGAAATTACAAATTCTGATTTTGTTTTAATTCTGTTTTTTTCGGGTTTCTGTTTATTTTAGATTTTTATTTATTTTGTTTTTTAGAATTTTAGTAAAATATGTAGAGATAATTAAAACAAGACGACAAGCTTTATCAGAAAAAGCAGCATTATTTTTGGGTATTTACATTTTTATTAGATTTAAAAGTTTAGGAGTTTTTTGGAAAGTTTTTTCAACTCTGATTTTTATTACTGAAAATTTTTAAAAATTTTTTTAGAAGGACTCCTCATCCTCTCTTCTCAGCTCGGCTACAATTTATTAAACAAGACGTATGAATTTACCAACATTACTAAAGGCTTATCAGACAAGACAGAAATAGAAGAATTATCAAAGGAAGATTTAAAGAATACTGTTATCGAATACCATAAGAAAGCAGTAAATATACTTAAAAAAAGGTGGAGTATAGTCGAGTGGATAAAGTTTTGAATTATTTTTGTAATTTTTTGTAATTCTACCAATTGAATTATCCGCATATTTGTCTTGTACAGCAGAAACTTTGCTTGCAAACGTGTCAGGAACAGAAGTTCCTAAGGCCACAAAACTGATTGCAGTAACTGTAATTTAAAAAAATTTAAATTTATATGTAATATTCTCTAATAAGTATTTGTTTTTTTTTAATTATTTCTATATATTTAATTGTCACCTGCATCCTTTAGACCGGCCCAACAGCCCTATGAAAATAAAAAAATATTAACAGTGTTTTAGAAAAATACAAATGTTTTTAGAACCTAAAAATTTGACTTTAATTCCCAAACATGTTTATAAACATATTTTCTCTTTTGTACATGTTTCCAACTTGTTTTACAATTTTTCAGTAAGATTGTAAAACATGTTATTAAACATTCCGGGAAAAATGTTTTTTTGTTACTATATGTTTTTATTTTTAGCTAAAGGTTTATTTTAAACAAGTTTATTTATTTTAAACATTTCCAACTTGTTTTACAACCTTTTCAGAAAGCCTTATAAATTGTGGAAAAAAATATTGTTTTGTGGAAAACAATGTCTTATTTAAATTAATAAAAATGTTTTGTGTTTCTTAAAATAAAGTTTAACAACTTACAAATTGAGAAGCAAGATCACCAATAACTGCAGTTAAAAGACCAATCTAAATTAATAAAATTTTTACTAATATAAAAATAAATATTACCATAAGGATAGAGACTGTAAAACATGCCCAACCACCCCAATAATCTGGAAAATTAATTTTAAAAAATTGTTTATTAAAAAATTTAAAAAATAACCAGTAGGCGGAATAGTTGCAAATGCCAACTTCCACGGGACAGAAATAAAATGCATCAAATAGTCAGATTTACTCGGTTGTTTCCCTTTTCCTTTTGTAATTGTCAATTCCTCCCCTTTCAATCCATCAGCTTCTCCTGGCTCCCGAATGACCAATTTAGTTGTTTTTCCCTCATCTTCATCTCCTCCTCCTTCCTCCTCTTCATCATCATCATCTCCAGCACTTACAGTCAAAGCATCAATAAATTGTTCACGCCAACTGCTAGTTCCAAGCATAAATGAAGCATTTGCTGTTTTTAACATTCTGTCAACAACACCCTTAAATTAAAACTTTCTTAATTTTTCAAAATGTTTTACAAATGATTGTGTTTCACAAAACACAAGAAAATACAAATGTTTGGAGAAAATACAAATGTTTGTTTAAAAAATTAATTTAATAATTATTTCTACAAACATACTAAAACAACATGTTTTGCAAATGTTTGTCAGAAAGTTTATTTAAAGTTTCCCAAAACATTTAAAAAACACAAGAAAATACAAATGTTTGATGTTTTGTGTTTTTAATGTTTTTCTGAATAATAAAACAAGAAACAAATTGTTTTACTCTGTTCTAATTTATTTTTAGTCTAGACAACAAAACCGGTAAATTCATAGGAAGCTAGTTACCGGCAAAGATTTTTGGCCGGAAAAAATATTATTTGGATGTAGCCTCTAGCCAATTATTTAAAATAATAATAGGAAAAGCAATTAATGCTTACACAATATTATTTTTGAGAAAATATATTTTTTAATTACTAGTACCTAGATTGTGCAATCGGCACAAAAAAAACAAAAAGAAGAGAACAATTAATCTAATAAATACAAATAAATAATTAAAAATAAATCAAAAAATTATGAAAAAATAATAAAAGAAAAAATTTATTTGAAGCTTTTAATGAGTCTATGCCGATAATGCCAAGGTGATTAAAATGATTGACATGTACAATGAACAATAAAAATACAAATAAAAAATAATGTTTGGAAGCCTATATAAATTGAGAATATTTTCAGGAAAAACACAACAAACATTTAAAAATAATGTTTTATTTATTCTTTAAAATTAAATAAATTCCCAAACTCGATTTTATTAGAAACAAAAACATTTGTTTTTGTTTTAAAGAGAAACAAGTTCGTAAAACAAGTTTTACAACTCTCAAACATTTTCCCCAACAAAATGTTCATTTAAAATCTAAACATTTTTTTAAATTTAAATGTGTTTTTGTTTTAGAGAGAAGAAACAAGTTTTGTAAAACAAGTTTTTACAACTCTCCAAAACATGTCCATCGCTATCAATTTTTTAAGACTAGTCCAATGTGTTGTAGTAATCGCTTCCATTGTAAATTTGATAAACGCATCAGGTAAAAATACTTTTTTTTAATTTCCAAGATTTTTGGCATTAAAAATCCAAAATTAATAAATTTAAGAAGGCCTTTACGGAGGGTTATATGGCGGTTATGGATGGGGCGCTGCGCCTTACTGGCATTCCCATGACGGGCATGAAGGTTGGAATGGTCAACACGGACATCATGGGCATGGAGTACACCATGATGGATATGGAAAACATGGGGATTGGGGGCATGATCGGTATGGAAATGACGGATGGGGACATGGCTACAAACACAAAGACAATCACGGTAGGGAAGAATTTTGTGTTTCTTTTGTTTTGGTTACAAATATGTTTGGAAAATACAACTTTCCGGAAACATGTGTTTTAGAAAAAAAGATAAAACACAAATTTGTTTAAGACGATGGACACGCAGCCGGTTATGCAAAGGGTGACAAATCAGACTGGTCTAATTATCAATACGGAGGCCAAGGAAATAAAGCACAAGGAGATTCGTATGCTAAGGGATATAATAGTGCTTGGGGTGATGGACATGTTAGTTTAGAAAAAAAATTTTTAATAAAAAAATTAATTAAAGGATGATGGTACTGACTACAAACATGCCCATGGAGATGGACATGACAGGCAAAAAAATTTATTTATAAATAATTGAAATATTCCCCATTAAAATTAAAATAAAAATAAAATTTTATAGCGGTTGGGGATCCCACAGTGGACATCATGATGACAAACATTGGGACGGTCATGGAGGAGATGGACATTGGGGAGGTCATGGAGGACATAGTCACCATGGAGGAGGAGGATATGGTCATGGAGGAGGATATGGACATTGAGTATTATTAGAATAAAGAAAAGAAAAAGAAATTTTGATTTAAAAAATTTAGAAATAATTAGAAGATAGGTGACATTTGATCCCTCCTATACTCTCCTTATACCCCTCCCTTTAGAAAATTTAGTTTAGTAATAATTTTTAGGTTAGTTTTAGAATTTAGATAATTTAGAATTAAATAATTAAATACCCCCTCCTATTAAATCATTTATTATAGCCAAATAACTCATCATTCCCCTACTGATCCCTTGTGATTTTACAACAATTATATTTGTAAATTTTGATGGAAATATTAAAAGAATAAATTTTTTAAAAATTAATTTAATTTACCTGAAACTCTTTGCTCTCCTTTATTGTAATTTGACATTTTCTAAATTCTCCCAATCGTGGTTTTCCTAATTCAGCAATTTCTAATTGATCAGGTGTTAAATTCATTAAATTCTCATCTGAAAATTTAAAAAAAAATAATTATTTAAAAAATATTTTTTTTGTTAATTTAAGAAAGACAAGGACAAATTTTTAAGCATTTATTTTCTCTAATTTTTTTTATTAAATAATTTTTATAAATATATTTTTATTTAATGTTTCTGCTTGCCCTTTTATGTTTTTTACAATTAAAAAAGAAAGCAAAAAGCGTTTGGGACAGAAAGCAAAAAAGCAAAACAAGCAAGGAAAGAGGAAAATGTGTTTAAAATATAAAAGAAAAATACAATGTTTGTATTACATGTTTTGTTTAAAACATGTTTTTGTTAAAAACATGTTTTTGTCAAAAACATGTTTAAGCTACAAAAACAAAACAAATTTGTTTTCATCAGACAAATTGTTTGTAACAAACAAACTTGTTTTTCTTCTTAAAACATTCTTCGAAACTTTTTACAATTTGTAAATGTTTTCCTTAAAACTTTAATAAATTGTAAAACATGGAAAAACATTTAAAAATACAAAGCAAGAAAAATACAAATGAGACATTGAAACAAACAATTGAGAAAAACATGAAATACAAAACATCAAAATACAATAATTACAATAACAAAAACACATTCTCTAAATTAACCTGAATTTTCTTTATCTTGCGATGTTTGTCCAAACCAAGAATTAACTCTTTTTCTGATTGATTTGTTTTGTTTTTTGTTTTCAGAATTTTCAGAAGTCTCTGGGCTCAACAAGTTTGTTTGACCGCCTGTGTTTTACAAAACGTGGGAAACATGTAAAATGAAGAGAAAATAGTGAAAATAAAAATAGAGTAAATATTGAAAAATAAGAAAAAATATGAAGAAAAAGGAAATTTTTGTTGAAAAATATTAAAAATTTATGATTTAATGATTTTTCGTTTAATTTTAAATATTTTTTTCGAACTTTCTTTTTAATTTCTAAAAAATTTTTTTTTACCTTCTCCCAAAGTACTTGTAGTGCTTTGACGTCTATTATCAAAACTTTTGTTTAACCGTTGTTGTTCATTTAATGCTGCAGAACTAGAACGGCGTTGTTGATCAGTTGAAGAAGCCCTTTTTCTTTCCATACGTCGATGGAAACGTTCTTGGACTTTTTTCATATCTAATTTTTTTTGAAAAATATTTTGAATAAAAATTAAAAAGCAACATAAAAATGAAGCTTTTAAGCAGATTAAAATTGAAGCAAATAATTTTAGTAATTTAAGTTAATTAATTTAATGTGTTAATATTTTATGTGTAATTTTGTTTCAAGAAATTTTCTTCAAAAAAATTATTTTTTTTCCAAAAACTAATAAATTGGAAATTAAATTGTTTGAACTGAATGATAGAAAAGTTTAAGGAGAAATGAAGCAAATATGTGGAGAAACAAAGGAGAAGCAGAAAAAATTAAAAAAAAAGTTCCAAAAAAATTTTTAATAAAAACCAAATAATTTTAAAAACAACTGAAAATCAACACAAAAAATAATTTCAAAATATATACATATAATTAATTAGAAAAGGTAAAAAGTAAGTAGTAAAAGAGAAAGGCCAGCAGTAGCAAAAAAGCAAATTTTATTAATTTTTTAAAATTAGGATTAATTAGTTTCCCAAGATTCTGTTATTTTTTAATTGTTTTATATTAAGCGTTAAAAGAAAAAATTTTAAATTCCGTTATTTTAAAAGTCTATATTTGTTATTGTTAACAGGTGAAAAAATGTATTTTGTTAAGGTTTGTATTTTATTAAATTATAAAATGTTTTCCGGAAATGTGTTTTAAAAATAAAACACATTATTGCTTCCGGAATTTTAAAGTTCCGGAAAGTGGGTGTTAAAATACATTGTTTTGAATGTTTTTTTCCGGAAATGTGTTTCTAATAAAATACAAAAAGAGAATAGGTAATTTACTTACCGGACATCTTTTTGGTCCAAACAGGCGGTGATAATTCCAAATAGAAAAAATCTGAGCGTTCATATTGTTCGGTATCAACAATTCCAATATCAATAAAGGCCCTAATTTTATTTTATAAAATTTAAAAAAATATTATTTAAACTCACTCAGTTTGATTATCCTCAAAAAGAATTTCTCCGCTTTCTTTAGCTTCATAATGTTTACCAGTGGTAGCAGACCCGTCATAAGTTCTTAAATTGTATGTATTTTTAAAAATAATTTAAAAATAATATTGAAAAAATAAAATTCCGGAAAATACATTCCGGAAAAGTTGTTTAAAAACACATCAACAATGAAACACATGAGTATTCTTGTATTCTTTTCCGGAAAGTTGTAACATTATATTTAATTTTTCCGGAATATAGTTAAATTAATTTTAAAAATAAAATTTCCGGAAAATACATTCCGGAAACGATAATAAACATTATAAAACACATAGATATTCTTTTCCGGAAAGTTATGTATATTATATTTAATTTTTCCGGAATATATTACAAATGATTAAATTTACTTATAAGGCAGTAAGACTTGACCCCTACATCCACTTGTCCTTTGCACCCTGAGAGTTATATGTCCACAATTTTCAACAACTTGAAAGTGATCATATTCAAATGAAAATACACCAGCATGGTCATCATCTAAATTTTTGTATAAATTTATTTTTAATTTTTAACAGACCAAGAATCATAATTGTTGCAGTTGTAGGCATTTCCAAAAGAGCCAGAGGAACACCTCCCAATCTTGTAGGGTCCTATAAATAAATTTTCTATATCCATCTTTCAAGGGGAAAGATAACCAAAATAAGGCCATCACGTGTACGAACTCTCAAATTTGTTAAATGTAAATAAAAGTGTTCATCTTCTTCAAAAACATCGTCATCCACGATTTCTAAAAAATTTAAAAAATTCTAAAAAAATAAAATTTCCTTACCAATAGGTATTTTGCAGTGCCTATCCTCAGGGTAAAACGTTAAGGTTCCTTTAGCAGGTTTATAGTCACTACCAGCTAAAAATTTGAAAAAATTTTCTAATTTAAAAATTCTAATTTTCGTGTCTAACCATTGGCTGTTCCATCTTCTGTGTAGTAGTCGACCATGACTGTTAACCCTTCTGGACCGCCGTCTCGGCCAACAACAACATCTAAATATACAAAATGTTTTGAAGTTTCCGGAAATGTGTTTTGCACATTTAAAGTTTATATTTCCTTTGATAAAACAAAACTATTTATAGAAAATGCTTCAGAAAGACGTCCGAAAAAGATGCTATATTGTATTTTCTATACAATATAACATGTGTTTTCCGGAAAGCAAAACACATATTAAAAAAACACAAAACACATATTTCCTATTTTACAAACAGTTCAGAAAAAATACATATACATTCGTAACCCACCAAAAGTCCCAACATTCTCCAAAACTGTATAATGAGCTGGATCAAAAAATATTCTACAAGTGTTATGCCTAGCTTGTCTTTCTTGCGCTTCAATAACAATATCCAAAGCCTTGTCATGCTCTCTCGCCAAACGTTTTCTAACAATATCGCCCCCACCAACAAGTCGACGAGTTGCCTGGACCTTTTTTGAATAATAAATTTTATCTAATTTTTCTAAGAATATTTTAATACCCTGTAGAAGGCACGTGATTTTGGTCCTTTGCTGATCATTTCGTATTCAGCCTGGAAGAAGGAAAATTTTTTTTAATAATTTTTAGTCATTTAACACTTGTTTTTGTAATTCTTCTGGTTCCATATGAGGATTTTTTCTTCTAAGTTCTCTCATTGTTTCTATAAATTCACGACGATGTTCTTCAAAGGCTCGTAATGCTGGATCCATGCCATCTTGTCCCCAATAACGATAATCGTTTGTTGCCCAGAAAATTTAAAAAAATGTTAATGGAGGGAGAGATATTTAAAAACACAAAATAAAAAATACATTAAAGAAAATGTGTTTTCCGGAAAGATGTCTTTATTAATTTTCCGGAAAAACAATGTTTTAAATTCTCCAAAACATGTTTTTAATGTTCCCAGAACCAAACATATTTTTAATTTTCCGGATGTTCATATTAATGTTTTGTTGTTTCCCGGGTGTTTTTAAAATGTTTAAAACAGAATAAAATGTTTTCAAGAATGTTTTAATAAAATACAATTTAATAAATCGTGTTTTTCTGATTGTTTGAAAGAAATTTAATTTTAAAAACTAACGACTCAATAGCAGAAGCATTAGTTAAGGCGCTTGTTCCATTAGTAGTTTCAAGCATTTTAAGCTCTTCTCCTTCAGTTGCTATCATTCCGTGGGAGCCACGACGATAACGATGAGGCACGAATTTTTTCTTAAATTTAACAAAAATTTTTAATTAAATAAATTTAAAGCAAAATGCCTGTATTAATTTAATATCAGCAATCCAAGCAGTTAAAACGGTAATAGGAAAGAAAGCAAAAGTTACTAATCCTTCCCATATTTCGATAACTCCAGGGGAAAAATAAGCTAGAATCGCCCACAACCAAACATAGGCAAATATTGACCATGTTGCAGTAACAAAAAATACATCCAAGTGTTTTTGTCTTCTAACTTCTTTTGGTGGAACAGCAGAAACACAAATAGCAATAATCATAAATAAATTAAATGCTGCTGAACCGACTGAAATATATGTATGTTGTATTTTTTGTAATTTAATTTAGGAACAAGAAAATACAAGGAAAATGTTTTCCGGAAAATACAACTAAAACAAGTTTGTATTTTCTTAATTAATTCTGGTTGTGTTTTAAATTAATTCTGGTTTTTGTATTTTTCCGGAAAATACAAAACAAACTATGTTTTTAAATTAATTCTGATTTTGTTGTAGATTAATTCTGATTTTATTTAATAAATATTCCGGAATGTGTCTTCCGGAAAATCATCCAGCTCATTAAAAATAATTATATATTTAAACATTAAATAAATAACCAATAGTATTAGGACCCAAATCGCCTGCTTCAAAACCTTTTCCAACCACCTCAATTATTGAAAGGAGTATTTCAGGTGCTGAAGAGCCGAGTGCCATAAGCGTTAAATTGGAGACCTTTAATTTAAATATTTTATTAATTTTTAAATCTAATTTTAAATTACAGTATCGTTCCATATTCTCACTTTGACTTTGGCTGGAGGAAGTCCGAGTCTTTTAACAACAACAGTCCTTTCCATACTTGTAATGACCTAAAATTAAGAAAGGTAGCCTATTTATTTTCAAGTAAGAAAGAAGTGTTTTCCGGAAAAACTGAATTCATTGTATATCTTGTTTTCCGGAAAATGAACTGGTGTAAATGAAACTGGCACTTTGACTTTGAAACTGGCACTTTGACACTTGTTTTCTTATTTAAACAGACTTTTCCGGTTTTATATTTCACTATAAATGTGTTTTCTGGAAAACAAATTAACATATGTAGTGTGTTTCTAAGTTAAACACAGCCGGTTTATTTTAAAATATTCCGAAATGTGTTTTCCGGAAAATTATTAATACATGTATTTTGTTTCTAACTTAAACAAACATTTTCCGGATTTGTTTTAAAAATATTCCCAAATGTATTTTCCGGAAAAATATTAAATTCATACATAGTATTATTCCGGAAAACACATTAACATAATCAAATACCTTCTCATTTAAATTAAATATTTCCGGTTTCATTTAAAAATATAATAAAATGTATTTTCCGGAAAACATTAAATAAACTATATAAAAAATACAAACTTCAATACTCGACATAAACCTATCAGCAACAATAGAAACACCCAAAAACAAATATGCAATAACAAAAAAATATATTATTCCTCTTAAAAATCTGTCTTCAGTCCCCAAATCTAAAAAAGGTTTCCATATAGGGACAAGCATTCCATCAACACAATTTCTTGTTGAATCTGCTTCTGTACAATTAGTTCCAGCATTAACTGGTTGAATAATTAATAAGAGAGTGAAAATGCCAAAAAATAACAAAAAATGATTGGAAAAATATTTTGATGATTGTTGTTGTTGTTGATTAAATGAAGAAGAAAATGTTGGGAAGGAGGAAGAGGAGGAAAGGGAGGAGGGAGAGTAAAATTGTCTCCTCCACCTTTTCTTCCTCATCAATCCATCGCTGTACATCCAGAAAAGGTTATTAAAATCTTTGAAAAAAAATTTTTTGAAAATTAACATTTTTTAATAGTTAAAAAGAGAAAACAGAAAAATTATTAAATTATCCAAATCAGCTCCTTAATAAAATTTCGCTTGGAAAGATTTAAGGAGTAAATAAAGGTAAATCGGTTAAGAAAAACATTAAATCCTGTAGAGAGAAAATTCCGGAAAAGAATGCATGAGAGAAAATACAATTCCGGAAAGAAAATACATTTACAAGTATTAAAGAAAATACAAGAATGTCCTTTCGGAAAAACACAGTATTTTGTTTATGAGAAAAACACATTCCAGAAAACATTAAAAACATTAAAACTAGAGCCTGGCCGGAGGGGTCAGTCGATATAAAAATATCGAAAAAGTCAAAATTTTCTCGGTTGATATTTTTCGATAATATCAAATTTAAAAATATCGTATCGAGCCGGATACCACATTCTTTTCCGGAAAAGTATTTTAACAGAAAATATATTCTGAATTTTACAAGTGATGATGCTTTTCCTAAATTTTTATTTATTAAATGATTTTTAAGACTAAGAAAATAAGAGGATTAGGAAAAAATAAAAGGAGGCGAATTTTTGAGAAAGAAAAAGTGAAAAGGTTGTAAATGAGTAGAAATAAAATATAAAAAAGATCGTCTGCGCGGTTAAACAGCTTTAAACAATTTTTTTTATTCTTTTTTCTTTTTATTTTTTAAAATGAAATTACCGCTACATGAAGTAACAGAAAATTTTTTGAGTTAGAAAAAATGAGGAGAAAAAAAATTATGTACTAGGTAGGTGGGTGGGTGAATGAAACACAAAAGAAGTAAAAAATAAATAAATTTAAATAAATATACTCAGAAAAATAAATTCTGAAAAAACACAAAAAACACAAATTCTGGAAAAAATACATAAAATACACAATTTGTCCCTTTGCTCTTTTAAACTTTGTTTTACTTAAAAATCAAGTGTGTGTGTGTGTTTGTGTTTTTAAGTGTATAAAAGTTTGTTTTCTAGCCATTTCTTTCTTTTCCGGAAAAACACAAAACTAGGTTGTTAAGTTGTTTAAAGAGATTTTTTTTTAAAGTTTTCAGATAATTTCCAATATTATTATAAATTCTTAAACCACTTGAAAAAAATAATTTTAAAGTTAAAGTTGAGAAGTATAAACTCAAAAAAAAATTTTTTTTTGAAGTGTGCCGGGAATATTTAAAAAGAAAATTGACAAAGTCAAGAAGTCCTTCCCCTCTCTTATGTAAACAATTGGGGGTAAAATAAAGGTATCATTGTCGTGTGAAAAGCGGGAGAGAAACAAAACGGAAAACAATAGAAAATAAAATATTTTTTAAAAATATTTTGAAAAATATTCCCAAGATTTTACGAATTTTATGCGTGGGGAAAAATGATATTTGGGGGGGGGGGGTATTTTAATTTAATAAAAGTGTTTTCAGGAAAGTATTTTTATTGATTTAAGGAAAAACATTTTAAGTTTAATTGTAAATAGAAAATAGAAAAATACATAGAAAAATACATAGAAAAACACATAGAAAATACATAGAAAAATACATAGAAAAATACATAGAAAAACACATAGAAAAATACATAGAAAAATACATAGAAAAATACATAGAAAAACACATAGAAAAACACATAGAAAAATACATAGAAAAATACAAAAATACATGTATAGATAGAAAAATAAATAACACAAATCCGGAAAATACATAGAACAGAAAAAATACAAAATACTTCCGGAAAAAGAAAATACAATTCCATAAAACACAAACACATTAATGTTTTTAATTTAAAAACCGGAAAGTGTATTTTCCGGAAAAATGTTAGAGACAGAAAAACACAGTTGATTTCAGAATTTTTTATAATAGCCATTTCCGGAAACTTAAGTTCGCGAACTTAAGTTACTGGAAACTATAAGTTTTAATGGCTTACTCAGTTAAATTTTATTGAAATAAAGTAAAAGAAAGGTGTGTATAAATTTTCCATTAAATTTGCTTAGACATTTAACTAACCGGAAAATCTTAAAAGTTTTTTTTGTCAAAAGTGCCGAGAGGGGGAATTGATGAGGAAATAGGATTTGTTGTTCCCTAGAGAATAAAAAATTTGATTTGCTTTTCTTTTATTTTTTTTTATTAATTTTCTTCATTTTAGGAGGAAAATAAGAAGAAAAATAAGTTAAAATTTAATTGATATTTTTAAAAATTTCAAAAGAACAAAAAAAAATTATTTTTTTTTATTTTTCTTTTATTAATTTTATTCCCATTTTTCATATTTTTATTTCATTCACTAAAAATTATTTACTATTTTATGACGAGATAAACCGAAAAATAAATAAATATATTATAGGCAATAAATTGTTCAAGTGCTTTGTCGGAATCGTCATTGCCTAATGGGCATAATAATATAAAAAATAAAAGGTGGTTAGAAATAAAAATGAAAAAAAATTTTTTTAAGGTGTTTAAAGGAGGGAGAAATGAGGCGAAAATATAAGTGATTGAGTGGAAGAAAAAGATCCGGAAAAAATACAAGAAAAATAAATAGACAACAGTTAATTTGTAGTAAAAACACAAATTGAGAAGCAAAATAAGTACATTTCCGGAAAAGGGTGCCGGAAAATTGGGCTCTGGAAAATTGGGCTCCAAGATTTTTCGGAAATTTGGGCTCCAACTTTTCGGAAAATTGGGCTCCAGCGGTAATTTGGGCTCTGCGTGAAAAAATCAGAATATTGGGCTCTAAAATTTTGGGCTCCGGAGGAATTTTGGGCTCTGAGGAAAAAAGTCAAATTATGCAAACCTACGGAGCGAAGCCGAGTTCTGGGTTCGGAACCTACGGCCAGTTGGTCTGGGTGAGTACTTGGCCCTATTCCTTTAAAGTATACTCAAATTGGTTCAAATTGGTCGTCCGATTCAGTGGAATTTGATAAAGAAATCCTATTCCTTCCAAGAACAGTTGGGCGTACACTCAAAATCTCCCGATTTCGAAGACTCATCTCTAATTTTTGCATAATTTGACTTTTTTCCTCAGAGCCCAAAATTCCTCCGGAGCCCAAAATTTTAGAGCCCAATATTCCGATTTTTTCACGCAGAGCCCAAATTACCACTGGAGCCCAATTTTCCGAAAAGTTGGAGCCCAAATTTCCGAAAAATCTTGGAGCCCAATTTTCCAGAGCCCAATTTTCCGGACACCCCGGAAAATACAGAATATTGTGTTTTTGTTTAATTCTGATATATAATTTGTGTTTTTTCCGGAATTTTATTTAAATGTGTTTTTAGGAAAAGTTTTTCCGGAAAGTATAATAAGTATTTTGTATGGTGAAATACAAAATATGTGTATATATATCCATCTGTGTTTTCCGGAATTTTCCTTAATCATCTCCAGAAAATAATTTCCGGAATTTTAATTAGTATTTTTATTGTGAAATACAAACAATTATACATTGAATCCAACGTTCCAGAATTTTCTTTGTGTATTTTTAAGAAGTGTTCTACGGAAAATTTAATTAGTATGTATTGGGTGTTGAAGAATAATTTTAAAAACAACTTAATATTTTTAAAAATGAATAGAGAAAAGAGGCAAAAAAATTAAATAAAAATATTAAGATAGGGCAAATCAATGAATTAATAAATAAGTATTAAAGACTCGCGCAGCTTAATTTTTTTATTTGTTTTTATATTCAACCTAATCTTTTATTTTTCCCTTTTAATGAAGCATCGTTAATGAGGATAAAAATACGGAAAAAATAAAATTAAAAAGAATTATTTTATTTTCTTTATAAATTTAATCAAAAAACTAAAGAAAAAATTTAAAAAAATAAAAAAACTGGCAAAAAAAGTTTTTTGGAGGTTGGTAAAAATAAGAGAAAATGATGGTATCAAAAGGTGTAGTTACGTCAGTTAGAATTGAAGATTTTATCTTAAAAGGTTATCTGAAAATTTGTTGAATAGAAAGTCCTCTTTTTGAAATAAAAAATTTAAATTAGTAAGCTTTGGTTGTTGTTGAAAATTACAAGAATACATTTGTTCTAGTATTTTAAAACACAGGAAAATATATAGTCAGAGAAGAGAGAAAACTTGGAGGAAGAAAAAGTGAATCTGAAAAAACCATTCGGAAAAACAGAAACAGAACGTTTGTGTTTTAAACAAAGTTTGTTTTAACACAAAAATTTTCTTTTCAGAATTATATAAATTCTGATTTATTCTCTGTATTTTCTTAAATAAATCTGAAGTTTATTTTTATGTGTATTTTTCCGGAAATATTAAATTCTGATTTTTTAGTTCATTATCTTTCCGAAATTGTTAAATTCTGATTTATATTCTGTATTTTCTTTAATAAATTCTGATTTTTATTTTTATGTGTTTTCCGGAAATAATTTAGATGTTACTGAAATGTATTTTCTTTCCGGAATTGTTAAATTCTGGTTTATAATGTGTGTGTTTTAAACAAAGTTTTCCGGAAAAACAAAAGTTGTGTTTTAATTAAATAAAAACATTTGTATTTTCCGGTTAAAATGTTTGAATGTTGTTTAAGTCGAAAACACATTAAAACTTGAATTAAACTAAAAAACACAAAACATTAAAAATTATCGTAAAATAAAATAAAAACTTGGAAGGTTTGAAAGGCAACAAAACTTTAGGAGAAAAAATATTTTCGAAGAGAAAAACTTGGAATAAAAATGACAAACCAATAAAAATAAGAAAAAGTGCAGAAATTTAGTCAAACCTAAACATGTGTTTTGGACAATAAAAAAGATTTTTTTAACGAAGAAGATCGATCTATCTCGTTAATTTTTTAAAAATTATTGTTGAACAAGGATTAAAAAAAGATGGTTTTATTTTTTATAAAATATTAAAATTAATAAAGAACCCACTTTTGGGTAGAGGTGGTGAATCGAGATGATTAGGTTAAAATTTAAGAATTTGGTGGGACATAACTTGGCCCTCTTTTTGGTAGACCAAAACTAGGATAAAAATTCTGAGTTCTCCAACGTATCTGAAAATCAGGTCGATCCGCCACATGCACCAAAAAGTGTCCCTTCTTAATTAACTGTATTTTCCGGAAAAATTAAATTATTGTGTTTCCGGAAGTATCTATTTCCGGAAGTATCTAAATTAAATGCCGGAATCACTATTATAATTGTAAGTAAATTCCGGAAAATGTTCAGATGAGATTCTGATGTTTTATTTAATTCAAAAAGTTTCCCGGAAAAGTGTTTTGTTTTAATTAAATGAAGAACAAAATTCATAAAAATTGAAAAGCTTTGGATTAAAAAATAAAAAGAACAAAAAATCTTTTTTTTCACATTTTCCCACACATAATTAATTTTAAATTTATTTCTAAATTTGGAAAAAAAAATGTCCAAAAAATTTTCCAGATTTATTCTTCTCTTAATTTGGCATTTAATTTTTTATAGTCTTGTTCTTTTTATTTAAAATTTTCACATGGAGTTAAATTTTTAAAAAAATTTTAATTTTTAAAATTTAAGAGTATTTTATAAATAAAATTTAAAAAATTTTAAAAATTCTAAAAAATTATTTCCGTTAATTTTCCAGCCGTAACTCCCTACTGTATATCAAAACAACACCAAAATGATGTCAGATAAAAGATTAATTGACTAATAAAAAATAGGAGCAATAAAATTCTATTTTATGGAGGGTATTTTTGCTTATGCTTTGTCTCAAAAATTATTGCGCGATAAAAAATAAAAAAAAGAAAAATGGCAAAAATCTGTTAGCGCACCTGGCATTTTTCTTCTTAAAATTAGGTATATTCTCATTTAAAAATACAAAATTAAGAAAACACGCACAAAAAGAAGTAAATAACAAAATGGATTAAAAATACAAAAAAATCTATTGAAAATGAGTAGAAATATTGAACTAGATGTATAATAAAAAATTCAGAATTTAGCCTTTTAGGGAAAATACATAAAAATAAACACATCAGAATTGAATATTCTGCAAAGAAAATACAAAAAAATACAAAGAAAATACAAAATATTCCGGAAAAATATGTTCCATTAAAAATCAGAATTTAATATTTTCCGGAAAGGAAATGAGAGTATAAACCAGAACTTAACAATTCCGGAAAGAAAATACATTTCATTAATATCAGAATTATTTCCGGAAAACGCATAAAAATAAAAATCAGAATTTTTGAAAGAAGATACGGAGAATAAATCAGAATTTAATAACTCTGAAAAAAATTTAATTAAAAATCAGAATTTAATGTGTGACAAATAATTGTAAATAAACAAATAAACAATTAATTCTGAAATAATTCTGTTTTTAAAATTATAAAGAGTAATAAATTAATTTTAACAATAATTATGGCCTAAAAGGAATGCGCAATTATTCCATTTATTTTTAAAATTAAAAATCAAAGTGGCTTTAATTATTAAGAATAAATGAGTTTTTTAAACCTTTATTTTGAGGGAGAAATTGAAGGAAATTAAGAGAAAGAATGAAAAAAATTTGAAAAAAAATAAAAAGGAAGCTAAGAAGCCTCAACTGTAAAATAATACGAAAAAAATTTTAAAAACAAAAGAAATAAAAAAAAGTAAATAAATAGAGCAAAGTTAAGAATTTTAGAGTAAATGTTGGGAATAAAAAGAATATAAAGTTAAATTTAATTTCCGATAAAATGAATATTCTGATATTTGTTTAGAAAAATAAATTGTATGTATTTTTCTGTTTTAGAGAATGTTGCGTGTTTTTCTGAAAATTAATTCTGAAAAACACATAAAAATTAAAAATAATTCTGATTGTGTTTCTGTATTTAATTCTGAAAATTAATTCTGAAAATTAATTCTAAAAAATTAATTCTGAAAATTACACAACATTTTTAAAAAACAATGTTTAAAAATAATTCTGATTGTGTTTCTGTATTTTCTGATTTATTTGTGTTTTTGTGTTTTCCGGAAAGCAATTTAGGTATGTGTTTTATTCTTTGAAACCTTTGTTTGAAAATAATTCTGATTTAAATTCTGAAATAATTTAAATCATTTATTCTGAAAATAATTCTGATTTTGTTCATAATGATTGTTTGTGTTTTCCGAAAAATAATTTATGTGTTTTATTTTATTCTGAAAACATTTTGCCCTCAATAAAATATTCTTAAATTTTAAGGAAACAAAGGAAAATTAAAAATTTAATTCCAAAAACATATGAACATTAAAGAAGAAAGAAACAAAGGTAAGAAAAACATTTCTTCCTCACTTACAAAAAGTCTTTTGTCTGCAATAAAGGGGCTAATATACCTAATAATATTGGCAGAAACTAGTGAAGCTTATTCCAAGAGTTTCAATTGATTTTTGATTGACTATATTTTTTTAACTTTTTTTTTCTCCTTTTCCTCATCTAAACCCCCTTGGGCCTTTTCTAACAAAGTTTCTCTCCCCTCTCCTTTTCATTTAGCCTGACGACTGTTGCTGTTTTTATTTTCTCCTTTTATTATGTGCCAGCCGGCGGAAGGGGATTTTGAGAGGTTTTGGTGGGTAAAGTGTGAATGTCACCACAATAGGTTATGGATGACAAAATAAAATAGGTAATAAAATATTATTGCAGTGATTCATTTTTATTTCAACCCAAAGCAGTAATTTTTTAAAAATCTCTATACAAAAATAATAGTATTTTTCCGGAAAGGAAAAAATTAAATAAAATACAAATTTAAGTTTCAGAATTATTTTCGTATAGAAAAACTCAATTGTTCTGGTCATGGCAGAAAATAAAATACATAAAATAAAGAAACCAAATAAATGTATTTTCCGGAAAAATAAATGTTTTGGTTATCCGTAAAATAATTTAAATATTATGTATTTTTAATTATATGTTTTTCCGGAAAGATGTTTGTTTCTCCGTTTATTTGTTGTGTTTGTTATTCTTCCGGTAAATTTTTCTGAAGAGCAAAAATAATTTTGTTTGTGTTTTCTTGAAGAAAAGTGTTTTATCCTTTTAAGGTTTTGTTTGAAAATAATTCTGATTGTTGTGTGTTTTTATGTTTCCGGAAAATACATAATTTGTGTTTTATTATATTCTTTAAAATAATATCATGTATTTTCGAAAAATATTTTTTCCGGAAAGAGAAGAAAAAAATTTAAATAAACAGAAAGAAAATATAGGTATATAATTTAAATATATTTTCAACAAAAGAAATATTTAAAAGTGCATATAAAAAGTAGAAAAAAAAACTCGAGAGAGGGGAAAGGGGTACAGATTTCATTTAATATATAAATAACAAATAAAAAAATATTGAGAGAGTTTGGCAAAAGGAAGTAGACAATGATGAGCTTCAAAAGGAGTAAAGGAATTTTTTCTAGCCAATATTTTTTGGGGAAAATGGGGCTGAAAAAAATGCCAATGTGGTTATGGGAAATATATAAATACAAATAAATATAGGAAAAAATGATGAAAGAAGAAGAGTCATTTTTAAAAAATAAAGGGGAAATTTTAAAAGAAAATTGCATATTTTAATAATTTATTGCTTGTTTTGTGGGTATAAAAAATGACGAAAGCAGAAGAAAAATTTTTTAAATAATTTTAAAATTTTGGAAATATTTAGAAATCAAAAATAAAAAAAACAGTAAATTTTAAACGGAATTATTTTT
Source organism: Meloidogyne incognita (assembly GCA_036172945.1). NCBI lineage: Eukaryota > Metazoa > Nematoda > Chromadorea > Rhabditida > Meloidogynidae > Meloidogyne > Meloidogyne incognita. The sequence goes on from JARQAC010000023.1 coordinate 3,687,622, forward strand.
TTATTTATTTACCTAATTTACAATTATTTTTACTACTAAATACTATGTATTTTTCCTGAAATATCAATTCTGGTTTAATGTAATTTATTTTTCCGAAAGTTAATTTCTGATTTATACACCTGAACTTTCAGAACTATTAAATTCTGGTTTATTTTCTATATTCTATTTCATAAATTCTGATTTGTATTTTTGTATTTTTCCGGAAATTTCTGATTTTATGTATTTTCTTTGCGGAATTGTTAAATTCTGGTTTATATTCTCATTTCCTTTCCGGAAAATATTATAAATTCTGATTTTAATTTAATTTTTTCCAGAATATTTTAAATTCTTTTTGTATTTTTTTCAGAATTAAATAATTCTGATGTGTTTATTTTTGTCTATTTTCACCAATTATTAAATTCTGATTTTAATTCAGAATAATTTTCTGTGAAAATACTGGGAGCAGGCCAGTGTACCGCGAGCCCAATGTACCGCCGAGCTATAACTTTTTCGAAAATTGTCGGATCCGTGGCGCCCTGGTATGGTTCGATTAAGCTGGTTGAGATGCATCGAACCATACCAAGGCGCCACGGATCCGACAATTTTGGAAAAAGTTATAGCTCGGCGGTACATTGGGCTCGCGGTACATCGGGGTGTACCCGAAAATACTCTTCCTATTAGAACAACAACCTTTTTAATCTTTGCAGACAATTAAATATTAAAAAATTTAAAAAAATAAAAAAGACGAAGCATTGAGCAAATAAATAAAATAAAAATAAATAAAATAAGTTTGTAGGGGGAAGTAAAGCCTCTCCTGACATTTTTTAAGTCGAGGTAAAAATAGGGTTAAAAAGTAAAGGGAAGGTATAAAATAAAAAAAATTTCTTGTTAAAATTAAATTAAAATTAGAGGAACTAAAATTAAAATAAAAAAATCACACATACCTATTTTTTAAGAATTATAGAAAGAAAATAAGGCTCTCTACGATATCTTGAGGAGATTTGGATATATTTGGGAAAATAAAGAAATTTAATAAATATTTATTATTTAAATAGAGATAAAAAATATTTATTTTTAAGTTAAAAAAATAAAAAAATATGTATAGATATCCAGGTAAAAGAAAATTACGTTTAGGAAGAATTAGTAAAAGCAACAGAGCAAATAATAGCAAAAGAAGCCAAAAAGTCTAAAAGTCCGTTTCCCTCTTTTAACTCTTTCTCTACCCTCATTTTGACGCGAGAGTGAAAATGAGGACAGTGAAAATTTAAAAAATTGAGAGAGAAGGAGGAAAATGCTTTGAGACTAACTATAACTCTCTTCTTTATTTTTTAAAGCTGGACTGCAGCCAAGGAGAGGATAGATAGAAAAGGAACCGTAAAAAAAGAGCATCTTTTATTTTTATTTAGTCCATAAACACACACAAAAAAAATGAAAAATAAAATAAAAGAAAATTTTACCTAGGCGGATCATCTTTCAGAAAAATAAAGGATTTTTTGTGTTTTTTGTTTTTATAATTTACTCTGTTTATTGACTAATGGGAAAATTCAGAATAAAATTGTGTATTTTTCAGAAAGATAAAACAAAAATACAAATTTTCCGGAAAAATAAATATTTAAAATTGAGTAGGGAAAATACAAGCAAAATACAAGCAAACCAACTTTCCGGAAATTAAATATTTAGTAATTAGTAAACTTTCCGGAAAATAATTGTAAGTAATTCCGGAATAAAAATAAAGGAAAAATACAATTCTGGAAAATACGTATACACTCCGGAAAAATAAATAATTAAAATTTAAGACGGAAAATAAATACAAGCAAACCAACTTTCCGGAAATTAAATAGTAATTAGTAAACTTTCCGGAAATATACATCGAAATTATTATTTTCCGGAAAAGTAAATATAAATTAATAAAATAAACTTTCCGGAAGTCGACTATTCCAAAACAAAATCAGAATTAATATTTTCCGGAAAAAATTACAGAAAAAAGAAAACAGAAAATGGAGAGACGGTAGAGACAAAATAAAAATAATATTGTTAGCTTATTAAATTCTCTATTACACACTTAAAAATACAAAACTTATTGTTTTTCTATTAGACATTTCTTGGAACAAATAAAGATACTAGACACACACACAAACTTATTTTCAACTTTAAAACCAAGTTTATACTTTTCTAACTTAAAAATCTTTTTGGTAAACAATTTAAAGTTAAAAAACTTGCCTGCGCAAAAGGCACAAATGCTTCTTAAAAATACTAGAAAAAAAATTTTTTTTTAAGAGAAAAGTTTTTTCTTAACTAAAAATCTCTTTAAAATTCCACTTTGCTCATTTATTTAATTTATTTTTAGAAGAAAAAAATTGTAACTGATCCCCAAACAGTATTCCCCAACAAAAAGGTAAACTTTAAGAAAAATTGAAAAAGAAATGGAAAAAATATTTTTTGAATAAAAAAAATTTTTGGTGTCATGTTGCAATTGATAAAAGCGCAACAAGTTTCTTTTGTTTTTAAAACATTTGAGTTTTTTTCCTAATTTTAAATAATTTTTTAAAGTTGTAGGAAAAATTAATTTTTTTGTAACTCTGTAGGTAAATAAAATTTTGAACTTTAATATTTATTTTTTAAATAATTTTTTTTTAATTATTAAATTTTAATATAAATTAATAAATGTATATATTTTTGTTTTGCAGTAAAGGAGAGAATCACTAAAAAATAAAGCTGCACAGTCACAATATAATTTTTTTATAAATATTTCTTAAAATTTTTATTCGATAGAACGATCATTTTTTGCTAAAAAATAATTTTTAATATAGAAAAATAAATTTTAATGTTCACCTGCAACATGGCATACAACAGCCCGAACACCTTGAGATTTAAAAAAGTCTAACCAAATTTGTTGTTTAGCAGATAATTTGTCGCTAGGTCCTTTTACTTCTACTACCTACAAAAATTAAAATTTTTTACAATTTTTATTTTTAAAAATATTCACCAGGGATGCCACGGGTACCCGATACCAGACTACTTGAGATATCCAGCCATTTTTCTAAACCGACCCGAAGAAAAGTTTGAAAGCCTGATCAGAAACCCTGCCTGACTTTTTCCTCGCCCCTTAGCATTTCTGATATTTACCGCTAAATTGCGATCCTCAGCATTCCAAAGGGTCAAATCAGGAAATCCACTACGGCTTTGGCGAAAATTTGAACACAACTTTTTAAATAAAGCATGTAACAACACGGGTGAACAACAATGTAGAAAACGCTAGAAAAAAAATTTTTTTTAACACAATTATATACCAAAAGTTGTTCTTTCCCTCCTTCAAAATCGTGCCATTCAATGGTAGAACCTCTAGCTGAATTCCCCATAGTTTTTGAAGATTTTTCGCTGTAATGTTTGTCAACAGTTGAATGAATAAAGCATGAACAATGAACAGATTTACGAGGAGATTTACGTTGGGGTGATCCTGTTGATGAAGGAATCCTTTCTTCAAATGTTGTTGGAGAAGTTTTGTTTAAAATACATTCAGACAAGGAATCGAGAATTTTTTCAAGACGAGCATCGATTAAATGGAGGCGATTTTCGTAGAACATTGTATAATTGAGATCGAGAGGGTCATTCTAGAAAATTAGAAAGTTAATCAAACTCCTTTTTATTTAATAGCCTCCTTTCTTAATATTGGCTGACCATTAGCTGAGAAAAAATTACAAAAACGATGATAACCCTAATCTTATGTACAATACTTTCAGACTTAAAGGTATAAGAAAAATAGAGATCTGACAGTATTTTATCTTAAAGACGTGAACCTCATTCTTACATTAAATATACAATATTGGATTGAAAAATCATCCCTTACAATGAGGTGCATCTTAAACTGGAATATGTACCATTTTCCACTCAGTGATCAATCAAAGTTAAAAAATTGAGGTATCCCTAATTTTGGGGGTAACTTATAATGAAGTGCTTGACAAAAAAAAAGAAAAAATCACTAACTTGCATCCAAGAGATCCAAACATTATTAGCCAACTCATTTTTAAATTCAACACACGAAATTATATCCCAAAAGAATAGTCTAAACAACATATGCCAAATTTTTCCTTCAGCATGTACTCCTTCTTTGTAATTTTCATTTTCAATAAAATGACGTAATGCAATTTCTTCAACGTTACATTTATTTATATTTGTATTATTAGAATTTGGGGGAGCTGTCGTTGTTTGTGTTGAGGGTTGTTGAGGCCCTCCTCTTGAAGAAGTAAAAGAAGAACAAGAAGAAGTATCTGAAGATGACGACAAAGTATCTGATTGAATAGTAGTCTCTGGTAAAACATTTTCATTAACATTAGGTTGAGTTGAAGTCAAAGGAATATAAAAATGGTTAACTTGAAGACCATCACCTAGACCCTTCCCTAATGTAAGTCCAGTAATTAAAACCTAAAAATTAAAAAAATTTTCCTCTCAAATTTTTTTTGGTACTACGCGTTTATCCGCCTAAATTCTCCTTTTCCTCTCATTCCTCCTCCCATAAATATTACAAAATGGTCAGGTATGCCTTTAGTTGAATTTGACCATTTTGTAATATTTATGTATGAGAGGAGAAGAGGAAAGCAAAATGTAGACCGATAAACTCATGTATCTTTTATTTAAACAAACCTTTTCTGGTTCATTCAAAACTAGACGATTCTCCAACAAAGCCTGGGGACAGTCAACAACACGTTGGGATAATTTGTCAAGTCTCTCTTGTAACGATAATTTATCAGAAATCAAAACAAAATTGTCCTCAATTCCCAAACAACAAAATTTAGCGGCTTCCTCGTTTCGTTTCAAATGTTTATTTAAATTGAGCACCAATCGTTTATACCATCTTCCACGAGAATTGATACAAAAATGTTTAAGTTCTAGAGGAAAAAAGAATTTTAAAAAATTAAAAAAAATAAAAAAAAAACCTTCTTTACTCAACAAAAATATTAGCCAGTTTACAGCAAGTTCATAGTCTCTTAATCTCTGGGCTGCTTCAACTCCTCGAAATATACAACGACAATAAACCCAAGGAGGTGTAAATTTGCGCAAATAAACAGGCACATTAATAAATTGAAAAATTCTGAAAGAAAATTTTCTTTTTAATTTTAAAAATGGAAATAAACTTTGCATCCTCTTCGCCATCCAGAAATTCCTTAGAAAATAATTCTTTCAATTCTGCAGCTACAGATTTCGCTTCTTCAAATAAAGACTTGTCAATAAGGCAAACTAAACGTTGTTCGTCATATTTTGCTTTAACATATCTAAATTTATAAAAAAAAAATTTATAAAAAAAAATTTCACAAAAAACCTTGTTAACCCATCAAAATCAGAAAAAATGTCAATCAAAGAATATTTCAAATTTAAATTATTTACAAAAATTAAAGTTTCTGCTTGACGTTGAAGCATTGAGAAACTGAAAAAAATATAAAATTAAAAATTAAAAAAATTATTTTGAACATTAATGAGTCACACAAATCAACATAACACTGATGGGGACGAATAGCAGCAGCGCCAACATCCATCAAGTTTGGCGCATAGACAGAGAAAAAAGAATTAAAGAAATAGAGCATATCTTGTTTAATTCTGTAGCATTTTCCGGTTAGTTGTTTTATACTGAAATAGAATAAGATTAAAAATAAAAATACAAAAACCAGAAAAATTCCTGAAAAATACACACACATTCAGAAAAGGAAATTAAAATCAGAATTAATAAAAACAACAAAGAAACAATGAAAAACAAATAACATAAAAATCAGAATTATTAAAAACACGATAAAAGAAAATCAGAATTGATAAACAACCAACAAAAAAACCAGAATAAACAAACAACAAATTCCTGAAAAATACACACACATTCAGAAAAGGAAATTAAAATCAGAATTAATAAAAACAACAAAAAACAAACAGAAAAATCAGAATTAATAAAAAAACAAAATAAAGGAAAATCAGAATTAATAAACAGCAAACACAAAAACAAAGAATAAACAAACAGAAAAATTCCGGAAAAACACAAACACATTCAGAAAAGGAAATTAAAATCAGAATTAATAAAAACAACAAAGAAACAATGAAAAACAAATAACATAAAAATCAGAATTATTAAAAACACGATAAAAGAAAATCAGAATTGATAAACAACCAACAAAAAAACCAGAATAAACAAACAACAAATTCCTGAAAAATACACACACATTCAGAAAAGGAAATTAAAATCAGAATTAATAAAAACAACAAAAAACAAACAGAAAAATCAGAATTAATAAAAAAACAAAATAAAGGAAAATCAGAATTAATAAACAGCAAACACAAAAACAAAGAATAAACAAACAGAAAAATTCCGGAAAAACACAAACACATTCAGAAAAGGAAATTAAAATCAGAATTAATAAAAACAACAAAGAAACAATGAAAAACAAATAACATAAAAATCAGAATTATTAAAAACACGATAAAAGAAAATCAGAATTGATAAACAACCAACAAAAAAACCAGAATAAACAAACAACAAATTCCTGAAAAATACACACACATTCAGAAAAGGAAATTAAAATCAGAATTAATAAAAACAACAAAAAACAAACAGAAAAATCAGAATTAATAAAAAACAAAATAAAGGAAAATCAGAATTAATAAACAGCAAACACAAAAACAAAGAATAAACAAACAGAAAAATTCCGGAAAATACATTCCGGAAAACAAACATAAAAATCAGAATTAATAAACAAAATAAAAATACAAAAACCAGAATAATCACCAAAACTTAAAGAAACACAAATCAGAACAAAAAAGATATATAAAGAAACACATGTGTTTTTGTTTATTAATTCTGATTTTTGTGTTTCTTTTTATTTTATTGAAAACACACAAAAATCAGAATTTGTATTTTTCTCTCAAATTTCCCCTAAAAACAACATATAGAAACTCACCAATTTAACAAATGCTTCAAATTACACCGTCCAAAAACATCTTTACGTATTGCATGCTTCTTTAATTCTCTAATAATTCCTTGCCTTCCAATTCTTGTATCAATATGAAATTTTTTGCAAATAATTTTAAAATCGTCTACTTGAAGTAAATTAAAAGCTTCATCAAGTGTGATATTTGAAGAATTTGGATCGCCATTTTCGTTTATAGAAAATGCTTCAAAAATATTTTAAATTAATTTTTAGAAAATTTTTTAAATTAAATACCTTCCTCAAAAAATCCATTTTCACAGAGTTCAATAAATAAAGGCATCAATTTTGGGCCCAAATCGTGATATCTTTAAATAGTTAAAAAATTAATAGAATTAATAATAGTCTAGTAATTTGAGGAGAAATATTTCTCACTTATATGTAGCCTTGTAAAAAGAAGCTAACTAAAAATACTTATCTTTTACGGATTTTAGAAAAAATATGTAACAAAAAATGAAAAAAATTCAATAAATATTGTTGGAATATTTTCTATCATTAAAATTATTTGTCTTAATATTTTATATCCCTACCTCATAAAATTTTAATCTACTTTGTTTCCACCCCTCTTAAAAAAATTTTTTTTTTGAAATAAATCACCTAATATTACGAGCAATATGAAAACCTCTTCTCCTTACCAAAATTCTACAAAAAAGTTGTTGAGCCGGAACTTGAAAATTTTTTTAAATTTTTTATTTAAAAAATAAAAACCTGATGTTGTCAAAAAAGAATAAACTTTTCTTAAGGAATCACCCCAAAATTTATTTGCCGTCTCCAAAATATTTTCATGGCCGTTTTTAACACAGTGAAGAGCCTAAAATTAATTTTAAAAAAAAATTTAAAAATTAAAAAAAAACTTTTTGTATAATTTGCCAAACAAAACGTAAAGAATAATGGACTGGAAGTAGTTTGTTAGACAAATTTTCTGTTGGTGGTGGGTCCATAAGAGAATCATTTTCGTCTGTCAAATCCATTGGACGATTATTATCGCCTATTTTTTAATTTAAAAAATAAATTTGGGAAAATTATAAGAATAAAATGGGATAGAAAATAAGCAAAAAATAATCTGAAAAAATTAAAGGAAGGGAAGGAAAAAAAATTTTTTTTGGTAAAAGTTTAGAATTTTTTTATTTTTAGTACAGACAATAAAAAACGGCAAAATATATGTCATTCGAAAGAGCCTGTGGAGCTGAGTCGAATGGTACCAAATTATGCGGCGCTCACACCCAGAAGCTGAGATATAGGGCTCGAAATGGTCAGAAACCATAGGGAGGCCCTAAGCTGATTTTTGGGGTCAATGTAAATAAAAGCTCATTTGCCTCCTTTTTCCCTACAACTTTTCCATGAAAGATTTTCAGAAAAAGAATTTCCCAATATCCTTATTAAGCCGTTTTAATTCAAAAAAATAAATTTAAAAAAGTATTTACATTTTGGAGGTGGAAGATTGCGCAAAAGCTCTTCTTGTTCGTTCAAAAAACTTTGTAGACGTTCAACACACAAATCATAGACTTGAGTTAATGGCAAATCGGAACAATAATTTTTGGGTTTAAAAACAGTAATTGGAACTTCATTAGAATTATCATCACAAATAGTTATTGGACTTGCTGGAGCTTAAAAAAAGGAATTATTTTTAAATATTTTAGTTAACAATGCCCTCCCTAGAAAATAATAGGGTTGTTCCCCGACGGGGGGGGGGAGGGCCACGGGGAAAATTTTCGGGGAGACAGCGCCACGGGGGGGGGGGGGGGGGGGGGGGGGGGGGGGAAAATTTTTTATTTTTTTACGGGGGGGGGGGGGGGGGGGCGGGGGAAAATTTTTTACGGGGAAATTTCGGGGAATTTTCAAAAAATCGCCCAAATTCCCCGACTTTCGGGGACGGGGTACAACCCTAGAAAATAAACGTAGGGCTGTTCCTAAAAATAGGAAAAAAAATTCGAAAAAACCAATCCTTAAATTAAAAATAAATTTTAATAAAATTAACGTTAACCCTGAAAGATGACCGTCAAAAACCCCAAAATTCCCGAAACCACGGAAAATTTTTTAATACTACATAACAATAATAAATCAAAATTTATTAAAGTTTATTGAATTTTGGGGATTTCAATTTAAAAACAAAAAATTAAAGAAACCTCTTCTCACATTGCCATCAAAAACATCTCCAGAAACACTAACAGAATTAAGTGCCGAACTTCCAGGGGCTTCAGAATTTGAAGGAGAATTGTCATCCTCAACATTAACAACCACGCTCGATTTTTCCGTTCTTTTTTGATTTTTATTGGGTTCACCGGATACTTGATCATTCTCGTTATGTCCATGTCCTTGTTCTCCACAAAAAATAATATCATCATCCTCGTCATTTTCTTCTTCTTCTCGATTTTTACATTTTTCATAATGTTGTAAATAAATAGAATAATCCACCTTTTTGTTACATTTTGGACATTGACGGGTATTTTGAATTCTTTTAAATGCTGCTTCTATTGTATTATTGTTGTTGTTTTTAATATTTTTAGTTAGACGGTCAGAATTGTTGTTGTTATAGGCTGTTTTGTTAGACTTCTTTCTAGTCATTTTAAGGTATAAAAAATAAAATTGAAATTATTGTTGTTGTAAATGACTGGAAAGTTTATTAAATTAAATTCAAAAACGTGTCGGGCTAACTCATGAAACGGACAATTCACGGAATGATCAAAAACACGGAATGATTTAAAAACCGGAATTTTTTTCTGAAAAATCTGAATATTTTAAAAAAAATAAGACTTTTTTAAAAAACAGAATTTAAAAAAATTCTGAGAAATTCTGATTACTAAAAATATTCAGATTTTTAAAATATTCCGTGTTTCGGTCATTCCGTGAGTTGTAGTTCCTCGACCTGTCTGTTCCGTAAGTTGGAATTCCTCGAGTTAGCCCTCACCGATTCAAAAATAGAAACAATCACAAAAGAATCCCAAAAAATTGTCCCAGAAAAACTCGAAAATTCCCCCAAGATTGAAGTAAGACTCAAAGTTAAATTTAAAGAGAAAACCCCTAGAGACCTGAAGCAATTTCCCTCGAATTTTCTATTCTCTTCTACGAAATGGCAAAATTAACCCTTCTGACCGAAACGAATTTAGATGTTCTAAATTTTATTTTTACAAAGTATAAAAGCTTACTGTATAATTTGAGTCTCCATTTATTTTTTAAATTTACTGAGGTAATTTTTATATTTTTTGTACATATTTTTCTGTTTTTGTTAATGAAATACTGCTTTATCTCGAGCTTATTTAAAAATCGCTTTGCGTCTTTTGAGGAGAAAGATGAAGGTAAAAAGAGCGATTTTTATGAACGATTTTGTCTTTTTACTTTTTTGAATGTTACTCTTTTTGTCGCAGGACGCAAAGCAATTTTTAATGGATTTTTTAATGAAATTCTTAAAAGAAATTCTAAAGTAGAGACTAGAGCGAGACGAGGTCTGAAACAGAGCTGGGTCAGAATTCCAATTTCCGACTTCCGATTTCCGAAAAAAATTTTAATTACCGATTTCCGAGTTCCGACTTTTGAGCCAGTTCCGATTTCCAGCTTTTCCGACTCTGACGGTTCCGACCCACCTCTGATCTGAAACAAAAATCCTCAATATTTCGTGACCTTATAACTCTCCCAGTCATGGCTGGACGCAATTGCGGATTGCGTGAAATGTTGTTTTTTTGGTTTGCGGATTGCTTGTTGCGGCTGCGGATTTTAAATTAAAATTGCGGCTGCGGAAAATTTTCAATTGCGTCCACCCCTATAACCATTTCCTTTTTCCTTTTTCTATTCCAAAAATTTTTCTTTGTAAATAAAAATTAATTTGATTATCTTCTTTAAATTTTTTTTTATTTTTTCCAGAACAAAAGAGAAAATTATTTATTCTATTAAAACGCCTATATTATTTACTACTTTAAATTTAGACTTTAACAACAAAAATTATAAAAATTGGTATTTATTTTTTTTTCTGGAAGGTTGCTGAATGAAGGTGGGGAAATTTAATTTTTTTTTCTTGGAAATTTTTTTTTGAAAGATTTTTTTGAAAATTTTTTTTTCTTTGAAATTTTTTTTGAAAAATTTTTTTGAAATTTTTTTTCTAAAAATTTTTTCCCAAAAAAATTTTTTTTGAAATTTTTTTTTGAAATTTCCCAAAAAAATTTTTTTTGTGTTTTGATTTTCTTTAAAATTAATTTGTGTTTTGAATTTAAATAAAAAAAATTTTTTTCTATTTTTTATTTTCACTCCCCTCTTAATTTCTAAGAAGGGCAAAATTCGATTTTAGCGTCACTTTATTTATCGCTTGCTTAATCTTTTTTAAATGCCCTTTTTTCTTGCCAATGATAGAGCTATTTATTTTTTAATTAATCAATTAAGGGGATTTTTTTGTTTTTATTTTTAAATTTTTTATTTAAACATTTTTCGGCACTTTTCTTTTTTTAATTTTATTTTTTATTTTTTTTACTTCCTTAATTTCATAATTGTTTTCATTAATTTATTTTTACTTTCTTCTTTCTGTAGTTTTTCCGGATTTTTCTAGTCATTTCAACATTTAGGAGATAATTTCTTAAGCCTTTTTTTTATTTTTTAAAATCTGGAGGTGGTTACTCTGAGTGCCTTAAACCTTACAAAAATATTTAAATTACAATTTTTGAACTTGTTGGGTATCTGTCAGGGATTAGCCGGGGGTGGAAACCAAGGTTTAGAGTTCCCCTTTTTTCTTCCCCAAGTTTTTCCTTATTTTGTTCAGATTTTGTTCAGAATGGGATTAATAAGGTAAAAATTAAATTGAGAAAGAAGTCTGGTCATTCTGTATAAAATAAGGAAAACTTGGGGAAGAAAAAAAGGGAACTCCGGATTGGGGAAAAACAATGTATTGTTTCGAGTCGAGGAAAGTCCAGGTATCCGGTTTTGGGTTTCTTAATATAAAAGTGTTTTAGCTAATTGTTGTGCTAGTCATTTCAAAATTTAGGGGATGTTTTCATGTTGCCTTTTTTAGTCCTCAGTCACTACCTTGTGCTCCCGCAAAAAAAGGGAACCCCGGATTGGGGATTTTACTGATCCCTTCTTCCTTGTTCAAAAAATTTTATTTATTTGGTTGAACTTCCTTTTTTTTAACTTTTATTTTTATTTAAATATATTCTCTAGAATAACGAAAGTTTTTTTTGTTAAAATAAACTTTTTTTTGAACAAAAATTGATTTAAAAGGGGGGAAGTCTATATTAAAGCAAGTTAAAGGAAGGGGGGATTTTTGTTGTTGTTGTTGTTCTAAATTATTTAATATATGCTTACGTGTTTAATATTTATTTTTTTATTGTAAAAATTTTCTGGCCAATAACTACTTTTCCCAGCAATTGATTTTTGCAATGATTTTTTTCTGAATATTAATTTTTAATTAATTATTTTTTTTGGTGTTTTTTTTGAGGATTATTTGGAGGATTTTTTGGGAAAAATTTTAGAAATTTTTAGAAAATATTTTTTTCTAAAAATTTTTTTAAGTCTGCGCTTTTGATATAATTTTTTTAAAAATATTTTTAAAAATAAAATTTATTTTTTGGCAATTCTTCCTGTCCCATTCTATTATTTTTTTATATTTATATTTTACTTGAAAAAATTTTTTTAAATTAATTTTTTTCTAGATGACAGCAAAACAAAGAAGATCAGCAACAAAAGGATTGTTAGTATTTTTATTTAATTTTTAAAAATTTAATTTTCCCCCAAATTTTTTTTAAAGTGAACCAGAAGAGTACGACGCTAATTTAGATTGTCCAGTACCGTATATTGCTTGCGTTTGTAGAGGTTTTTTTAATTTTTAAAAATTTGGGAGGGAAATTTGGTAATTTTTAATTTTGAAAAAATTAATGGAAAAAATTTTTTGGGTTTCAAAATTTTTTTTTTCGGAAAATAAAAAAGAAAAAAAAATTTAAAGCCAAAGGATTACAGAAAAATGAGTCAATATTTTTTCGAAATTAAAAAAATTTTTTATTTGTCCTTCTAAATTTTACCCTTACTTATTTTTGGGCTAAAATATCTTTTAAAATTTTTTTACAATATTTTTCAAAATTTAAATTCAAAAAATTTTTTTGTCGATTTGCCCTGTTTTTTTAAAACATTGAGGGAAATTGACGGATAAATTTTACCCAAAAATTTTTTAATTAAATTTTTTAGTTAGAAATAAGTCTTTTACATTTAAAAATAATTTTAAAAAATTATTTTCTCCTTTCTTTTCAAGGTGTCCCAATCCCTAAAAAAATAACGGATGAAGGTGTTGGTTTTAGAATGCGTTGTACTAACGATCGTTGTCATTTGGCTAGTTCATTTTTTCTACATAAAAAATGTTCGGATAAATTAGAAGAAAATTTATTGAAAATTTTGGCAAATGAAGGTTCTGCTAGAGGTTGGACAGGTTTGGAAATTTTTAATTAAAAATTAAATTTATATATAATTTATATTGAAGGCTAAAATAAAGAGAAAATTATTTTTTAATTTTTCTTGTCCGCAAATTCTGTCCGCAAATATTTTTGAAAAAATTTTTTTTGAGATTTTCCATGTTCCATTGACATTTTCGAATGATTAGATTTTTTTGTTTTCTCTCTTGGATTTTTTTTCAATGTCTCAATAATTTTAATTTGGGATCAAACTAGAAATACTCACCTTTGAAAAAAAAATTTTTTTTGAGATTTTCCATGTTCCATTGACATTTTCGAATGATTAGATTTTTTTGTTTTCTCTCTTGGATTTTTTTTCAATGTCTCAATAATTTTAATTTGGGATCAAACTAGAAATACTCACCTTTGAAAAAAAAATTTTTTTTACTTGACAGATGCACAATTAAGAAGTAATTTGTGGGAAAAGAAGGGGCAATCTTTAGTTGGAAGAATTTTACGTTGTCGGTGTGGAATGGGTGTAATGAGTGTTGATGTTGATTTTTACAAGGTTTTTTTTTTAATTTTTTTTGAAAGTATTTTTGAAAACGATGGTAGGTAAATGCATTGTGAAGGCATTTAAGGAAGGTAGGCTGTAGAGTAGGTTTGAAGGGTAGTGCGAAGGGAACATAAGTGGTCCGAAGGGAACATAAGTAGTCCGAAGGGAACCTCTGTGTTTTTTACCGGTCCGAAGGGAACACGAAAATAGGCTGAAGGGAACATGTCCGAAGGGAGAGTCTCTGTAGTCCAAAGGACTCCAATCTTTTTATCGGTCCGAAAGAAACATGTTAAGATAGTCCGAAGGAAACATTGAATCATAAATTTCCCTCATCCCCTTGTCTATTTCCTTAATTTTTTATTAAAAATTTTTTTAAAGAAACAAATGGTCGAAGAACGAAAACAAAAAACATTTGCTGATCCAAAGGTAGTACAAGCTAAAAAAGCAGCCAAAAAAAGCAAATTACCTGCTGTTAATTATAATAATGTTCGTCCTGTTCCGTTGGAATTGTTGTCGAATGATTTTCCAGCCAAGTTGGTTGTTTTAAATTTTCTAGGGAAAAAATTTTGGGCGTTCAAATTTATTTTTTTTTATTTTTAGCCATTTAACAGTAAATTATTAGCTTGTGAAAAATAAATTCCCCAAGCGGATTCGAACCTTTACCCCTTAATTTGGTAATTTTACCAACTTAACCACGTGTTTGTTTTTTGCCACTTTGGCTCTTTTATTTTCCACTTTATTTTTATTCTGTTAGGTTTTTATTAAAAAGATTTGTTTCCTTTCTAAAAAAATTTTTTTTTAATTTTAAAAATTTTTTAGACCATCAGAACATTCACCTCATCAATATTTAAATGGTCGTTCACTCGAAAGGGAATCCCCCTCTTCACAACAAACAACAATAACGTCGTCACCAACACCTCCATCTATTCATCATGAACAACAACAACGTTTATTTTCGAGTGGTGGTAGTGAGGTTTTTGAATTTTTAGAAATTAAATTAATTTTTTTGCGGACAAATTTTGCGGACAAGTTTTTGCGGATAATTTATAAAATTCATTTTAAATTTTTTAAAATATTTTTTACAAATGAGTATTTATTTGTTCGTATTTTCTTTAAAAATTGGAAATAATTTTTGGGAGAAGAGGAACCCCTCTAAATTTAAAAAAAAAGTCCGCAAAATATGTCCGCAAAAAAATTCTATTTTTTTAATTGTCCGTAAAAATTATTATTTTTCAATTTAAAGAAACATGTTGATGAACATCGAAAAAAGAAGTCTTATGGCAATCCAAAATCAGCACAATCTAAAAAATCATCAAGAAAATCAAAATTGTCAACACCTAATACTTATAATAATGTTAGGCCAGTTCAATTGGATTTGATACAACAAAATAATGAATTTGTTACAAATGGGTATTTTTTAAATGTTAAAAATTTTTTTGACAATTTTCTGAAAAAGATTTCTTTAAATTTTTTTTTGGAATTTTTTTCGTAAGAATTTTTTGAAATTTCAAAAAAAAAATTTTGAAAAATTTTTCTGAAAAATTTTTTGAACCTAAAAAATTTTTTCTTTTAAAAGGACATCAGAACATTCGCCTTCACTTTCTTCAAATCAATATTTATCAAATCGAGTAGAACGAGAATCGCCTAGTACAAATTCAAAAACACCAATGACAACACCGTCACAAACACCACCTACAGCTCCTCCTCTACAAAATGATTTACAACAACAACAGCAAAATTTGGGAGGAAATAATAATAATAATATTGTTAATGGAGCTGGTGACATACAAGTTTGTTTTTTTTGTTAAAATTAATTTGGGTTATAGACCTCTAGGGGTGGTTTATAATCGGATTACTATAACCCCCAAAAACCTAATAATTTTTGATAAGGTGATTTTCAAAGAAGTTTCCTCCAAAATTAACAATAAAAATGTATTTTTGAGTAAAAACTGAATTTTAAAAATTTGATTAACTGAAAAAACCGTTTAATATTCACTAGGATTTTTGGATCCGGGTATCTAAAAAGATATCCGGATATTTGGAAATTTCTGGTTAGAAAATCGAACCTCAGATTTTTTTGTTATCATGAAATTTCCCGAGATATCCGCCAACCTTTTTATAATATTAATCACAATAAATTTATTTTTCTAATATTTTTTTTAGCCGCGAAGATTTTACTCTCTCTTCGATCCAGATTCACGTGGATTCTATTTGGGAGAACAAATTCTAGTTTGTTTTTTCTTTTTTTTAAATTTATTTTAAATAATATTTGGGGACCACCTCTTTGTAAAAATTATTTTTTTTAATTAAAAAAAAAGAAGATTAATTTTCGAGGTCTTAAACATTTTCAAAATTTAATTAAAAATAGGAAAAAAATTATTTCTTGAGCTTTAGTTATTTGAGCTCTAGCTAGGGGAGAGCCTTTATGAGTGAACCTCCATTAGACTCATAGACTAGACCAGACCTCAAAAATTTGAATTTTTAACTTACAAATTTCTCAAAAAAAAATTTTTCTTCAAAGGGTGAATTTTATCTACCTCGTCTACTTCAACCTTCTAGTATATAAAAACAACAAACAGAATCTCATCAAAAAAAATTTTTTTTCTTCCTCTTCTAGTATATTTTATCAAGTGCCTAGTAAAATAGAAACGTGCGCAACTTTTTTTTGAGAGAAAGAAAATATAAATATTTATGGGTGAGACAATATAAATTATTTATTTTTTGGGGTAATTTTTTTTTGTTTTTTTGGCAGCAATATAAAAAAAAATTTATTTAAAATTTATTTTTATTGTTGTAATAAAAAAATATTAAAAAAATATGTAAATATAGAAAAATAAAAAAAAAAATTTTTTTCTGAATTTTTAATGGGGGGGGGGGGGTAAAGTGTGGTGGCAAAAAAAATTGTCTTAAAAATTTCCAAATTTTAACTAAAATAGAAAAAAAAATTTTTTCTTCACCCCAAAAAAATTTTTTTTTCAATTTAAAATTGCCTTCCCGGAATCCCTTAAAGGATATTTTTTTCAACATTTCGTACGGGACGGGAACTTCCCGTTTAATAAATTAATTAAAATTGTAGAAAAAAATTTTTAACTTCCTCTTTAAAATAACATTAATCTTCCTTGGAAACAATTTAATAATTTTTAGAAATGATTTTAAAAATTATTTTAATAATTTTTAAATTTTTTTTTTTAAATTAAGATCCAGATAAATTTATTTTCTATTTTTGGTTAATAAATAAAAATAAAAAAATTTTTTTTAAATCGCCCCCTAAAAATTAAATTAATTTTCAAGGAATAATACAAATTATTTTGAAGAAAATTAATTTCCAAAAAAATTAATTAAAATTAATTAAAATATAAAATAATATTATTTTTTGCAAATTAAATAAAATGATGTGATTTATTTTAATAATTAATTTAGAAAAAAGATTAAAAATTAATCCCTTTTTAAATTTATTTAATCTTTTAAAGAGAAAAAGAGGGGAGGAGGGATTATATTTAATTTTTAATGAATTTATTTTTTATTTAAATAATTTATTTTTAAAAATTATATGTATTTAAATACCCTAAAATTAGGCTAATAAATAAATATATAGTTGATAATTTAATTTTTTATTAAAAAATTATTTTTTTTTTGAAAAATTTTTTAACAGCGTTAAGGGAAGCAAGTTAATTCTTAAGGGGAAACTCTCACCTTTCCCTTGCTTCTTATATCCAAAATACTTTTTTTTAAATTGTAGAAGCTTTAAATATGACTTAAACTATTTATTTTATATTTTAAAATATTTATTTAACCAACTAAAATTAATTACACCGGAAAGGGTTCGAACCCACGACCCCTTTTTTAGGCTTATTTTTGTAGTCAGGGCCTTTATCCATTTGACCAAAAAAAATTCGTTTTGGGGAAAAAAACGTTTGACATTTTGCTGTCAAAAATAAATAAAGCGTGATATCGGGGAGATCTAAAAAAACTGATCCGTTTCCTAAAATCGGAAATTTATTTTTATGTCGGGACCTTTAGTGTCAGGGGATGGGTGTCATGGAGGTGTATCAGGGAAGTGCCATTTCCCCTTTCGTCTTTCAACCGAACACACCCCTGACCTGTGTTCTTCCCCATTGTATTTTATTCCCTTTCTTATTCAAAAAAATTTTTTTCCTTAATTTATCCTCTTTATCTTCCTTTTATTATTATTTTTTAATCTTTCCAAGTATTATTCATTTTATTTAAAAAAATTAATATTAAAAAAAGACAAATAAATAGAGATAGAATAACTCTCATTAATTACCCTCCTTTTTTATTTTTTACTCGTCTCGGCTTTTTTAATACCCAATTATTTATTTTAAAATCTCCCTTTTATTCTCATTTTACACACCTATATAATTTTCTTTTTCATTAAAAATTTTTTTTTAATTTTTAAAAAAAGCTAAATTATCCCCCAACCATAAATATTTAATATAGGCAGAGAAGAAAAAATAGTAGGGGAAATGAGAGAGACAACGTGTTGGCAGACATTTTTTTATTTATATTCGTCATTTTCCGCCTTCCATTTTTCTCGTTAAAATAATTCTTTTTAAATTCATGTTCCTCTTCCTTTTCGTTAAAAATAATTTTTTAAATTTCCGATAGACTTGAATATTTTTTAAATTTTATTTCCCCCTTCCAATTGCCTTAAAATTTAATTTTTTGAATTTTTGAAAAATGCTCTGTACCAACAACAGCAGTGGAAATACTCCCCCAGAGCGGAGAGACCCCGTCCCGCATAGAGGTTTTAATGCTAAAGCTAGAGAGGTGATTCTAAATAATTATTTAAATTAATTAAATCAGAGAAGAAAAAATAGTAGGGGAAAATGAGAGAGACACCGTGTTGGCAGACATTGTCTCTCTTATTTTCTTATAGTCTTTTCGGTTTTTTAGGAGTTATTTTTATGGGGCCAAAAATAAATTTAAATTTATTCTATGTATTTTCTAGACCTTAAAAATTTTTTTTAAAAATTTTCAAAAAAAATTTTCCCTCAATTTTAGGTCCTTTTGGATTCAGAAAAGAGTCGTTATTGGGAGTTTCTAAGCCGAAGTGTTCACAAGGCTGAAAGGGCTAAAATGTGTCCAGCAAATAATTTTCGTCGTTGTGGTAAGTTAAAAAATTTTTGTAAAAATAATAAAATAAATTTTCCATTCAGGCAGTGATGAAGAATTTTTGCGTAGAGTTCGTTTTGGTAGAACAAAAAGTGAGGGAGGCGACTCTTCTGGGTCCCGTGGAAGTGTTTCTGGGGAAAATAAAATTAAAGGAATTACAAATGGTAAGAAAATAAATTTTGAGATTAAAAAAATTTTTTAATTTTTTATTTATAAATTAAAAATGTATTTTCTGGTGTAGTGGGAAAATTTTTTAATTTCCCTTGTGTAGAGGTCACGAGTTCGAACCCACTCGTGGAATCTTTTTTATTCTCTTAAAAAAATATTTTCTGGCAGAAACCAAGAAAAGTACACAATAAAAAATTTGGAAAAAGTATTCTTGGTGTAGTGGGGAAATTTTTAATTTTCATTGTATAGGGGTCGCGGGTTCAAATCCGCTCGTGGAAAATCTTTTTTTATTTTCTCGGAAAAAATATTTTCTTGGCAGAAAAATAAGAAAAATATATTCCAAAAAATTAAAAAAAAATTTTTAAGTTGAGGAACACAATGAACAATTTGATGGAATTGATGATTTACCAAAATTAGAATCAAAATTACAAAAATTAAAGAACCGAACATTACAAGAAATTGGAAAATCTCTTTCTGCTTATGATTTAAATGTTAATGGAAAAAGGAAATGATTTTGAAATGCAAAAAATTTTTTAGTAAATTTCTCGGCTATTTTTAAGGAAAAAGGATGCAAGTTTTTCCTAAAAAATTAAATGAAGAATTAAAGTGAAGGGGTGGTGTAGTGGGAAAAATTGTGATTTTGACAAATAAATGTTGTGGGTTCGAATCCTTTCGTTCCCAAACTTTTTTCTTTTGGGAAATTTAACCAAATTTTTTGAAAAAAATATATTTCAGTATATTTCAGGGTTTAAAAAATTTTTTCTTGTTATTAGGAAGAATTTTCTTGGATTTAAATTACCCCCTTATTATTTTAAATACCTATTTGTGAACAAAACTTGCACAGAATTTTTTATTAAAAAAATTTTTTTTCAACATCAACAACTTTTTTTGATCTCATTTTTCTTTTGTTTTGTTCAATCTGATTTTTAAAAACACAAAAAAAACATCTGTGCTCATTTTTGTAAATATTTTTTTTCTCTCTTAATTTTTTCCCTTTATTGTCTCTAAAAAGTTTGCCTATTTTTAAAAGGCTTTTAGAGGGAGAGAGAGAGACATATGTAAAAGAAGGGAGAAAAGATATTTTTATTTTTAAAGTTGTAGTAGATCAAGTATTTTGATAACTTTTTTGTATATATACATATACATTTATTTTCGTGTTCCCTTCAATTTTTACTTGCTAATATCCCCCTTTTTTTGTATATTTTCTTCTTTTGCCAAAAAAATTTTTTTCTCCTAAAAAATTAATTTTAATTTTTCCCCAATATTCCCCCTTTGACTTTTCAATGTACATTTTGTTTTAATTTTATATTAGTTAAAAAATTCTTTTTTAATTTTGAATTTATTTTAGTTTTTTTAAACAAATTTTGGGTAATTTTGGGATAGCTAAAAATTCGAAAAAATTTTTTAAATATAAATCAACTCCAAAAAACAAACAAAAAATTAAAGCAGCTGGGCTATAGCAATTTCTCTCCTTTAGCAGTGCAAAAGGTTATTTGGCGGCTGGGAGCGAACCAGCATCTTCGGTAGACCGGACTGGTCTCAATATCCATTACACCACGCCTACTGCGCATCCTTAGGAATTAGATGGATATACATATGCTTTACAAAAACTACCCATTAAAATGAAAAAAATTTTTTGAAAAGTTATCTTTGGGGATAAAGAATTTTTTTTATTAATTTTTCTATTAAAAAGATTTTTTAATTAAATTTTTAACAAGCCAATTTATGATTAAAATAAATAATATTTATTTTTAGTATTTTTAATTGTTTAGCTGCCCATATATATATTCAATATCCCTTTTTTGCAAAAATATAAACAAGCAATATGTGCTATATCCTTGCGCGAAAATATTTTTTTTTGTAAAAATAATTATTAACTCTTATAAAAAATATGTTTAAGCTCTCCTATAATTAAAATTTAATTACGCGTTTTGCTTAGTTTTTGCCTAGGCTGGCGCGACTTTTGAGTATATAATTGATATTAAATTTGGCGTAAAGTCAGTACAGGTGTTTCTTTTGCCTTTTTTTAGGTCCCATCTTGTTCAACTTGAAAAACAAACAAATAATTGTCTATAAAATGATACAAAATTTAAACAAAATTAAGGCAAATCAAGTCAAAATTATGGCTTTTTGCCTTTATTTTTATTGAATTGCGCTTATTTATTTAGCCATAACTTTTTGTAGAAAGCTGATCAAATCAATCCTGTTAGATAAAATAATCCTCACATCAATAGCTATCGATTGATATATAAACTATTCAAATCGGTTAAGAATAAAAAAAGTTATGACCCAAAATGTGGCCCCTACTCACTTCATTTTCAAACGCGTACTTATTTCGCTATAACTTTTTGTAGTATGCTCTGATCTAATCACTCCTGTTAAATAAAATAATCCTCACATCAATAGCTTTCGATTGATATATAAACTATTCAAATCGGTTAAGAATCAAAAAAGTTATGGCACAAAATGTGGGCTCTACTCACTTAAATTTAAAAAAATTATACTTTTTGGCATTAAAAATTAATTTTTGGCGTAATGTTTAAAAATTCTAATTTTGGTCATTTAATCTTTTTGCAACATTTCTTTTTACTTTTTTTTCTTAAAAATAATTTTTTTGAGTAATTTATTTTTAATAATCACATATTCTTCTTATAGATTTGTAAGCAATTCTATTTTTATTATAAGACCTATTTATTTATTATTTAAAATCTTCCTCTACTAACGTCGTCACAAGTTTTCCTTTTTTTATTGTTCTAGATGTATGACATTGACGTAAGTTTTATTAATTTTTTTTAAAATTGGTTTGTTGTTTAAAATTGTTGTTTTCTTAATTTGTTGAGAGACTTCTCACTGACAGACAATTTACCGAAAATTTTAAAACTAGGCAAAAATTTTGTTGGGGCGATCTTTTGTCCTTCGGTAAACTGTCCTTTTTTGGTCAACTTTTATTCCCTACTTCCATACTAGAGCTTATTTAACACTAGAAATTGGTTTTCAAGTGATTTGTGTATATATTATACTGATATTCCTGTAATTTTTAATTGTCCGCAAATTTATTATTTATCCGCAAATATTTGCGGACAAACCTAAATTTATTCAGAATTGATATTTTAACTCATTTTTAGTTTCTAAACCGGCTGAGTCGCACACTTTGTGAAGCAGTCAATGAACAGGATAGACGTGTTGCTGAAGAGACACTTTCAAAATTGATTGACTCTAACCAATGTCTGCAACATTGTCTTTTGCTTTTGGAAAGTGGAGAGGTTTATTTTGAGTTTTTTATTAATTTAAAGCAGGGCTTCGATTTCTGCGGATTTTTCCTCATCTTGTGGTTTTTTGATAGGGCGATGAGGATTATTTTTAAAAGTGCGGATTTGCGGATTTTTGTGGTCTTTTGAAGATTATGAGGATTTTTAGTATTTCCTTGTAGTTTTTAGGATAAAATGTCTTTTTTTGTCTTCCTGGCCTCCCAAAATCCGCAGAATTTTTGCCTGCGGCGCTGAAAAAGGACGATTTTTGGCTTCCTGGCCTCCCAAAATCCGCAAAATTTTTGCCTGCGGCGCTGAAAAAGAAAGAAATCTGGTTTCTTGGTCTTCCAAAAGTCCCTAAATTTTCGCCTGCGGCGCAAAAAAAAAGATTTTTCGAGTAACAATTCTACAACTAGGGACGGTGAAAGCATTGGCTCAAGTCAACTGTAATTTTTCATTTAATTGTTCGGATTTTAATAAGATAGTCATTAGTAGTGAAAAAATTGCTCAATTCATTTGTTAGAGTCAAAAAATATAACGCATCATAAAGTGATTTTAAATCAATTTTTGTGTTTGATAATTTTTTGCGGATTTTTTCTATCAATTTTGCGGATTTTAAAAAATTCGAGATCGAAGCCCTGATTTAAAGTATTTTTGTCTTAAAGCAACCATATGCACAAGTTGTTGCTAGTGGAGCGTTGAAGCGTTTGTTAAACAAAAAAGTCAGTTTGAGCCTTCAGGACCGCCTTGAATTAAGTTGGTTTTTTCTAAATTTTATTCAAGCAAGTATTAGAGATTGAGCTGGGCTTGGACCTTTTTTTGTATCCAGAGTCAAGGCACAGGAATTTTTTTGACTTTCCTGGGTTTTTCCAGTCGTAGGAACCGGCCTAGGTCAATAAACCAAACCACAAAGTTAAGGAACAGTCCCAAGCTTTTAAAAATCCCGATCTCTAGCAAGTATCCCTGTCCGATCTCCACATTTTCTGACGGGTACTTGTTCCTCCACATAATTTTTTTACATCTCAGAGTTTTCAAGGGTTTTCCAAAATCCTTGTTTTTTTCATTGATTGATTTTTGTGCAGATTTTAGCCTAAAAATAACCGCAACTTTTATTCAAAAAATTCCAAATTTAGCAATAAATTTTCTTTAAAAAGGTCGTTATTTGCTTAAATACCTCGTTGATCGACCTTCTCTTCCTCTCTACATTCAAAATCCTTTGTGTAAATTGTATGCTTATTTGACCAAAATTGGTTTGTTGGAGAAAGACCAGACAGGAACGTTTCATTTTCAAATGCCGATAGATCAGATTTTGACATTGGCCAAGGTTTCTTTATATTGTTAAATTGAGTCGTACCTCTCTATGGGATATGCACCAGGTCTGGGCGAAATTTAAGAATAAAATGCGAAACTTTTCGTGTTGAAAAATATGAAAGATGCTAAGTTAGCCCACCCTGATGCGCACGAATATACTAATATACCGTATTTTCTCTAAAATAAGCCCCGGGGCTTATTTTTTTCGATCGACCTCTAGAGGGGGCTTATTTTAGAGGGGGGGCTTATTTTTTTCGATGTCTAAATTTTTCAAAAACTAAAATTTATTACTAAACATTTAGAAAAAATTTTTCTAAAATTCAATAAGATTCATCCTATACTAAGTCTTTTCAAGAAAAATCCTTGTCCAAAAACTTATCAAGTACTCTGTCAATTGATCCTTCAGATTAGATATGCCTTTAAGTCGGAGATATCGGAGGATTATGGTGAATATTGAGACATTTAGAGGGAGCATTTTGTGTTTTTGGAATTAGTAGGGATATCAAGGGATTTTGGAGGATTAAGAGATGTCAGTGGGATAAAGGTTAAAAAGCATTTTCAGAAATTAAAAGGGTTATCAATGGATTTGATGGGATTTAGAGGATATAGCGAAGAATTTCCCAGATATCCGTCTTTATCTTCCGAGATCCATGACTCCACTAATCCTACGATATTCCTACAAATGACCAATATCTCTGATATCCAGCAAAATCCCCAGATATCCGTTCAAACCATCTTAATCCAATGAACTCACTATTACTCCCTGAAATTCTGGTTAATCACCGAAATTTCTTAATCTCTTAATCTACATAAATCCCTTTTAATCCTTCCAATATCCTTCATAATCTCCCTTAATCTTCACTATCCATATATATCCCATTAAACCTAAAAGTCCTCCGATATCGCTATTAATCACCTAAAATCCCTCGATATCTATGTACGTTGATCCCTTTATATATCTGTTAATCTTCCAAATACACTTCTAACCACTTCTAATCCTTCTATATCCCTCCTGGAGACCAACTCTGAAGGGGACACAAAAATTAATCAACAATTAAAAATTTTTTGGGGGAGGGGGCTTATTTTAGGAGGGGGCTTATTTTAGAGGGGGGGCTTATTTTTTTCGATCTACCTCTAGAGGGGGCTTATTTTGGAGGGGGGGCTTATTTTAGAGAAAATTAACTTCGAAAATTTCATAGGAAAAAAGCCAAAATTGGCAAAGCAAATGACATGTGAGATATCCACGTTTTTTTTTAAATTTGATACGCTGCTATGAAGAATCCGCCTGAGCATTACCCTCTATTTTAGATATATCTCATTATCTGAAACTATTCTATAGTCTTTATTGGTATCTAAAAGTTAGGTCCGACTTGTATTTTTAACATTAAGAATTTTTGTTAAAAATTCTTTTTTTAGGAGCCTACAGCAGAAGGAACTATAGGCTTGAAATTGTTAAATTCTTTGGTGGAAGAAATGAATTTGGTTTTTATTTTTTTTAATTTAAAATTAAAAAAAAATTTTTTTAAAGGAGGAAGGCTTCGAATCTGTTAGCAAGCAACGAAAGATTTCTGGTTCTTTTCGAGATACTCGACTTTTGGATATTTTTATTGTTTCGTTGGACATTTTTAAACAAGCTCCTGAAGCTAAAACTTTGAATGACTCTATGGTATATTTTTTTTTAATTTTCTAGTCTCTATAACCTAGTAGAGGGTGAGGCTAAAGAATTCCTGTTTTTCCTCAATCCGCTCCCCAAATTTTTTTCCTTTTCCTCATTTCCGGGGGGAGAGGAGTGGAGGGGTGGGGCGATTATCCCTCTGTTACAGGCCTGATTAAGGATGTCACGATTTGAGAAAATTTACATTCTTAAACAAGCCTTTAACAATAGAAAAAAGTTGTGAATTTTAGTTGGTCAGATTCGATTTATCTTGAATAATGTTGAAGACACTCTGTAATCGGAGAAAAATTTTTCTTTTTTTTTTGTAAAAAAATCATGAGTTATACGATCCGTTGCCCTTACAAGTCTGTTGACAATCCCGATTATTTATTTTATTTTTTTTACTAGGATCTTTTCTAGGGGTTTCTCAGTCCCCTTTTTTGTCAATTTTAACCTTCAAGAAAATTTAAATTTTATTTTTTCAGTTATCATATATCACATTAGCACTTGATCTCTCCTTTGCTTGTACTAATTATGACTTTTCGGGTATTGTAAATGATGAGACTTTGGATGAGGGCAATAATGTCCAAATACCTACAAAATGGCGACCAGGTTTCTTTCTAAATTTCTTTAAATAAAAAAAAAATTTTTTTTCTTCAGTTTTGGTAGAAAAACAAGTTGTTACAATGTTTTTTGATCTCTATTTTGTTTTGCCTGAACAAATTATTTCTAAAGCTTTTTTAACTTTGGTTTGGATTTTTTTGAATTTTTTAAAATTTATTTTCTTTTAAAGGTCCAATTAGTCTCTATCCGCCGTCTACTCTTCGATGGTGTTGATCGTCTCAAATTTTTGGATTCTTTTATTTGCGGGTTAAAAAGGGTGCTGGAAAGTCCACAGAAACTGAGCTATCCGGTTTGTAATTTTCTTGTTTTTTTTTAAAAGTTGTTGCAATTTTTATAAATCCTTCGTTTTACCCCTTTTGGATATTTTTATTATTGAGTCATTATCTGTTGTTCTTTTGGTAGTAAATTAATTATTCCGCTCTAAGTTGTGTTTTGGTGTAGTGGATACTGTGTTGAATTTGTTATTTTAGGGGGTCGAGGTTCGATTCCTATATTGGTTTTATTGCTTCTATTGATGAGGATATTGACTCGAAAAATATTTTTTGACTTTTTACTCGTCTAAAAATTTTTCTGTTTTTTAAAGCTGTTCCAATAATTTTTAAAAATAGTTTATTAATTATTTCAATTTTAGGACAATTTCCATCAATTTTGCCGTATTCTAAGCCGTTTAAAGGCAAACTATCAAGTCTCAGAATTAGTTAAATGTGGAAATCAATTCAATAATTTATTGGAATTATTAACAGTATTTACTCAACAAAGTCTTCAAATGTCTCATTTATTTACTCAAAGCAGTATTTTTTATTTAATGTCTTTTTGGAGTAGAATGGCTGGTTCGCTTACTTATGCAAGGGTTGATGTTGATTTGGTTTGTGAATTTTTTTTGAATATTTTTTTGAAGGGGGGGGGGTCTTTAGACTAGGCTAGGACCAGTCTAGGAGACTAGTCAAAATTCTCCAAAAAAAATTTTTTTTTAATTAAAAAAATTTTTTTCCCTTCAAGATTTCGGCTGCTATCCCAAAAGTATGCTCTGCCTTTATCCGTTCGAGAGTATTGCTTTCTGAGAATGTTGTTAGGTATCTTTTAAATTAATTTTTTTATTATTCTAAATATGCTTCCCTTTATATAAAATTTAAATTTTATTTTTCAAAATTAAAAATAAATTTTTTTGGTTGTCTGCAAAAACTGTCCGCAAATTTATTATAATTCAAAAAATTTTTTCTAGAGGAAACATTGAAGACCCTCTCGAAGATTTGGGTTCGGTTAAGCAATTAATGGAACTCTTTACTGTTATATCCCGAAGTGACTATAAAACTTCAGTAGAAGAGTTGGTCAGAAATTTTGAAGAAAGTTTGGGTGTTTTGTTTAGACAGGGAGTTAGTAATCAGGTTTTTTTGAAATTTTTTTAAATTAATAATTGTGAATTTTAGGATCAATTAATAGCCAGAAAACAATTAATTTGGCTTATTACAATGATGGCTGCTGGTTTAAATGGGAAAGGTTCTGCAGGTTATGGGGATGATGAAGATGTGTATGATGGAGAAGTTGTGTTTAGAGTTTGGAAGGTTTTTAATTTTTCCTAATTCAAAAGCCCGTAAATAGTCCCAATAAAAATATTTATTAGTTTCTCACTAGAGAGCAGAATTCTTAAAGATCTAGGGAAAATTTCAAAAATTAATTGAATAATCGAAAATTAATTTTTGATGACTTTATGGATATTTAGAGATTGAACTTAAGTATTTTCGTTTTTACATTTTGTCTCCTTCGAATTTAATATCTTTTTTTGACTCTTTTGCCTTTCATTTTTTTTTGACTAACTTTTGTCTTCTTCCTTACACATTTAAAATCCGAAAGCCCTCTATCCACAAATTTGTATAGACTTCTATTTTCGGACTATATTTGCGGATTTTATCTTAAATTAAAAAAAGTTTAAAATTTATTTAAAGACAATGCAAATGACTGACCAACGCTTAGAGAGTCAACAACCCGGTGCTGTTGATATTCAATTAGAATTTGCTTATATTTATTTAATGGATGAATTTAGAAGAACTTGTATTACAGACCAAGCAGTACGGGAAAGTAAACTTTATGAAAAGCTTGCTCCTTTGGGAATTAATGATGAAGTTGGTGTTTTGAGGTTTTTTGCTCAGAAAATGTAAATAAAGTTTTTTTTAATTATTAAAATGCCCCCAAAACGTTCAGAATGCCTTCAGTACAGGGTGAAGGACTTTCTTATTTTTTAGAATAGCATGTCAAAATTAAATTGAATTTTTGTTTTCTTGAAATAAATTTCAGAAGAAAAGTATTTTTTGACTTGTATTTAATGGGACACGCCCAAGTAGGCGCGCGGCCAAGTAGGCGCAAAGCCATAACTAGCTGGAAAAGTTCTGGACCTTATCGATTTCGGTACCAATGTCTTTAGCTCGATGAGAGGAATCGTTTAATACTAAATTTTGAAGGACTCGAAAATCTTGAAGCAAGTTATGGCTTTGCGCCTACTTGGGCCGTACCCGTATTTAATTGTGTTTAAATTAGGGTGAGAAATAGTCTAAGAAATTTTTATCTTAATTTTTCGAGTTTGAGACTAAGGTAGAAATCGAGTGATGAAACAAGATTTCTTTAAGGGTTTTATTTTTTCCCCCAAGTTTCACATTTTCTAAGTTTAAGTTATCGAACTTGTAAATATTTTTTGAGGTCTCTACCTCATATTTTGATCGATTCTCAAGTCTAGTCTTTAATTAGGGCCCATATATTATCTTAAAAAATAGTGACATTTTGTCCCAATTCTTTAAAATATATATTTTTTTTATTTTATAGAATAACAAATTTAAAATTTTGGGGAAAAGACGAAAGAATATTAAATTCGACATTAGCTCTTTTAAATGATTTAACTGCTGGTTATTCAAATATTAGACGTTTACTAAAAACACAAGAAATTCAATTATTGTTGAGGAATCATGCTGTAAATTAAAAAAAAATTTTTTTAATTAATTTTTTTTTAATTTAAAAAGGTTTTTGATTTTGTTGCTACTAATGAAGATATTTCTATAATGCGTTCTAGAACAAATTTTTATTCGTCTTTGATGCGTCTAGTTAATATTGAATTGGAGGAGGAGCCTGCCTTTTTTGATGAATTTATGGCTCCGATTACAGGTTTAATAAGAAAATTTTTTTTATTTTTGGGGGTTTTGGGTTCTTAAAATTTGGGGGAAAATTAAAAGATTAATTTTAAGAGCTAAAAATATTTTTGGGCTAGGTGACATTTTGTCCCAAATTTTTAAAAATTTTTCAAGTGTTAGAAATTTATTTTAAAATTTATTCCCAATTTTTTATAATTTTTTGCTTTTAAAAATTTAGGGAAAATTTCAAAAATTAATTTTAAGAGCTAGAAATATTTTTTGGAAAGGATGACATTTTGTCCCAAATTTTTAAAAATTGGTTCATGTGTTAAAATAATTTATTTTAAGATTACTAATTTTTTTATATTTTTTGCTTTTAAAAATTCGAGGGAAAATTTCTAAAATTATTTTTTGAATTATTTTTTTGGGATAGGTGACTTTTATCCCAAATTTTTAACATTAATTTTTTCTTATAAAAATTTAAAAAAATTATTTTTCAGTTAAATTCAAAGAAATTTCTGCAATATTTCAAAATGGCAATATATCCTCTTCTGTTAATGAAACTCAAATTCGAATGGCTGTTATTGGATTTATGCGTGATTTGCGAGGAATTTCTGCATCTTGCACACGAAAACAATTTTATCTGAATTTCTTGTTGTGGTGGTAAGTTTATTTGTTTTAATTAAATTCTTATCTTGTTTTTACCAAAATTCTGATTTTATTACTATAGTCATTTTTGTTTAGATTAAATTCTGATTTGTTTATTTCAAATTTTAATTTGTTTTAAACAAGTTCTGACTTTTAAATTAACTTCTGACCTTGTTTTAATCAAATTCTGATAATGTTTTTATACTAATTCTGAATTTTCTAGTTGTTTTAATCAAATTCTGATTTTTCTCTTTCAGTTTCTCCAATGGGGATTCAAATGTTTCCAATTTATTTTCCGTAATGCAAGAATCAATAAAACTCTGGATTGACAATGCTGATGTTGTTACACCTATTTTAAAATTGTTGGCAGAATTAGTAATGAATAGACAATCGAGACTACAATATGATATGCAAAGTTGTATGGCTGTTGTTTTGTTTAGAAATATTGCTAAGGTTATCTGTGAATATGGTAAGTATGTTTTGATTAAATTCTGGTTTGGTTTTGTATGTGTTTGTATTAAATTATGATTTTTTAAATTAAATTCGGAGGTGTTTGAATTAATTTCTGAAATTGTTTTTATTGAATTCTGATTTGTTTGAATTAAATTCTGAAGGTGTTTAAATTAAATTCTGCTTAAGTTCAGATTAAGTTCTGAAAGTGTTCTATGTGATGAATTTTGTTTTTATCGTGTTTTAATTAAATTCTGAAATTGTTTTTATTAAATTCTGGTTTAGTTTTATATGTGTTTATATTAAATTCTGATTTTTTAAAATTAAATCCGTAGATGTTTGAATAATTTCTGAATTGTTTGTATTTCGGAGGTGTTTGAATTAAATTCTGAAAATGTTTGAATTTAATTCTGATTTTATTCTGTTTATTTTATTATTGTTTAAATTAAATTCTGTATTTTTCAATAGGCACTAGATTGCTTTCATTACCACCAGTTCCAAAAGAACATCACTACAAACAACGTATTAAAAACACTGGTGTTTGTTGTCAAATAATTAAAAATGTTTTGGCTGGGAATTATTTACCTTTTGGTGTTTTTTATATTTATGGAGATACTTGTATGACTGACACTTTGGATATTACTTTTAAATTATTTTATAAATTACAAGAAGAAAATTTTTTGGTAGGGGGATTTTTTAAATAAAAAATAATATTTTTTCTAGGTTTATCCTAAATTGACACAAGCAGTTTATGGTTTTCTTGATATTGTGACTAAGGACTGCACGGTAAAAAAATTTTTTTAAATTAAATAAATTAAAAAAAAATTTTTTTTGAACAAAATTTAAATTTTATTGGCCAAAAAATTTATTTTTTTAATTAAAAAAAATTTTTTTTATTTTTTCCTTTGAAGGCATACATTTCAAAAATGGAAGAAATTTATTTTATTGCAATATTTCGAGCTATTCATCGTGGTATTTGTTCTGTAGGTAAGACAATTTTTTGGCAATAGTTTTTTGGTTCCAGGATATGTCAACAACATTTACTAATAATTTGGGAATTAATAATAATTTATCGTCATTTTCTTCTTCACCTTTCTCCAATATTTCTTTTGCTGGTGAGGAATGGGCAATAGTTTTTCACTCATTTTTATTTTCTTTTTTCTTTAAAAATCTCTTTAATAATTTCTTTTTATATTTTCTATTTTTTAAATTATTTTTTTATTCAAAATTCTTAACTATTTAATATTAATTTTCTTAATTCTTATTAACAAGGGGAAATTTTTTAGTTCTATCCATTTTTAAGAGGGGTTTAACCATAAGCAATCAGAATTTGATTTAAACATCGTTTAAATCAGAATTTAATCAAAACATAATTTAAATCAGAATTTTCTTAAAACAACACAGAATTAACACAACAAAAATCAGAATTTAATTAGAACATGAACTGTTAAAATGTTCATAAATACATGTATGGATGTTTTAATAAAATTCTGAAATTATTTGTTTAAATTAAATTCTGATTTCATATATAGACCTTCTCATGCTTTAAAAATATTATTTTATTTTTTTTCAATTAGACACAACAGCAATTTCAACAAGTTGTTCAATTCTTGACCAAGTCATTACTTATGTTTTTGAACAATTAACACAACAACCGGGAACAACAAGTATGATACAATTATATAGGGAGCCAGAAGGTGATAGATGGAGAACGGCTTTTGAGAAACAACCAAATGTTTTGTATGAGGTGAGGGGTGTTTTTTTGAATAAATATTTGTTAAACAAAACAAAATCAGAATTTTATTAAAACAACCCAGAATTTAATCTGAATAAAACCAGAATTTAATCTGAACAATATCAGAATTTAATCTGAATAAAATCAGAATTTTATTAAAACAAAATCAGAATTTAATCTATACAAAATCAGAATTTAAAATAAACAAGCCAGAATTTATTCTGTACGAAAGCAGAATTTTATTTTAAAACGAAATCAGAATTTAATCTGAACATTGTTAGAGAAAATAAAACAAAACCATAATTTAATTTAGACAATTTAACAAATTTATTAATATTTAGATGCTTGTTTCAATTCTTTCCCAAATATTGTTTGAAGAAGTAAAATGTCAATGGTCAATGTCTCGACCTCTACTTGGTTTAATTATTTTAACAAGAGAGTCAGGACGTTTTGATGAATGTAAAAGAGAATTTCTTCGTCAACAACCAGAAAATTATCAGATGGAATTGGATAAGGTAAAGGAAGGAATTTTAAAAAATAAATACAGTCGGGGCTCGTTTATATTGTATACCCCTCTGGCATCTGAGAGAACCTTATATTGAGTTGTTTCTTAGATTGGGGATATTTTAAATATTTTTAAATATCTAGGGTACATTTCTGTTAGTACAGTCGAATTAACTTGTCCATCTCTTTAACCCGCAACCTCCTCACATTTGACTTTCCTTTATACGTGAGCTCAATTCCCCCCTTACAAATTAGGGTTTCTCCTTGGGTAAGAGAGGGTCAATAAAATTTTTTTTATTTATATGGGGGTTAACTAGTCAATAAAATTTTTAATTAAATTCATTTTTTTTAATTTTCAAAGGCATTTACTCGCCTTATGGATGGAATAGCCAAAAATGTGACTTTAAAAAATAAAGATAATTTTACTCAAAATCTGAGCACATTTCGTAAAGAAGTAGGAGAGAAAATTAATTAAAAATTTTAATTTAAAAAATTATTTTCCAAGGTTGATATAATCCTTAGAGGTGGAACTGTTGTTTCTTCTTCTACAGATATTCCGGTAACTACAAGTATAGGTTCTGAACAAGAATATACGGATAATATGACTGATTAAAGGATGAAATAAAGGAGAGGAAGTGGTTTTTTTATTATTTATTTTTGAAAAAATAAAAAAATATATCTCATATAAATAAATATTTTTTTAAAGAAAAGTCTTTTAAAAAGGCTATAAAATTATTTAAAAAATGATAATTTTTTTCAGACTTACACATAGATATGGATAATACCCCCGGATATCCGCGGATATGGATGGATATGAATAGTGTCTTTTCTCAAAAAATCAAACGGATTCGGATGGATACGGATATGATTCTCTAAATCCGCGGATATCCCTCTCAAAATCTTTGCCTGCGGTGGAAACTAAAATTCGTGTTTATGTGCAAGTCTGATTTTTGTTTTTTTTCTGATTCAGTCCCCGTGGATTTAATTATATTAAAAAGGATCAAGAGGGATATCTGGGGATTTGGAGGGATTAAAGTTAAAATCAGGGGACTTGTATGCGACATCGAGAGATCAAGCTGGATATCGGTGAATATCAAGGGATATAATTAGATTTAAACGATTAAGGGGGATATCGGTGGATTAAGGTAGATATCAATAAATTTGGAGAGATTAAGATTGATATTGTGGATTTGGGAATTAGGAGGGATATCGAGAGATTTTTTGAATGACAGCTCATTCGAAAGAGCTGAGTCGAATGAATCCAAAATCAAATTGTTGAACAAGTTCTCGCCAAGATATTGGGCTCAAAATGGTCAAATCCATGGAGGAATTTTTGGGGTGAAAAATTCGAATAAACAAAAAATAGCTCATTCGAAAGGACTTGACGAGCTGAGTTGAATGACACCAAAATCAGCTCGATTGAATGATATTGAACATAATTATGATCAACTGAATCTTCGCTGGAAAACTGATTTTGTGCTGCTACGGAGTGTATGTGGGGTGCACAGGTGCTCTACCCGGCATCTATACTTAAAAATTAGAAATTTTGGAATATCCTGCATGCATGCATGCAGGATATGGAATTTTTTAAATTAAATCCACGGGGACAATTGAGGTATATACAAGGGGGACTCAATCATGCGGACTCAGTTGAACTGCTCCGTAAAATCTAGAAAGATTTAAGATAATACAAGTATGCCAAAGTTGCGCGGATTTTTAAATTTTAAAAAGTCCGTTTCCCTTTTTGAATTATGACACAAACATAAGAAACTAGCAACGGCAAATTTAATTTAAAAAATAATTTATTGAATGAAACAAAAATACTTTATAAGCCAGTAAAATACCTCAAACAAGTTTAGGCAATTTTTCAACAAAAGCAGGATCCTTCATTTCTTCTTTTACCACATCAATACCTCCCAGAAGTTCGCCATCAAGATCTAAAAATTTTTTTCTTTTTATTTTTTAAAGTCAAAAAACAAACAAAGTTGTGGGTAAGTAGGCCAGTCACTATAAGTTTTTAATCCTTGACGGACTTGTTCGTCCAAAAGAATGTCAAAGGTCCAAAATTGGATGTTGTGGGCTTTCAAAAGTTTAACAATTTGTTGACTAAAGCCTGGAAAAGAATTAAGATTTTTGAACTAATTTTTAGAGATCGAGATTTTTGAAAAGCCTGGGCCTGTGGCTTTTTTGCTGGGTTCCGAGTTTGATTTATTGACCTGGGCTGGATCCTGGGCCTGTAGTCCAGGAAAACCCCAGCAATGTCAAAAAATACCTGGACCCTGGGTACAGAAAAAACCAGGCCTTGGTCCAGACCCAGTTTGATCTCTTCTAATTTTTACTCAAAATAATTTTTTTTTAACTAACCGCATTTTGGTTCAGTTGGTGATCCCTTCATAAAAAGAGTCAATCGTTCTTTATTTATTAAACGTTTAAGTCGTTCATTTAACTTTTAAAAAATTTTTTTTTAATTTTTAAAAAATTAATAAACCTCTTCTTGTTGTTTTTCTTCACTTTTTTCTTCCCCCTCTGTCTTCTCTGCCGTCTCTCTCAATTTATCAATATTTTCTTTCTTTACTGCAATTGCATCAAAAGTGGATTTAATTAATAATTCTTTGAGTTTTATTGGAATGAAGCCTTCTATACGGTCAATTAATTTTCCTTTCTTTAATAAAAGTTAAAAAAAATTAATTTTAGGTCAGAAAATTATTTAAAATTAATTAAAATAATTTTAATAATTATTTAAAAAATAAATATCAATAAAGGGATTCGAACCCCATAGCCTTTAACAGTAAACCGAGAGCCTTAACAAAAATACACCACCGAACAGTTTAAACCAAATTCCTTAAAACAGGCTTTAAACTTTCTTTTAATGTTAAAAATGACCCCTCATAAAAGAAAAAAATTTAAAAATTAAATTTAAAAAACCTGAAAAGCCAAAATTGTTGGAATAGATTTTACTTGATACTCTTTAGCAATTTCTTCATTTTCTTCAGCTACCAATTTTCCAATTTCATAATCTGTTCCATATTCCTTCTCATTTTTTAATTCCAAAATTAATTTGTCATAATCAGTAGAAGCTTCTGACCAACTTGCCGAGAACAAAACAATTTTTGTAAATTTTCTAAAAAATAGGGCAAATTGGAAAAATATATGGATATACTTTAGCCGGTGGCCGGTTCGAAATATATACCATTCGATTCCTCTCGGCGAGCTGAGTCGAATGGTACCACTCCCAGGGTGCGTAAACGCCTGTGAACTGAGATATAGTTCCCCGAAAATCGAAAAACCATAGGGGGGAGTAAGCTTAATTTTGGAGTGAAAAATTCGATTTTTTGAATGATAGCTCATTCGAAAGAGCTCCTCGAGCTGAGTCGAATGACACCAAAATCACTGTGATTGGACAAGTTTGGGGCGTCGGCGAGGCTATGGGGCGTCGGCGAGGCGCTTGTGCAAACGGTCGCTGGGTTCTGGGCTCGTAACTTAATCCTATTCCAATTATCATGCCCGCCTTCAGCCGCAGCAGCAAGAACATCCACAGAGAACAAAGGTAAGGAGCTAAAACAAACTATCATAACTTTGTCAAATCAAGTCGGATTTCGCTGATTTTGGTCTCATTCGACTCAGCTCGAGGAGCTCTTTCGAATGAGCTATAATTCAAAAAATCGATTTTATCAACCCAAAATTGAGCTTACCAAAATTGAGCCCTTTGCTTTTTCGATTTTCGGGTGCCTGTATCTCGGTCCACAGGCGTTTCCGCACCCTGGGAGTGGTACCATTCGACTCAGCTCGCCGCGACGAATCGAATGGTATATATCTTGAATCGGTCTCGAACCGGCCACCGGCTAAAGTACAGCCAAATATATTTTATTAGAGTTTAAAAATATTTTCCTAAACATTTTTAGGGTTTTCATTCAAAAAAAATTTTTCCCCATTTTCCTCTATTTTTTCCCATCGATTTAGTCTTCTAGAATTAATTTAAATTGTGCTAAAAAAATTTAAAAATATTGTTTAAAAAATCAAAATTTATTTTTTAAATGACTTTCAACATCTAAACTTAATTTAAACATCGTTTAAAAAAAGTTTACAACAAAAGGGGTTCGAACCATCATCCCCTCTTGGGGGAAATAAAGAAGCCTAACCACTACACCACCGATTCACTAGACGGGTAGTTCAATAAAATTACCCTTAAACTCCATTAGAAGAATGTTGAAAAAGTCCCTTACGAACACTTCGATTTAAATTAAAAATTAATTAAAAAAATACCCCTCAGAATTAATAAAATCCTCAAATTGTTCACGAGTATTAATTGCTTGCATATTCAAGTTTGCCAATTAAAAAAATATCTAAAAATAAAATTAAAAAAAAAATTTTTTTTGTAATTAAAAAAAAAGTAAGTAGAAAATTCAAAAAAATTTTTTTAAAAAATAGAAAAAAAATAAAATTTCAATAAAAAATTTATTTATAAAAATAAATAAATAAATAAAATAAAAATTATTGTTGTTGTTTTTCTTCTAAATTACTTGTACAACTTTCTTTACTACTACAACTAGTAATTGATGGGGTTGATGATGATGTTGATAATTGTTGTGGGAGTGGGGGAGGGCCTCCACCACGTGATATTTTTGCCTGAAAAAATTATTTTTCTAATAAAAATATTTTTAAAAATAATTTAGAGGATCGAAAAGGTAGGAAATAATCATTCTATCCCAAAAACAAGTAAGGGCAGAATTATTTTAAAAAATTCAACAAGAAAATCTTGTTTGAAATTTGTTTGACCGAATGGAATTTGATGACAAAACTTGCGGAACTGTTAAAAATATAGAATCTTATTTTAAAATTAGAATCTACAAAAGATACTTTTACATTAGCCTAAGTTATTTTTTTCAGAAAACAAGAATCAAAAATCTAACTAAAAAATTTTTTTAAATTGCGGACAAAATTTGCGGATAAAAAAACACAATTGCGGACAATGCTAATTTTCAAATATTTAATTTTAATATAGGTACCTACTCAATTTCGAAGTAAATATTTAAAAAATAATTTTTTTCCAATCTTAAATGTCCGCAAATATCAATCCGCAAATATTTTCCCCTTCTTATCTTTAAAAAAAATAAAAAAACCTCTTCCATCAATTCCTTCAATTTTCCAAATTCTTTAATAAAAGCCTGACACAATATTTTATCATTAATTCCTTCCTCTTCCTCCTCCTCTTCATTCCCAACTTCCCCCTCTTCCAATTCTTTTTCTTCTTCCAATTCCTTCAAATATTCTTGACATTTATTAAATATATTTAATAATTCTTCCAAGGAATTTACAAAAATTTTTAGTGGAATAGTTGAACGATAATGACAAGTTAAACGTAATAAATTAAATTTGGCACTGGGAATACGCTGGAAAAAAAATTTTTTTTTGAAGGAAAATTCAAAAGAATTTTTCAAAAAATTTTCAGAAAATTTTCAAAAAATTTTTTTTTCAAAAAAATTAAAAAAAACCTTTAAATTTGGAATAAAAAATTGTTGAATAAATAAATTTGCTGTTAATTCATTTGAAAGACATGCTGGGAATTGCATCAATTTTTGAACTAGTAATTGTACCCATGGATCCTTGATTGCTAACTTTAAAATAAAATATTATTTGATTATTAAAACAGTCGGAACTTCGAGGAAAAATTATATCCCAAAGAAAAATTGAGCTTATAATGAGAGTTATCATAAACAGAGGGTATCTTTTTGAAATTTCCCCCTCCCCACTACACACCAAGGTTGGCGGATCCGGATCCGAAAAAGGCCGGATATCCGGAAATTTTCGGTTCGGATCTGGATATCCGAAGATTTCCAACTAACCGCCAACCTACTACACATATAGAGTAGTCGGCCAAATTGGTTCCGGTCTAGTTTATGAGATGAACCATGAATAGGTCGGGTTACCCGAAACTCGACCTTTCTTCGACACGAAACCCGAGCCAACAAAATTTTGAAAATCCGACCCGAACCCCGACATCCTTTTCCCTAACAATACCCTTTAAAATAAAAAAATACATTTTTAGCCATCCAAATTAAAGGTTCACAATATCTAAAAGCATTTGAAGGATCAAATAATTGTCTTCTTTTAATTGTTCCACTTAAAGGGCAAAATTCACCACCCAAAACTAAATGGTGTAACCACAAAAGTGAACACAAATATTTTTCTTTTATAAATTTATCAATTGAAGGAGGTCTTTGATCAAAAGATAAAAATTCTTCTGTTGGAGAAGGAAGGTTTATTGGAGTTGAAATTGCTAATTCTGCACGGATTGCATCCTGAAAAGAAGTAGAAAATTAAATTGAAAGAGGGAAAATGGGAAAGAGAAAGATGAAATTAGCAGTAGATGGGAGTGAAAGAAACCCTTAAAAGTAGGGTCCAGATATACATATCCAATAGTTAGGATATCCAAAATTCAGGCTTGGGCACAGGATTGAAGCGAAAGAAACCCTATTACTTTAAAGTAGTGTTGAAGGATCAAGATATTCCGTCAGAAAAAAGTACGGGTTAGACATCAGGTTCGGATATCCGTAGATTTCTCTGGATCAGCTAACAACACCCTTTAATCGAAGAGAATCATTATAAAGTGCTCGACATAACTATACGGCCACCCTATTTTTCTAGATTTTTCCAGCACTTAGCCTTCCTACGCTTCAATTTAAAGGTAGGGTCCGAAACATAAGCTCAAGTCATATTTTAAAAAACTCCCAAAAAATAATTTTAAAGAAACCTGTACAAGCATTGTAGAAAAAGAAGGTAAAAAGTGTCCAACAACTTCTTTCAACTCTCCCTCAATCAAATTAATTAATTGTTCTTCTCCCAACAATAAAGATTTGCAGTGGACGCCCATTACTAACAATTTTAAAAGTAATTGTAGAGAACCCATTTCTTTAGGCAAATGTGGACGAGGAGAAGCAGCATTATCTCTTAACATTTTGACAGCAAAAGAAGTAATTAAATGAAGAATATAGGGATCACCAGCAATCATTGCCATTTCTGGTATTATTATTGCCTTTAAAATAAAAAAATTTTTTAATAAATAAAAAATATTTGTGAAAATTATAGAAAAAATTTTTTAGAAGTAAAAAAATTTTTTTGAAATTAAAAAAAAATTTTTTTAAGTAGAAACCTAAAAAATAAAATAACAGGAGTGATAAAAATAAAGTTTTCGCCCATAGGACTCGAACCACCGTCTTTGTGGTAAGAAACTAACAATCAACCAACTACACCACAACATTAGTGATCAACAAGCCATTATTTATTCAACTTATTCAAAAATAAAAAATAAGGAAAATCAACCACATTTAGCCCTAACTAAATTTAAAAAAACAAAACCTTGTTTTGGCATTTCTTTCCTCCACCACCACTTTCTAATAACGTTTTTAACTTATTTAATTGTTGAACATCTTAAAATAAAATTTTTAAAAAAATTTTTTAATTTAAAAAATAACCCAAATGTTTAGTTCTCAAATGTTTAGAACAAGCATCTAAACACCAAGCAAAATCATGACAAACATCTTTAAAAAATTTTTTTGGAAAATTTTAAAAAAAAAACAAAAAAAAACAAACCTACTTTCCCACAAAATTCCATATTTACATCTCTAAGAGCCATTAATAAATCAAACCGTAAAGAACAATAATAAGAATTTTCTGTTGCCAAAAAACGTTCACGAAGAGTATCCTTTAAAGAAATTTAAATTGGAACAAAGTTAATTTATAAATCTACCACTAGTCTAGTGTAGAGCTGTTCTCTTAACCCAATCATTAAGATTAATTCTACAAGAAAATAACAGTAAAAAAATTATCTTTAAAGAAAAGTCCGCAAGTTGAGTCCGCAATTTTAGATGGAAAAATTTTGACTGCGAATTTTATAGAAATTTACGGACAAAACTATACCACTTTTTCTCCCCAAAGATTTAAATAAAAACCTTGTACTTGTTTCCTTTGCCGCCTCTGTTTAGTAGCTACTTCCCCAGCAAAAAAGCTGCTAGTAACGTTTATGCCTGGGGAAAGCAACTGCTGGCCGTGTCCTTCACTTTGCGATTCATTTAAGACATCAGAACCTTTCTCTCCAAATATTAAATGTTGTCTTCTTTCCTCAGAAATGTAACTATCCAAAATGGGTTCAATTGATTCAAGAAAAAGAGTTTCGTTTTTAACCCAAATTTGTTGACGGACAGAGACTGAACATTGATCATAGAGTTCCTAAAAAATTATTTTTTTAGAAAGAATTTAAACATTTAAAATTTATTTTCTTAATTTTTGACAAGCTGTCAGAGTTCATAAAAAATTTTTGAGATTTTTTTCGAAATTTTTAATCAAAAAAATTTTTGCGGACAAAACTTGCGGACAAACCTTGTCACAAATTATAAGCTTCAAATATCTATTATTAAAATCAAATTTTTAATAAGAAATAATTTTGAAAAACCTGTCCGCAACTTTAGGTAATCTAGCAAGTGTTTCCAAAACTATAGGCCTAATCCTCGGAACACGATAAAGACGAAAACAGCGCTCCAAATGTCGTTCTAGTCTATGTACATTTTCTGGTGTTTGATTGTTGCCGAGTGAACGTAATTTTGATACTAAACGTTCGGTGAGTTCGGTAATGACCTTTAAAAAATAAAAATAAATTTTTTTATTGAAAAAAATAAATTAAACAAATTTTTAGAATATAAGCCTTCAAGAGAAAAATGAAAAAGAATGAAGGGAATCGAACTCAGGCTTATAAAAATATACCCCAAAGCCTTAACCACTTGACCACAAACATTACTACATATTCTCATAAATTTTAAACTTAACTAAAAATAAATTTATTAAATTTAAATACAAACCGTTTCATGATAATCCGCTCTACTTATCCCATGTAAATCCAACAGCTTCATTACAGGTTTTAGAGAAGGGAGCTAAAAGATATTAAATTCATAATTTTATAAAGAAAATTTTTTAATTCAACAAAATTTCAAATTCTACGCAAGAAGAGCCACGCCTCATATAAAATTTCCCCGACTTCTTAAGTAAATTTGCGGACAAACTCCATCATTTGCGGACAAACTACGGACATTAACCCTTGATTCCACACACACACCCAGTGGCTGCCCAAATTTAAAACAATTAAATAGCAGCACTCCCCCTAGAGGTATCCCCACCATTTTTACCCTCAAAAAATAAAACAAAATTCACAAAAACCTGAACACTATTAGCCACTTGAAATTGTTTAATAGCCTCAACAGGATCAGCACAAGTTGTCAATAGTTCCCTCAAATTATTAGACGTCGCAATTCCACATTTTTCCAAATCCCCTAAATATTGAGGGGCTGCTGTATTTATTGTTGTAATGTTTACTGCTTCCATTTTCCTTTCCAAAAAATAAAAAAATATTAATTAAAAATTCAAAAAACACCAAAAATATAAGGAAAAATTAACCAAATTTTCTTTTAAAAAATCTCAAAAAAATCCAGTCATTTTCCAATTTTATTCAAAATTTTATTTTATTGTTTCTCAGCAAATAGGCAATACAATCAATTTAATTTTTAAATACAGAAAATACAAAAAAATTTTTATTAAAATATATATCCAAGTATATGAATATTCATATCATAAATAGAGATGAGATATAAAAAAAAGAAAAAAAATAAAAAGTAGAGAGGCGAGAATGTTAAGCAAAACAAAAAAAAACTTGTTAAAATATTTATTTTTAAAATTCTTTAAAAAGTCCGCAAAAATTTTGTCCGCAAATTTGATCATATTTTTTTTCGAAGACTTAACAAAGGACAAGATAAAATGAAAATTGATGATTTTTGCTTTGTAAAATCGTGTAAACAAATAACCATAAAAAATGGACATTTAAACTAAAATAATAAAAAAAATTAAATTAACGGACAAAACTTGCGGACAAAATTGTGCGCACAAAATTTGCGGACATTTTTATCGCAAAATTTTTTTGGAATTTTCTAATCAAGTAATTTTTTGTTAGTCATAAAATTCAACAGATGAGAAAATAAATAGAGACAAATTTCGTTTTTCTTTACTTGAAGATTTTCTTAGGTATAAGCAGATTATGACAGATTTTTTGAACATTTTTTAAGTTTAATTTTTGGGTGAATGAAAGAACAATTTATTTTTTTAAATTTAATAAAAAAGATTCAATTGCAGGATATTTTTTCAATTTTAATTAAAAAATCAAAAAAAGACACACAAAAAATGGAATTTTTCTTTGGAAGAAAAAATTTTCGGAAAAATTTTTGTCTGGAAGAAAAAAAATTTTTTTCTTTTAGATTCGTCATATATACGAGAGATACGCATATAAATTAATATTTAAAAAAAACTAAAAATAAACCTTCCTCCTTTCTCCTATTAAAAAATTCAATTTTCATAGCAATGATCCTGAAAAATCAATCGAACAAATGGCTTGTCTATAGTAAGTAGAGATGTACAGAATGGACATACTGGATGGAATGAATTGGTGCCATGAGGCATTGTTATACGAGACCAATAACTTTAAAATAAAATTTTTTTAGAAAGAAAAAAATTCTCAAAAAAACAAACCGAACAGTCCTTTTACTAGCCATATGTCCACACGGATTAAATGAATATTCCAAAAGACCCGAGTCAAGATGAAAGGCTGATTCCATGCCCATTGTTAATTGAGCAACACGTTCTGAGTCGACGAGGCATATTGGACAACGAAATGTTACTGCTGAACCGTTCTTTTGAACTTAAAAAAAATTTTTTTATATGGGATATCCTTGGATGTCTCCAAAAATAATTTACAAAGTATATAGAAAAGAATTTTAACAAAAAATAAAATTTGAGGATTAAGGTTAGGCAAAACTTTGGGTAAAAATAATACCTCCCCAACTTTTTGCCAGTATTTTTACCATGGATGTCCCCAAAAATGGTAGAAAATAAAAAGAAATTTTCTTTAGAAAAATTAAAACTTGCTGACAAATTTTGCGGACTTTTATTTTAATTTTAAAGACTTCCAAAAAAACTTTTCTACTCATATAAGTATCAATAAAAAAAATAAATTTAAAATAATACCTCCCCAATTGTGTTTTCCTTGAACATGTCCACAACGGAAATAGACCTACAAGAAATTCTTTAGAAATTTAAAAAATATTTGTTTCCGTACATAAGGCTGTTTAGAACTACTGCTACTTTTGCTGTGCCGCTTTCTTGGAATAACCAAAGTATTTAAATTGACTGGACATTGAGGTTTGCCAGCATTGAGTTCGTCAAGTCTATGTTCTAATTCGACTTTTGATGGACTTTGTTTTAATCCTTCAGCAGAACGCCACAAAAGTGTTGCCCCACAAAGATCGATCAGAGTACCGTCCTGAATTGGGGGAAATAAAAAAATCAAAAATTTATTTTTTTAAGGGTGCATTTATTCCGCGAGTTTCCTGAAGAAGAGAGAGGCAAGGGCCAGCCAGGGGGTGCCCGCCGAAACCGACCCCCCTTGGCTATGTACTTAGAAACAGGAAAGGGGAGGTTAAGTTATTGTATAAAGCTGTTGGTCATTTTATCAGGAAGATTAATTTTGAGACCATCCAGGGAACATATCCCCATAAAGCCCCCCTTCTTGATGAACCCTTGCCCAGGTAACAAAATAATTAAAATATTTTTTCAAATCAACCTGAAGTTCATTGGTTTCACCCAAAACTAGAGCACCACGTTGAGTTGAAGATCGAGCTGAACGCAAAGTGTAAATATCGCCATCTACCGAGACTAAACGCAAAAATTAAAGTTAAAAAAAATTTTTTTCAATTTAAAAATAACCTTCTCTCCAAAT
This sequence comes from Meloidogyne incognita, assembly GCA_036172945.1. Taxonomy (NCBI): domain Eukaryota; kingdom Metazoa; phylum Nematoda; class Chromadorea; order Rhabditida; family Meloidogynidae; genus Meloidogyne; species Meloidogyne incognita. Next base: position 3,731,884 of record JARQAC010000023.1, read on the forward strand.
GTACATTTCTCCTGTATCGTCCTAAAAATAAAAAATTTTTGACTAAAAATAAAAAAAATCTAACCGATTGTTCTTCCACATTATTTGGATGTAATATAAGCACACCATTTGTAGTTAATCCATCAAATTCCCCATTTTTCTTTTGCCATTTGGTAGCTTTTTCTCCAAGAAAAATATTACGAGAAGAGTCAAAACCAGCAGCAAAAATTTGAACCTTTAAAAAGAAAAAATTTTTGAAATCAAACAAAAAATCAAAGACTCTGTGAGGTTTGTCCCTTTCAGCCAAAATTCGACAAGCATAGCGAGATATTGTTGAACTAATTGTTTTTTGTTCGGAATGTTCTTCTCGGTGACTTGAATGACGGCTTTTATTATGCCCACCACAACAAGGAGAAGGATGTCCTCCATTACCCGAAGCTAGCCAAGTGTCAACTATTGTAAAATCAATTTGTTCTTCTGAAGAACGGCCAATCTAACAAAGAAAATTTAATTAAAAATTTTGGTCAACACACATCCTTTCACAAATCTTTACATTTATAAATGACACAGGGAACCGTGCTATCCCGACAAATAGATTAAACTTAAAACCCAGCAGATATGGGTCGGAACAGAGCTAAATTTCGACATTTTGGCATTTCGGTTTTGGCATTATGGCGAGCTCTCTTTGAAATAATAACCGACTTATGTTGTCAGTGTCAAAGAAAATTGAATTAAAAGAACAATCTGACAAAGAAAAAAATCAGCCAGACTTATTTTTTAACTTCTAGGGCTCGGATTTTTAGGTTATAACCTATTTTTTCTGCGAAATAGTTATGATGAATTGAGCTCAAATCCGTTGTTATTTCTTGAATATCTTACATTTACGCGGACTTATTATCACCTATTCAAACCTATTTTGGGGTTTTGAAACCTAAAATAGGTTGTAACCTATTTTGAAGTTTTTGTGTTTTTTGTCACCTATTTTGGGTGTTTTTCGTAAAAATTCAATTTTTTTACGCAAATTTTCAAAATTTTTCGAAAAGATTTACAATTTTTTAAAAATTTTGTCCATTTTTTTCATCATCCAAAAATTTTTTCCAATTTTTGGAAAAAAATATTTTTTCAAAATTCAAAAAAATTTTCTTAATTAATATTTTCCAGTGAAAATTTTAAAAAATGGGAATTTTTTACCATTTTATTATACTAATAAAATTTTTTTTCATTTTTGTCACCTATTTTGGAGTTTTTGTCACCTCTTTTAGCATTTTTTACAACCTATTTAGGTACCTATTTTAAGGTTTTTACAACCTAAAAATCCGGGCCCTATTAATTTCCAACAAAAAATCCCCAAAGACTGGATAGAAACACCTAGTGATCTTACACAAAATTTGTTAGAATAATCACCCCAAAAATAAGTTTAAAATAAACAAACCTGAAACATATCTTTGGTAGGGTCTAACAAATATTCTACAACAACAGTTCCATTCTTTCCATAACCAAAAGCCACTGTATGTCTATTAGAATCACGCAAAGCCTTTGGTTTGTTGGCTGCAGCAGTTCCACTCAATTTAGTGACTGAACCTTTCTTTATTCCATTTGGCTCCAAACGGCGTTTGAAAAACATTTTGGAAAAATTTTTTCGATTATTTGCATGATTCTTCTGTTCTCCAGTTAATTCAGCACCGTTATAGCTAGAAAATAAAAAATAATTTTTCAATAAAATTTAAAAAACCCAAGTAAAACAAATTGTCCATAATAAATTTCGCCAGCACAAAGCAATAATTGAGTCAATCCCCCAGCACATTCATCAGTAATTATTTCAGAAGATTCATCTCCAAATTGAATTAACACAGACAAATCAGTATCATTAAATTTATTGCTCTCCATTCACTATTAAACAAAGATTTTTTAAGTAAAAATTGAAGCAAATTATTTTATCCGCAAATATAGTAGATTTTGTCCGCAATATAATAACTTTTTAAAAAAGTAAGGTAATTTTCCTTTTTGCCATCTCCCCTGCATTAATGCTCAAAATGGCATATATGTATGTATAGGGTAAAAAAAGGTGCTGAGTCGAACGGCACCAGCCTTTTTTTCTGGAGATGTCTGTGGACAGAGATATGGTCCCAAAAAAGGAAAAATAATGGGGTTTTTGGGGTAAAAAATTCGAAGATGCAAAAGCTCTCTAAGGAGCTCATCGAGCCGAGTCTAATAACACCAAAATCAACGCAATCTAACAAGTTTGGGCAAAGTTACGTTTAGCTTTGTCTCGCCGACATCCCAAAGGTTTACTTGACTTATTTTTTGTGTCGTAACTTTGTCATTCTTGTTCATTCACGGTGAATTTTGGTGTCATTCGACTCATCTCAACGAGCTCATTCGAATGAGCTATTATTTGCACATTCGAATTTTCTATACCAAAAACATACCCCCATAAAACATCCCCCCCCCCCCCCCGAATTTTCTATACCAAAACATACCCCCCCCCTCTCACTATGTTTTATCAATTTTCGAGGACCTATATCTCGGTCATCTCCAGGAAAAAAGAGTGGCACCGTTCGACTCAACACCTTTTATTACCCTACATATGACATCTTGAGCATTAATGCAGTGGAGGTGGAAGAACGTAAGTACCAAAAGTAAAGAGGCCCAAGGGAAAAACAAACAGCGAACTTCCACAAAAAATGCGAATTTGTCCGCAAATTTTTACGGACAAAACCCCACGCCATAAAACTACAAAGAAATTCATAAACAAAGAGAAAATTAAACAAAAATCGATAGAAACGATATAACAACTATATAAATTTAAATAGGCAAATATTTATTCTAGTTTTACCCAAAAAATGGAACAAACATACAAATAAATTATTGATAGCAAAAAAATTTAAGTGATTAAAGAAAACACCCAAAAAGTTAATATATTTTCGGGATCAACCCAGAAGCACATTAAGACGGATCAGGGGTCAAAGGTCAGACCCAGGAGGTCAAATTATCTGGTAATAGTTTGATTGACCATCCCCTTTTTTTCCAATTCCCCTAACCATTTAGAGCTTTTTTTCTTTGATATATAATTTATTATAAATAATTCGAAAGAGCTCTTCGAGCTTAATCGAATGATACGAAAAACGGCTAGATTTGAAAATTCTTATTAAAATTATAAAGCTAAATCCTCGTTGGAAAAGCTCTTTGTGCCGCTGTAAGGGAATAAAATAACTGGTCATACCTTAGTTGATTTATCTGACTCAGCTCGAAGAGCTCCTTCAAATGATATATAATTTGCCATAAAATGTGAAAGAAATTGAGAAAAATAAAAAGGAGATGGTCAGCCAAACTATTACTAATTATCCAAAAGGTCAAATACAAATTTTGGGCGGATAAGGATTTGTGCACATTAAGACGGATCTGTTTTGTGATTATTAAGACAGATTTGTTGGATTAAGGGATATAGGACGGAAATACTCTAGTTGAAAATAGCGAATAATGCAAAAGGAGCAAGCAAACATATTCTTAATTATGAGCCATCTTCATCCGCACAAAATTTGTATTTGACCTCCTGGGTTTTGACCTTATGGGTTGAACCCATATTTTCATAAAATATAACCTTCCCCCCAATTAAATTAACGGTAACGATTTCGTATTGCAGACGTTGCTTCACGCTTTCTACGTCGATTAAATGGATTATTATTGTTATCGTGGCCATCCTCAAATGTCTGATGATGATAAGTATTATTATGATGATGACGAATTTTATCTTAAAAAAAATTTTTTTTAGAAAAACTTCAATCAAAGTCCAAAAAAGGGTACTTTTCGGTTTTGCCATACCCCCCCCCCCCCCATATATTCGCAAGATCAAGTCCTGTTAAGTACACTATTTTTAGTAAAGTTTTTACGAAAATGTCCGCAAAAGTAAAAAAACCCCGCCAAAAACTATGCGCAAAAACAAAAAAAAATAACAAACTTTGTTGCCGTCCTCTTATCTCTTGATGATCACCTCCATCAAAAAATTCTTCCCCATCTTCATCTTCAAAACTTTGTCTTTGTGGAAAAAATTCAGCAGCTTCGTCTGTCCCTATTTGATCGCTTTTACGAATATTTTTTAACATTGTTTGATGACCTTCATTTTCAAATTTTTCTTTTTCTTCTCCATCATCATCCAATTCTACAACCTAAAATTAATTTATTTATTTGATTCGCATTTGCCAACCCTCTTATTATATGTATATATTAGATAGGACCATGGAAAGAGGCTAGGCTGACCGAAGGAACATACTAAAGAACGGATGGACAGATAGAGATAAAACGTTCACAAATCTCATGTCAGTTGTAGGGGCTGAGATCTCTCTAGCCAACCCAAATCTGGTCTTCAACCCAGAATATAAAATAAAAATAATTTCACTAACCCTAATGTTTGGTTTTATATTGTCATGATCCCTTACATTTTCCGCACGAGGATATCGTCTAACATTACTTGAACATCGACCAGGAGATGAATAAAAAATTTCTTGACGTTGAGTTGTCACTCTCATAACCATTGACGGACCACAACTTTCCTCGTTTTCTTGTTGAAGATTTTTGTTTTTGCTAAAGCTTTTAAATTAAATTGAAAAAACGAGGTGTCCACAAAAATAGTCCGAAAAACACATACCTATAGGAAAACACTAGCTTGCAAGGGCGTAGCTAGGGGTCGATTTTTTTTTTGGGGGGGGGGGGGGGGGCTAACATGGGATGTGAGCCAAAATTTTGGCGTTCCGAACGAAATTTTTTGTACATAAATTTTATCACTTCAACGCCGCAGGCAAAAATTTTTTGAATTAGGACGGTCATATGCAAAAAAATTTCACTTTTTTATTCAATCCCCTCCTCACATTTTTCCCTTTTCCTCCTTCAAACTCTGGCTACGCCCTTGCTAAACTGTATATTTTAATAGAAAGGGGTCGAACCTAGTTAGTTAATTCAGAACATATTCTAAAGTCTGACACGCTTTGAAATAACAAAACACTGAAATAGCAAACCCCGACAAAAACACTAGCTTGCAAGGGCGTAGCTAGGGGAAATGACGTCATAGTAAAAATCAGGGCTATTGTCCAGTTTAGGTGCTCAATCGCATCTTTACGCGTCCAATGAAATGTTTACAGGGGTTATTTTGGCCCCACAGTGAAAATTTAAATTGTGAGTTTATATGTTGTTCCCATTCTTGGAACAACTTCCCCCATTGAAGAACAACTTGGAATGGTTTTCTTGAAAAGAAATAAAAGTTACAAAAACAAATCATAATCAAATAAAAACGTTTAGACGCATAAAAATTTGTTTGGCCGTCTAAACTTTTCATTAAACTATAAACATTTCATTGGACGTATAAAGGTTGTTTGGACGCCTAAACTGACAAGAGCCAAAGTCAGTTGTTATATGAGGTCATCTCCACAATCTGGCATTACGAAACAGTTTAGAGGTTTGGTATTATAGCATCATGCCCAAGACCTAACCCTTAATAAAAAAATCTAAAAAACCTAAAATTGGCAGGAGTACTATCTTCAGACCAAACTCTCAACATCGAATGTAATCTTTGCTCAAAAGTAGGATTTTTAGTCATTTCAGATTCCAACCGGCGGAAAAACTCATTACGTTGATAAAGTACCAAATCACCAGAATTTTCTCTGTCTCCTCGGTTGTTGTTTGAAACATTTTCAATCGATGTCGCTTTATCAACTTTTTGTCGGTTGTTGGAATTTTTTAATGAAAGATTTGAAATTGCAGGGAGACTTGTATTTGCCGTAGTTTTTTGTTTTTCCACTTCTTGTAAACGTGTAGCGAGAGCTGGAAAAGAGGAATTGAAAAAATAAAGTTTAAAAAAAACCTGAAATAATATCAATTAATTCACGAGACCCAACACGTTGATTTTCCTGTTCTGCCCTCAAATCTTCAATAGTATCGCGTAATGTTTCTATTTGATGTTTCTGGTCTAGAATCTAGAAAAAATAATATAAAAAAATTTCAGAATGTTGAATGACAGACATAAGGAAATTATTCCAAAAATGTCAAGATCAAGGGATTTTCAAGTTCGGTTGATTCTTAATCCTTCATAACCTCCTGGATAGGAAAATTGAGGACCCTAAAAATGCTTTGAGTCAAGCATTAGGGAACCCTTAAAAATTGCTATCAAAGGACCACCCCAAATTAAAATCAATAAACACTCAAAAACTAACCAATTTATGCAAGGTCTGAGCTTCATGAGAAAATATTATAGTTTTTGTTTTATTGCCATCACGAGGTGTTGCAGGCACTTTTCCTTCTTTTCCCTTAAAAATAAAACGAAAATCGTTCAAAAAATCATCAAAAAAATCAAACCAAAACAGTTTCCTCCAACTTTGTAGTTAACCCAAAAGCCACAGTTTTTAAAGTTTCTTTTCGTTGTACAGGTTGTCTAATGCTGTTATTGTTAACAGACTTCTTTTCAGAATTACTAGCCAAACTCTGATTTGAACCATTTTTGAAACCTCTCCTTTCTTGTGACTCTCCTCTTCCCTCAGACGGATTTTTAAGTATTGATCTACTGTTTTTTTGGGCGCTCAAATTTTTTAAAGGATTTGGCAGAGTTTTTGAAGGTCGTTGATTTTGTATTTCAACACTAAAAATTTTTAAAGAATTAAGCAAAAATGGGTACAGCCCAAAACGGCGCGAGGCCATAACGGCGCAAAGCCATAACGGCGCGAGGCCATAACTTGCTGGTAAATTTCTGGCCCTTATTAATTTTGGTACCAATCTCCCTAGCTCGATGAGAGGAATCGTTTGATACTAAATTTGGCCGGATTCGTAAATCTTTAAGCAAGTTATGGCTTTGCGCCGTTATGGCCGCGCGCCGTTTTGGGCGTGCCCTAGTAAAAATATTCTTGAAAAATATACTCGTTTGTGTAACACACTTCAACATCTTTATTTTTTTCGTTGTTTTGAGGCATTGGTGAAGAACGAGGACCATAAGAATAAGATACTGATAAAGGCGATGAATGAGGCACAAAATTACCGTGAGGCACAGACGCCATCTAGAAATGTTAGAATTTATGTCGCTAAACCTTAAAACAGTTAAAAAATTTAAAAAATAATAAAGGAAAGATGGAATGATCAAAATAGACTATATTCTTTAAAATTTTTTAGACTACAATTGGATATACAACAAGGGAAGAAAAAGTAGAATGGGTAAGAAATAGTGTTCGGCAAATGGATTTTTTCGATACCAGAGTAGTACCGAAAAGTACTGGTATTGAAAAGTAGCGACGAAAAATTTTCGGAACGGGCCACTAGAGTGCTGCCACTAGAAAGCGGACACTAGAGAGCTGAAACACTAGAGAAGAAAGTAAGGATATATTTGGGGGATTTGAGAGGGGCATAATAGAGATAAATCCATATAGATTAGGGACATATGGTCCGAAGATTATAGGGGTAAATCTAGGGGATTTGAGAGGGGAATAATACCGGAAATCCCTCTAAATTAGGGACCTTGGGTGCGAAGAAAGTAAGGATATATTTGGGCGATTTGAGAGGGGAATAATACCGGAAATCCCTCTAAATTAGGGACCTTGGGTGCGAAGAAAGTAAGGATATATTTGGGGGATTTGAAAGGGGAATAATACCGGAAATCCCACTAAATTAGGGACCTTGGGATCGAAGAATATAAGGATATATCTAGGGGAGTTGAAAGGAGAATAATACCGGAAACCCCTCTAAATTAGGGACCTTGGGATAGAAGAATATAAGGATATATTTGGGGGATTTGAGAGGGGAATAATACCGGGAATCCCTCTAAATTAGGGACCTTGGGATAGAAGAATATAAGGATATATTTGGGGGATTTGAAAGGGGAATAATACCGGAAACCCCTCTAAATTAGGGACCTTGGGTGCAAAGAAAGTAAGGATATATTTGGGGGATTTGAAAGGGGAATAAGATCGGAAATCCCTCTAAATTAGGGACCTTGGGATAGAAGAATATAAGGATATATTTGGGGGATTTGAGAGGGGAATAATACCGGAAATCCCTCTAAATTAGGGACCTTGGGTGCGAAGAAAGTAAGGATATATTTGGGGGATTTGAAAGGGGAATAATACCGGAAACCCCTCTAAATTAGGAACCTTGGGATAGAAGAATATAAGGATATATTTGGGGGATTTGAAAGGGGAATAATACCGGAAACCCCTCTAAATTAGGGACCTTGGGATAGAAGAATATAAGGATATATTTGGGGGATTTGAGAGGGGAATAATACCGGGAATCCCTCTAAATTAGGGACCTTGGGATAGAAGAATATAAGGATATATTTGGGGAGTAGTTAGTCAACGGGTTTCGGGACAAAGGGAAATGCCGCCAACCTTTTGATTGATGTTCAAAGGGCATGCCGCAAACCTATTGACAGGTTTGGTGGGGGAGGGGTCCGCGCCCACTAAACCAAATCCTAAAGAAGGCTTTTGAGTGAGAGGGGGAGGGGTCCGAACCTAATCCTGAAGGGGATGTTGGAGGGGCGGAGGGGTCTCGCGCACTAATTGGCTGGTGATGGACGGGTCCCACACTAATTAGTAGGTGTAAAAAGGAGTTCGCGCATTTGCGGCAAAACTTCGAGAAGGGTGTGTAAGGGGTGGGAAGGGTCCCGCGAACTAATTTACTGGGGGGTGGAGGGGTCTCGCGCATCAATTAGTAAAGGTGCCGCTCTCTAATTAGTAGGGGTTGAAGGGGTCGCCATACTAATTTGTTGGTGAGAGAAGGGGTTCGCGCACTGTGGTATAAATGTGTAGGGGTGGGAAGGGGACTTCAAAACTTTTTTTGAAGGGTGGGTGTAAGGGATGGGGGACAGTTCGCGCACTGCGGTAAATTTCGGGTGTAACGAGAGGAAACTCCCAAACTTTTTTGAAGGGTGGGTGTAAGGGGTGTTTCCTAACTTTTGAGGGGTAGATTTTTCAAACTTTTGAGGGAAATTAAAAACCTTTTGAAGGGGGTGGGTGTAAGGGTAGTGCTTTCAAACTTTTGAGCGCTGTTGTTCGCGCATTTGCGGTAAATTATATTCTGGTTAAAAAAATCAAACTTCTAGTTGCAAAGTAGAAGGGTGGAGGATCTACAAAACTTTTGACGGATGGGTGAAGGAACGTTTTTCACTTTTGCCGAAAAAACTCACACCCGAAAACTAAAGAACTACAGCCGAAAACTAGTCGCGCCTAAATGGTTTGCGCCATAAACTTTTGAGCGCTGTTGAGAAACAAGCCAAAAAAGATGAGAAACAAGCCAAAAATTTGACCATATGGCGCAGGCTTGTCTTTTGTTTGTCTGCACGCCTTTTTTCCTATTTTGTGCAAAAAAAAGAGATTGTATGGTTTGAGGAAAGAAAGATGAGAAACAAGCCAAAAATTTGACCTTCCTTTCTCATCCTTCTCCTACCCCCAAACAATCAATTCTGCTACTTATTCTCAGCATTTTTCTTTAGTAAACAAAAATATCCCCTTCCTTCACATAACGATTTATTTTATGTTAAACGACGCCAAAAATAAAATTATTTTTATTAAAATTTTTTCAGATAAAAATTTTCAAATTATTTAATTTTAAAAATTAAATTATTTTTATTTTTCAATTTAAAGTGGGAACGCCTAAAAATTAAATTATTTTATTTTTCTAATTTAATTCAACAACAACAAAAAACACAACTTGTTAAGTTAACTTTTAGAAGGATGGTTTTGACCTGTTGGGAAGTTTCGTAAGTTTATTTTATAAATTTGGGATTTTTGTTTAAAAATTTTGGGTATTTAAAATTTGGGGTCCGGAGCGGATTCGAACCCATGACCTCATACGAACTTTTTTTTTTATTTGTTAAGGATGTCATCGTTAACGACTTACTATTGGGTCTAATTAATATGGCTGAGTTTGAAAAAATTTGGTTTGAAAAAAATTTTAACTAAAAATTTGTTTATTTAAGGTAAAAATCAGGTCAGCCATGAATGCCAGCCAGTTGATGAAGGTAAATTAAAATTTAAAAGATTTAAGCGTTAAAACAAAACCCTGTAAAGGGTTAGCGGGGGAAAGGTAAAACCCTGCAAAGGGTTTGGGGGAGAATTGTAAAGCCCTGTAATGGGTTTGGGGAAGTGGGAAACCCTATAAAGGGTTAAGGAGGGAATGGTAAAACCCTTAAAGGGTTTGGTTCATAACTGTCAAACCCTGCAAAGGGTTTGTGGGGGAAGAGGTAAAACCCTGTAATGGGTTTGGGATAAAATGTTAAAACCCTGTAAAGGGTTTGGGAGGGAAGGGTAAAACCCTGTAAAGGGTTTGGGAGGGAATGGTAAAACCCTGTAAAGGGTTTGGGAGGGAAGGGTAAAACCCTGTAAAGGGTTTGTGGGGGAATGGTTAAAACCTGTAAAGGGTTTGTGAAGGTAAGGTAAAACCCTGTAAAGGGTTTGTGGGGGAATGGTTAAACCCTGTAAAGGGTTTGTGAAGGTAAGGTAAAACCCTGTAAAGGGTTTGGGAGGGAAGGGTAAAACCCTGTAAAGGGTTTGGGAGGGAAAGCTAAACCCTGTAAAGGGTTTGTTAAGGTAAGGTAAAACCCTGTAAAGGGTTTGTGAAGGAAAGTTAAAACCTTGTAAAGGGTTTGGGAGGGAAGGGTAAAACCCTGTAAAGGGTTTGGGAGGGAATGGTAAAACCCTGTAAAGGGTTTGGGAGGGAAAGGTAAAACCCTGTAAAGGGTTTGTGAAGTAAGGTAAAACCTTGTAAAGGGTTTGGGAGGGAAGGGTAAAACCCTGTAAAGGGTTTGGGAGGGAATGGTAAAACCCTGTAAAGGGTTTGGGAGGGAAGTGGGAAAACCCTGTAAAGGGTTTGTGAAGGAAAGTTAAAACCCTGTAAAGGGTTTGTGAAGGTAAGGTAAAACCCTGTAAAGGGTTTGGGAGGGAAGGGTAAAACCCTGTAAAGGGTTTGGGAGGGAATGGTAAAACCCTGTAAAGGGTTTGGAAGGGAAAGGTAAAACCCTGTAAAGGGTTTGTGAAGGTAAGGTAAAACCCTGTAAAGGGTTTGGGAGGGAAGGGTAAAACCCTGTAAAGGGTTTGGGAGGGAATGGTAAAACCCTGTAAAGGGTTTGGGAGGGAAGTGGGAAAACCCTGTAAAGGGTTTGTGAAGGAAAGTTAAAACCCTGTAAAGGGTTTGTGAAGGTAAGGTAAAACCCTGTAAAGGGTTTGGGAGGGAAGGGTAAAACCCTGTAAAGGGTTTGGGAGGGAATGGTAAAACCCTGTAAAGGGTTTGAGAGGGAAGTGGGAAAACCCTGAAAGGGTTTGGGGGAAGAGGTAAAACCCTGTAATGGGTTTGGGATATAATGGTAAAACCCTTTAAAGGGTTTGGTAGGGAATGTAAAACCTTGTAAAGGGTTTGTGGGGGTGAATAGTAAAACTTTGAAAAGGGGTTATAACCTTGTAAAAGGTTTTTGTTTAAGTATTCTTTGGGTCTTCTGTCTGTGGGTCTTCTGCGTCGACACGATTCTTTGGTAGCATTGGTAGTGTGAGCGGGACGACCTGAAGTCTGAGAAGTCCAATTGGTAATTTAAAAAAATGGACAAAATTTATTAAATTTTTGTTGTGGTGTGGTGGCTACTATAAAAGCCTCACACAATTGTCAGTCCGTGTCTCCTAATTGTCTCCTAAATATTCCCAACCTTATTCTATTGCTTCAATATTATTGTTATTTCTGTTGTGTGATAAACACATTATTGTATTGAATATTTCTTGTTGTGCTCGGACATAACAAGTGGCGCGGTCGACAACGGATTCAATTGAAAATTGTATTGAAGAACAAATCAGGTTAGTGGCATTGTTATTTGTTCATTGAAAAATTGCATTGATTGTTCAGGATGAAAGCTGAGGATATTCAAAAACTCCTGGAACAACAGCAAAACAAATTCAATCAACAACAAAAGGAACTTCAGGAACAACAAAACCAACAATTGTTAATACAGCAGAAGCAAATTGCGGAATTGTTGAGTAGATTGGGCAATATGCCAAATATTGAAAGTGCTACATCGCTTCAACAAGAAGGATCTGCACTATACGGTAAATTGCATAAATTAATTTCTGAGTTCAATTGTGATATTCCACGGGCATTCACGTTCGAAACGTGGTATGATAAGTACAAATCGTACTTTGAAATTGAAGGGGCCACATTGAGTGATGAATTGAAAGCTAGATTGCTTATTTCGAAATTAGGTGGTCCCGAATATTCTAAAATTGCCCAGAAATTATTGCCACGAAAATTATCAGACCTGAATTTCGGGGAATTGTTAAATGAATTGAAAGAGGAATTTGGGGACCCAAGGTCCAAATTGTTAAAGCGTTTCGATACGCTTAAATTGAAATGTAACGAATTTGAAGATATATTGCAATTTGGGAACCTTGTAAATGCCGAATGCGAAAAGTCAGAAATGAATCTGACTATTGAAGAAATGAAAATATTGATATTTATTGTAGGTCTACCAGACTCTGCAATGGATTTGAAACAAAATTGCATTCGGATGATTGAAAATAAATCAAAGAAAAAAGAAGATTGTAAATTCAAAGATTTATTGGAAGATTGTCGAGGATTCTTGTCTACGAAAAAAGAAGTCAAATTGTTATCTGAACCTGTACAGGTCAGTAAAATTGAATTGGGTTCACCACCGGAAATAAATATTATTCAGGAACCTACATTTCAAAAATCAAACATTGAAATTGAGAACAAGAATCGTTATTATCCACCAAAAAGGCCATATTGTAGTCATTGCAAAAAAGAAGGACATTGGACTTCTTATTGTTATTTTGCTGGTAAGCGTAAATTTTCACCTAGAGTGAATAATTTGAAAATTGGTTTAGATAAAAACAATGATGGACCTTATTGCATATTGTTGGATATTGAAGACAATGAAGTGCTGAAAAAGCAAAATTGGATTGTTCAAAAGGTCAAAATCAATGAGACTTCATTGAACATGATTGTGGATACCGCAGCGCAAATTTCTATTATTTCAAAGGAAACGTGGTCACAATTGGGTGAACCAAAATTGGAGGAAGTTTCCTACAATGGAATTGCGATGGGTCAATCAAAATTCAAAATTGAAGGAAAATTTGTGGCAAAAATTGATTGTAATGATAAAAAAGAAGAATTAGATTGCCATGTTGTTGAAGGCAAATTGAATGTAATTGGATTGCCTTGGCTTCAAAAATTGAAATTATTGAAAAATATTGTGAATGTTCCAGAATTCGAGAAGAAAAGGAAGAAAATTGTCTGGAACAAACAAAAGCCATTGCCAAAACCAATTGTAAAACAAAAACTCTGGAAAGGCAAAAATGTAATTGTGAAGAACAAAAACAATAGAACCAACAAAATTGAATGGCTCAAAGGCGAAATTGTTGGAAAAGTGGGTCAATTGTTTAGAGTTCAAGTACATTGCCTGAAGAGTGTAATATTGCGAAAAATTGAAGATATTAAAGAAGATCATCAACATCCAAAGATTGAATCAAAGAAGAGCTACGCTGTCAAACGTTCAGATGCGAGGCTGTATAATGAAGGGGCAACACCGAAGAAGAAGAAAAAGATCTGGTCCGAAAATTCTGAAGATACGATGGAAAGCTGCTCTGATGGTTCGATAAAATCTGAGGGTTTTGAAGACAAGATGAAAAGCTGCTCTGACGGTTCGATAAATTCTGAGGGTTCAAACATTTCTGGCAGATAGATGAAAGTAGTAAAAAAAATAGATAAAATATATTCTTTGTTTGTAAAAATTTTTTTGTTTGTTCCCTTATTCCCTCATTTTTTTGTATGTATTTTGTTGACCGGACTTTTGTTATTGTTGTATGTTTTGTATTGTGGTGTTGTAACCTCAGCCTTGCAAAGAGGGAGGTGTTGTGGTGTGGTGGCTACTATAAAAGCCTCACACAATTGTCAGTCCGTGTCTCCTAATTGTCTCCTAAATATTCCCAACCTTATTCTATTGCTTCAATATTATTGTTATTTCTGTTGTGTGATAAACACATTATTGTATTGAATATTTCTTGTTGTGCTCGGACATAACAATTTTTTAGGTTCTGCCTTGTTCAAGAGAGGAGTTTTCAATTGCTTATGGATCTTCGTGTAAAGTAGTTATTTTTTACTCATTAATTTTTCAAATATTTTTAAACAATTATATTTTTATAGAATTGCCTTGAAGTGACCCGTGGACAGATGCAGAGAAATCGATGTGAAGATGACACACAAACAACAGTTTAGAACAGGAAAAAATATTTTAAAAATAGAATTAATTATTTATTAATTTTTAAAATGTTAAATAAATTTAATGTTTTTAATTTGTTCTGTTTTGATTTTATATAGGGTCTTATAGATTAAGGAAAATAATTTAGAGAAATTTATTAGTTTAAAAATATCTAACTTTTTACTCATTAATTTTTTAAATATTTAGATTATATCAATATTATGTCTTTGTTTTATTAAGTGAAAATTTTACATAGGGTGTAAATTGAGATTTCTATTAATTTTTCCAGCATCATATAACTTTACTCAAGTGTCCCAGGTGTCTCTCTCTTTTGCATTTTTTTGTTTTGTATGTAGGAGATGGGTAAAGCCTGCTGTATTGAGCAGAGATATAAAAGATATTTTAGAGTCTTAGATTTCAACTATTTTCTAAATGGTATTTAATTTGAAAAAATATCTATTGCAAAATCATAATATTAAAAAGACGGCGTATTACAAAATAAATGCGAGATCTACTTTTGTATTTTTTGAAAAATCCCTTCTTTTTGCTCATAATTCTTAGCAAAGTTTTATTTTCATAAAACAATTTATTAATTTTCCCTCATTACTTTCCATTTTTATCCCTTTCTATGAGCGGTCATTATAATGGTTAAGGAAACAACATATGTTATTGAATTAAAGACTGCAAACGTCTTAGTGTCCACTTTTATTTTTTCCTCTTTTATTTTAACGTTTGCTAAGGTCAATATAAACAACATATGTTTTTAAATATAAGCGTTCTAGTTGTGTAAAAATTAAAGAAAAATAATAATTAGAAAGGGACCATCTTTTTTAATAATATTTTAAATTTAAATAAATAATTTAGAAAGGGACTATCTTTTTTATTAATATTAAAAATTTTAATGGAAGAGGGGCGAGGGGTATAAAAGGTAAAAAAATTTTTTAAATTAAATTCATTTCACTTTCAAAATGCATTATCTTATCGATGAAATTTCTAAAATCTTAAACTGCCACACAAAATCATTGCGCGACAACCTTAATCATCCTGCCAAGCGAGCACTTATTAATTCCAAACTGAAAGGAAAGTTAGTGCGTACACTTTATGCTGACCGAAATGGTTTTCGGAAAACTTTTACACTTTATGGATTTACACATAAAGGTGTGCATATGTGACGTACATATTAATATATTTTAATTAAGGGGCTCATTCAATTATGGCATATGGATCTTTAGCCCGTCCATACAACGTTTCCGTGACAGCTCATTTCTATTCACGTCATCGAATACGTTTACGACACCCTTATCTTCAATGTGTCGTGGAAAAGTTTCCAAGGCGATGTGAGGACCGTTTTTACCCACTCGAATTATTGGAAATAGTTGATGAAAATGAAGATGATCATATAGGCTTTCCAACTCCTAACGATGATAAAGAATTTTATAAGGATATTTCTGACAAACTTTTAATTGATAATACTTCAAACTCGGATAAAAACGATGAGCCGCTCGAATTTGATATGATGGATGAAATCGAAGGATGGTAATATTACACACGTATATACATACATGCACACACGTGCACTCGTATGACATATTATTTTGTTTTTCATTATTATTTAAAAATTTAATCTTCAATCCGTTAATTCCGTAAAATTACCCCTGAAACTATTCACTTCTCTCGCTTAATTTTTATTTGTTTTCTTCTATGAATTAATTACGCATTTTAGCCCTTAAAACTATACACTTGTAACAATTAATTTTGCACAAAATAATTATTATTATTACAAAAATTAGGCAGTAAGACCAAAATTCCAACCGCGTTACACACGTGTATATACATACACACGTGTTATATTACACACATGAATAGAAATTATTTAAAAGTTTATATTAAAATTAAAAATTAATCTTCTAACCCTTAATTCAGCAATTTCCCCCCTAAAATCATAAACTTCTTTCTGTTAATATTGAAATTAAAATAAAATTGTATTTTCAGTCTATTAATTCTACATTTTTACCTCTAAAATCTAACACTTCTTTCCCTTAATTTTTAAATGTTCTTTTCTTTCACCTAATTCCGCAATTTCACCCCTAAACCTATACTCTTGTAACAACTAATTTAACAAAAAAAAATAATAAAATTTATTACAAAAAAATTTTTACAAAGTATGACCAAAGTCCAAAACTTTAAAATCACTAGGGCGGACAATTCCTTTTCCTACAAATGGACGGTACATTTTTTGAAGGGGTTGGGAGATTACAGCACCATTTTTTACAGATGGGCGAAGGAAATTTGGGTAAGAAATGTTAAGGGGGATTGAATAGCCATTTTTAGCAAAATGTAGAACTTTTTCTTTAAAAACTTCATATCGTAGTCCTTGGTTGACGACCACATCGAAGTTCAAAGTCATCCCCCGCACTTTTAGAATATATTCCAGGTCTGCATCAGAGTTGTCTTTTCGTTGCAGTTTCAATCCATATTGTTTTGCCCCGCCGGAACAATATTCCAAAATATTATGCCGGGGGTACTCGTCGGTGAATTGACCTAGGTGTGGGCCTAGGTCAAGTGGGCAAATCTCTTCCGGGTGGACGAAGATGAGCGAGTCCGTATCTGAAATTTAATTTATAAATTTTTTAAATAAAAAAGTTTTTTGAAAAATAAAATTTACCAGTGTACAAAAGTGTACAGCCAGGTGTGCGCACCACCTTCTGCATGGCCTTCAACAAGTGGATACGCGCGCAGGACGTGGTCCACAAAGATATAACTAAAAATTTTATTATAATTTTTAAAACTTTTTAAAAAACATACCGACGTTGGAACATTCATGTTCCTCTACCCAATCTTTTTTGGTGAGGTGGGAGATGAGTATGATGTCGGGAGTCAACTCATCTACCGATGACACCTCTTTGCTCGGGTCATCTACAATTTTTCTCCATGTTGCAGGACTGTCAGTGATTGTGCACTGACTCAACCCAAAATTGCGGAGGGAAAAGCGTCCCCCTAAATTTTAACAATATTCACAAAATATTTATTTTTGGACTTACAGAGGTTATTGAGGCATAACTTTGCCTGCGTCCTTCTTCCTTTGTTGGGGATCTAAAATTTTATATTCAAAATATTTTCTAATTAAATTTTACCATTTTATTTCGGTCAATAATAATATCAAAGTTTTCAGCACACTCTCTGATGAATCGATCCTCAGCCTCAGCATTCCCTTTGATTGAATCGTCAAACCCAGAAGAATGAATCTTCTGGGCCATAAATTCGGCAATGTATGACCGGAAGAGGCTGTTGTCGGATGACGTGTACTCCAGGACCCGGAACAATTTTGTCACAATGTACCCCTAAATTTAGTAAAAATTCTATTTAATATCAATATAATTTATACCTCATCCAGTGCCACATTCAGTTCCACTGAAGTGCATGTGCTTACCCAACCGCGTTGTTGATCGGTATGTTGGCAGTAGTAGTCCTCTTGCACACCTCCTTCAGGATTGTTCTTTCTAAATATGAATTATTAAAAGTTTTTTAAATTTTAGGTTAAGCAGAGAGGAAACAAAAGCCTATCATTAGACTTTACAGGGAGAATGGGCACATCAATCTTTCGTGGTGGAATAACAAACACCTAAAATACTTGTTTCTAGAATTTTAAAAATTATATAAACCTTCAAAATGGCAAGTTCATATTTATTGTCATTTGAACAAGTCCAATAAACATCTTCATTTAATATGTAGACATTCGGGTGGCCTATTGGGTAGTTCGTTGTCACATTTATAAACGGGTACAAAGAGGTGACGTCGAAGTATGAAATTGTTTCACCCTGCTGAGCAGTGTGAAATAATTTCAATGGGCCCGTTCTTCCGCCATAAAATGCAGATCTGATGTCAATAGGGCCGTCATCGATATATCCATCAAATTGTTGTCGCATTTCCATATTCTTTGCCAACATTTCTTTTATCTCACATTCCCAGAATACTTGCACTTGAATTTGAGACTTGATAAATTCAAGTCTCTTCTTATCCATTTCTCGTTGTTTTCCTGCGGACTTGCCGTTGGGAAGGACGTTGTTGTCGTCTGGGTAACATTTCCCGCAAGCGTGCCAGCAACATCCGTTAATTTCTAGACCAAGTTGCTGTTCTTCAACCCACCCGTCTAATCGATAATTTCCAATACTATAATTAATTTAAAAAATTTTTAATTCAAAAATTAATTTTATTAAAAAATTTTATTTATTAATTTTACCGCTTTTCACCGCCTGCTGAATTAGCAGTCTGAACAATCACATTATTCTTTTCAGCATACCACTGCATAAATTTCAGAGCAATCAGGCTTTGGTTGTCGGCGTTGTCGTATCCGCGTTCGGGGACAATTCCAACATGTTCTAATTTGAGATGGTTCGTCCGGAAGTGACGCATGCATGCAGATGCAATCGTCATTGATTCTCGTAGAACATCGATGCCACCATGTTGTTTATTTGATGCTGGTCGAATGCCTCCCTCACGTTTTGATACCTAAATACCTCTAAATTATTTTTCAATCTTTTTAAAATAATAAGTACCTCCATGAATTCGTTTCTAAAAGCTATTAAAGCAGCCATCAATATTTCAACGTCATTGGTGCAGTACGAAGCTAAGGCTTCATCAAGTTTGAAAGGCTCTTGTTGATGTTGTTCGAACCATTGGTCAAATTGTTTCCTTTTCTCAGGAAGCATTCCATCAGCAAGGTAGTCGTCTTTTGTTGGAAAAATTTCCTTTCCATAGTTGTTAGGATGGTTAGCCAAGTGAGGAAAATAAGGTTTATCCTCAACTTGGAGAGCGAAGGCCGGAACCAGAGATGCCAGGGACATGGGCATAAGATTAAAAGAATCCCGAAAGATGATGCTGCCTTTGTTTTTTCCACGAGATGTGATTTTCATCTCATACATTTTATTCCCCCGTTTTAACATTTCTGGGGTATACCCTTAAAATATTTTCATTTCTTTTAATTGATTTAATTGTTTACCTCTCAAAAATAATTCCTTAAAGACCAAAACCATGTCAAATCTCCCACCAAAGTGGGAGAAAGCAATTGTATCATATTCTTGTGGTAGATCATTTAAAATCCATTCCACAAAAGACTCCAGAGGATGTTGAGAAATAACCATATTATCCACTGTTGTTTTAGTGAAGGGTTGATGAGAGAAGGTAACCAAACGGTACTGTCCACATACTTTACATTCTTGCTCCTAATTAATTTTTGATTTAATTAAAAAAATTTTTATATTTAAAATTCTCCTTTTATTAAATTTGTAAAAATACCTCAAAAATACAATCAGAACAAGTTACTTTTGCTGCAATAAAATTAGCTTCATGCCTTTTTCCCTTATCTAATGGTAGATATTGGGTAGTTTCCAAGTCAAAAGCTATGAAGCGGTATTTTTTGTCGTTTTTTGGCTCGAGAGGTTTGATGTAGCAACCTCTCTTAGGGTCATGGTAGTCACAACATGTACCGCAATACTTTTCGTGGCACACATGACCCTTACGCCCTTGTCTGTTGTTAGCGTATACATCCCATATAACACCACAATTTTCACACTGCATGGAAATGTTGCAAAAGCCACATTGTAGATGGTATTGGAAACAGTTGTTGTTGTAAAAGATCTTGTTGCATAACTGACAAACTTTATTAAATGCTGCTACAATTTTACACGGGAAGCCTGGGCCGACTCTGGAACATTTGATGCAGCGTGCCTTGCACGAAGCTTTATGGGTAGAGTCTCGTTCGTAGACTTTTTCGCAATCTAAACAGTACGGCTGGCCAAATAATCCTCCTGTCTTCTTTACCCCGTCGAAATGTTGTCGGTTGTAGTACAATATTATGGGAATGTCAAAGTTGTCGGGACCGCACTTAAATTCTGGCTCGTAGTTTCCAAGCGATCCAAAAATAAACACTTTAAAAATATATTCTCCCTCGTATTTGCTGTTCCAGTAGTCAACCACAAGCGGAATCCATTCTTCTGCGATGTATGAGTCTAAATCAAGTGGCGCTCCGATATTTTCCATTAATTCTATCGCATCATCACGTAGTTTGTTGGCCATACCGTGTTCGCTGCGAATATAACGATGGAATTTCTTTGATGACCAATCAAAAATAGAATGCACTAATGTTGCCACTAGCGCATAAAAAAGGCTGAAATAATCGTTGTTTCGTATCTGAAAAATCAATAATTGAGTTTTTTTATTAATTTAAATTTTATTGTTAAAATTTTCAATCATAGTTTTAGCATTTATTATTAAAAATATAAAATATTTTGTTAAATATTTCTTTAAAAAATCTATTTTCTTTTAAATTTTTTCAATTTTATATAGTTTGAGTACTTATTATTAAAAATAAAATATTTAAACTTTCTTTAAAAAATTTTTCAAATTTTTAATTAAAACTCGGTAAACAGGCCTGAATCAGAGAACGGTTGTTAATTCGGTGCCGCACTGGTGCAATTTTTTTATTTCTTCCAGATCCGGGTAGTTGTTGTTGTTTAGGAAGAGCACTTTTATCAACAACTGTTGCCATTACATTAAAAGGTTGTCCCCAAAGCGAAACATCTTTTTGTTTGAAGCTTTGGGCGACCAATAGAAACCGGTTGAGAATAGCCTCAACCGTGTTCTCGTTTCTAGCTCTGAAATATCACAATTTAAATTTTAACAACTTAATTTATTAATTTTATGAAATTATTTTTATTTCTGGATTAAATTTGTTTATTATTAATATTTTATTAAGGTTCAATAATCCTTTACCAATTAAACTAATTTAAAAACCCACCTCACTGGAATCCATACATCATGATCTAGCAGTTCACTGCTGATCACACATCCAATCTGTTCAGGATTCAAGCCTAAGCCTCGGCTTTCAGTCACAGCCTCATTTAGAAAGTATTGAAAAATCCCTAAATATTCATTTTTATATTATATATTCTTAATATTAATATTTCAGTTAAAAATTTCTTTTAAGTTAAGAAATATTCATTTTTAAAATATTTTAAATTTTTAAATTAGTTTTAAAATTTTAGAAAGAAAAACATACGACTCAAAAGTTCTTCAGGGTCCTTGGGTAGTTCTTTGATTAAGAATTTGCTGCGGCTTTTTAAATATTTGAATTTTCTATTATGTTCGATTGTTGTTTCTAGACGATCAACGTAGTCTTTAGGCTCTTTTGATGAGCCAGATCCAGACTGAAGATTAAGTAAATTGGTGATCGAAAATATCGATCCTAGGCCAAGAATATTGTCGATTGTGAATTTCATTCTTTTCTTTGATGGTGGACGATTGTCCATATTAAATTATTAAAATTTAATCTAAATAATTTTTTATTAAAAATATTAATTTATTGATTTTATTTTAATACAATTAAATAACGGACGGACGGGTAAAATTATTGATTTTTTAAAAATACAATTTTATAAGGACGAACGGTTAAAATGAAAAACAATATAATATTTAAACCTTATTTCCACCATATGGCGTCTTTAAATACGCCGAAATTAGAAATTTTCTTTCATTCTTTCAACCAGCTTAGATTATTAATGACCTTTCCTCCTTCTCTCGCTTGACCATTCTATTTCACTCATCATCTCGCACGCGACAATTTCTTTTAACTCACATGTTTATTTTTATTTATCCTCTTGCCACCCGTTCGTTTTTTGTTTTATATCCTCTACAGTAATATTTTTCTTTTCAGTTAAATAAAAATGTCACAAGAGGAAGAGCAAAAATTTTTTGAAATAGAGGTAGAGAGAAAAAATAAAAATTTAGTTTAAAAATCTAAATATTAAGGGATTTTGCCCATACAAGTCTTGTACTAGACATAGCTATCTCACAGCTTTGAATTTATCGCTTAAAAAAGGAGAGAAGCTTGATAAGGGGGCTCGTTGCAGTTTTATTTATCACTATTTCTTTGGTTGGCACTGGTGTGAGGAATGTTTGAAATTCAATCTGTTGAAGAAACAACGTAAGACATTAGTACCAATTACCGATAATTTATTCTTTTATTCTTTTTGGCTTTGCACTGACTGTGCACTTTTTGCTACTACACCATAAATCATTTTAATATTTTATTCACAATTTTTAATACAAATAAATCAGGATTTTGTTTTGTATTCAAAATTTTTAAATATTCTTCAAATGTAATCCCTTGGGACAAAAAATAAGTTAGAGAAATACAATGGTGGGCACATGTTTTCGCTATAGGGGATTGGTAAGCTTTGATATTATGTATTACAGTAGGAAAAATTTTAAGAAATGAGTTAAAAATACAAGTACTTATTGGGAGAGCTAGGCTATCAAAATAATAAACTTTATTTAAATTGACATAAATTGTTATCCAATGAGACCCCTTCATTCCTTCTGGGTCCAAGTTGACAATAAAAATTGATTTTTTCAAATCAATTGTCGGAATTGAGTTACACGGGAATCATCCTCTGAAAATTCGACTTGTCTCTGGATTTGTCCTCAGTATTTGATTTATCGTATGACCGTTCATGATATACTTAATTTTAAATTATAAAAAAATCTTTTTTGTAAATTTTTACCTTTTTAATTCAATATCCTGTTTCTTTTTGCGAGGAAGTACTACTTTCAACCAAAGAACTGAACGTAATTGATAAATAATGAGGCTAATTACAAATAGAATGTACAATCCTATCATCCCCCAACAAAAAATATGCCCATATATATTGTTCTCCCCAGGACTTTCTTTACAAAGTTGAATAGTGGGGAAGTTTGGAAAATCCATTTTAAAAGGATAAGGTGTAGATGTTGTCGTTCTCTTTCCCAAATATTCAGAATATTCGGGTAAATGTTCAACTTTTGAAATATCATCAATACTTAAAGTCTCAACAAAAGGACAAAAAATTCTGACAAGAAAAATTATTAAATGAATTTTATTCATCTTTTAAATATAACTGAAAATTTTACAAAATAAATGAGTTTATATAGTAGTGTCACTGGCAATAGTTCTGTTTTTATCTAAAATAATTAGCGAGTCTGCTTCACCCATGGCCACTAGCATAATTCCTCCTTCGGGTACGGGTTGACTAAATTTAATATTCACAGAAGTTGTTCCATTCTTTATTAAATCAAAAAGTCCTCCTTGATCATCACCACTATTTGTCAAGTTAAATATGTATATGCAATGTGTTGTACCATACTGTTGATATGTAATTCCATTACTTTCAGATGAGGTTGCTAACCCAATGGCATCATTCATGTCATTAAATGCACGAACATATTTCCCATTTTCATAGTCTAAATCGTAAAGAGTCTGGGGATAACTTCGTCCGTTCGCTATTATAGTAATTTCGCGGACATTAAAGTTTTGAAAGTTGAAAGGACTGCGTCCTAAATTTCCAACATAGTCAGAGTTAGATACAAGTCCAAGCGTTATTCGTCTAGGTATTTGGTCCATAAAGAGGTTAGCGTTAAAATCATATCTCCCCATGCTAATAAAGAGAGGTTTCATCATAGTTTTCCTAATTGCATAGCGGGCGGGTTTAGTGTCAAGTTTTCTGGCAATGTCCAAAGCTAATCCGTCCATTAGATCCATCTTTTTAATATAAAGTTTACAATTCAAAACTTCAAAATAGTAACGCGTTGTCTGAGGTATACCGAGAACTGGAGGGGCAACTAAAACAAATTTTGCTTCATTAGGTAAGATTTCAATATCTATTTCGCATTGATTAATTAAATAAAGAGGCTGATTAAAAATATCAGCATCAAGTTTTGCAATAAACTGAGCTGTACTGCTATTTGAAAATAATCTTTTCCTTGCTTCATATCCAACTCCGCTTTCTAAATTTACATCTGAACCATAGTAATATCCTGCTGCATTAAGATGTGAGCTTTTAGCTCCTTGAGAATACGATAGCTCATAAGACAAGTATGTTTTGTAAGCGTACATAGAATTTGAATTATAAATTTCGCGTCCATTAATACCAATTTTCATATTATTAATAAAAGTTTGACCAATAAGCTGAATAGGCGCAACATTGTCTGTGGGTGCAAGATTTACCAAATAACCGTTTTCATTCTCTTTTCTAATTCTAAGTTCTGTAAAAAGGTAGCACTTTGACAAGTCTATATAATTTTGACTTGAATGAATTTTAAAATGGTAGGGTGTATCTGTAAGAGGATTGCTGGGGAGAATTTCAAATACTTTAGAAGAGGTTACTGTAACATTGGTCGGAGGAATTTGAAAGAAGTCAAGTGCGCTAGTTATTGAATTTATGCTTTCATTATCAATTTTTTGAAAAGCCATTTTAATAAAGTCCAAAGGCGTCCGATCTTAAGCGTTTTCTAACTTTTTTACCAATAATTGTTTGATATGAAGGTATAGCTTGCCTTTTTATACCCTTTTTACGCCCAGTACCAAATTGTTTTGGTAATCCTCCTTTATCTAAAACATTATCGATTCCTTTCTTTCCCTCTTCTTTTAGAGCTGCTTTGAGCGCTTCACCTTGGTTTACTCTCTCTAATACCCTTTGACCAGTATTTAATGCTTCTCCGGCTACAGTAGTACCAGCCTGTTTAATTATCGGGAGAAAAAAGCGCCAGAGACCTCTCATTACATCACCAATCCCCGCTCCTCTTTGTGAATTACCGTAACCCCGTTGAAATGGTGATGACCCTTTAAAGTAGCTATATTCATCTTGAATACCACTTCCTTTCATAGGAACAAATTCTTCATATCCTACTGATCTTGTATCAAAAATTACATGAACCATTTTTTATATTAAAATTTATTAAAATATTAAATGAAAATTACAATTTTGAGGGTATTTATATACACGAAAAATTTTATTAAAAATTTATAACTTTTTTAAATATTAGAACTATCATTACTGTACCAAAGGCAAAAGGGACTAGCCTTCCTCCATCCATTGTTCTTAATTCAATTTCAATTTCATTAATTTCTTTCGGAAGCACACGAATGTAAATGGGAGAGTCGTATATTTTCTCATGATATTCTCCTGGTGTTGCTCCGGAGACAGAGACAACTCTTAATAATGAACTAAGAGAATTTCCTACAATCATATTCTCTGTTAAACCCCTGGAGTAAACAGCAAAACTTGAAAATCCTCCTCTCAGATCACTCCCATATTTTGCAATTTCATTATGCATGACCATATTTGAATTTTCAAAACCTAGCACATATCCAAGTTGAGGAGAGAAAGATAAATATTTAATATTAGGGTGAGAGAATTCCAATTTAAAACGTTTAAAGTCTTTGTGAAAGGACAGAGAAATAGTATCCATAATTTGCTTTTGTACGGTAGCATCTATTTTGTCTTTCCTTAAATTACTGTATTTCTTCAGCAGACCTTCTATCATTGGTAAATAATTTTCTCTTTGAAATTGAGTAGGGGGTTTTCCAATTACATGTGTTAGAACTCTCTCCATGTCATCTGTCCATTTAATTTTTTGTTGAACTACTGTTTGGTTCTGTTTTAAAGGAAGAGCTTCAGGAAGCGAAGGAAGAGTTTCCGAAGGTAGGGGTAATTTAGGAAGAGTTTTTGTAGGAGAAATTATTGGCGTTTGAATAATTTCTTGCGGTTTTGTAGATGTAGCAGGTTTTGGCGCTAATTTTTGAGGCGTTGATTTATGTTGAGGCGGTTTTGTAGGCAAAATTTGAGGAGGTGGAGATGGTAGTTTTTGTTGAATAGGTTGAGGTAGAGAAGGTTTTGGTGTAGAAGGCTTTTGGGGAGGAGGAGGTGGAGGTTTTTGAGTGGTTGAAGTTTTTTGTTGAGGAGGTTGAGGTAGAGGAGGTTGTGGAGTAGAAGGTTTATGGGGAGGAGGAGGAGGTTTTTGAGGGGTAGAGGTTTTTTGTTGAGTAGGTTGAGGTAGAGGAGGTTGTGGAGTAGAAGGTTTATGGGCAGGAGGTGGTGGTTTTTGAGGGGTAGAGGTTTTTTGTTGAGTAGGTTGAGGTAGAGGAGGTTGTGGAGTAGAAGGTTTATGGGCAGGAGGTGGTGGTTTTTGAGGGGTTGAAGGTTTTTGGGTAGGAGGTATTGTAGGTAGAGGAGGTTGTGGAGTAGAAGGTTTTTGGGAAGGAGGTGGAGGTTTTTGAGGGGTTGAAGGTTTTTGGGTAGGAGGTATTGTAGGTAGAGGAGGTTGTGGAGTAGAAGTTTTTTGGGCAGGAGGAGGTGGAGGTTTTTGAGGGGTTGAAGGTTTTTGTATAGTTTTAAGAGGTGGTTGTGTAGTAGGAGGTTGTTGAGGCGTAGGAGAAGGTGAAGATTGCGGTATTCTAGGAGGCGATGGTAGTTGAGGAGTTGCAGGTTTTTGAATTTTTTTAGCTGGAGGTGTGGTTTTATTTGATGGAGTGGTAGGTGAAGATGGCGGTGGAGGTGAAGATAAAGGTGGAGGAGGAGAACCCAGCTTTTCTTCTTCATCGAATTTCAAACTTCGTTTTGGGCGTCCAACTCTTGGAGGTGAAATTAGAGTTGGCCTATCGACAAAACTATCAGTTTTATTTTGAGGAGATTCTTCAAGCGATCCACTTTGGTGTTGTAAAGTGGATGTTAAAAATTTAAGTAAATCTTCAGGTTTATTGTGTGAGCCTCTTGGTACTGGGACTCTTATAATTTTAGCCTTTCCTTGAAAATCTGTGCAGTGAATAGCAATCCATTGCTCATCAAGTGTACCAATAGTTGACGGCCATGAATAAGGATAAGAAATGCTATGTAAGCCACAAACCCAATCTCCAGAAAAATAAATTGGTTTAGGAAGGTGAACACGAAACTTATTAGGCTGATTATCTGGATAATCAGTAGTATTGCTTAATAAACAAACATAAAAACTGTTTGACATTTTATGACAACAAATAAATTATACAATATGAAAACAAAAGGCTTTTATACTAATTGATTCTCATGTATCCATTCCCTCTCCGGATACCCGATAAATTTTACAAGTACTTCATAGGCTCCGTCCGCCCTTTTTCTTTTCTGGTAAACCTTCTCAATCCTATACTCCGTACTTACATCTTTTTTGACTTTTGTAAGTTCTTCGTTATAATAAGATCCTTTGAACTTCTCTCCTTTGTCATCTATTAATTTGTAACGAACTGGTTTAGATTGATCTTTGACTTTATCGACTTCAGCTATTACATCCCCCCAATTCGGAATGTACCCTTTTTCAAATGTACCCTTATTTACACTTGTACGTACAAAATCTCCTTTTTTAAATTGAGGTTTTGTCTTTCTAATTTTTGTAGATAATTCATCACCATAAATCCTCTCCCAAACTTCTTGAGCATTTTTAAAATTTACATCTATAGGACGCATTCCATGTACTCGACTTTTTGCTTTATTTATCCCTTCTAAAATTTTTGGTAAAATTTCAATCCAATTAAGAGTTTTGTTGTGGGCAAAATATCTATATAGTCTTTGTTTAACATTTCTGATTGCTCGCTCCGCAAGCGAAGCTTTAACTATTGGGATAGAAGAATATAAGGATATATTTGGGGGATTTGAAAGGGGAATAATACCGGAAATCCCTCTAAATTAGGGACCTTGGGATAGAAGAATATAAGGATATATTTGGGGGATTTGAGAGGGGAATAATACCGGGAATCCCTCTAAATTAGGGACCTTGGGATAGAAGAATATAAGGATATATTTGGGGGATTTGAAAGGGGAATAATACCGGAAATCCCTCTAAATTAAGGACCTTGGGATAGAAGAATATAAGGATATATTTGGGGGATTTGAAAGGGGAATAATACCGGGAATCCCTCTAAATTAGGGACCTTGGGATAGAAGAATATAAGGATATATTTGGGGGATTTGAAAGGGGAATAATACCGGGAATCCCTCTAAATTAGGGACCTTGGGATAGAAGAATATAAGGATATATTTGGGGGATTTGAGAGGGGAATAATACCGGGAATCCCTCTAAATTAGGGACCTTGGGATAGAAGAATATAAGGATATATTTGGGGGATTTGAAAGGGGAATAATACCGGAAATCCCTCTAAATTAGGGACCTTGGGATAGAAGAATATAAGGATATATTTGGGGGATTTGAGAGGGGAATAATACCGGGAATCCCTCTAAATTAGGGACCTTGGGATAGAAGAATATAAGGATATATTTGGGGGATTTGAAAGGGGAATAATACCGGAAACCCCTCTAAATTAGGGACCTTGGGTGCAAAGAAAGTAAGGATATATTTGGGGGATTTGAAAGGGGAATAATACCGGAAATCCCTCTAAATTAGGGACCTTGGGTGCAAAGAAAGTAAGGATATATTTGGGGGATTTGAAAGGGGAATAATACCGGAAATCCCTCTAAATTAGGGACCTTGGGATAGAAGAATATAAGGATATATTTGGGGGATTTGAGAGGGGAATAATACCGGGAATCCCTCTAAATTAGGGACCTTGGGATAGAAGAATATAAGGATATAATTGGGGGATTTGAGAGGGGAATAATACCGGGAATCCCTCTAAATTAGGGACCTTGGGATAGAAGAATATAAGGATATTTTGGGGGATTTGAGAGGGGAATAATACCGGGAATCCCTCTAAATTAGGGACCTTGGGATAGAAGAATATAAGGATATATTTGGGGGATTTGAAAGGGGAATAATACCGGGAATCCCTCTAAATTAGGGACCTTGGGATAGAAGAATATAAGGATATATTTGGGGGATTTGAGAGGGGAATAATACCGGGAATCCCTCTAAATTAGGGACCTTGGGATAGAAGAATATAAGGATATATTTGGGGGATTTGAGAGGGGAATAATACCGGGAATCCCTCTAAATTAGGGACCTTGGGATAGAAGAATATAAGGATATATTTGGGGGATTTGAGAGGGGAATAATACCGGGAATCCCTCTAAATTAGGGACCTTGGGATAGAAGAATATAAGGATATATTTGGGGGATTTGAGAGGGGAATAATACCGGGAATCCCTCTAAATTAGGGACCTTGGGATAGAAGAATATAAGGATATATTTGGGGGATTTGAAAGGGGAATAATACCGGGAATCCCTCTAAATTAGGGACCTTGGGATAGAAGAATATAAGGATATATTTGGGGGATTTGAGAGGGGAATAATACCGGGAATCCCTCTAAATTAGGGACCTTGGGATAGAAGAATATAAGGATATATTTGGGGGATTTGAGAGGGGAATAATACCGGGAATCCCTCTAAATTAGGGACCTTGGGATAGAAGAATATAAGGATATATTTGGGGGATTTGAGAGGGGAATAATACCGGGAATCCCTCTAAATTAGGGACCTTGGGATAGAAGAATATAAGGATATATTTGGGGGATTTGAGAGGGGAATAATACCGGGAATCCCTCTAAATTAGGGACCTTGGGATAGAAGAATATAAGGATATATTTGGGGGATTTGAGAGGGGAATAATACCGGGAATCCCTCTAAATTAGGGACCTTGGGATAGAAGAATATAAGGATATATTTGGGGGATTTGAGAGGGGAATAATACCGGGAATCCCTCTAAATTAGGGACCTTGGGATAGAAGAATATAAGGATATATTTGGGGGATTTGAGAGGGGAATAATACCGGGAATCCCTCTAAATTAGGGACCTTGGGATAGAAGAATATAAGGATATATTTGGGGGATTTGAAAGGGGAATAATACCGGGAATCCCTCTAAATTAGGGACCTTGGGATAGAAGAATATAAGGATATATTTGGGGGATTTGAGAGGGGAATAATACCGGGAATCCCTCTAAATTAGGGACCTTGGGATAGAAGAATATAAGGATATATTTGGGGGATTTGAGAGGGGAATAATACCGGGAATCCCTCTAAATTAGGGACCTTGGGATAGAAGAATATAAGGATATATTTGGGGGATTTGAGAGGGGAATAATACCGGGAATCCCTCTAAATTAGGGACCTTGGGATAGAAGAATATAAGGATATATTTGGGGGATTTGAGAGGGGAATAATACCGGGAATCCCTCTAAATTAGGGACCTTGGGATAGAAGAATATAAGGATATATTTGGGGGATTTGAGAGGGGAATAATACCGGGAATCCCTCTAAATTAGGGACCTTGGGATAGAAGAATATAAGGATATATTTGGGGGATTTGAAAGGGGAATAATACCGGGAATCCCTCTAAATTAGGGACCTTGGGATAGAATGATATAAGGATATATTTGGGGGATTTGAGAGGGGAATAATACCGGGAATCCCTCTAAATTAGGGACCTTGGGATAGAAGAATATAAGGATATATTTGGGGGATTTGAGAGGGGAATAATACCGGGAATCCCTCTAAATTAGGGACCTTGGGATAGAAGAATATAAGGATATATTTGGGGGATTTGAAAGGGGAATAATACCGGGAATCCCTCTAAATTAGGGACCTGGGATAGAAGAATATAAGGATATATTTGGGGGATTTGAGAGGGGAATAATACCGGGAATCCCTCTAAATTAGGGACCTTGGGATAGAAGAATATAAGGATATATTTGGGGGATTTGAAAGGGGAATAATACCGGGAATCCCTCTAAATTAGGGACCTTGGGATAGAAGAATATAAGGATATATTTGGGGGATTTGAAAGGGGAATAATACCGGGAATCCCTCTAAATTAGGGACCTTGGGATAGAAGAATATAAGGATATAATTGGGGGATTTGAGAGGGGAATAATACCGGGAATCCCTCTAAATTAGGGACCTTGGGATAGAAGAATATAAGGATATTTTGGGGGATTTGAGAGGGGAATAATACCGGGAATCCCTCTAAATTAGGGACCTTGGGATAGAAGAATATAAGGATATATTTGGGGGATTTGAAAGGGGAATAATACCGGGAATCCCTCTAAATTAGGGACCTTGGGATAGAAGAATATAAGGATATATTTGGGGGATTTGAGAGGGGAATAATACCGGGAATCCCTCTAAATTAGGGACCTTGGGATAGAAGAATATAAGGATATATTTGGGGGATTTGAGAGGGGAATAATACCGGGAATCCCTCTAAATTAGGGACCTTGGGATAGAAGAATATAAGGATATATTTGGGGGATTTGAGAGGGGAATAATACCGGGAATCCCTCTAAATTAGGGACCTTGGGATAGAAGAATATAAGGATATATTTGGGGGATTTGAGAGGGGAATAATACCGGGAATCCCTCTAAATTAGGGACCTTGGGATAGAAGAATATAAGGATATATTTGGGGGATTTGAAAGGGGAATAATACCGGGAATCCCTCTAAATTAGGGACCTTGGGATAGAAGAATATAAGGATATATTTGGGGGATTTGAGAGGGGAATAATACCGGGAATCCCTCTAAATTAGGGACCTTGGGATAGAAGAATATAAGGATATATTTGGGGGATTTGAGAGGGGAATAATACCGGGAATCCCTCTAAATTAGGGACCTTGGGATAGAAGAATATAAGGATATATTTGGGGGATTTGAGAGGGGAATAATACCGGGAATCCCTCTAAATTAGGGACCTTGGGATAGAAGAATATAAGGATATATTTGGGGGATTTGAGAGGGACTAATACCGGGAATCCCTCTAAATTAGGGACCTTGGGATAGAAGAATATAAGGATATATTTGGGGGATTTGAAAGGGGAATAATACCGGGAATCCCTCTAAATTAGGGACCTTGGGATAGAAGAATATAAGGATATATTTGGGGGATTTGAGAGGGGAATAATACCGGGAATCCCTCTAAATTAGGGACCTTGGGATAGAAGAATATAAGGATATATTTGGGGGATTTGAGAGGGGAATAATACCGGGAATCCCTCTAAATTAGGGACCTTGGGATAGAAGAATATAAGGATATATTTGGGGGATTTGAAAGGGGAATAATACCGGGAATCCCTCTAAATTAGGGACCTTGGGATAGAAGAATATAAGGATATAATTGGGGGATTTGAGAGGGGAATAATACCGGGAATCCCTCTAAATTAGGGACCTTGGGATAGAAGAATATAAGGATATTTTGGGGGATTTGAGAGGGGAATAATACCGGGAATCCCTCTAAATTAGGGACCTTGGGATAGAAGAATATAAGGATATATTTGGGGGATTTGAAAGGGGAATAATACCGGGAATCCCTCTAAATTAGGGACCTTGGGATAGAAGAATATAAGGATATATTTGGGGGATTTGAAAGGGGAATAATACCGGGAATCCCTCTAAATTAGGGACCTTGGGATAGAAGAATATAAGGATATTTTGGGGGATTTGAGAGGGGAATAATACCGGGAATCCCTCTAAATTAGGGACCTTGGGATAGAAGAATATAAGGATATATTTGGGGGATTTGAGAGGGGAATAATACCGGGAATCCCTCTAAATTAGGGACCTTGGGATAGAAGAATATAAGGATATATTTGGGGGATTTGAAAGGGGAATAATACCGGGAATCCCTCTAAATTAGGGACCTTGGGATAGAAGAATATAAGGATATATTTGGGGGATTTGAGAGGGGAATAATACCGGGAATCCCTCTAAATTAGGGACCTTGGGATAGAAGAATATAAGGATATATTTGGGGGATTTGAGAGGGGAATAATACCGGGAATCCCTCTAAATTAGGGACCTTGGGATAGAAGAATATAAGGATATATTTGGGGGATTTGAGAGGGGAATAATACCGGGAATCCCTCTAAATTAGGGACCTTGGGATAGAAGAATATAAGGATATATTTGGGGGATTTGAGAGGGGAATAATACCGGGAATCCCTCTAAATTAGGGACCTTGGGATAGAAGAATATAAGGATATATTTGGGGGATTTGAGAGGGGAATAATACCGGGAATCCCTCTAAATTAGGGACCTTGGGATAGAAGAATATAAGGATATATTTGGGGGATTTGAGAGGGGAATAATACCGGGAATCCCTCTAAATTAGGGACCTTGGGATAGAAGAATATAAGGATATATTTGGGGGATTTGAGAGGGGAATAATACCGGGAATCCCTCTAAATTAGGGACCTTGGGATAGAAGAATATAAGGATATATTTGGGGGATTTGAGAGGGGAATAATACCGGGAATCCCTCTAAATTAGGGACCTTGGGATAGAAGAATATAAGGATATATTTGGGGGATTTGAGAGGGGAATAATACCGGGAATCCCTCTAAATTAGGGACCTTGGGATAGAAGAATATAAGGATATATTTGGGGGATTTGAGAGGGGAATAATACCGGGAATCCCTCTAAATTAGGGACCTTGGGATAGAAGAATATAAGGATATATTTGGGGGATTTGAGAGGGGAATAATACCGGGAATCCCTCTAAATTAGGGACCTTGGGATAGAAGAATATAAGGATATATTTGGGGGATTTGAGAGGGGAATAATACCGGGAATCCCTCTAAATTAGGGACCTTGGGATAGAAGAATATAAGGATATATTTGGGGGATTTGAGAGGGGAATAATACCGGGAATCCCTCTAAATTAGGGACCTTGGGATAGAAGAATATAAGGATATATTTGGGGGATTTGAAAGGGGAATAATACCGGGAATCCCTCTAAATTAGGGACCTTGGGATAGAATGATATAAGGATATATTTGGGGGATTTGAGAGGGGAATAATACCGGGAATCCCTCTAAATTAGGGACCTTGGGATAGAAGAATATAAGGATATATTTGGGGGATTTGAGAGGGGAATAATACCGGGAATCCCTCTAAATTAGGGACCTTGGGATAGAAGAATATAAGGATATATTTGGGGGATTTGAAAGGGGAATAATACCGGGAATCCCTCTAAATTAGGGACCTGGGATAGAAGAATATAAGGATATATTTGGGGGATTTGAGAGGGGAATAATACCGGGAATCCCTCTAAATTAGGGACCTTGGGATAGAAGAATATAAGGATATATTTGGGGGATTTGAAAGGGGAATAATACCGGGAATCCCTCTAAATTAGGGACCTTGGGATAGAAGAATATAAGGATATATTTGGGGGATTTGAAAGGGGAATAATACCGGGAATCCCTCTAAATTAGGGACCTTGGGATAGAAGAATATAAGGATATAATTGGGGGATTTGAGAGGGGAATAATACCGGGAATCCCTCTAAATTAGGGACCTTGGGATAGAAGAATATAAGGATATTTTGGGGGATTTGAGAGGGGAATAATACCGGGAATCCCTCTAAATTAGGGACCTTGGGATAGAAGAATATAAGGATATATTTGGGGGATTTGAAAGGGGAATAATACCGGGAATCCCTCTAAATTAGGGACCTTGGGATAGAAGAATATAAGGATATATTTGGGGGATTTGAGAGGGGAATAATACCGGGAATCCCTCTAAATTAGGGACCTTGGGATAGAAGAATATAAGGATATATTTGGGGGATTTGAGAGGGGAATAATACCGGGAATCCCTCTAAATTAGGGACCTTGGGATAGAAGAATATAAGGATATATTTGGGGGATTTGAGAGGGGAATAATACCGGGAATCCCTCTAAATTAGGGACCTTGGGATAGAAGAATATAAGGATATATTTGGGGGATTTGAGAGGGGAATAATACCGGGAATCCCTCTAAATTAGGGACCTTGGGATAGAAGAATATAAGGATATATTTGGGGGATTTGAAAGGGGAATAATACCGGGAATCCCTCTAAATTAGGGACCTTGGGATAGAAGAATATAAGGATATATTTGGGGGATTTGAGAGGGGAATAATACCGGGAATCCCTCTAAATTAGGGACCTTGGGATAGAAGAATATAAGGATATATTTGGGGGATTTGAGAGGGGAATAATACCGGGAATCCCTCTAAATTAGGGACCTTGGGATAGAAGAATATAAGGATATATTTGGGGGATTTGAGAGGGGAATAATACCGGGAATCCCTCTAAATTAGGGACCTTGGGATAGAAGAATATAAGGATATATTTGGGGGATTTGAGAGGGGAATAATACCGGGAATCCCTCTAAATTAGGGACCTTGGGATAGAAGAATATAAGGATATATTTGGGGGATTTGAAAGGGGAATAATACCGGGAATCCCTCTAAATTAGGGACCTTGGGATAGAAGAATATAAGGATATATTTGGGGGATTTGAGAGGGGAATAATACCGGGAATCCCTCTAAATTAGGGACCTTGGGATAGAAGAATATAAGGATATATTTGGGGGATTTGAGAGGGGAATAATACCGGGAATCCCTCTAAATTAGGGACCTTGGGATAGAAGAATATAAGGATATATTTGGGGGATTTGAGAGGGGAATAATACCGGGAATCCCTCTAAATTAGGGACCTTGGGATAGAAGAATATAAGGATATATTTGGGGGATTTGAGAGGGGAATAATACCGGGAATCCCTCTAAATTAGGGACCTTGGGATAGAAGAATATAAGGATATATTTGGGGGATTTGAGAGGGGAATAATACCGGGAATCCCTCTAAATTAGGGACCTTGGGATAGAAGAATATAAGGATATATTTGGGGGATTTGAAAGGGGAATAATACCGGGAATCCCTCTAAATTAGGGACCTTGGGATAGAATGATATAAGGATATATTTGGGGGATTTGAGAGGGGAATAATACCGGGAATCCCTCTAAATTAGGGACCTTGGGATAGAAGAATATAAGGATATATTTGGGGGATTTGAAAGGGGAATAATACCGGGAATCCCTCTAAATTAGGGACCTTGGGATAGAAGAATATAAGGATATATTTGGGGGATTTGAGAGGGGAATAATACCGGGAATCCCTCTAAATTAGGGACCTTGGGATAGAAGAATATAAGGATATATTTGGGGGATTTGAGAGGGGAATAATACCGGGAATCCCTCTAAATTAGGGACCTTGGGATAGAAGAATATAAGGATATATTTGGGGGATTTGAGAGGGGAATAATACCGGGAATCCCTCTAAATTAGGGACCTTGGGATAGAAGAATATAAGGATATATTTGGGGGATTTGAGAGGGGAATAATACCGGGAATCCCTCTAAATTAGGGACCTTGGGATAGAAGAATATAAGGATATATTTGGGGGATTTGAGAGGGGAATAATACCGGGAATCCCTCTAAATTAGGGACCTTGGGATAGAAGAATATAAGGATATATTTGGGGGATTTGAGAGGGGAATAATACCGGGAATCCCTCTAAATTAGGGACCTTGGGATAGAAGAATATAAGGATATATTTGGGGGATTTGAAAGGGGAATAATACCGGGAATCCCTCTAAATTAGGGACCTTGGGATAGAAGAATATAAGGATATATTTGGGGGATTTGAGAGGGGAATAATACCGGGAATCCCTCTAAATTAGGGACCTTGGGATAGAAGAATATAAGGATATATTTGGGGGATTTGAAAGGGGAATAATACCGGGAATCCCTCTAAATTAGGGACCTTGGGATAGAAGAATATAAGGATATATTTGGGGGATTTGAGAGGGGAATAATACCGGGAATCCCTCTAAATTAGGGACCTTGGGATAGAAGAATATAAGGATATATTTGGGGGATTTGAGAGGGGAATAATACCGGGAATCCCTCTAAATTAGGGACCTTGGGATAGAAGAATATAAGGATATATTTGGGGGATTTGAGAGGGGAATAATACCGGGAATCCCTCTAAATTAGGGACCTTGGGATAGAAGAATATAAGGATATAATTGGGGGATTTGAGAGGGGAATAATACCGGGAATCCCTCTAAATTAGGGACCTTGGGATAGAAGATAAGGATATTTTGGGGGATTTGAGAGGGGAATAATACCGGGAATCCCTCTAAATTAGGGACCTTGGGATAGAAGAATATAAGGATATATTTGGGGGATTTGAAAGGGGAATAATACCGGGAATCCCTCTAAATTAGGGACCTTGGGATAGAAGAATATAAGGATATATTTGGGGGATTTGAGAGGGGAATAATACCGGGAATCCCTCTAAATTAGGGACCTTGGGATAGAAGAATATAAGGATATATTTGGGGGATTTGAGAGGGGAATAATACCGGGAATCCCTCTAAATTAGGGACCTTGGGATAGAAGAATATAAGGATATATTTGGGGGATTTGAGAGGGGAATAATACCGGGAATCCCTCTAAATTAGGGACCTTGGGATAGAAGAATATAAGGATATATTTGGGGGATTTGAGAGGGGAATAATACCGGGAATCCCTCTAAATTAGGGACCTTGGGATAGAAGAATATAAGGATATATTTGGGGGATTTGAGAGGGGAATAATACCGGGAATCCCTCTAAATTAGGGACCTTGGGATAGAAGAATATAAGGATATATTTGGGGGATTTGAAAGGGGAATAATACCGGGAATCCCTCTAAATTAGGGACCTTGGGATAGAAGAATATAAGGATATATTTGGGGGATTTGAGAGGGGAATAATACCGGGAATCCCTCTAAATTAGGGACCTTGGGATAGAAGAATATAAGGATATATTTGGGGGATTTGAGAGGGGAATAATACCGGGAATCCCTCTAAATTAGGGACCTTGGGATAGAAGAATATAAGGATATATTTGGGGGATTTGAGAGGGGAATAATACCGGGAATCCCTCTAAATTAGGGACCTTGGGATAGAAGAATATAAGGATATATTTGGGGGATTTGAGAGGGGAATAATACCGGGAATCCCTCTAAATTAGGGACCTTGGGATAGAAGAATATAAGGATATATTTGGGGGATTTGAGAGGGGAATAATACCGGGAATCCCTCTAAATTAGGGACCTTGGGATAGAAGAATATAAGGATATATTTGGGGGATTTGAGAGGGGAATAATACCGGGAATCCCTCTAAATTAGGGACCTTGGGATAGAAGAATATAAGGATATATTTGGGGGATTTGAGAGGGGAATAATACCGGGAATCCCTCTAAATTAGGGACCTTGGGATAGAAGAATATAAGGATATAATTGGGGGATTTGAGAGGGGAATAATACCGGGAATCCCTCTAAATTAGGGACCTTGGGATAGAAGAATATAAGGATATTTTGGGGGATTTGAGAGGGGAATAATACCGGGAATCCCTCTAAATTAGGGACCTTGGGATAGAAGAATATAAGGATATATTTGGGGGATTTGAAAGGGGAATAATACCGGGAATCCCTCTAAATTAGGGACCTTGGGATAGAAGAATATAAGGATATATTTGGGGGATTTGAGAGGGGAATAATACCGGGAATCCCTCTAAATTAGGGACCTTGGGATAGAAGAATATAAGGATATATTTGGGGGATTTGAGAGGGGAATAATACCGGGAATCCCTCTAAATTAGGGACCTTGGGATAGAAGAATATAAGGATATATTTGGGGGATTTGAGAGGGGAATAATACCGGGAATCCCTCTAAATTAGGGACCTTGGGATAGAAGAATATAAGGATATATTTGGGGGATTTGAGAGGGGAATAATACCGGGAATCCCTCTAAATTAGGGACCTTGGGATAGAAGAATATAAGGATATATTTGGGGGATTTGAGAGGGGAATAATACCGGGAATCCCTCTAAATTAGGGACCTTGGGATAGAAGAATATAAGGATATATTTGGGGGATTTGAGAGGGGAATAATACCGGGAATCCCTCTAAATTAGGGACCTTGGGATAGAAGAATATAAGGATATATTTGGGGGATTTGAAAGGGGAATAATACCGGGAATCCCTCTAAATTAGGGACCTTGGGATAGAAGAATATAAGGATATATTTGGGGGATTTGAGAGGGGAATAATACCGGGAATCCCTCTAAATTAGGGACCTTGGGATAGAAGAATATAAGGATATATTTGGGGGATTTGAGAGGGGAATAATACCGGGAATCCCTCTAAATTAGGGACCTTGGGATAGAAGAATATAAGGATATATTTGGGGGATTTGAGAGGGGAATAATACCGGGAATCCCTCTAAATTAGGGACCTTGGGATAGAAGAATATAAGGATATATTTGGGGGATTTGAGAGGGGAATAATACCGGGAATCCCTCTAAATTAGGGACCTTGGGATAGAAGAATATAAGGATATATTTGGGGGATTTGAGAGGGGAATAATACCGGGAATCCCTCTAAATTAGGGACCTTGGGATAGAAGAATATAAGGATATAATTGGGGGATTTGAGAGGGGAATAATACCGGGAATCCCTCTAAATTAGGGACCTTGGGATAGAAGAATATAAGGATATTTTGGGGGATTTGAGAGGGGAATAATACCGGGAATCCCTCTAAATTAGGGACCTTGGGATAGAAGAATATAAGGATATATTTGGGGGATTTGAAAGGGGAATAATACCGGGAATCCCTCTAAATTAGGGACCTTGGGATAGAAGAATATAAGGATATATTTGGGGGATTTGAGAGGGGAATAATACCGGGAATCCCTCTAAATTAGGGACCTTGGGATAGAAGAATATAAGGATATATTTGGGGGATTTGAGAGGGGAATAATACCGGGAATCCCTCTAAATTAGGGACCTTGGGATAGAAGAATATAAGGATATATTTGGGGGATTTGAGAGGGGAATAATACCGGGAATCCCTCTAAATTAGGGACCTTGGGATAGAAGAATATAAGGATATATTTGGGGGATTTGAGAGGGGAATAATACCGGGAATCCCTCTAAATTAGGGACCTTGGGATAGAAGAATATAAGGATATATTTGGGGGATTTGAAAGGGGAATAATACCGGGAATCCCTCTAAATTAGGGACCTTGGGATAGAAGAATATAAGGATATATTTGGGGGATTTGAGAGGGGAATAATACCGGGAATCCCTCTAAATTAGGGACCTTGGGATAGAAGAATATAAGGATATATTTGGGGGATTTGAGAGGGGAATAATACCGGGAATCCCTCTAAATTAGGGACCTTGGGATAGAAGAATATAAGGATATATTTGGGGGATTTGAGAGGGGAATAATACCGGGAATCCCTCTAAATTAGGGACCTTGGGATAGAAGAATATAAGGATATATTTGGGGGATTTGAGAGGGGAATAATACCGGGAATCCCTCTAATCTGGTACGAAGGCCGATTTGTAAGATTTACAAAGTAAGCAACCAATACAAAACAAAAAATACATTAGAGAAATATGTATTCCGTTTTGTTCATCTTTCTTAACTTTATTTTTCGCTCCAACATTCAAATTTTCTTCAGACAGAATTATAGGGTACGGAGGAAAGAAAAAAGGAACATCGCAAGAATAAATCTTTAAACAGAAATTTTTACAAGATTTTTTAAATTTAAAAACCGACCCTTTCCAAAGCATCCTCACAGCTTCTAGCAGTATTTAATGCATCAAAGAGTTGTTTAATTCCTCTTGTAAGCGAAGTATTATTACCGCTAAAAGCACTTAATACCTCCCACGGATCAGTTACTTGCATTTGTAGAATACGGAAGTAGCCCATTTTGCCGATAGTTGCTTCTCTTAAAATTCAATCATGTCTCAAATATTGGAACTTATTTACCTTAATACCCACCACATTTATTCGCAAGCCCAAAATGGTCAAAATCGCTTGGTCTCAACGGTGGCCTGGCATTTATCCGCAGTGACATAGGTGTACACCAGGGGTGTGCCAGTTTCGCCGTTTAAAATTTGTTTCGCACACAGTGACATAGGTATTGCTGGTTTGCGAATAAGTGGGGTAGGTACCCAAAGTTACGTCCTCAACATTTAAATTTTAAGAAATGTCCTCACCGACTAACAGGCCAAATATTACGATCCGGCAAAATAAGTTCGAACACCACGTCCTGTCCGGGCCCAATTAATCCTACATTAGGAGAAGCCATTAAAGGAAGATAGGCCTTTGCAAGTTTTGCAAGTTGTTCTTGTGACAGAAAAGGAAAAGGAAAGAAAAGGCTAAAGAAAAAATTTCTTTTAAACAGATTAAAACAACTCTAAAATATACTAAAGATCGACCTGGGTCTGGACCAAGGACTGGGTTTTTTCTGTACCCAGAATTCAGGAACATGCATTTTTTGACCTTCCTGGGGTTTTCCTGGGCCTGCGGTTTT
Source organism: Meloidogyne incognita (assembly GCA_036172945.1). Lineage (NCBI taxonomy): Eukaryota > Metazoa > Nematoda > Chromadorea > Rhabditida > Meloidogynidae > Meloidogyne > Meloidogyne incognita. Next base: position 3,773,080 of record JARQAC010000023.1, read on the forward strand.
CCTGGATCCGGCCCAGGTTAATAAATCAAACCCCAGAGTCCAGGAACAGGTCCAGACTTTTCAAAAATCTCGATCTCTAACATACCTCATAATGTTGCACTTTAAAGACAATCCATTCATGCTTTGAATCGTTATGCAAAGTGATAGGAATGAATTGTGACTTCTTATAAGAGTTTCTGCCGTTAAAGGCTGCAATACTGAAAAAAGAGAATTCTGTAAAATTTCTAAAAATTCAACTCTACCAAGGCCCAATTAAGAGTTTTTTACTTGGAAGGGAAACAGCACGGTAATAGTTCGGATGGTATACCCCATCATTTTCCGGCTTCAAAATATTTAAAAATGGTCAGTATATTTTCAGATTATAAAACCCGTCGAGCTGTGTCGGATGACACCAAAATCAACCATTGATCTTAACTTTGGGCTGAGATACAGACCCCAGAAAATTGAAAAATAATAGGGTGGACCAAGCTTATTTTTTGGTCTAAAAATTTAATTAAACAAATAATTGCTCATTCGAAAGAGCCTATCGAGCTGATTTGAATGACATCAAAATCAACGTAATTGAAAAAGATTTGACAAAGTTATGACATAAAGTAATCCTTTTACGTTGGGGAGACGCTTGTGCAGCACCCTTCGCTTGGCGCAAGGTTTTTGTCTGTATCTCGGCCCAAAGTTAAGACCGGGGTTGATTTTGGTGTCATTCGACACAGCTCGACGGGTTCTATAATCTGATAATATACTGACCATTTTTAAATATATTTTGAGGCCGGAAAAATGATGGGGTATACCATCCGAACTATTACCAACAGCACATTCACACAATTCCCATGTAGTTTCTCCTTGTTCATCAAAAAACATCATTGACTGAAGAGAATCCGTAGTATATGGCAACGCTTGACGCGGCAATCCGAAAAATGCTCGCCTTAGAAAGTTCATAATGATTGTGGAGATTGTTAAGTTTGAAAGAAGGAATGAATTTTAAATTTTAAAAAGGATTGTGGAGTCTACTAACCTCTGATGGCTTTTTTACTTCCTCCAGTCTCTTTATATAAAGAGGTTCCCAATCCATTGACTGATTGCCGCTAATATCCCGTGCTTCAAGCATTTGAATAAAGATCGATTCAAGGCCATTATAGTCGGATAATTGCTTGTAGGTTAAAGTACGGAGGTAGTCCATAATTGATCTGAATGCAAGTGGACAACCCTGAAAAGTTTACACATTTTTGTGTGAATTAAATTAGGTAACCTTCAAAACTGCAGCATGTTCTCTATTCTCCTGACCGAACCAAGGCAGGGAACCGTTGTTCAAATCAACCATCATATAGACGAGAGACCAGAGATCGTCATGACGGCCAAGCTCGACACGTTTATGCGCTGAAAATGAAAAATTTTTTACTCAACCCAAGTAAAAGAACACACCATTCAAACTACAATAGCCTGGAGTTCCACGGAAGGGCACATCCATTCTAGGCTTCCTCAAAAGCTTTGTTGCCCTCTTTCTCAATGACCGTGACAGTCCAAAATCAATCAGATAAACTCTTTTCTGATTTTGTCGGTCAATGGCAAAATTAGACGGCTTGACGTCTCTATGAACGTAATAAATGCTGTGAAGAAAGGCAATTCCCTGTAAATGAAGGGAAAATATTAATATACGAGAAGTATCCCTACCGTAAACCAATTCGAAGGACGGTCCCAGTTGTGAACTTGAATTTATCTCTTTTGTCCTGCAAATCACTTATAGACTTGCCTAGAAGGGCCATAACAAGTGCATAAATGACAGGTCCTTTGGTGAAAAAATAAAAAAATTTTTTAGAAAACTTTGGGTAAAATAAGTTCAAAAACTCACACGAGCATTTTCCATATTCAATAAATTTTGCAGCGTAGTCAGTAAACTGTAGCTGCTTGAGAACATGCGCTTCTAAAGGAAGGAGTTGATCTCGTCTCTTCTGGTCCGTTCGTTCAAGTTTCATTGCGTGATATTCGCCACCTTTTGTTTTGATCTTGTAGACAACACCACAGCCGCCTGAAATTTTTACAAAGTTCTCAATAAAATGTTAGAAAAAACTAACCAGACCCAAAGCCTCTTCCACCCTATATTGTCCAATGTTGACACCGATAGGTATGCTGATGATATCATTACGTGAGGAAGCTTTTGCTTCTTTTGCCTCTTCCTTGCCTTTGTCCACGGGTTGTGCTTTCTTTCCATCTCCCCCCTTTGCTTGTAGAAGAAGCTGATCATCTTTGGGAGAATTGTCCCCTTTGCCACCCCCAAGTTTCTTTTCAGCTTTTGCCCCATCCGCTTCCAAGGTAGGTATCTTCTTTGGTGTCTCAGCTTTCATTTCCTTCTTGGCTTTGCCCAACTTCTTTACTAGTGACTTAACGAGTTCGTCTTCTGAATTTGAGGCCTTTGCCTTCTTCGTCGACTTCTTCTTTATGCAATGGATAAGCCGGCAGAAGTATTGAAAATAGGAGTAATGCCAACGCGAGTAGAGATGAGTCGATGTAGACGAAGCCTTGATGCATTTTAGGTGAAATAATGGCAATTTATTTTGGAGAGAAAAGGATGAGGATGAAAAAGAAGGGCTTTTATAGTAAAACTTGGATAAATTATAAAAATTAATTTGTGTTGTTAAATAAATGAAAATTATTATTTTTTAATAGAAAAGTTAAAAAGCTTGTATTCAGCCCTAATTAGAACGAAAAAACAAAAGAATTTCCTAACTAAGAAAAAAAATTAAAGCTAGAGGTGGTTAAGAAATGAGGGAATGAGAAAATTTGATGGGGACGAAAAAAAACAATTTTAATGGTATGTTTTGAAAACATTTGTAAATATTCTGATTTTTAAGCAAAACAAAAATCCTGATTTTTGGTCAGACTAAAAAAAATCGACTAATTTAAATTCATTTAGTAATTTTAATTCCTAAAAAAACAAAAACTCTGATAAAATTACTAAGTATATGTTAAAATACAGATACTGATTTTCCATTTAAACACAAAATTTATTTACAGACACAAACAATAGTTTACATATTGTAAAAACAATATAGGTGTGGAAGAGAAAGAATTATGTATAAACACTACAACCACAATATAATTAGGATAATATATACAAAAGGACAAATGCCTAGAAAGTTTTTATGTATAAACATAATGCCATAAATATATAAACCGTCCAATATATAAATAAGCTATGAATAAGAACAATAGCTAAGGACGGAAATGGCAAAAGAAAAGTGAATTTAGAACAATTACTATCACTTAATATATACATACAAGCCTATATACAGAAAGAGAAAAAGAAGAGAAGAAGGATAATTTTACATAAGACGGCAAAGCAAAGTTGTTTTGAAAGATGTTCAGAATGTTTTCTCTTTCATTTTGAATTGAAAAGAATTTATTTTTAGCGATAAAAAGGGAGATATCTGGCCTATTGGCCTTCAAAATTCTCAAAATTTTCGCCTGCGGCGCAGAAAAGGAAGATTTTTGGCTTGCAAGCCAAAAATTCTCAAACGCCTGCGGCGAATAAAAAACATTTTGAAATTCACTCCAATCCTCGAATTTCCCTCTTAATAACCCAAATCCCACGATAAAATATTATCAATTGATTTTCGATGCCCGGAGTACCCATAAAATTAACGGAACGATTTTAAAAAGGTTTGGAATTCTTTAATTCCACATTTTCAAAACAACTGCTAAATTGTGTATTTATTTAAATAATGTTTTCTTCACTCCATATTCTTCTCATATTTATTGTCCCAAATAATATTTATTTATTGCCCTCGCTTGACGAACTGGATCTACTCTATAAAATTTCGATTAAATTAATAAAATTAGGTTAATAGCTTACAGGTGCACTTCCAACTTCCACACTCTCATAAGTGTTTTGTTGTGTAGATTTTGTATTTTTATTGTTAGGTTTTTTAACTTTGTTTTTAGCATCAGATTTTGCAGGTTTGTGAGAATGTTTATGTGCAGAGTGTTTTGATTTTTTATGTTTGTGGCCACTTGTTTTTCCATGGGATTTTGCAGGTTTGTGAGAATGTTTATGTGCAGAGTGTTTTGATTTTTTATGTTTGTGGCCACTTGTTTTTCCACGAGATTTTGCAGGTTTGTCAGAATGTTGAGATTTTGTAATTTTATTTTTTGGAGGAGTTTGAGAAGAGTGTTTTTTAATTTCGTCTTTTGGAGGAGTTTGAGAAGCATGTTTTGTAATTTTATCTTTTGGAGGAGTTTGCGAAGAGTGTTTTGTAATTTTATCTTTTGGAGGAGTTTGCGAAGAGTGTTTTTTAATTTTGTCTTTTGGCGGAGTTTGTTTATCCTTCACATTCTTTGCATCATCTTTTCCAGCTTTTTGTTTTTCTTTTGGTTTGTCATTTTGTTTATCTTCATTATTATTCTCCTCCTTCTCGCCCTTCTTCCAGATGAAATCAAAAAACCCTAAATAAAAACATTTAAAATTTATTTTTTTTAAAAAGATTAACCCATTATAAGCAGCCTACAACAAAGCAAAAAATGAAGCAACAAAAACAGAAATAATTTGACAGCAATAATATATATTGTTTGGTGTTGACAATGAGAAGGTGGACTGACTTAAGTTAGATGGCTTTTATACTAAAATATTTCCTGAAATAAAGCCCACTTTCCCATATAAGGCTACTAACTTAGGGATTTGTATGTCGTCTCTTACACTTACCCCAATCTTATTCAGTCTTCATATATACAAACACATCAATTAGCATCAACAATATCTAGCCTAAAGACCATGAATCCATAGGAAATTCAACAAATGGTTCCGGGGAATGTTTAAAAAATTATTTCGATCTCCCAAACGTGTACTCTTGCCTTTTAATCATCTCTTTTTAAAATCGCTCGAAATTAAAAAAAATTTTTTTTCTCTCCTTCATTCTTTTCTTTAACTTCTTCTCAAAGTAATTCATTCATTCCATCATCTTCTCTTATTCCAAATAAAATTTTTGAGATATCCTCAGCATTTTCTTTTGTTAGCAGACGACCATCATCTTTTGTTTTTTGTTGATGATGGTTCCAAACCATGACTCGAAAAAGTTTTTCCAAACGAGAAATTGAAGGCTTGTTTAAAGTGGATAATATTGCTTCATTCACTTCGTATGCAAGCATATTGCGTTGATTCAGACTCTTAAAAAATTTTTTTCATTTTAATTTGAATCCTCTCCTTTTTTTTGAATTTAATTTTATCCCTCGCTAACTCAAAAAAATTTTTTTGGGGAGGAAACCGACGATAAACTACGGCTCACAATAAGAAATAACAAAGTAATCAACACATCTACTCTGGTTCAGATTTAAAAATTTTTAGGACAGCAGCATTAACCCATGATTAATTGGAGTGGGGCCTTTAAACCTCAAAATCGAAAGAAGAAACTCTGGGTTGGAGAGCATAATCCTGTATAAATCTCTTTAAAATGCCTCTTACCCATCCTTAACACACACCCAACTTTATCAAACAAAAAAAGGAGCTGGAAGATAAAAAAAGAATTTTTTTAAACTTAAGGTGTCTCCCCTTCCCAAAAATCCCTCTCCTCCCAATGATCCCTCAAAATTTAAAAAAAATTGAAAGAACCATAAGATATCCAAAAGGAGAAGTTTCTGGATTGTCAAAAGCTAAAAGTGCATAAGTTTGTTCCAATTTCGCAAATAATTCTTGAGGAATATCCGAGCATTTATCCGCAAGATTTGATTGAGCGAATGATAAAACTTTGTCAACTTCTCTGAAAAAAAATTAAAAATTATTTTAGAGAAAATTTTTGGGGTTTCTAAAGAATAAGAATTTAAGGTTATTCTACGTGAGGATTCTCCCCCCTTTTTAGCCCTTATCCCAAAAAATTTTTGCTAATTAATTTCATTTTCAGTTAAAGGCAAATATTCGTTGAAGCAGGATGGGTCTAGTAGAGAGAAAAAGTCAAGACGAATTTTCGAAAAAATTTTCTTTGGATCGGTTTAGGGTCCAAAAAATCAGAATCTCGGATAACTCTACCCACCCCTTAATCTCCGAAGGTCCACCCCTTCCCAAAATCCAACCCCTCCTAAGATTCATTGGCCAAAATGAAAGGAAGCTTCTTGAGTTCCACCCATTTCCTACTACCATTTCTCCCCTTTACACCACAAATTCCCTCTAAAACCTTCCCAAAAAATAAGCCTAAAAAATTCCCCCAAGTCCCAATCCCTCCTAAAATTCCCCCAAAAATTAATTTAAAAAAACCTGACTTATTTCTAATTAATTCCACCAATTGTTGCCGCAACAATTTAAATTGAAGTTTTTGATTTGAATTTAATAAATTTGGAGCAATTTCGCCAATCAATCGAATAGCTGTCTCAATATCTCCATTTATTATACAATTATGAATAGCACTTCTTTCATTTAACGTCTCCACATTTTTGGTATTTTCAAGAATTTTTTGATCAGGTAAATCATTCTTCTTAAGTTGATTAGTATCAGATGGAGGAGAAAGTTCAGCGTCTTTGATTAATAAATCGGCTGAAAGAGGAAAATAAAAATTTTAAGAAGATTTCTGAGAAAAGCCCCAAGTCATTCTCTCTCATTTTTCAATCAAACATCAGTCTCTATCTGAGCTAGTTATAAGTAGAGACCGGAACGGGATCCAGACCCAGTCCCGTTTCCCGGTCCTTTTTCCGGCTTTTTTGAAGATGCCGGGATGAAACCGGGATCGGGAATTCCCGGTTCGGGTCCCGGCTGGTTAATTTTCATTTCCCGTTCCCGGCTTTTTTCAAAATTTCAGTCTCTAGTTATAAGACATAACCAAAAATATACCTCTATTTAATATACGATTAAAAAAATTTGGTTGGCTACTGGGTGAGGGCCTAACCCGATAATCATCCGGCTTCCAGAATTCAAGAACACCTCGTTATAGTAAGAGACGATTTTTAATCCCAATGAGGCATCTAAAAATAAGATTTGACGGCCCCAAGACCCCCAAAAAATAATTAAAAATCCAAAAAAATTAAAATTAAACCTGCTTCCTTATATCCACTAAATACCAGATATTCAATAACCAATTCGTGTAATTTTACAGAATTATACTCTTCATTAGCATCACCAAAATGATTGTTAAACCAAGCTTAATAAGAGAAAATACTATAAAATTAATTAAAAAATAATTAAATTGTTTTTTTATATTTTTAAAAATAATACAAATTAAATAAAAAAAATTTTCAACGTTTAAAAAACATTTTATAAATTCTTTTGATGGTTTTTACATCAAAAAACAGTGATAACAAAACAATAGAAAGCAATAGGAGTCGAACCCTCAACAGCTATTAAAAACAATAAATCATTAACCTAATATTAATCAACTTAACCACAAACACTTAACACAGCCCTATTTTTTCCACCAAATACATAGGATTCTAAAGAATAACCCAGTAACTAAAAAAATACTAGACCCCTCAAATTACAAAAAAAATTTCAAAATTAAGAAAATTTTAAAAAATAAAAATTTTAAAAAACATTCAAAATTAAAAAACAATTATTAAAAAACCTACAAGATTCACCACCATCAAAGTCATCATCATTTGAACAAATTAGCGAAGGCAAACAACCAAAAGTTTCGTCACTATCCATTTTTAATTAGCTTCAGAGGAACAAAAAAATTTTCAGAAAATAGAAAATTTGTTTAATAACCCTAAAAATATTTTTAAAAATTGAAAAAAAATTTAAGAATATTTAAATTGATAAAAACAATAAAAAAGAAAAAAAAATTAAAAAAAGATTTATCATTAAAAAATATTTTCAAGCCAAAAATAATGAGCCCATCTTACCGCAAAGCTATAACTTCGTTCAGAATTGTCGAATCCGGGATACTACGGTATGCTGAATCAAACCATACCTGGGCGTCCCGGATTCAAAAATTCCGAAGTTATAGCTCTGTGGTAAGCTGGGCTCGCGGTAAGTTGGAGTGTACCCCCAAAAATAAAATATAAATAAATTTATCAAAAAAATTTTTTTAAGAGAAAAAATAAATTTAAAAATAAAATTAATTTTAAATTATTAAATTAAAAAAATAAAATTAAGTTTGAGACAATTATTTAAAAAAAATAAACTTTTTTTTTCATCTTGTAAGGCCCAATTTCTTCATACAATAAGCTATTCCTTTTTCCTCAAAATCTGCTTTTGTTGCCCATTGCTAAAAAAAATTTTTTTTATTTAATAGGGACAAATTATTAGCCTAAACAAGAAATTCTGGTCCTTTTACTTTACCCTTTCAGAAAGTCCGCAAGTTTAGTCCGCAAGTTTAGTCCGCAAGTCTTATAATTTATTTTTAGAAAAAAAGAGCATAAAGAAAGAAAAAAGATGAAGAGACCCCATCAATCTCAATAGTTAACAGTGTTTAGAAATTTAAAATTTGCTCGTACTTTATTTATTGAACTAGTATGTGTTGCCGCGGATAAGTATGAGCACGAGTATTTGCTTTCCAACACTGGTAGCTGCTACAAACCTGTTGCGGGGTCTCTCCATCAATCTGTAGTTACACGGGTACTCGTACTAAATTGGTAAGAGCTTTCAAACCAGTGTTGCCGCGGATACAAAAAATCTTCGGGTACGGATATGAAAATTTTCTTTGCGGGTATCGGGTACAAAAAATGCCGAGTTTCGGGCGGCAACTCTGTTCCAAACATTAATAGTTACTCGTTAATAATATTTTTACAAAAAAATTTTCTCTAGAAAACCCCCCAAAAATTTTTAATAAAATAACCTCATCATGATCTCGCATCAAATGAGCAAGTACAGCCCCTCCAAGAAATACCAAATGTTTTCGTTTAGGAGGGGCATCAATTCGAATTTTGAATTTCTTAAAATGGTGAAATAAATTATTCAAAAATTAAAAAAAAACCTGAAAAGCTTCCGTATTTCCCTTCAAAATCCTTTCCAAATATAATTGTTTTACTTCACGTTCCAACCGGGAAGGTAAGCCTGGGTACATTGTGGTGCCTCCAGAAAGGATTATACGTTTGTAAAATTCAAGGCGAGTGTCTAAAAAATTTCAGAAAATTTTCAAAAATTTCAGAAATTTTCCAAAAAATTTTCAAAAAATTTTTTCAAAAAAATTTCAAAAAAAAATTTTCATTCCACCCTACCAATATCCGCAGACTGTATAACTTGAAAAAGAAGTTCAGACAGTCCAAGTCTTTCAACATTAGCCAAGTGTGGCTGAAAAAGAATTTCAGGTGCTTCAAACCGTTCAGCACCCAATTTTATATTTCGACCATCTGGAAGCTTAAATTCAATTTATTAGTTAAAACAAAAGAATTTTTAAAAAACCGTATATGTTTCAGTCAAAACTGTTGTTTCTAGGGCAAGTTTTTGTTCCTTCTCTACATCATATCTTAAAAAAAATTTTTTTGATGACTTAAAAAACCTAGAAAATGACTCACGCCACATAACAAAATTTCTCTTTTAATTGCCTAACAGTTTCAAAATCTGCAGAAGAGTTGAAAGCATATCCACGATATTGTAGAAGCTAAAATTTTTTAGAATAATATAAAGGGGTTTTGAAACTCGAAAACAAGTCACAGTTGGTATACATAATGACTCTAGTGGTCATTGTTAGCGTAACGCCCGTAATGCTAAAACGGAGAAATACCAAACCTGAAGACCGTTGAAACAATAAACTATGGAAAAGAAGTTATGTACCAAACCTCCTAACGGGTAAAGATTGTTCAAATATATTTCTATAGTTTGATATTTAGGCTGTTTTTGTTTCAGCCGTTCGTTTGGCTAGACTGATTTACGTTTTAGTATCAGGCATAATATCATTGTCAGTAATTACAAATCTTATTGCCCCATTTCTACACCCCAAAAAGCTCTTGTAACACTAAACAACAGAGATAAAAACCTTAATCAAATGTTTAGTAATATCCCTTCCAGCAACGTCCAATCTCTTTGTAAGATGACTTAAAGCAAATCCTTCAAAAACTGGACAAATATGAGTCACTCCATCACCGCTATCAATAACCACACCAGTGTGGAGCCCTTGAGCGTAAAGAGTTAAAACTGCCTAAAAATTTAGACTTTTAAGAAAAAAATTTTCAATCAAAAAGTAACCTGTATAGCAATAAAAACTGCATGAAAACCATACTGTTCAAACATAACTTCAAACATTTTTTCTCTGTTGCTGTGCGGATTTAGTGGAGGTTCAGTTAGCAGGAGTTTACAATCCTTAAGAAGAAAATTATTTTTGAGTTAGAAAACTAGAAAAAATGAGGTTCAAAAAATTTAAAAGTCAAGCAATACAAACTGACTCACAAAGGACCGAATCCTTTCATTGTGATTCGAAAAGCACTCGGGAAGAAGCCACTCAACCACAACCATTTTATTGGGATATGCTTATTTTAAGGCACAAAAACCCCTTAACGCTACCTTCATAAAAGTCGCTTAGCGTTCTTGAGACAGAAAATAACATTCAAAAGGAGATACAAATACCGTCCGACTTTGCTCTCCTTTTTCTAATTAATTTTCTGTCTCAAGACGCCCACGATTTTTATGTAAGCGTAGCATAACACAAAAAATCATCAAAAAATATTCAAAAAGAAACCTTAGGGTCAATATCCATCTTTTCCGGCCCAAACGTATAATCCCACAAATGTCCCATATCTTCCCAACTTTTAACTATTCCATTACTCATCGGGTAGTTTACATCAAGCAAGTGTCTAGCATCAGTACATTCTTCCCCAACCATTAAATCCTTTTAAAAAAATTTTCAAAAAAATTTTTAATATTTTCAAAAAAACCTTGATTGGCCTATTATTAATTATTTGTTGAGTATTTGAACGAACTAAAGGCCTTCCTACAGCTGAAGGAAAAATAAAATCGGGGAAGTTTGATCCAGCATAGCCACATTTTACAAACTTGAAAAAGAAAAATTTTTTTTTTTGAAAATTAAAAAAAAATTTTTTTCAAACTTACACCTGTCCCGTTATCTACAACAATTACTTTTCTTCCATTTTTGTCCATTTTTTAAATTAAATTAGTTAAAAAAAATTTTTTTTCTAAAATAATAAATTTAATTAAATTTTCCTTTAGTAAATTAGTCAACGCCTCTTTATTTTTTTGTGATTTTTGTAATGATATAAGTAAACAGGTAATTAAATTAATTTTTGAATGACTCATTTTCAGGTTTTAAGTAAAGAATGATTACTCATGGCCCCCCAAAGATGCTCCAAAATTAAAGAAAAAATTTTATTTTTGATGAAAAATTAATAAAACACTAAAAGGGTTAGAGGGTCAGTTGAGTGTGGCCGGTTGAGCATCAACAAGCATCAACAAGCTTTAGCTTTTTTCAGCGTCGATCTTTTTAAAATATGTAAATAAAAATATAATAATAGATTGTTTACTAATCAATTTTTGAAAATAAAAAATTTTTTTTTAAATGTATATTTAATTTTTAAAAAAATAAAAATGTGACAAAATTTTTAAAAATCTCTTTTTAAATAATTTTCACTCAACAAAAAAAAAATTTTTTTGCCCATATTTTTTTTCTTTACTCTTCAGATACACCTAAATATTTGCCTTACAATTGGTTATCAAAGGCAAAAAATAATAATTTTTTCGAAAAAGTAAAGAAAAATGAGGGGGCATAAAACTTGGAATTTCCAAAAAAAAATTTTTAAAAAATTTCAAAAAAAAAATCAAAAAAAATTTTTCAAAAAAATTTCAAAAAAACCTCCTCCTTTAAAATCTATCAAATTTCCAATCCAAAGTTTGTTTTTCTACCAATTTTTGAAATATTCCATCCTTTATATTCATTAAATCATCAAAACAACCCATTTCTGCAACACTTCCTTTATCTAATACAACAATTTGTTCTGCATGTTTTATTGTTGATAAACGATGGGCAATTATTAAAATTGTTTGCCCACTTTTTGATAATACTTCTAATGATTTTCGGACCTTTAAATGAAGAAAAATGAATTTTTGCGGACAATTTCAATTTTTTTTTGCGGGCACTTCCTTATTGTTCGTACCAGGGATCGCGCCGACCCGATTCACGATTCCCGAAAATCGTGAATTCCCGACGATTCTTGGCTCGTGAATTCCCGATTCACGAAAATCGTGAATTCAAAATTTTCGGGAATTCACGATTCCCGAAATTAGGGAATTCGATTTTCTGTCGGCGCGTTCCCTGGTTCGTACATTTTATTTTTAAGGCCATGTTTATTTTCTGCGGACAATTTTTCATAATTTGTGGATTAGTTCACTATAAAAGAGTTATATCTCTTTATCCGCAGAAGTTGTCCGCAAAAATACTTTTTTAATTAAAAAAATACCAAATATTCACTAGTTGCATCTAATGCACTTGTTGCTTCATCCAATATTATAAAACGTGGTTTCTATAAAAATATTAGAAATTATTTACAATTTTATAATTAGTAAAAACCATTATTAATGCACGGGCGAGAGCAATTCTTTGACGTTGACCTTTAAGAAAAATTTTTTTTATTTATACAAATTTTTTTCCTCTTAAGTAAAGTCAGAGCTGCGCCGAAATTTCGATTTTCCAAGATTTTTTTTTGTTTCGACGGAGCTCTCACCTTTCGACAATCTCAGCTCTCACTAAAAGCTTCTTACTTTCCTTTTATAATATAACCAGTCGAATTTCTCTTCCCTACATTATAAAAAAATTTCAAATTTTATACCTCCACTTAACATAGAAGATCCATGTTCTCCAACCATTGTATCAAATCCTTGAGGAAATGAACGAATAAATTCTAAAGAGTTTGAAAGTTTAGCAGCTTTTTCAATCTTAATTAAAAAAAATTTTTTAAATTACAAAAAAATTAAAAAAAAACCTCTTCATCCCCAACTTCTTTACCTTCTGGAACTCCATACAAAATATTTTCTTTTATTGTAGCTGAGAAAAGGACAGGCTCTTGACTTACTACTCCACACATTTTTCGCCACTCTTTTAAAATTAGAAAATTTTTTTATAAAAAAATAACCAAGAAAAACCTGAAGGGTCTATATTTTTCATATCTTGCCCATCAACTAAAATACGTCCTTGAGTTGGGGAATATAGCCTAAAAATTAAAAGAAACTTCTTTTCCCGTCATGCTTCTAAAAGTTTACAATTTTGAAAAATCCGCAATTTTTATCCGCAAGTTTTTTTTATAAAAGAATTACATTTTAATTGTAGTACAGGGCCGTGACCAGGGGGAGAGGAATACACCCCCCCCCTCCCCCAATGGGAAAAAGGGGGCCACCCGAAAAAATACTGTAGTATCCTGTTGTAGTATCCGCAATTTAGGATACGTTTTCCGATTGTTAGATGTAGAAGTAAGCTGCCTAAGTGACCACAAAGGTACGAGTTTTGTGACTCACAAGTTACGTAAAAATTATTTAAAACGTAAAAATCATTTAAAAAATTATCCTTTATGGGAAAATAAATATTCAAACTTGCGAATAAAAATTTGCGGACTTTTCCCCAATTATATTAATAAAAATTTTTTCTAAAATAACCTTAACAATAAATGTGCAATTGTTGATTTTCCACAACCCGAAGATCCAACAATTGCCGTTGTAGAACCAACAGGTATTTTAAATGTTATATCATTAAAAATTGGGTCACGATCAGGATATGAAAATGCAACACTTTCAAAACGTATTCCTTCCTTCAAGTCGGTTAAACAGATACCTCCTATAAGTAAAAAATTTTTTTTTAATATTCGAAAGTCTGACACAGCTAGATCAAAGTTTTATTTTTAATATCCGCAAACACAGTCCGCAAGATGACTTAAAAATTTTCTGTCCTACTCAAAATTCAAACCTACGAATTTGCTGCCATTTTGACGCGCTCAAAGGTTAAGGATTTAAAAATTAGTTCAGTCCCATGATCTCTAAATTTTCCTATTTCTAATATAGGAGCAAGAATTATGGAAAAATTTAGGTAATGATTAGGTTCATTCCTTGCATATTTTACATTCATTTTCTAGGGGTTTGTGGTTACTTTTTAATTATTTAACATTGTTTGGGTCTGAAACATACTACAATTGTGTATGTGAGCATCTTTTGCTTATTAGTACCTTTCTTGGTCAGTTCTACACCAATTTGTAAAATTTGAAGGACCCACAGAACAGACCAAATAAAAGGTGCCAATAAGACAATAGAAGGTTAGAGACCCAGTTGTCCTCAAAAATATTTTTCTAAAATTAAATTTAAAAAAAATATTCCCTACTTACCACTCAAAGGAATTTTTGGTTTTGTATCTCTCAATTCAAAAAGACGTGAAGAAGCTCCCAATCCACGCATAAGTTCGGAATAAAAAGTTCGAATGTTTGAAACATTTGCAGAACAGAGAATTGCATAAATAACAAATGAAGACAAATCGCCATAAGTGAGAAGGCCACAACTTATTAAATGACTTCCATAATAGAGGAGAGAAGAAAGGAAGCCATATCCAACAATGTAATAACTGAAAAAAGGGGATAAGTTTTTGGATGATTTTTGAGGGACGAGAAAAATATGTTTTGGATGGGCAAATAGGAAAAAAACAAGGAGATGCCAGAATTTGTGTTTTAACTTTTTTGTCCATTTAAATTTTGTAGGGTTTGTGGTGATAGGTTGGAATGAGAAAAAAAAGTCGGGTCGAGTTTTAGATTGTGGGTTTTTTAAATTTTCTTTGGATCGTTTCAAATCGAGTTTTGGGTCAGAAAAAGGTTTCGGGTTAAAAAAGACCTAACTTCTGTTTTCGGGTATTCGGTCTATTCCTCGTTAACAATCATTAATAAAAGACAAATTTTTTAGATTAAACAATTAATTTTAAAAGCCCCAAAAAAGCTCAACAAACCCTCCAACAATAAATGCAGTAGCACGTCCTTCTTTTCTTGAAATTTCCCAAATATCAGAAATTTTATTTCTATAAGCTTTCAATTCTTTATTTTCTGCCACAAAAACTCTGACAGTTTTAACATTTGAGAGACGTTCAGTTGCCAACTAAAAAATCTTTTCTTTCAAAAATCTAACAAAAAATTAAAAAAAAAACCTCATTAGTTCCAGCAATTGCTTCTTGCATTTGAGTAGCATAATAACCTATCCATTTACCATAAACCAGGAAAGTTCCAGCGATAAAAGGAATGACAATTAGACCCAAAAGAGAAAGTTCTGGTGAAGTATATACCTGAAAAAAATTTTTCTTTAATTTTTTGAAATAAATCTTATTAACAAAAAATAAAAGGGCATATAGACCTTTATTATTAAAATGAAGAGGATTTTTCAAAAAAATTTTGTCATTTTTTTTTTGATTTTTAAAATCGCGTCAGTCAATGGTTAGTTGGATAGTCATGACCTATAATAGTACACACCCTTCTATAGCCCCCCCCCCCTCCCTCGAAATCCGACTCCTGGATAAATCTTTGATAGTGAGGGAGAACGTTGAATAGACTGGCAGCTTCCCCAAAGGAGTTTGGTGAAGCTTCACCAAAGGAGTTGGACTCCTTCACCAAAGGAGTCCAAAGCTTCACCAAAGGAAAAATTTTTCAAAAAAAAAAGAATTTAGAAAGTCCCCCTTATTCCCTTTTTCAAAATCCTCCCTTTATAAATAAAATAAACCATCATTCCTGCAGTCACAAAAGAAGTGAAGAGTGAACGAATACCATCACCCAAATTTGTAGAAAGAGCATTTCCAACAATATAAGCATCTGAAGATAGTCGACTAACAATTTCCCCAACTTTATTTTTATCAAAAAAAGCCATATCTTGTTGGAGAATATTGCGGAAAACATTTGTACGTAAATCGTTGACTATGAGTTGACCTTTAAATTTTGTTTTTTTTTGGTTAAAAAATTTCTTTCTTCAATAATTGATGAAAAATTGGATTTGATTTCTTAGAAATGACCAAACGGAAGATGAAAACCATGAAGGGAGTCGAACCCATCCCCTTTAGTTAACCTATGTAAACACAGTTGCACTTAACCAAAGACTCATTCGAAACAAAACACAATTTTTCCCGTGCCGAGGTAACTCACGGAACGAGACAAGTTGCGGAACGACAAGTCACGGAATTATTAAATCATGGCACGACTAAATCACGGAATGACCAAAACAACGAATATTTTAAAAATCGGAATTCTTTTTGAAAAATCCGAATATTTAAAAAAAAGAATTTAAAAACAAATTGCTAGTCGTTCCGTGATTTGGAATTCCTCGAGTTAACCCCCACCATCCCAACAAATACTAAAACAAAAAACAAACTTGTTGTATGCATCAAATAAATACGTCCACCAATTGCACATGCCCCAATAGCAAGAATAATACCAATTTTGGGATAAAATGACAGCAGATTGTGTCGAAGATAACGTGCTATTCTTCCAAGAAAATCATCTTCTTTCTCATTTTCTTTCTTTTTTATATCATTTTGTGGAATTATTGAAAATAAATTTAATTCAGTTTTATTTTTTTCTTCTTTTTCTCCCTCAGTTTTTTTGTCTTCTGGTTTTGAAGTGTCAAATTCATCAATAATTTTGCCAAGAATTCGAGGTAATGTTAAAAATAGGCCAGAGCCAATAGATAGAAAGACTAGGCCGGCTAAAAAAATAAAAAAAAATTTTTGGGATAAAATGTCACCCCACACTTTTCAAAAATAATTTTGGGACAAAATGTCCTCCCAACAGATTTTCAAAAAATTTTTGGGATAAAATGACAGCCCAAGAATTTCCAGGAAAGTTTTTAAGACCAAATTCCATCCCAAAAATTCAATTAAAAAATAAATTTTTGGGACAGAATGTCCTCTCAAGAATCTCCAAAAAAGTCTTTGAGACCAAATTCTATCAAAAAATAAATTATTGGGGCCCCGCCGATATTTCCAAAAAAATTTCTTTCCAAAATAAAAATTTCCAAACCTATAATTCTCCATTTGTAAGGCAATGCTAAAACTGCAATTCCTCTTACATCACTAATTTTTAAATCTTTAATAAGTTTTGGTTGTCGTTTAGACTCTCCACTGCTAAAATTTCTTCTCAACGGCCTGAAGAGTAAACGCAATTTTTGTGGTGAAAGAAATTTTGTGGTGAAGAGGTCACTCGTTTCATTTCGTTTAGACAACAAATTTGTTGATATTTTGGTAGAGAAATGTCTAAAAAATTAAAAATAAATTTTTATATGAAAATTAGAAAAAAAAACTAAAATTGGCTTAAAGAGGGACTCTGGGTGAGTAGGGCTCCATATACCTATAACGATTTTATGGGAGCACGGTGAACTGATGGTGAACCTATAGCATAGTTTAAGTTTTGTAACAACTTTTAAACCTAACCTTAATGTTAATAGGGGGTTACCGTCAAAAAATGAACAAAAAATAGCACAGATATTTTCCAGACAAAATATGTCCGCCAAAAGTTTAGCAGACAAAAAATGTCCGCAAATTTCAAAATTTGTCCGCATTTTTAAAAATAACGAGCAAAGGGCCCTATTCTGCCAGTAAAACAACAAATAACCCCACACAGAATGACCCAGAAAATCAGAATATTTAAATTTTTAAAATAAAAACCTTGTATTAGACAGCAATCTCAAATTCGTTGCACCCAAATTTAAAAGGCGTGAAGTTGATGTAGGCACATCACAAATACAACGACGACCAAAAAGTATTAACCATTTCATTTATTCTTTTATTTGTCTCGAGAATATTGCAAAGAATAATTATTGTAAAATTTAAAAAATTAAAAAGTAAAAAAATTTAGAAATTATTTCAAGAAAAAAAAATTTTTTAAGTATTATTTTACGTAGAAAAATAAACATAAAACAAGCAAAATAGTAAAAATAAAAATTACATTTTTTACATATTTTTTCAAATTTAAAAAATATACAAAATTAAGAATCCTTTTAGAGAAAATTAAATTGATAAGACAAATTCTTAGAAAAATAACAAAAAATTCAACTTTTACCAAAAAAATATTTGCGGACAAGTTTTGCGGACAAATATTCCTGCAAAACAAATCATCAGCTTTTACATGATTCTTTACAGAAATCAGAAGCAAATTCTAGGAATTATTTTTTTAGCTAAAACTTTGTCCGCAAAACTTAGTCTGTCCGCAAAAAATTTGCGGACAAACTATAAAATATTCTCTAAAAGGACCCACAAATGCCACAACAAAAAAATACTTAAAAAACAAAAAATAAAATTCAAAAAAATCTTCCAAAAATTGCCAAAGACAATTTGTTTGTTATATTTTGAGCAATACAATAAAATGGAATCGCCGGGAAATTTAATTTATTATTATTTCCTTTTAAAGTTGAAAGAATTTCTGTATCAACCAAACAAGAACTGACAATAAAGAAAGGAAATAAAGCTCCAAAAATACATCCAGAAATTATAAAATTTGAAGAATAATTTGTTGCAATTGTTAAAATTGTGCCAAAACCGAGATGAAAGGGCCAACGACGTTCGATTAGTGCAATACGGGAATTCTGTAAAAATTAAAGAATTTTAGAATAAAAATTGAAATAAGAAAATAATTATTTTTAAAAGGTTTTGGGATTTAAGAGATGTCCGAAAAACAGTAGTAATACCTCATAATCTTGGGGTTTAAAGAAATTATAAAAAAATGGAAGAAAATGGGGGAAAATCTCGTCTTTGAAAAAAAGTCTATTTTTCGATTAAATATGTATTTAAAGTTAGGGAAAATAGAAAGATTAGAAAGAGGAGTTGAAGTTGACAATGGCGGTTGCCATACCAAAACAGAAACCCAAAGGTCGAAAAATGGTGACAGCCAAAAATTGAAGGGTATCGGTTAATAAACGTTCACTAATTAAAATAGACGGATTCTCTTAATATTCATATTTCGGAAAAAAAAACTCAAAATGAGGGCTCAAAGATGCCCTTACTTCTTTCCCTCCCCTTTTAATTACGCCAAAAATTATTTCTTTTAAAAAAATAAAAATACCAAATTAACTCCATTACTCATCCAAATATAGTCAAAACTATACAAAGAATTTAGCAATGCCATATAAACAAATCCAAGACTAAAAATAAAATTTATTTAAAAACTTCTCGCAAAAAATTAAAAAAAAAACCTTGAAGAAATTATAGGCAAATTAATGCTAAAAAACAGCATAGCTTGAAATAAAAAAACCAATTCGACAATAATTGCATGCACAAAATCAGAAGCAGCCCGAGCATAATCTGGAATTTTTTGGCCTGTTTGCCCACGGAAACGGAGTGCTGCACCGGCAACATCGGCAAACCAGAGAATCTGTTTGGACAGGGAAAATTTATTTTTAAGTTTAAAGACAAAAATTAAAAATTTCTAGAAAATTTTTTTGAGCAATTTTTTAATCGGAAAAAAATTTTCTTAACCCAATTTTTGACAGAAAAAATAATTTTCAAAGAAAAACTATCAATTGTGTAAGAGAAAAAGCAGCTAACGGAATTGAACCCATCCAGTCCACTTCCCAAGACTAACGACCTACCGTCATGGCCAAGAAAACAACTTACCATTAGACCAATATTTTAACCTATATTTTTAGGCTTAAAAGAAGAAAAAGAATAAAAACCTAACCAACTAAACGTAAAATAAAAAAATCCCCAAAATTAATTTAAAAAATAACCGAGAGCAGCCGAACAACAATCAATACAGGAATAAGCACAAAAGATCCCAAGCAACTGACAAATGAAGAAAATAGAGTATTTTGCCCAGCAAATTTTACAAAGAAAGCAATTGATAAAACGAGGAGAACTGAGGCAATGTTGGCACAAACGCACTTAAATTAAATAAAATTAAAAAATGGAAGTATAGTAGAAAAATAAAGTCAAACTCAAATTAAGAATAAATCCAAGTTTCCTCAAAAAAATAAAAAAAATTTCCCTTACAGAGAAGGTCAGAAAGGCACGAAAGGCAGCCTTAATGAGCCGACTCGAAAATTAAGACCACTCCAAAAATCAAACTTAAAAATGATCAAAGAACGTTTTCAAGAGTAAATAAGGGAGCTGATTACGAATATGAACTCCGTTTTGGCGTAAAATGAACTCGACCGCTCCAAAATTCGAAAACTTTGAGGTCCTATAACTTTTCGATTTGGGGGTTGGAGCCAAAAAAGCCAAAAATTTGCAATAGGTTATCGACCACGCTCTACACGATGGTGCAATAATTCCAAAATTTTTGGTGGATGTTGGATAGGTTTCCTTGTAAGATAAATCAAATTTTTCCCCTAAATCGTTAAACCAGGATTTTAATAAAATTGGGAACCCAAAAATTTTTTTTAAAGAATTTTAAATAAAAAAAAAACTTAAATAAAAGAAGTAACATACAGAAAAAAATACCCTAATAATACGTTTAGGAGTTGAAACTTTATTTATTTGTTCAGTCTGTGGTGGTTTACTGCAACGCTTTTCGAGTTCTTGTTGTCTGCGTTTTTCAAGTACTGTTTGGAAAGATGTTGTCGATTTTTGTTGTTGTTGTCGTCTATGCTCGGTTACCTTTAAAAAAATTTTTTTAGCTTTTAAACTACACTATAAGCTACACAAAATACACCCAAAATTTAAGGGTAAATTTTTCTAAAATTGCGGACAGATTTTTTGCGGCAAATATTTTTGCGGACAGATGCCAATTTGAAAAAGTGTGGAGCTGTATAAACGATATCCTCAATTTAAAAGACACCACCTCATTATAAGAATACTCTTCCAATCCCGAAGGTATTTACGGGTGAAGAGGACTTCGCCTCCCACCTATTCAGGACTAAACTAAAGCAGACTTCCTCAACCTCATCCAGGCATCGAACCTGAATCTTAGAAACCGAGCTAGATCTGGATCCAGAACTCGATTTTTCCTGGATCCAGAGTCAACATCAAGGCATTTTTCAGCGTTCCTTGATTTTTTCCTTGACTCAAGGTTCTTAATCTGGTCAAGGTCCTCACCTAAAGTCAAGGATAAAGGTGAAAATCTCGATCCCTAGATCTCTAGTAAATCTCTCCAGTTAATTTCAAGGCAAGTGCGTTAATTACAAAATAAACCTCTTCCAATCCCAAGTTACCACCCATTATTTTATTTTAATTTAAAAAAATAAATAAACAATAAATTATTGAATAAATGCATTTTTCTGAAAAATAAATTTATTTAAATAGAAAAAATTTTTATAAAGAAGGGATGAGCGCGGAAAAAATTTTTTCTCATGCCTTTCTAAGAATCTGAAAAAAAAGATTAGAAAATATTTATTCTGTACCTGAATGGGAAAATACTTTAAATTTTGCCGACAGACACTTGCGGACTGAATTTTGCGGACAAAAAAATTTTTGCGGACTAAAATTGCGGACAAAAAAATTTTTGCGGACTAAATTTTGCGTACAAAAAATTTTTTTTGCGGACAAAAAATTTTTTGCGGATTAGACCTGCGGACAAATATCAACGAGTTACTCAAACGGAAAATTAAAATCATTTTCTAAATTGTCAGACAACTTATCAGAAAAGACTACATATTTTAAAAATCAAAGTCATTTTCTGTCTTTTTTCCTACCGTCCAAAAACCAAAAGATTAAAACGGGCAAATAAATAATCAATAAACACTCCTAGTTGAGCAACAAAAATGAGACATTAAATTTGAATGTAAAAATGGAATATGTAAAAATTAAAGGGAAATGGGCAAAAGAAAATAAATGAATTGAATAAAAAGAGATGATTTTTAAAAAATATCAGAAATTCAAAATTGAAGAAAGGAAATCTTTAAATTAACACACTTAAAACAAAGCCTAAATGAACGTAAAAAATTAAAAAAAAAAAGAATAAAAATCATTTGATTAAAATAACACATGAAACTTCCGTGACAGTCTGATAAAAAATTGTCACGACATTTGGACAGGCAATAGACTATACGACAATTGAACACAATACAATTGACAATGTGACAATTGGCTATGCGACAAATAGCCAATTAAAATTGGGTATACGACAATTGGGTATACGACAGTTAGGCTGAAACAGTATTTTATTTGACGAGTTTTCGAAGTTAAAAGGATTGAAAGGAAATAAAAAATCTAATCAAATTAATTTAATTTTATTCAATTAATTTTCCCCTTTAATTGATAAACGCTTTCACACCTTCTTTCACTTTTTAGTTAGTTCCGGCTATTTTTTTTTGATTGACCGCACACAAACAAGCTTTTTCTCTTTAAATATGGGTCATTCTTGGATTTTTAAACTTTTCGTCTCTTTAATTATCATTTTATCAGTATTTATCATTTTATCAAAAAATTGAAAAAAAAATTCTTTTTAATCAACTCCCGTTATTAGCGACCCTCTTAATAACGGAAATTCGATATAGGCGACTTTTCCCTTTAAACTCGGAGAAATTCTGATTTTTATTTTTACTAATTCTGGTTTAATTCTGATTTTTTATTCTGATTTTTTGAATGTCTTTCTTGAGTCGCTTATACCGAGAGTTCACTTTATAGAGTATTTTTTGATTTTTTAAAGAAATGTTCGAAGAATCCTCCTCCAAAACAGTTTTTCTCCTTTCTATAGTTTCCTGTGCTTCTCTAGCCTCCCTCATAATACTTTTACCTATGGCACATTTTTCGATGCAACGACGGCTTTCTTTACTAATTTCTGTTGCTAATGAATGCAAAGTATTTTTTAAGGAAAAAAAATTTTTTTAATTAAATTAAAAATTAAAGTTGGAATCGAAAAATTTATGGAGTGACTTGAACAGAAATAGTTATAAAACAGAAAGATTTCGAAGAGAGACTGGTAATAATAATTATGCAAAGTTTGAACAAGCAGAGAAGGAGAATTTGTGTTGTGCTTGTAAACAAGGCAAGTAGAATAATAAACGTTAAATTCTGATTTTTAATATAAATTCTGGTTGTCATAAATTCTGATTTTCTGATTAGATTTTTCATTCTCTTAAAAAAATATGATATTCTGATTTGGTTGTTCTGTCATTCTGATTTTTAAAATTCTGTTTTCAAAAATTTTAAAATTCTGATTTTTAATTTCTGATTCTGATTTTTAAGATTCTGATTCTGATTTTTAAAATTCTGATATTTTATAAAATTCTGCTTTAATTCTGATTCCTTTTTAAGGCAGCCCCGGACCCCCTGGAAAGGCAGGAAAACCTGGCAGACCAGGAACAGACGGAACACCAGGGAAGTGGGGATGGGGCGGAAGACCTGGGAAATACATTGCAGCTTCAAAGGATGACGCAGCGACAGATTCTTGCCTTAAAGTAAATAAAGTATTTTTGAAAATTTAAAGTCCTTTTTTAGTGTTATCCCGGCATTCCTGGACCTCCCGGGCCTCCAGGCTTAAAAGGGTTGCCGGGCTTGGCTGGAGAGCCTGGAAAACCTGGAAAGAACGGAGTAAGCAGCAAGAATGGATTGACTGGGGCTGCTGGGCAAAGAGGAGAGGTTTAAATTTTTGACCATTTTGTACATTTTTCTCAAACAATTTGTTTCTCTTTATAGATTGGCTTCCCGGGTATTAAGGGCCCACCAGGCGACCCAGGCCGAGTTTTGAACGGTGCCCCTCCAGGACCTCAAGGTGCTATTGGATTACCTGGCCCACGAGGCCCTCCAGGAAAGAGTGGCAAGGACGGAGAATGGGGAATGCCTGGAAGTAAAGGAATGAGAGGTTTAATGGGTCCGAGAGGTGAATTTGGAGTTGTCGGAATGCCTGGGCCGCAAGGATCGCCGGGGGAACCTGGTCCAGCAGGAGGCTGTGGGCATTGTAAACAAGGTGAGGGAAGGAGGGGACTTTAAATGTGGGGGACAGTGTTTGCTGGAATTTGAGTCATGTGAACTTGCCACGACTGAGGCTTCTTTAGACGGGGATTATAAAAGGGGAAAAACTCCTTTTTCCAAAAATTCGTTTTATTGGCCGGATATTGGATAGGAAATTCACAGGGACTAATAGAAGAAAGAACCTATACCCTTCCCAAGGAAGGTATTTTTACCTCAAGGAACTAAGCAGGGATGATTAGAAGTTGCATGGGATTGAGATACTTTGAGAGCATTGGGGAGTTCGCATGGGCTTAGGTTTGGGCTCAATCTTGGCTCCATCCTCATGAAAATCCTTGGGCTCCATCCAATGCTCCATGACTTGGACTACATCCTCCAAACCTCTCACTAAATAAACCTCAATGTTTAAGATTCCTTCTATCAACAACAAACAACCTCAAAATATCATTACTATTCAATACCACCCGCCCCAATAACATCATCTCCTCCACCCCCACCACCAACCCTAATCCCAATAAAACAAGACTTGACCAACTACAATTTAGCAACAGAACAACCCTTATTTAAGCCTATAAAGGACGAAAATAAGGCATTTGGACAAATACAGATAAATAAAATATCATCATTACCATCCTCTTCCTCTTCAATAGCCTCTTCCCCTTCAATACCTATACAAATGTTTCCGCCAAGTTATGAAAAGGAAGAACAAATAAAATTTCAGAAAAAAGGCCCAATTCAACTAGCCACTTTTTTTGGTTATGGAATAGGGGGGAATTATGGAAGGAATGGAAATAATAATGAAAATATACCAAATAAAATTAAATTTGGAAGAGAAGAGGAAAATAGTAGCAACAATAATGATGAATTTATTGATGTTACTAATAATGAAAAAATTGATGAAAAAGAAGAAGGTGTTCTGGTTTAGATAAATGATGAGAAACCTGTTTTAAATAACCAGAATATTTTTAATTCTGGCTTTGTTTTGTGTATAATTTTCTGATTTTAATAGCAGAATATAATAAAGAAAAATGAACAGAAATCAGAATAAGTTCAGAATAAAATAAAAGTAAAATCAGAACAATCCAGAAAAAATCAGAACAAATTTAGAATAAAATCATAACTAGTTCAGAATAAAAATCAGAATAAAATCAGAACAATCCAGAAAAAAATCAGAATAATTTCAGAATAAAATCAGAGTAATTCAAAATGGAATCATACATACATAACAAGATCAGAACAAGTTCAGAATAAATTTAAAATAAAATCAGAACAATTCAGAAAAAATTATAGCAAGATCAGAACGATTTTAGAATAAGATCAGAATAATTTCAAAACAAAATCAGAACAATATTTTCCCAGAACTGCATAATTAAAACAGGACTAAATTTATACTGTTTACTAGATAAAGAAATAAATAATGCGTTTAAAAAATAAATAGTAACACTTGTAGTGATTTAAATAATAAAATCAATCTTATAAAAAAAGTTTTGAATACGGAAAAAATTTTTAAAAAAAATTTAAAAATTGGTTGGTGTTCTTCCTCCCCAGTAAAATCATATCATCACTTACACTTCTTCAATAACTCAAAGCCAACAAAACCATAGTCAAACAAATCGCCATTATACTCCAAGTCATTGTTGCAGTTGAAGTTCCAGCAAATGGAGGCTGAGGGGCGGGGCTTGGAGGAGGAAGAGTTGTAGTAGTGGTTGTTTCAGTTATGGGGGTTGTTGGAGCTTCTGTTGTAGTTGGAACTTCAGGAGTTGTGGGAACTTCAGGGGTTATAGGAGTTGTTTCAGGTGTTGGTGTATTGGTGTTTACCACATCTTGAACTGGTGGACCAATGATGAAATATGAAGTATTCATTGGTTCGGTTGAAGGTGCTTAAATTTTTTAAAAATTTTAGAAAAGGAAATGGAAGAGGCTCTTTCACAAAGGAAGAGTTCCTCAAACTCTCATCCTCAGAGGGAGAGAGAATCCTCTTCCCCAAAGGATCATAAAAGTAATGTGAAGGGAACATATGGGTAATGCGAAGGGGACATAAGTGTAATGTGAAGGGACATGATATGGTGCTTTCTAGATTTCCTGCACTTGAGAGATCTTCTTCTTTCCCCCCCCCCCCCCCCCTGAGCACCTTTCCTTTAATTTTGGCCTTTCTGTTCTTATCCAGTTAAAAAATGTTTTAAATTAAACCTCCAGTAGTGTTTGTAGTTGTTGTTTCTTCAGTTGTTACAGTTGTAGGCATAGGTGTTGTTGACATAGTTAGTTCGCTTTGAGGTACCCCAACATCCATTGTCGTATTTAGAGGGGGTACTGGCATTACAGTATTAGGCCTTTCAGGAGATGGGGTTAAAGATTGAGCCAGTTGACTAAGAACCTCTGAAGGTGTTGTTTGTGTTGTATTTGGTGGAACTGCTAGGTATTTTAAAGATATTTTCTAACAAAGGTAGTATGAAGGGAATATTGGGGGTAGTGTGAACGGAACATTGGGGTAGTATTAAGGGAACATTAGGGGTAGTGCGACGGGAACATTGGGGCAGTACTAAGGGAACGTTGTGAAGGAACATTGGATACTAGAGGAATATTGGGCTAATGCGAAGAGTGTATTCCGTAGTGCGAGGGGAACAACAAAGTAATGCCTGATTACAAGCCCATAACCATTTAAGCCCTTTAACTCCAAATTTCACCAACCTAAATTCGTTTCCGGATTTTCTCCATCACCTTGAGTAAAGACAAAGATTTGTAGAAGAACGATTAGCATAAAACTTTTCATCTAATATTTTTAAAAATTAAAAAAAAACCCCTAAAATTTATATAAAAATTACCTCCAAAATTGTCTAAAATCTAATAAAAAAATTTAAAAGTGCTGTTAAGGAAAGGGAAAGCAATCAAGAGGACGTCCAACTAGCGCAGGATGATGTGGCAAATATGTACATATACAATAGGGGGGAGGATAAGGAAAGAGAGGGGAAATATAGGCTGCGCAAACAGGCCTTGCGCAATGTTAATAAATCCAGAATTTTCTTTTTTTACATTATCCCTCTTATCTCTCCTTTTTCTTTCTCTATAGAGAGGGGATATTGTCAATTCAACATTGCTTAATGGCCACGCTTTTTGATTTTTTATTGATTAAATCAGTTGATTTGGCAATCATGAGTTTTTAAAATTGAGTTGTTTGTTTGTTTGAAGATTTTGAAATTTTAAGTTTTTCTAATTTAAAAAAATTTTTAACTCTAAAAATGAATTAATCCGAATTAAAAATAATTAAATAAACAAGTTATTTATGTAAATGTTTGGGTAAAAGCATGGTTGAAAAAATTTTGGAAAAAGAGGTAATGCGAAGGGAACATAGTAGTGTGAAGGGAACATCTTACAAAAATTTGCTCAAGCTCGAATTTAAACCCTCTACAGGTTTAAAATTAAAACTTAAATCAACTTTTGATTAAAATTTAATAAGAATCGAGCTGGGTTTGGAACAAGGCCTGGGTTCTTCCTGTACCCAGAGTCCAGGCCTAGGTATTTTTTGACCTTCCTGTGTTTTTCCTGGGCTTTTTGTTGGACTACAGGCCCAGGGTCCGGGACTGTTCAATAAATCAAACCCATAGTCCAGGAACAGGCTCAGGCTTTTCAAAAATCTCGAACTCTAATAATAACTTAACTTAAAAGCTCAAACCTTAAAAACTTGTGCTAAACTTTATAACCTCAAACTTAACAAAAATTTTTGTTAATTAAATAATTTATTTATTTTTATATAAATTTTTTATTCTACTAAATTTAAATTTTATAGCAATTAAATATTTAATATTTACAAAAAAAAACTAAAATTTAAAAGAAAAGAAAAAAAAGATTGCGCGACAATTGAATGAGATAAAATGTGTGGAATATTTAATAAAAACACCAAGAAAAAAAAATTATTTGACCAAAATAAATTGCAACAAAACAAAAAATATATAAAAATTATTATTAGGGTTTGAAATTGTTTCCTTAAACCGTAAAAATTTATTTTCCCTCAGAAATCGATCTGCTCCAAAAAAATTGATCAAATCAAGGAAGGGAGCAGCCAGTATACCGCGAGTCCAGTATACCGCCGAGCTATAACTTCGTTCAAAATCGTCGAATCCGGGACGCCCTGGTATGTTTCGATTCAGCACGTCGAGGCGCATCGAACCATACCAAGGCGTCCCGGAACGACAATTTTGAACGAAGTTATAGCTCGGCGGTATACTGGGCTCGCGGTATAACGGGGTGTACCCCCCAGGAATGATTAGTCAAAAAAATCGGAAATATACAGGGATATCTTTTACTAACTATCAGTGATGGAAAATTCCAAAATTTCTCTGGAGCCGGTTCCGGAACTGCTTTTTTGAATTTCTTCGGGTCCAGTTCCGAAATTGGAACCTTTCCATCCTTTACTAACAATAATTATTTGATATTGAGGAATAGAACCATTAAGGCTCAGACCAGAAAAATTTAAAAAGTTTATGAACAATATGTTCCGTTCACCCTATGATAGAGTGAAGGGAACATTATTTTTCGGTCATACATTAAAAATTACAAGTCGATAAGTGCCATAAATCGTTATTTTTTTTCACTTATCGACCTATAATTTTTTAATAAGCGAACAGGCATTAATCCATTTAGTTATAAAAAGTATAGCGCCTAAGATAGCTTCCGAATGATATAAGATTCATTCAAATTGAATTAAGCTTTAAAAAGCTATAGCCGATCAAAACCCTAAAAACCCTAATAATAATTAAAATTAAAAATACATATATAATAAATTTATTTAAATTTTGCCATTATAGGCGAAGGGAATGGACCTTGAATTTCCTCCTCATTTAAAAGCAAAGTTTTCCCATTTTGACCATTATGCTCTCTAAAAATAAATTTTGAAATTTTAATTTAATTTAAATATTTATTTACCTAAACCATTGGGCTAATTTATTAAAATTTTTCTGTATCCAGCGTGTATTGGTTTGAAGAACTTCCAAACGTTGTTTAAATACATCCAGATTTCTTTAAATAATAATTAAATTAATTTAAAAAAAGATGAAAAAATTTTGGAATTTTTTTTGAAAAAAAAATTTGTTTGGAAAATTTTTTTTAATTCCAAAAAAAAATTTTTCCCAAATGTTGTCCAAAAAATTTTAGAAATTTTTCAAAAAAAATTTTTTTGGGCTTAAAATTTTCCCTAAAAATTTTTTGGTAAATTTTTAAAAATCAAAAAAAAATTTTTTTTATTTTCCCACTTTGTAGTTTTCTGATTTTCACGAAGAAAGTTTTCTACTTGATCAATAACTCTTTGAGATTTGCCTACAATTGAAGAAGAAATAATTGAACGTAATAAAGTTTGTTGGTCTTTAAAGCTTTAAAAAAATTAATTTTTAAATAAATTCCCTCTCTTTTCTTACTCCTGATAAATTCTTGGCCATCTATCAATAAAAAAATCTAAAATTATTTTCTTTCCAATAATTCTACTTCCAACATGTGTAAATACTGAAGGTTTGTCTTGTAAACGGATAATTGTACTGTTAACATCACTGGCCATTGTAAGAAGCCTTAAAAATAAATTTTAAAATTTTTTGAGAGGATGAGAAGCAGGGTTGAGGGTCTGGTCCGGTCCGGTCCGACGGATCGAGTCGGGCATCGAATTTTGGCCCGAAAAAGACTCGGTCGGGCCGGCCTAAAATAAAAATTAAGCCCGAAAAAAATGACTCGAATGTAGGCCCGACTCGAATACCTCAACCCTAATGAGAAGAAGTTTGACTAAATTGACACGGAACGGGCCAACTAAGTCTGAGTGAAAGCTAACGTTAAACAATTAGCCTTGATCCCATCAAAGTAAATCTTATATCATTCGAAAGCCAACAATATAGGCGGACTTTTTTTTTCAAATTTGAGGAAAAAGTTATGAACCGATGTTTTTAGAGGCGGAAAGGCTTTATTTTTCTTACTTTTTTCCTCCTCCTTTTTTGACTAAAAAAATATTTCAAAATATTTTTAAATCTAAAATGATGTTTTGAGAGGATGAGAAGAAGTTGATTAAATTTCCATGGAACGGCCTCACCTACTAAGCTCTCACTTATTCCGATTTGAACCTTCATTCTTACTAAATCTCCCTTCATAAATTTCAATAAAAATATTTTTTTTTAATTTTACATTTTTAAAGTATGTGTATCTCTAGAACATGCCAAGGCAACAAGTAAACGTTCCTTTTCTACTTGAACTATTTCATTTCTAAATAATTCCAAAATTAAATTCCAATCTTGTTCCGTTCCATAATGAACACCTTCACAATATGCTAGAGTTCGGAAAGGTACAGGGATTTTGGAACATTGACTAGCCATTTTTCTTCCTGGTTTATGTGGTAAAGAAGCTGGTCTAAAGAAGAAAATAGAAAAAAATTTGAGTTTAAATTATAACTAAATAATTAAAATCCCTACCCTATCCCACCTTTTCTATCACATCTTTTCTATCCTATCACATATTTGACTGAAATTTAGTAAAGGGCCTGCTCCGGAACAAGTCGAATTATAAGTCACTCGATTCAACTCGGTGATCGGAGTCTTCTTATCCAACCTTCTATCCAAATCTTAATCTTATCCCAGCTTACCCCCAAAATCTCTTGACCTATTCTCAAATATCCCCAATCCCTCACCTATTTCAAATTGTTTTGGCACCGATTTGAATTTTCTAAACACAACCCACACCCAATATCTATCACAATCCCTCAAATATCCCGTCATGAAATAAAAAATCTTCACCCTGAATTATTCCCATTATTTTCTGTTGTAATAAAATCTGTACACGAATCCACAAATTGACGTCGATAAATATTAAGAATAGCGTTTATGCAACGCGAATCTCTTAAAGTACACATTCTTTGAATTATTCGTTGACGAAGCAAACTTTAAAAAAATTAAAAAATTTTAATAATTAATTCAACCAATTTACTCATTAAAAAAATGTTTTTCTCCATCTCCAGGTTCCCAATCTCCAAGTTTATCCAATTCGCGTTCAAAAATGTCACCAATTAATAATTTAATATAAGCCTATTAATAAAAATTAATTTTAAAGAATTTTTTAGTTTTAATTTTTGAATCAGAATTAGTTTAAAAATGTTATCCTAGCTTTCAGCCATGGTCTGTTTGCGAGCCCGATTTCCCTTCCTCACCTGACAGATCCCAATTTCCCTTGTTCACTTGACAACGAATTTTTAGGCAGTCACCGACGACTCCGATTCTCGACAGTTCCCCGACTCCGATCCCCGACAGTTCATCCTTCCCCTGACATCCCCATTCCTTGAGAAAATTCTACCAGACGGATCTGAGATATTTCCTTAGTTTCAGCAAGTTCACAAGATTCCCAAAAAAATTTTCTCAAGAAAATTTTTATTTTAATTTTTTTACCCTCAAATCCTCAGTTTCTGGTTCATCATCAAAATAACTTTGTATTACATTAAAACCAGTTAAAGCAATTTCCCATGGTGGGTATTCCTCTTCTTTTGCCAAATATTGTGTTAAATTTAAAGTATCCTTTTTAAAAAATAATTATTTAAATAATTTTAAACAATCCTTACTTCATAAGGCAAATAACCACCCTCAGCAAGTGTAAATGCATCATCAATTATACGTACACGGCTACCCATTGAAAGTTTCTATAATTTGAAACGGATAAAATAACAAATAAAAAAAGTCTATAGCATTCCGACCAATTAATTGAACAACTAATTGTTTCAATAAATCCAATTAATTTTTCCAATTAATTTTTCAAGGTTTTCTCAACCCACCAATAAGACAAATTGTTTTCTTAACCTCACTATTTTTTCAACCTAAGCAACAATTAATTGTTCGCTATCTTCCTAAACCCCATAAAAAGCAGATTTATTGTTCACAGTTTCAACTGACTCCCCATGAGAAAATTTTTTTTAACCTAACTGTTTTGTCAACCTCATTAAACCAATTAATTGTTCACTGTCTCTTCCAACTTCCAATAAAAACCCCCAATTAATTGTTCACTGTCTCTTCCTAACACCCAATAAAAAACCCCCCAATTAATTGTTCACTGTCTCTTCCTAACACCCAATAAAAACCCCCCAATAATTGTTCACTGTCTCTTCCAACTCCCAATAAAACCCCTCTCTCCCCCCCCAATTATTCACCGTATGGTTATCAAATAATTGCTGTCGAATTTGTTCCATTTCATCAGGAGCATATTGCACTCTATAAAATCCTTGAGAACGTATATTTAAAACAATTACATCCCCAGCACTCGTTTCCAATTCTGTTGAGTCCTTTAACCAAAGCATGGGTTGATCTGTTCCATTAATACTCCACCAAATAGGGATATCCCATTTAAATTCTTCTTCCTCCTCATTTTTCTTTTCATCGTCTTGTTTTTCTACTTTAAAAACAAAATTTTTTATGTTTTAGAAAATTTTCAAGAATTGGGCGTTTTGCCCAAATAGCATTTTATATCTTTTAAGTCTTTAATTTGCTCAAGTTTAACTTAAAAATTAAAAGTATAAACTTAAGAACTAGAATTAAAGATTAAGATTACAACTTAAAAGATTAAAACTTAAAAACTTAAGTTCGAACTGTGAAACATGAATTAAAACAAAAACATTATTAAAACCTAAGCTTGAACTTAAAATCTTGAATTAAAACAGAAACATTATTAAAACTTAAGTTTAAACTTAAAAACTTGAATTAAAACAAAAACATTATTAAAACTTAAGTTTAAACTTAAAAACTTGAATTAAAACAAAAACATTATTAAAACTTAAGTTTAAACTTAAAAACTTGAATTAAAACAAAAACATTATTAAAACTTAAGTCGAACTTAAAAACTTGAATTAAAACAAAAACATTATTAAAACTTAAGTTCGAACTTAAAACTTTATTTAAATTTTAAGAATGAACTTAAAAACTTGAGTTAACCTTTATAAGCTAATAAGCTATTTTATATAAGCTATTTTAGAGAAAATACGGTATATGTACAAAAAATAAAATTAGGTAAGGGTTTGACTAAAGGTTGACTAAACTAAACTAAACTAAACTAAGTTGACTAAACTAAAGGTTTGACTAAAACTTACCAGAATTTTCTATTAACTTTGACGACGATTCAAGTTTCACATTTCCAACTTGTTTTTGTTTAACAATTAAACTTGTTTTGTTTAAATTAAAGTTTGTTGTTGTTAAATTGTTTGGATTATTTTGTAGATTCTTGATGAATGTATTGTTGATGTTTTTGTCTATTTTTACCCCTTTTTCATCTATACTGTAGTCACCAACTATATGGTCTAAACGAAAACGTTGTTGAGTTAACAAAACTTTGTTGGCAGAAATTCGTTTTACCTTAAAAATAAATTTTTATATTTTTTCTTTAAATTTATTTTCTGTTAAATTATAAAACTTGCTTGTACAACAGGGAATCCAGTTTGTTCTGTCCAATATTTTGCAAAATTTTTGACATTAAAAGGTTGCCCTTCGCTATCGAGTAAATGCTGGGGAACTGCTTCTGTTAATGCATCCCAGAGGTCGGAGTGTTCGGCGTTATGGTATTTGAAACGGTTTAGGTAGATCTTAGAGAAAATTTATTAGATAGATTAGAATTTATTTTACCTAAAATTAGTCCTGAATTTTATAATAAAAATAACGACAAGTACCGATGAACTCCAAAATCTTATCGGTCGGTATTACGTACAATTCCGATACGGAATACAGATAAATACCAAAAAATAACGTCAGTAGAACGGCACCGATCGGACACTACCTAAAATCCTGTTATGGCAGAATCCCAATCCAAACTAATTTATTATCCTAAAGACAATGATAAAGGAGTACCCCAGAAATGAGATAAGATTTAAAATCTCAAGTCTTACATTTAGTCCACTTTTAAAGCTTTCTTCGCCCATCACAGATCTTATCATCCTCAAAACGCTTGCACCTTTGCTATAAGTTATTGAATCAAAAGCTTCGCTAACATCCTCAGCCTTTCGAATTTCAAAGAATAAAGGATGGGATGTTGCACGAGAATCGCGGTCAAAAGCAGAGTCTAAAAAAAAAAATTTAATTTTAAAATTTAAAAAACCTAATGCTTCAATAATAAAATAATCACGCATTCTAAAGCCTCCGTTGCTGATAGCATCTGTGCCCAAATATTCCTTAAAAAAATTATTTCTTCTAATTTTCTTGGGAGAAACGAACCATCAATGTAGCAAAACCCTCATTAAGCCATAAATCACTCCACCAACGCATAGTAACCAAATTACCAAACCATTGATGAGCTAATTCGTGAGCGACAACTGAGGCTACAGCCATCTTTTGTTGAGCGGTGTATAACTCTGGGCTGTATAGAAGATATTTTTCGCGGTAAGTGACCTTAAATTGAGAGGAGGTTTAAAAATAATTTTAAAAATATGCCCACCAATCCCCAATTTTCCATCGCTCCCGCAGCAAAATCAGGAAAGGCCATCATATCTTGTTTTGGAAGGGGAAACTCGATACCATAATAATCTTCATAAAATTCCAACACACGAATTCCGGCCTGTAAAGCATAAGAAGTAAAGTTTACAGCATCCTGACGTGCCCAGATACGAAACTTTAAAAAATTTAAATTTTCAAAAAAAATTAAAAATAAGCAGCAGAACTCGAATTCCACGTTTTGTATATCCCTCAACATAATCAAAGTCAGATACTACCAAAGCCAACAAATACGAAGACATTGGAAGGGTCTCATCAAAATCGGTTTGAATCCATTCTTCATTGTCCGTAGCCACTCCGTCACGAATTTCTTTTGCATTGCTAACAGCTCTAGAGCCAAAAGGGTGGATAATGTTGAGTCGATAAATAGCTTTAAAATGTGGCTCATCAAAGCAAGGCACCTATAAAGAATTTTTTTTCCACCCTTGACAATTTCTTATATCCGTACCATTCTTCTCGCATCCGTGGGCTCCATTTGAGTAACTGCCGCACATTTATGTTCACCAGCCAGAGTTGTGTATGTTGTCAGATAGAGGCCAGAGAGTTTGGAGGCTATTGGTCCCGTGTAGGGAATCTGATAAAAATATTAAAAATATTATTTAGATCGAGTAATTAAAGCGAAATACTCGAAAGAGGTACTGCTCGTCTTTCTCCAATGTTCCGTCCAACTCAAAAAAGACCTAAAAAAATTTTATATTTTTATTAAAATTATTTTAAAGCAAAAAAACCTTCTCTCTAGCTTCATCAACTTTGACTTCAACAACTTTAGGAACCGATTTTGACATGTTTTGATTACTCTGATCCACTCGATTCAACTGATACTTTTCAAGATTAACCCGATCAAAAGAAAGCTTTAAAGCATTTAATTCTATTCGATGTGTGCTTTGTTCTACACGGAACTTCATCAGTAAATCCCCATTAAAAGTCAAATTGTTTTCGTCAGGAATTTGGGCACCAAAGCCAGGAACAAATATTTTCATTGTTAAGTTATACCAAATTGGGTAAAGCTGAAAGTTTAAAAATTTTATTTTTAGAAATTTAAATAATTTTTTACCTCCCCAGAAAGTCGTAATTCATCAGCTCCAGGCTCCTCAGCGGTCGTACTAACACTGCTCTCTTGCTCATCCTCTTTATCTTCCTCCTCTAAAGTTTCATTGTTGGAAGTTGCTGGAGCGACCAATGATTTGCCGGGAACACGAAAGCGATTGCTTTAAAATAATAAGAATATATTAGTCCGTTCTGAAAAATTTTGAAAAAAAAATCAGAAATTCTGAAAAAAATTCTAAAAAAATTCTGAAAAAATTCTGAAAAAAATTCTGAAAAAAAAAAAAATTCTGAAAAAATTCTGAAAAAAAATTCTGAAAAAAAAATTCTGAATTTTTTCAGAAAAAAATTCGAAAAAAAAATTCTGAATTTTTTCAGAAAAAATTCGAAAAAAAATTCTGAATTTTTTCAGAAAAAAATTCTGAAAAAATTCTGAAAAAAATTCTGAAAAAAAAATTCTGAAAAAATTCTGAAAAAAAAATTCTGAATTTTTTCAGAATAATAAGAATATATTAGTCCGTTATTAAATTCTGAAAAAAAAATTCTGAAAAAATTTTTATATAAAAATTCTATGAAAATTTTCTGAAAAAAAAAACTTCAAAAATAAATTCTGAAAAAAACTAACATATCCGTCGCCCTTTCATGTTGTACTCTTCCAACAAGTTTTGCAACTTCAGGCAATTTTGTCGATATAATTCCATCAAATGATTTACTTTCATTAATATTACTGTCATCATCAGCAATCCTTCCTTCAATATATTCTCTCAACAAAACATCTCGAGTAAGTATAAATGTGAAGAGAATAGCAAGTAAGAGGACGGAGAGAAAAGCAATTAGCGTTAAAAGAATCTAACAAAAATTTTTTAAAATTTTTTAAAATCTCCTTAGTTCCTCTACTACCTGTGTTCTAGAAACAAGAAAAGAAGATTTTGAACTAGTTGGTGGACAAACAGTAGATAGTCGAGAACGTCGTGATGATCCTGTCGATGGTGGTGGGGGTGGAGGTTTTGTAGGTGGAGTAGGTGAAGGAATTGATGAAACTGAAGAAGGCATCTATAAAAATAATTAAATGAAAATTAAAATTTAATTTAATTTAACAAGTTTAAAATTTTTAAACGTGCGGAAAGAATGTTGGATTGGAAGTAAAAATATATTTTCTCGATTAATTCCCCTGGGGAATTATTTTTCCAACCCTTCCTTGGCATAGGGAATTAATTGAGGAAGGGGAATTATTCGAGTTTTGGCATTTGAACGTGCAGTAGGGTATTTGGGGTGGGGAATTATTGTTTCAACCCAACTCTAGCATGAGGTATTAATCGAGAGGGGGAATAATTCGAGGGAGGGGAATTAAATTAAATATACTATTCATGTTTCCCGCGAAATATTAAAAAATATTTAGAATTTTCCGGAAACAAAAATATTTATAAACACTAGAAACTTATTCAAAATATTTACAGAAATTCCGTAAACATTTACAAATATTTAAAACATTTCCGGAAAAATATTCAAATCATTTTTACAATCTTCCGGAAACAAATAAATATATTTAAAATTCCGGAAACATTCAGAATATGTACAATATTTCCGGAAAAATATTCAAATAATTATTACACTTTTCCGGAAAAAATCAAAAATATTTACAATTCCGGAAAAATTATTAAAAAATATATTTACAATTTTCCGGAAACAAATACATACATAGAATACATATTTACAATTCCGGAGACATTAAAATACAAATTCCGGAAACATTCAGAATATTTACAACGTTTCCGGAAAAATATTAAAATCATTTTTACAATTTTCCGGAAACAAACATTAAATATTTACAATTCCGGAAAAATAATCTAGTTGCTTTTACAATTTTCCGGAAACAAATAAATAGAATATTTAGAATTCCGGAGAGATAAAATAAAAATTCCGGAAGCATTCACAATATTTACAACATTTCCGGAAAAATATTGAAATATTCTTACAATTTTCCGGAAACAAACATTAAATATTTACAATTCCGGAAACATTAAAAATATTCACAACATTTCCGGAAATATTCACAAAACTCCAAACATCCGGAAAAACTCTCAGTTAAATATATATTTAACATTTTCCGGAAACAATCAGAATATTAAATAAATTCTGGAAACATTCCCAGAATATTTTACAACTTCCGGAAAATCTTCAAAACATTTTCAATTATCCGGAAATTTTACAAATAAATTTAGAATCTTAACGGAAACATTCTAAAAACATATTTAAAAATAATTAAGCTCTGGACAACGTTTAAAAGTTATTTAATCAAAAAAATTAAATGACGGCGATTTTAAAAATAAAAATAAAATAGTATATAGTCACCAATTTACTATTTAACCCAGAATGATCAAAAAAAGGAAAAGTGGATAATCAAAAAAAAATTTTTAAAGGAGAAAAAGTACATACTTTTTAGTTACTTTTTAGTCACTAAAATTCAGTGTTTACTAAAAAAAATGACAAGGAAAGGAAGCAATTTAAAGTGAACAACTTCTGAATTTGTAATTTTTACATAATTTAAAGGAAAAATGGACAACTTTTGCATAATAAGATTTCCAATTTTAAAGTTACCAAAAAATATTTTTTAAGGAAACTTTTACTTACTTTTGCCAAAATTATCATAATAAATACAACGGAACTTGAGAATTTGATAAAATATAGTTTAATAAAAAGTCGAAAAAAAAATTTTTTTCTTGTGGATTAAAAATAAAAATATAGTTATGATTGAGTAAATTTACGGATAAAATGAAGGGAATAAAAAATAAAATATAAATGTATTTATTGGCAAAAATAAGCATCCCGAACAAGCGGTTAGTTAAGAGAGCCGTCGCGTGGTACGGGAGGGAGGGAAAGGATGAAAGGAGAAAAGAAAGGATATAAAATAATAATATATTTAAATTGAAAATAAGGGGATAAAATAATTCTAAAGATGATTAAAATGAAGAAAAGATGTTTTTTAAGTTTTTAAGACTATTTAATGACCGAAAATGAAAGGAAAATAAAAATAAAGGAAATTACCCACGGATGTGGATATTAGTGGATACACACGTATGGATGGGGGCCCGGTCCAGTCCGAAAAACCGAGTTGGGCATCGAATTTTGGCCCGAAAAAATGACTCGAACGTCGGTCCGACTCGAAAACCCCAACCCTAATTACACGTATGCCTAAGAGAAATTAAGGAGGGGGTGAGGGAGAGATTGAGACACTTTAGAAGGGGCTGGTGGAGGGGATGAAGACATTTAGGAGGGAATAGAGGAGTTAGTCGGACACTCACCATAAAATGCAGGAGATACAGGTCATATATGGAGCCAATTGTGGAGGGAGATGTTACCTTGTTAAGGGACCCCTTACTAATACATATACTACAATTTTTCAGTCATAAGAGGGTATCTAAAAATAAGGCTCGACTTTACTATTAGTAACCTCTTGAAGAGATTTTTAAGAAAAATTTAAAAAATCTAAAGACTCTAAAAATATAATTTATAAAGTAAAATAAATAGTAGAAAGTTGAGGAGGGTGGTTAATGAAGTTTTAAATAAATTCTCAAGGGAAGGGGTAGTTGAGGAGAGAGATAAAACGAGCATATAAATTGTGCTGTTTTTTTTAACTTTCAAGGCTTAAAATGGAAATTCTCAAAAAATTAAATTAAGTTTGTTTAAGAAAAAAAATCAAAATTCAAGAAAAAATCAATTTAAAAAATTTAAAAGTTTTGGGTGAAATACTGAAAAGATCTGAAAAAAAATTTTTTAAATAAATTAGAGAATAATATATATTTAAAAAAATATTAAAAATAAAGAATCTGTCAAATGTGACAAAAAAATCGGATAAAAATGTTTTTTAGTTGAAAAAATTCCCCTCCCCCCCATATTTAATATTTAATTCATGTGAGCAAAATATGTACTAATACATATACCTATTTATTTTCTAGTCCCTCTATCAAATTATGTTTTTAATTGTTTTGATTTATTTTTTAAATGTAAGGACACAGGAATTTTTTCTATACTAAATTTTGGTATAAAAAATTAAAAAAAAATCCTCTTAGAATCTATTCAAAAAAGTAGGATAAGACTATCCCCATATCAAGCCTTAATTTTTTTAAAAACAAAAAATAATCGGAAGGTCTAAAATACTAAAAAAATTAAAAAAAAAAATTTTTTTTTGAAAAAACTTCTGAAATGAATTAAAAATACTTTAAAATAGGGTAGCAATCTGACCCCCGACCTGAACCTCCGAACTCTACCCCGACAAATCTCGATCCCCGAGACAAAACACACACCTCGAAGTGTTAAAGTTACTATACCCTACTTTAAAATTAAAATTTGAGGGTTAGTGTAGGAATTATAGTTTATTTAAAAAGTCCTATAAAAAATAATTCTTTTTTAACATTAAAAACACAAGTTTAAACGATTTTTTAACTAAGCTGACAACAATAAAGGGAGGACTAAAATTAAAGCAATTTTGATTAAAAAAAAATATTTTTTTTGCAAAATTATCGAAATTATAATTAAAATTTTACTTAAATTTTTGCAGCAAAATATTTTTAAACCCAACTAATTTTTCTACTTTTGTTATCTACAATTTTTGGAATTTTTTTTTAATTAAAATTAAATATTTATTTAAATAATCTCAACAAAAAATCGTTCTATTTATTGTGTTTATGTGTTGGTAGTCCTTATCATTTTTTTTTTTAAATTCCTTTTCTTTTCAATTTTTCTTTAAAAATTTTTTATTTTATATTAAAAAAAAGAGAGGACCTTTCACACTTTTTAACAAAAAATTCCCTTTTATTTTATCTTTTTTTGTTTGTCTTTTTAAAAATTTCAAAAATTCAAAAAAAATTGTTGAAATTATTTTTAAAAAAAGTTTAGATAAAAAAATTCCCTAAGAAAAGGATCAAAAATATCTAAAAAAATCTCCCCACTCAGATCAATTACACCAAAGATTGAGAGTCAAAAAAAATTTAAACATGAAAATTTAGGGTAGTTGAGTAATCCTACCAATCTTTAAACGGTAAGCCTGGTTTTCAGTTAACCCTTAGTAAAAATAACAAAAATTTCGATTTCAAAAAATTAAAAAAAAATTTCAAAAAAATTTTGTCCGCAAATTTTTTGCGGACAAAATTTTTTTGTCCGCAAATTTTTTGCGGACAAAATTTTGTTTTTAAAAATAACTCCTCTTTATTTTTTTAACCACCCCAATAAAACCCTCAAAAATTAAAAAAAAACTCACATTTTGTCTCACTCCTTGTTTGTTGTTAACAACCAAATCCCTCATTGGAATTGATGACAAAAACATTTTTGGGGGCATTTTAGGCCTATTTTCTTCTTCCATTGTTGTTTCCAAGTCAATATTAAATTCAAAATTTTCTTCTTTTTCTTCTTCTTCTTCAATAGTAAATGGTTCTAATAAATAATCTTCATTTTGTTGCAAACTAGCTACTTGTGATAAAGACAATGTTATTGTACTTGTTGGGGAGGAAGGGGAGGAAGAAGAAGAAAATGATTGGGATGGGAGTTGACTTGTACTAGTAATAGTTGACTGTGAGTGAGCGGATATTTTTTGTTTTTGCTTTGTTTCTTTTGTTTTGGAGGGAAATGGAACAAGCTTAAAAATAAAAAGAGAATTATTAAAATTTTAAATTGTCCGCAAATTCTATGTTTGTCCGCAAATTTTGTCCGCAAATTTTTTGCGGACAAAAAAATTTTTTTATTTTATTAAAAAATTGTCAGACCTCTAT
Source organism: Meloidogyne incognita (assembly GCA_036172945.1). Taxonomy (NCBI): domain Eukaryota; kingdom Metazoa; phylum Nematoda; class Chromadorea; order Rhabditida; family Meloidogynidae; genus Meloidogyne; species Meloidogyne incognita. The sequence continues at coordinate 3,814,075 of JARQAC010000023.1, forward strand.
ATAAGATACACCCACTATTAGATACTCTCTATTTAAGAAACCCACTCCAAAGCGATACCCTCTATTTAAGACACACCTCCTTATAATACACACTCAATACTAGGGGTATACCTCAATTTAAGAGACGTCTTTGACAAGAGACTGGATACTCTCTATTTAAGATACAACTCATTATAAGAGACGCTTTTTCAGTTCCTAAGGTGTAGCATATATGGAAGTCTACTTAACCTAGAATTCTCTATTTATTTTTTATTCCCAAAAAATTAACTTAAAAATTCCCCCCTTTTTATCAATTTTTGCAACAATTTAAAGAAGCAAAATTAATTAAAAGAAAATTCAGAAAAAACGCCTATTTAGAGCAAAACACATAAAATAAAAAAATTTTTTCTTATCATTAAAATGCGCAAAGATTAAAAAAGGGAGGAGGGGTAAATTTAATGTATTAAATTACAAAGATTATTGGCCAAGAAAAAAGTGGGTATCCTCAAAAAGTATTTTTTAAAAAAGTTTAAAAAAAGGAGAGAGGGGGGTGAGATCCGATTTTTAAATATAAATCGGATCTCACTATAAGAGACCCCCTTTGGAAATGAAAAAAATCGTATCTTATAATGGGGTATATTAGATAGAGGGGTATCAATGAGGCAACTCCCTTCCCCCTCATAAAGCCCCCCCCCTCCCCACTCATGCCCAAAGTCTATTAAATAGAGGGGTACCTAATATTGGGTGTATCTTATATAGAGGTCCTACTATTTACAACATAAAAATTCAAAAATATTTTTAAAAAAGTTGGGTGCAAATTTTAAACCCAAAAATTAATTTTAAAAATATTTTTTGATCTAAATAAATATTGCCGTCAAAACGTCTGTTGAAAAAGAATTCGTCGTCTCCACACAAATTATTAAATTAATAAATCAAAAAGGAAAATGTGTTAAAAGATAGGTCAGGTTAAAAAGAGGGAGAAAATAAATAGATCATGCAAGTAGCACATGAACCAGACTGACAATAAATATAAAATATAATTTTGTCCGCAAAAAATTTGCGGACGAAAAAAATTTTTGCGGACAAAAAAATTTGCGGACAATCCGCAATTTTTAATTTAAATTTATTTTCTTTAATTTTCTGCAAAAAATGGACTTAAATTAAGAAATATATATAGTTAGTTAGTGTTTAACAATAAACAAATTTTATATAATTTCTACTTTTTTACAGCGTCATTGTTCGCTAAATATTCTACAAAACTTTAAAATTCAGTTTAATTATGTATAGAAAATTTTCAGAAAAAATATTTTTGAGTTCTCAAAATTATTTTAAAGTTTCTGAACACTTTTCTAAAAGCTTATTCCCTCAAACTCATTTTTTGAAAAAAAAATATTTGCGGACGTCCGCAAATATTTTTTTGTCCGCATTTTTTGTCCGCAAATTTTTTGCGGACAAAATTTTTTGTAAATATTTTATTTCTTTTTCTCTTTTTATTTTCTCCGATGACCCGAATATCACAAAGTAATTAATATGATGAAAGCGTGAAAATATTTTTGAGGACAACAATGAAATGAAAAAAAGTCATACGGAAATTAAATGAATGACCAAATAAAACTCGAGAGAGAGGGGTTAAATAGTAAAGGGTTTGCACCATTTAATTAAATAAAATGTTCTGCTATTTTTCATTGAAATTTAAACAGTTTCATGGAAATTAATTTGAAAATATATATTTTTGGATTTTTAAAGAGACAAGTTTAACGGAATGATCCTTTTGGTGGGTGTCTTAAGACCTAAAAATAAGTCTGATGAACCTTGGGATAATTTGGAGATGTGATAGTATGGAGGGTAAGGAGGGATGATTTTGTTAATTCAAGGCAAAATAGAGTCGAACATCATTATAGGATAATCCTTTGGGCAAAAAAGTGCGTCTAAATATTTGCGGACAGTCCGCAAATTTTTGCGGACTGTCCGCAAAAATTTTTTTTTCTGTAATGGAGGGAGGGGTTGTTAGGCACCACTACCAATCAAATTAAGAAAGAATAAAAAAATATAAAAAAAAAGAAAGCTACCTGAATAAATTTTTGAAATTTCTGTCCAATTTTAAAGGAAGATTTGTTGTTTGTCCCTTGTTTAACATCAACATAACAGCGTTCATTATCATCATAAGAATCCTCTTCCATTATTCAATACAAAATTGTATTTTATTGAATTACTAAAATAAAGTTTAAAATAATTTTTAAAAATTAAAGAATAAATTTTTAGCAAAGGATTAAATTAATTAATAAAAATAGGGTACGGCCCAAGTAGGCGCGCGGCCAAGTAGGCGCAAAGTCATAACTTGCTTCAAAATTTCCGAATCTTATCCAATTTGGTATTAAACGATTCCTCTCATCGGGCTAAAGAGATTGGTACCAAAATTGCTAAGGTCCATAAAATTTTCAGGTAGTTATGGCTTTGCGCCTACTTGGCCGCGCGCCTACTTGGGCGTGTCCCATAAAAATAAATTTCTTGGCGAAATGTTTTTATTAATTACAGTAATTTTTTGGTATTTTTTGATTTAAATTTTAGGTTGTTATTGGGTTATTACTTTTTAATGAGTGATCAGACTTGCTCTATCCTATTAGAAAAAAGATACAGCTATCGAGGGCTTTTGAATGATATTAAATTCAATTGTATTGGAGCAAGCATCAAAAAGTTATAGCCGATCAAAGTCGGCTGACACTCAGTTTGCAGTCGTATAACGGAAAGTACCCAAAAAATTTCGAAAAATTTAAAGAATATATGTAGGTAATTTAGCAACAGATCTAATAAAAGGTTAAATATTTTTTTATTAAAGGAGAGCCTAAAAAATTTTTTTAATTAATTTTAATCAACTGTTCACTCATGGTAATGGATAAGTAAAAAATGAAGGATATATTATTCTAGCGCGAGTCGAATGCCATAAAATTATACTGAAAGCATTGGCCACAGAACAAGGAAGAAAAGAAAAGCTTAGAAAAAGCTTTTATCGATTGCCAGTGTAGCTGGTAGTAGAGGAAGTAGCTGGAAGCTTTAGGGGGTAATAAAAATAGAAAGAAGGCTTTTAAGTCATCTGATCTTCCAAATAATAATTAAAATGACATTTTATTTTTGACAAAATTTTTAAAAATAAGATTATGAAAAAGATTGCATCGAATTAAAAAAAAATTTTTTTTAAGAGTGACATTTCATCCCATCATCAAATTTATTTTTCATTTCCACAAAAATTCACGCATTCTTGAAAATTGGGGAAATTATTGTAATTCCCTTTGGCTCCATAATAAGAAAAACGCCAACAAGAATTAACTTGAGAACTCCAGGCGAATCTAGGCTTGTCTGGAACTCCTTCAGCAAAAGTGCCGGAATCATCGGGAAGCGAACACAAAAATTCTGAAGAGAAATTATTTTTGAAAATTTTGTTTAAAACGACTTTTTGTAGGGCAGCAAACACCTCTTTGACGGCTGCATTCATGCCCTTCCGGACAACCACCTCCACCTTCTTTAGGGCATTCAATATAGTTGCCGTCAGGGATAAGGTAAGAAGCGTTGCAACGTTTAGCTTTAAAATGGAAGAAATTTTCTTTTAAAAGGTAGGGGTTTGAAAGGGGGGGGTATCCAAAGGAAGGGATATTTCCGGTTAACATATAGCTAACGAGAAATCGTTGATTTAAGGATCGATTTCTACAAGACCACAAGGCCAATGGTTTAAGGAAAGGGATACTTCCGATTAAAAATGCTTGAAGATCGACTTCAAAAGGATATAAAGGCCAATGGGTTTTGACAAGCAAAGGGAGCCAAACTTCTCTAGGCTAAAAAATCAAAATCAAAGTAAAGGACGCTTCTAATTGACACAGCTAAGGGGAAATCCTGCATTTAAGGATTGAGTTCAAAACCTCAGAACCAAGGGGTTCGATCTGTTTGACAGTCAAGTAAAAGGGGGGACTGCCCTTCTCTAGGCTAAAAACCTCTCTTAATAAACTCTAAACACCAATAAAAGACAGTCATTTATTTATTACAATAACAAGAGACAAAGACATGTATGTACAACAAATTAATATATAGGACAATAATAATGCGCAAACACAATAGGGGGAAAAGTATACAAAAAATATGCGCAAAGGGAACACAAGTTGGAAGCAAAAAAGGCATTAGGTGTGTGTATATTTATATATCACAAAAGAAGCCATTGTTTGCTGGTTACATGAGTTGTGTGCTAATTGGATTGTTGATGGCTGGCTGCTCTCCGAAGCATCGAGACCATCCTTTCTTTTTTATTCCTCTATCCCGTTGCCGCTGCACCATCACGTCCCGCTGCGTCCCGTCCACTAGTTGCCGCTTTTCTGGCCCATAGCTTGCTGGAGCTGCTCCACGTAGGGATCGAGGTAGCCTAAAAAAGGAATGAAAAGAGGTGGATTTTGAGTGTTTTAGACAGAAAAAACAAAAAATTCGTACCGTATTTGTAGGCGCCAGCAACAGCACCAACAACGGCGAACAGGAAGAACACGACGACGGCACCCATTATTGACTGTTGTTGTGAAGGCTGTTGAAGTCGTTGTAGCACGCTGAGTATGGTGAGGTTGTTGGAGCGGCTTGAAAACTAGTTGCTTTTATAGTATTCGCGAGAGGGAAAAAGTTTCCGAAATCCTTCCGGAAAACTATAAAAGCCTCTAGAACACCCTCTCCACAACCTGCCATACTCTACTACTACTCCATCTTCGTCTTCTCAACAACAGCTACAAATCAACATGGGCGCCGCCGTCGTACTCTTCCTCCTCGCCATTGTCTGCTCTGTTGCTGCTGCCTACAAATACGGTGCGAATTTTCTTTTTTTCTTCTTTTTTACCCCTATCAAAATCCATCCCCTTTCATTCCTTTTTTAGGCTACCTCGATCCCTACGTGGAGCAGCTCCAGCAAGCTATGGGCCAGAAGGGCGGCAACTAGTGGACGGAACGCCGCGGGATGTGATGGTGCAGCGGCAACGGGAGAGAAGAAGAAAGGAAAGGATGGTTCCAACTCGGAAGCAGTCATCAAAGTGATACTATAAAAATGCTCTAATGCCTCTTGTATTTGTCACCAATTGTAGTTTTTCCTATATTTGTTCACAATTGTAAAATATGTGTATGTAAATGCCCCTATGTTGTGTTTGCGCATTATTATTGTATGTATATAGTATTTGTTTGTTTTGTAAATAAAGGTATTCTAAAGGGGTGGAATTTTGTGTGCTTAGAGAAAAGTGTGATATCTGGGGAAAAAATTTAAAATTCAGGCGAAGTCTGATGTCAGCGACGAAAAACTGTTTGATACACTCGTTTAACCCAAACCTTCCTTAAAGTTTCCTTTTTGAAAACCAAAAATTCCGGGTTTTGGCGTTCTGTATTTCAATTGCCAAAATTGGATTTCTGTGATTTTAAAGGTCAAAAATTTTTTTTGAGATTCTCCCCCTTTCTTTAACTCACAATCAGTCCTGAACCTCTTCTTTACCTCATCTCAATAAATCCCCCCCCCCCTTTTAACTTACCTAAAACCCACGGATCCCTCTTTTCACTGCTACTACAAGCCTTTCTGCAGGCACTAGCAGATTCGAAACGATTATCGTTTCCTTCACATCCATTGTAAATAAAAGGCTGACAAAGACCTTTAAACATTTTTTAAGACTTAGAAAACGTTTAAAAAACCGGTCTGTGAATTGTAATAAAATTGTTTTGAATTTTGTTTTGGAGAGTTTGTGCCAGAACACGCAACACCTTTATCATGTGGCAAAGAACAGTCTGAATAAAATTTTTTATTTTAACTAAATAGGCTACAAAGGCTTTTTAGAACTTTAAAATGAATTATTATGGGAATACAAATCGAACCCGGGTTCGATTATCGAACCCGGGTCCCCCAAAAAGGTATCGAACCCGGGTCCCTCAAAAAGTACAAGTCTAACGTGTTACCCACTACACCACAGGAGTGGTATTTAAAAAAAAGTCGTTAGACAGGGTTTACTTGGATTTTCAGCACCTAAAAAGAATTATTATAAAAATAAAAAATACCTTCCGCCGCCAGGTATCGAACCCGGGTCCCCAAAAAAGTGCAATTCAAACGTGTTACCCACTACACCACGGACAGGATTTTTAAATTTTAAAGTTAAAAAAGGATTTACGTGGATTTTCATTTTCATTGCGTTCCTTTTGTGATTCCGTAAGTACATTTTGGTCGATTAAAACGACAAAAAATAAAATTATAATTAATTTTTTATTAAAGCTTTTAGAATTTTTATTGAACATTTTGAAGGTTTCTTAGAGAAATAAATTGACGTGATTAATTTTATTTAATAAAAATGAATATAAAATTTTGTAGATGAATAGAAAAATGATTGAAGAATAAATAAATAAATTAGAAAAAAAAATTTTTTTTGTTAAAAATAAAAAGAAAAGTTGCGCGAGACGAGAAGAAAGGGTAAAGAAGAAAGGTGAAAATTAAGAGAGAAAATAAATATAAAAATAAATAAAATGTGTGAAAAGAAATTTTCAATAGAGAAAAATGAATTAAATTTAGAGAGGTTAATAAATTTGGGGTGAATGTTTTAAAATTAAAAAGAGCAAAAAAATTTTTTTTGAAGGTTAAAGGAACGTCAAGAAATTAACGAAAGCCAAGCTTCTATTTAGGGTTGGCTCTCGATCCGTTGTTTCCCGATCCGTCGGGGAGAACTTTTTCGGGGACGGAGGTGTCAGGGAATAGATTGTCGGAGATGGGGTCGAGGACGGAATCATCGGAGTTCCATTCTCACAATGTCGGATCGGGTGGGAAGTTGGGGATCAACCCTAGGTTATTAATTTTTTGTTTTCTATCATCTTAATTAATGATGTTTTGTATAGAAAGAACACTTTTTATTTCAATAAAACTAAGATTAACAAAATTTTCACCTACAAAAAATAGGTAAAAATAAAAAAAAAACTGAGTGATTTTATTGCCGTTACAGACTTGGGGTTATATTTAGAGCCATAACTTTTTTACCTTTTAATCGATTTAAATAAATATTATATCAATCGAAAGGTCTTGATGTGAGGATTATTTTATTTAACAGGACCGATTTGATCAGATCATCCTACAAAAAGTTATAGTCGGAAAATTAGAGGTAAGGCAAAATATTTTTTCAAAAATCAAAAAATCTCTCAATTTTGGCATAATGTTTATTAACGACATTTTATTTTTTAACAATTTCATTCTGTCAACTAGCCAAAAATAAATAAAAATGTCAACTAAAACGAGTTGATCTACGCTGTAATTTTTGTGTGTATTACGTGTAATTGTTTAAAAACTTTTTTTTGGGTGGGGGCTAACTCGGGGAATTCCAACTCACGGAACAGACTAAGTTAAAAAAGTCTTATTTTTAAAAATATTCAGATTTTTCAGAAAATTCCGATTTTTAAATTATTCCGTGTTTTGCTCATTCCGTGAGTTGGTCGTTCCGTGACTTGGTAATTCCGTGACTTGTCCGTTCCACGAGTTAGCCCGACACGACTTTTTCTGTTTTTAGATTAAAATAAAATAAATTATTTCAAAAAATGTCTTCAGTTTTAAGCTCTTTTTTCTCTAGAGATCCACGCACCTCATTCCCCTATTCACTTCCAACAGAGACTTTTACTGTTCTTACACAAGAACAAATAAATGTTGGCAAAAGTTTAAAAAAGGTTTTTTTTTGTTTTTTTTTATCTAATTTTCATTTTTTTTCCAGTCAGAACCTCAAGAAAAGGCAACCTGTTTTTGGACTTTAAATGCAAATTCGACTTCACTTAAAATTCAAGCTCAAAAATTGAAAACTCTGAGGCATCCTAATGTGCTTGCTTATTTGGATTCTTTGGAGGTTTTTTTTTAATTTTTTGGAATTTTTTGGCAATATTTTGCTTATACACCCCCTTTTTTCATTTTTCGTTTATCTCAGGGTTTTTAAAGATTTTTAATTTTGTTAACATTATTTGGGCTTGTAACGTGTGAAATTTGGTCAGCTAGCTTTTTAGTTTGTTCTAGCCTAGTTTTTTTTAGTTTTTCTGTGGGGGTCCTCGTATTTTCAAAATTCACTAAAAATGTATTAATAAACTAACCGCTGTTCCTACCTCCATGTCGATGAGTCTCAAAGAATGTTTCGAAAATCCAAAGGTAGCCACTTTAAACAAAAAAATAATGGAAGTAAAAAAAGGCAGAACCTTCCTTACAATTTTCTAAAAATTTTTTGTTAAATACCCCTGCCTCCCTTCTCTTTCCTCAAAATATTAAAAATGGTCAGATTTCGCTTTCGTCTTCAACGTGTTTGGCTTCTTTTTCATTTTTCTTTTTTATGGTTGGGTAAAAAAGCCTGACCACTTTTAATACATTAAAAAATATGAGGGCCACATTTCTTCTAAAGGGCCACATTTTTTCTAAAAAATTTTAAGGTTGAAGGCTCATTCTATTTAATTACCGAACCCTGCCGGCCTCTTGCCTATTATTTATCAGAAACTAAATTGACCTCTACACAATTAGAGTTGGTTGTATCTTGGGGTTTATATCAAGTTTTGGTTTGTTTTGAATTAATTTTTTGAAAATTTTCCCAAAATTTTTTAAAGAATTGCCTTAAATTTCTACATAATGAAGCTAAATTGTCTCAAAATAATATGCGAAATGCTATTTTTGTTACTTCCTCAGGTGATTGGAAATTGGCTGCTTTTCAAAGTTCAGGCAGTTTAAGGTTCTTTTAAATTTTTAGTTTTAAGGATATTTTTAATTAATTCATCACTATGTTTTATTTAATTCATTGCTATGTTCTGTTTGGTTTAGTGGGTAAGGTACTGGATTTTAACGTGAATTTCTCTTTGTTCGATTCCTCCATCACTCTTCTATCAAGTTAATTGATTTTTTGAAATTGAAAAAACTTTTTTGGGGCCTAAAATTTTTTGTAAAATTTTTAAAAAATTCTAATTATTTTTAAAGTTCTCCTCAAGTCGATTTGGTCGAGTGGTTAAGGTGTTAGTTTTTGGCTGGAGTTAGTGTAGGGTTCGTCTCCTTCCACGGAGTTCTTTTTTCTTACTGATTACTTTGCATATTTTAATCATTAAAAAATATTTTTGAGGGCTAGAAATTTTTCTTAAATTTTTAAAATTTTTTTAAAAAATTTCTAATTATTTTAAAGTTCTCCCCAAGTCGATTTAAACGACCTAGCCTCAGTTGTTCTTCAAATATTTACTAAAAATGATTCTTTGGATATTTCTTCCCCTTCTGCTCTTTCAAAAATACCTAAAAGAATACATCCATTATATAAACGGCTATGTGCAAAATTGCGAGCGGTGATGACTGTTGGGGATATTTTGAATGGTTTTTTTTTTAATTTTTTTTTTAAATTTTAAAATTTTTTTTTAGAATGTAGAGCAAATGGAGGTTTTATGAAAAATAAATTTGTTGATACTTTATTGTTTCTTGATGAATTTCAGGTTATTTTTAACTAAAAATATTTTTTAGAATCTACCTATTTTTAAATTTCTTAATGGTTTATTTTTCTAAATTTATGACAATATTTCTGTCCCCTTTCACTTCCCTTCTTCTAAAATTGTAAAATATTTAAAGAACTTACAATGGACTTACTTTAACTTTTTTTTTGACATCCTTTGATAGAGTATAGTCGATAACTTGTTGCTAATTTTAGACTTGTTTTTGATTGTGAAGCTATTTTTTTTGATATTATGGGCTGTTAAAGTTTGAATATTTCTGGAGTGACTACCAGCAGCCCCCTCCCTCTATTTTTTGTATTAAAAAGGAAGACAATTCCTTTTTCCTCCTAAGATTTCCACTTCCTTCTTGGATTTTCAAAATAATTCTTTTCTTACCATTTTACCCTCTTTTTAATTTTTATCAATATTTTACAGCTTCGAGAGGCACCAGAAAAGCAATCTTTCTTTGTTCGTTTAAACACAAATTTGGAACCTTTTCCTGAAGATATTGCGAGAAATAAAATTTTGCCTAAACTCATTCATGTTTGTTTTTAATTTTTTTTTATTATTTTTCTAAATTTTCATTATTTTAGACTTATGAGTATGGAGATGCTGGTGCGCACATTCTTCTTCCAATGTTTAAACTTGGCAAATTACTTGATGAAGATGAGGTTTCTTTTTAATTTAACAACCTAGGAGATAGATTTGTGTAAAAAATTCATTTCTTTTTAGTATCAACAACGAATAGTTCCATGCCTGGTGAAGCTGTTTAGCTCTTCTGATCGTACTACTCGGTTATTTTTGTTATTTTATTAAACCAACCAGAGGGATGTCACGGGTATAGAAAAATTCTGATAGGATTTGGGTCGTGTTTTGTTAAAATTTTTCTTGGATTGGGTACCAGATTTCGGACCAAAAAGATCGAAAACCTCGTGAAAAATAAGGGGAAATGGGAGGAAAATGAAAAAAAATAACCGAGTTAGATTTCTGTTATTGGACAACCTGTGACATCCATAAAACCAAAATCTTTTATAATTTTTTTTAATTTTTAGAGTTAAATTACTAGAAAAAATTGACGAATTTTCCTGTCGCTTAAAACCTCAAGTTGTCAATGATAAAATTTATCCGTTTGTTTTTTTTAGAATTTAAATTTAAAAAAATTTTTCAAGTAATTTAATTACCGGTTTTCTCGATTCAAATTCTGCTGTTCGTGAAAGCACAGTTAAAGCTATTGTTTCCTTTGCAGATAAATTGAATTATAATAATTTAAATAATGATTTGATGAAATATTTGGCTAAATTACAAGGTTGTTTTTTTTGTAAATCTTTTTGGAAAAAATTTTCAAGAAATTTGAAATTTTTTTGGAATTTTTAATAAAATAAAAATTAAATAAAATTATTAAAATTTTCAAAGAAAAAAATTTTTTTGAAATATTTTCAAAAAATTTTCGACTTGTTGAAAATGTTTTTTTTTATTTTCTTGGATGAAAATCTCATCATATTATTATTTCCAAAACAATTCTTAAATAAAAATTTTTTAATCAAATAAAAAATTTTTTTAGGATCAGATCCAGAACCTAGCATTAGAACAAATACAACAATCGTTAGTTTTTTGAATTTTAAATTTCTTTTTACTATGTTCAAATAATTTACCTTATTAGCTGTTTTAATTTAAGAGGTTGGGATTTTTTCCAAAAATTTTTTATTTTCCCCCAAATATAGGGGGAAAAATTTCCCTTTCCAACACATATGTAATTTTTTTTATGAAAAACTTTCTCTGTTTCATTAAAAAATTATTATTCGAATAGAAAAAATAGCCCCGCCCGGTATCGAACCACGGTCCCAGCATGCTCCCAGTCTTTTACAGTTACCCACTCACTACACCTTGGGCAGACGTTTTTAAAGTGAAAAGTCGTTTATAAATAGTGTATGGATTTTTATTGAAATAAAATGTCAAAATATTTTTTTATAATTTTTTAGTGTCTCGGCAAAATTGGTTGTTTTATCGATGCCAGCCATCGCCAAAGAATCTTAATTTCTGCTTTTACACGTGCCTTAAAAGATCCATTTCCTCCTGCAAGATTGTCTGGTGTTATTGCTTTAAGCGCTACACAGCAATATTTTTCTTTAAATGAAGTAGCTCAAAAAGTTTTGCCAAATTTATGTCCTTTGGCTGTTGACCCTGAAAAACAGGTTTTTTCTTTAATTTTTTTTTTGGAAAATTAATGAAAGATTTTTTTGAAATTTTCAAAAAAAAAATTTTTTTCAAAAAATTTTTTTTTATTTTTTGCAAAAATTTTTTTGTTTGAAATTTTTTGAAAAATTTCTTGAATTTTTGAAAATTTAAAAAAATTTTTTTGAATTTTTCAAAAAAAAATTTTTTTTGAATTTTGAGAAATTTTTTCAGGTTAGAGACCAAACATTTAAAGCTCTAAGCGGCTTCCTCGAAAAACTCCAAAAAGCAAGTGATAACCCAGAACTTATTGCTGAAATGGAAGCACAAGTTAAGGCTGGTGGAAAAGTTGGGTTGCTTAGTGGAGATAAGGTTTTTTTTTAAATTTTTTTATAAATTAAAAAAAAATTTTTTTTGAAGGTTCCTCATTGGGCTGGTTGGGCAATTAAAGCAATTTCTGGTAAATTTTATAAATCTACTACAACTCCGACACCCGAAACAACTACAATTGAGCAACAAAATGTAAGAGAAGCATCTTCTACTAAAATTGAAAATGAGAAGAATATATCGAAAGGAAATGTGGTTAATAAAATGGAGGATAAAAAGGAGGTTGGGGAATTTAATATAAAAATTTTTTTTTAATTTTTTAAAATATTTTTTTAATAATTTTTTGATAATTTTTTTTGAATTTTTCAAAGAAAATTTTTAATAAAAATTTTAAAATTAGTGAAAAAATTTTTTGAAAATTTTTTCACTAATTTTCGGAATTTTTCTGAAAAAACCTATTTTTCAGGGTCCTCAGAAATTTACAAATATTTTTAAGAATTTTTTAATTAATTATTTTTGAATAAAAAGAATTTTTTTTTATTTTAAATTTAAATTGATAGGAAAAATGAAATAAAAATCATTGAAAATTGGCCAGAAAAAAAATTTTAAAAATACTTTAAAATTTTTTTTGTTCTTTTGGCTGTTGACCCCTAAAAGCAGATTCTTCAATCAATTAATTTTTCAGGCTACCCAAAATATTAATAAAAATTCTGCTGCAATTTCTGATGGTTGGGGAGATGAAGATTTATCGGAAAATGAAGAGGAAGAGGAAAATCAAAATATAAAAAATATTGGCAAAATAAATAAAAATACTAGAAATATTAGTAATAATGAGGAGGATGATTGGGGTAATAGTAGTGGTGGTGGAACTTGTGCTATTGATGCTGATAGTTGGGAATCTATTAATGATGAAGAGGTTTTTTTTTAATTTTATTTTTTGTTTCAAAGTTTGGAAATTTTTTAAAATTTTCTGAAAATTTATTTCAAAATGTCAAATTTACAAAATGGTCATTTTACAAAATGCCCAATTTGTAAAAAGTTCATTTTCTTATTTTTTTTCAGTCAACTTTAACATCAAATATAAAATCATCATTGGAAACTAAATATGCTACTTCTAAGAAACCAAGCCCACCAATAATTACTAAAGGAACAACCACAGCCTCATCCACAGGAGGAAAAGCATTAAAACTTGGAGCAGTTAAAATGACCCATCGCCAAACTCAACAACAAAGTTTTAATTTTTTTTTGTTAAAAATTTTTTTGAAAAATAATTTTAAAAAAATTTAATGAGATTTTCAAAAATTTCAGAAAAAAATTTGACCCTTGAAAATTTCTTTAAAAAATTCCAAAAAAAAAAATTTTTTTTGGAATTTTTTAAAAATTTAGATTTTTTTTTATTTTCAAAAAATTGTTTGAAATTTTCTTAAAATTATTTTTCATTTTATTAGAAGATGTAGACCTTTTATTATTTGGAGAAGAAGAAGAATATCATCAACAACAAAAAATACAAAAACACCACGAACAACCTAAAAAGCCTTCAATAACAAAATCCTCAATAACTTCAAGTAGTAATAATAGTAATTATGGGGATGAAGACGAATTTAATTTAAATTCAAATTTTGGAGAAGGAGGAGGAGGAGGAGGTAATTTTGCTACAACAATATTAGCTAGACAAAAAACATTTACTATCCATTCAAATACTGAAAAATGGAAGAAAAATGAAGTAGAAAAATCAAAAACAACAAAAATAGTAGATACGACAGATTGGCAAAGTTGGTAAAATTTAAACAAAAAAAAATTAATTTTTTTTTTTTTAAATTTATTAGTTAGGATCAGACACCTCACTGTAGGGGATACCTTCAAAATTATTTTTCTTTTGTTTAAAAAAAAATTTTTTTTTTTAAATTTTGGTTGGCTGCTCAACAGGGGTTGTTGGGGAATGAGGCCAATTTGTCTAAATAATACCCCCCCCCCTCAATATTTAAAATACACCTCGTCATAAGAAACGATTTTTTTTAGTCCTAATAGATATCCTACAGTGAGGTTTGATTTATATATTTTGTTTAAGTAAGAATTGTAAAAAAATATTTTATTTTTTGTAGAAATTTTATTTTTTAAAGTTTTTTTGTTTAAAACAGATTTTCTATTTTTAAGACAAATTTATTTTTATTCCTCTCAAATAAATATATATATATATTCTATATAAAATTAAGAATAAGCATCATATCAACTTTCCCAATTTTTCGCTTTTTTTTGTCTTTTCTGTACGGGATAAAATATTTTAATAAAACTTTTGTAATTTTTCCGGAAAGTTGAAATTAATTATACAATTTTCCGGAAATATTTATTTTTGTTTTTCCGGGAACGATTCTACTTTTGCGGAAGGGGTTATAATTATTTATACACTTTTCCGGAAAATTCCCATTACAATCTTATATTTTCCTTCCGGAATATTTTTATTTCTGTTTTTCCGGAAAGTTGTAATTCATACAACTTTTCCGGAAAGTTGTAATTCATACAACTTTTTCCGGAAAGTTGTAATTCATACAACTTTTTCCGGAAAGTTGTAATTCATACAACTTTTTCCGGAAAAGTTGTAATTCATACAACTTTTCCGGAAACGAGTTTATTGCTCTTTTTTTCCCTTCCGGAAATATTTAATTTTAGTCTACTTTTCCGGAAACTATATATTACAACTCTGTAATAAATTACAATTTTATTATTTTTTCCGGAAAATTTTTATTTCTGTTTTTCCGGAAACTTCAAATAATTATTGCAGCATTTTTAAAGACTTTTATAACTATTCTATATTTTTACTGGAAAACTATAAAATATACAAAAAAAAATGTTTAAAACAATTTACCATAAATTAAAATATTATTATTATTTTTTTTTGTTTATATCTAACAGTACTAAAAAAATATAAAACAAAAACAATAAAAAAAATAAAATCAATTTAATAAAAAAAAATTTTAAATTTCCTACTTATATGTATGTAAATTTGAGAGGAACAGGTTTTGTCAGTTTTTTTTTTAATTTTTGCACGAAATGTTGAAGAAAAAAATTATTATATATTTTTGAGATTGCACCGGCCAGAAACAAAACAAAATTAGTATAATAAAAGAGTACTCTTTCCTTTCCAAAAAAATTTTTTTTCATCAAAAAAAAAATTTTTTTTTAGTCGTCCAATTCATCCTCAGTGGGTGGTCTGCCTCCCTCACCTCCCGATGCGCGAAAATGTTTTTTTCTTAAAAAAAAAATAATTTTTTTAATTAAATTTTTAATTAAAAACTCTTTTTGAGCAACGTTGTATTGGTTCCGCTTGTTGCGGTCTTTTTGTGAACAGCCCCAAATTATTAGTGCTAAAAGGAGTAGACTTGCAATAATAATTATGAGAGGAATTATCCAAGACATTGCTACTGAAAAGAAAATTAAAAATTAGGAAAATTAAAAAGAAAATTAATTTTTAAATAGGGTAAAACCCCCAACCCGACGATTTTTTCGTCAAAAACTCCGACCCGAACCCCGACATGGCTTCCCCGGCAAACCTCGATCCCCGAAGGCTCGGGGTGCTACCCTATTTTTAAAGATATAAGAGCTAAAAATAGTAGAGCTAAATTAAAAATAGTTAAAAGAAAATGTGAATGAAAAATAAAAATACCAGCCCCCTTAACTTTATATAACCAAAAAGTACATATTTTTTAATCAGCCTTCCCCCCTTTCATCAATCATTTTGGAAAATATATAAAAATAAAAAAAGTGAATCTTTCGCTTTGTCTTAATTTGTCAGCTCGAAAAATGAAAAAAAAAGTTTGTATTAATAGGGAAGAAAATAATAAAAAAAAAATAAAATTCAGGAAAAATAATCCTTCCAAGGGTGGTTGTTTTATTTACACATTTATATTTTAGTCATATTTTAAATAAATTTAGGAATTAAATCCGGAAAGGATTTTATTATATAATTTCCGGAATGTGTTATATTTTACATATTCTATATATTTTGCTGTGATAGTAATACAATTCCGGAAAGTTTTATATTCTATCGAAGAATTAGGGTTGGGGGCAAGATCCGGTCCGAAAGATCGCGTCGGGACGTGAATTTTGGCCCGAAAAAGACTCGGTCGGGCCGGCCCGATAAAAATGACTAGAACGTCGGCCCGACTCGAAAACCCTAACCCTACGAAGAATATTACATTAATTTTCCGGAAAGTTTGAATTTTTGAAATGTTTTTCCGGAAGGAATTAATTAATTTGTAAGCAGCTGAAATATTGGATAAACTTAATTTCTTGTAAATTTATTTAAAAATATGACTAAAATGAATTTAAAATTTTTTTGGTGTTCCTTACATGGAATCCTCACATAATGCTCCAAGGTAACTTGAAACTCTCGTGGTGGTCTGCCAAATTCTTCTGTAAATGAATTTGTAGCTAAACATTTGTATGTAGCCTCGTCATTAGGTTCTATATTCCTAATATACAAAGCTTTTGCAGTTAATACATATTTGCGACGACTTGAGATAGTTTTACGCATTTTATCCGGAGGTAACAGAACACTAGTATCTGAAATAATAATTTGTGTAAGTTCCGAAAATTGAAATAGTTATTAATAGAAATATTCCGAAAGGTTAAAATTACATTTACAGCCCTTCCGGAAGGCTAGAATAAATTTTACAATTCTTCCGGAAAACTAAAATTAATTTTACAACCCTTCCGGAAAGGTTAAGATTAATTTTCAATCCTTCCGGAAAGCTAAAATTAATTTCGCAAACCTTCCGGAAAGTTAAAATTAATTTTACAATTCTTCCGGAAGGTTAAAATTAATTTTACAACCCTTCCGGAAAGTTAAAATTAATTTCGCAAACCTTCCGGAAGGTTAAAATAAATTTTACAATCCTTCCGGAAGGTTAGAATTAATTTTACAATTCTTCCGGAAGGTTAAAATAAATTTTACAACCCTTCCGGAAAGTTAAAATTAATTTCGCAAACCTTCCGGAAGGTTAAAATAAATTTTACAACCCTTCCGGAAAGTTAAAATTAATTTCGCAAACCTTCCGGAAGGTTAAAATAAATTTTACAACCCTTCCGGAAAGTTAAAATTAATTTCGCAAACCTTCCGGAAGGTTAATATAAATTTTACAATCCTTCCGGAATCTATCAAATATTTCCGTAAAGTAATCTAAGCAATAATTCCACCTTTCCGGAAAGTAATAAAATAATTTACAATTCCGGAAAATTCTCCACAACATTTGTAAACTTACTAAGTGGCCTATTATCTTTAAACCATCGAATCTCAGGCAAAGGATATCCAATAGCTGGGCACTCAATAAATACATCACCCCCTAATGGGACTGTTTTGGCTGAACCGATCCAAGAAAAACTTCAAAAAAAAAATTTTTTTTTTCTAATTCCAATTTTTTTCTCTCACAAATTTCCATCTTCTACTTGATCTAATCTAGTCGTTGCATTTAATATTAATACAGGGCGCATATTTACAAATAAATTGCCTACAACTGTAAGCCTTTTTTCTTCTCCTTCTTCCTCTGTATTTGTTGTCGTGTTTATCTCACAACGATATTTGCCTACTGAGGTTATGGGTGCTGGGGAATCGAATTCTAAAAAGGCACGGGTTCGAGCACCATTGTACCTACTTGAAAAAAAAATTTTTTTTTGATTTTTAAAAATTAAAAAAAATTTTTTTTTGATTAAAAATAATTTTTAATTTTGTTTTAAATTTATTTTTTTGTCATTTTTTTAAAAATAAAAAAAATTAAGAATTTTATGTATTTTTACCTCGCCTCGTGTATTTCTTCTGGTTTTGGAAGTACTCTTACTTAAAATTATAAAAGGTTATTTTTATTTTTAATTTTATTCTAAACAGCGGGATATATTCTTTAAATAAAAAATTAAATTTACCAAATCTTGCTTCTTTAATTCGGAGAACGTCTTTGCCGTTAGTTGTCGCTTGACACCTTTAATAATGAAAGAAAAATTATAAGCTTTCTTGTATTCCTACAATCATTCCGGAAGGTTAACTGTATATTTTTTAAATTATTCCGGAAATATTAAAAATATAATTAAAGTTTCCGGAAAGGAAAATATTTTTTTCCGGAATTCCGGAAAAAGATTTCCTTTCCGGAAATTTTTTTCCGAAATTCCGGAAAAAATATTTCCGGAAGTCAGGAAATTATAAAATTCCTTTCCGGAAATTTTCCGGAAAGTTTAAATTCCTTTTTCTAATTCCGGAAGGGTTATATGTAGTTATAAAATCTTATAAAAATTTCCGGAATTTTTTTTCTCTCTCATTTTTTCTTCTCACCAAAGGGCACTTAAGTTAGCCATTTGCGGACTCTGCGTAGATGAGCGTCCACTTTTTGCATCAAAAACAACAAAAAGATTTCCTTGCGCAAAAGGACTATGCCTTCTTTGAATATTATTATTATTAGCTTCGTTTTTATTTGGAAATGTACTCAATAAAATTAATAATAAAATTAAAGGAAATTTAATTTTGTTTTGGCGGGAATAATTAAGGCAAGGGTGAATTAATAATTTTTTAATTAAATAAAAAAGGGGAAAATAATAATAATTATTTTTATTTTTATTAAAATAATAAAATAAGGAAGAGGATGTTGTTAACATTTAAATTTAAAATTTTATTTTAAATTTTAAATTTTAGCTCGTATTTTTTTTAATTAAATTTTTATTTTGAAGAAAATTTGTTGTTGTTGTTTATTTTATTTTTTAATTAAAAAAAAATAATTTAAATTATACATTATTTTTAAAATATATTTAATTAAAATAACTGAGTATCTAAAAATTAAATTTTTTATAGGAATAATAATAATTATTTTTTTTAAATTATTTATTATTTATAATCTTTCCGGAAGGTTGTTGTAATTCTTTTAAAATTAGGTAAGTTTTTGAGTATTCTATACAAACAATTCTACAATTTTCCGGAAATAGTTTATTAATTTTGTAAGATTAATTTGTTTATATAAACTTTCCGGAAAATCTTACGGTAGGTTATACTATCTCCGGAAAATTATATAAATTCCTAAAAAGTTTCCGGAAAATTATAATTCTTCCGGAAATTATTTATTAAGACATTTCCGGAAGGGTTCCGGAAAATTTTCATATAAAATTACAGGAAAATTTCCGGAAAGTTATAAAATTTCCGGAAATTAAATAAATTCCGGAAAATTTCCGGAAAGTTATAAATTTTCCGGAAATTAAATAAATTCCGGAAAATTTCCGGAAAGTTATAAATTTTCCGGAAATTAAATAAATTCCGGAAAATTTTCCGGAGTTATAAAATTTCCGGAAAATTATATAAATTCCGGAAAGTTATACTATGTATTTCCGGAAGAGTTTTATTTTAAAAATATTTTTAAGACTTTCCGGAAAGTTTTAATCCTTTCGAATGATTTTATAAACCTTTCCGGAAAACTTTCCGGAGTCTAAGTTTAATTTTAAAAATATTTAAAAAAATAATAATTTTTTATTCTTCACATATCAAATACGCTTCCATAACATTTGCTTAAAAAATAAAAAACCTAAAGGATAAAATTTCAAAAAATAAAATAGCAAAACGTGAATGAATAATGCCTCAAGGAAAGACTGAAAATAATTCTGTTAAATAAAAAAAATAAAAAAATAATAAAAAAATAAATAGGCAGCCGCCCAGTATAAACTAAAAATATAAACTGAGTCATTCAAAAGCGACAGTCAAAAAATAAAAATATAAAAAATATTTTTTCTTCTTTAAATTGAAATGAGGTGGGCCATGAAGAGAAAAAAAATTTTTTTGAGAGAAAAAAATTTTTTTAAAGAAAAGAACGTTTGTTTGTTTATTTAAAAGAGGGAGAAAAAATATTTATTTTTTAGAAATTGAGGGAAAATGAAATAAAAAGGGGTGGTGGTTGTGATTTGATTTTAAAAAGAAGAAAAGTGCTTCAATTGGGAAAAAAGGAAAAATTAAATTGAATTGCGCTATTTTGAGTATTTACTATTGTTGAGAGAATAAATGTTGTTATGGATAGAATAAACTTTGATATTTTATTTGTTTTTAAAACAAACTTGTTTTAGAAAAATTCTGGTTTTTAATTAAAACCTGTTTTAATTAAATTCTGGTTTAGATAACCTTGTTTTAATTAGGAATGTTCAAGATAAATTCTGATTTATAAATAAACTTTGTTTTATTAAAATTCTGATTTAAATAAATTCTGGTTTTAATTAAAACTTGTTTAAATAAAATTCTGATTTTAAATAAACTGTTTTAATTAAACTTGAAAATAAACTTGAACAGAAAAACATTTATAAATACTCTAAAAATAAATATTTCCTTCTCCAAATAATTCACCTTAAAAACTCAAAAAATAAAATGTTTGTATAAAACTTGCTACTGTTTAGAAAGGAACAAAAGTCGTAGAAAACTCCAAAAAAAAACAAAAAAAAATAAAAGAGGAAATGGCCAAAAGTTGGTGTAATAAAATGAAAAAGAGAGCAGAACAGAAGGAAAATGAGTGTTTTAGGGGTGGATGACGCGTTTTCATTCTTCAATACTGTGTTGTTTATATTACGGATTTTTTTACACTATTTTTGTAGAAAATAAATAGTACTTAGTAGTTATTTTTTGGGGGAATTGCGAACATGTTTTTAATATTTTTAAAATACTAATGTTTTAAATAAATTCTGATTTTAATTAAACTTGTTTTTAAATTATTCTGGTTTTTAAATAAACATGTTTAAATAAAATTCTGGTTTAAATAAACTTTGTTTGAGAATAAACTTGAAAATAAACTTAAAATACAAAAACATTCTTTAAACAAACTTGTTTTAATTAAATCCTGGTTTAAACAATCATGCTTTTAATTTATTCTGATTTTAAATAAGCTTATTTTAATGTCTGGTTTTAAATAGACTTTTTTTAAAATAATTCTGATTTAAATAATAAAACAATAAATAATACATAATATGTAAAAATAAAATAAAAAAACATTTAAAAAATTATTTTAAAAAACTAATAAATTTTCTAAAAAAAATTAAAATTGTTTTTTTACATATTTCCCCGTCAATTCCAATAATTTCAGCCACGTCGCAGCATTAGAATTCCCAAAAGAGAGGAAAAGAAAATCCTTTACAACAGCAAAAAGTGAATATTATAGGGGGAATTTGGAGGTAAATTAAGGCTAAAATGTTTTTGGTTGAATAAATATTGGAATGATAAAAATATAGAACGGTTAAAATAATATTAAAGTAATTTTTGACAGCAGGAAATAAAAAAATAAAAATCAGAATTTTGTAAAAACATAAAACTTTAAAACAGAATTTATTATTTCAGAAAAACAAGTTTAATTCTGAAAAATAAATTAAAGTTGGAATTCTGAAAATTAAATTTATATAACTTAAAAACCAGAATTAAATAAAAACAAGTTGATTGAAAATCAGAATTTCATTAAAACAAGTTTATTTAAAAATCAGAATTTATTAAAAACAGGTTGAATTAAATCAGAATTTTTCTAAAACAAGTTTATTTAAAATCAGAATATAATAAAAATCAGACGAACAAACGAACAAAATATACCACAAATTAAATCAGAAAATAAATAACAAGAATGTTCGTGATAAAACCCAAACATTTTTCTCTTCTTTTTACCTCCCCATTATTTAACCACAACGATTTTATTTATTTTCACATTAATTTTACTAGCTATTTATTAAGACATTCGGCCTAGTATTTTAAAAACCTGTTGTTTTTATTTGTTTTTAAATTATAGTTTTTTTAAATAAATAATGGAAAAATAAAAGTAAAAATTTGAAGAAAAAAATAATTTTTTTGCTTGATTTATTTTTTTAAATTAAATCAAATAACATTTAACTAAATCAGAAATAAATTGTGACATTTTTTAATTTTTTTGACAATTTTCTCGACGTAAAATATATATTTTTTATTTTATTTGTTCAGTCACCTAATTAAATAAAAGGTAGTTATTATTATTTATAAAAACATGAAATCAGAATTTTTCCAAAACAAGCTTAATTAGAAATCAGAATTTTTCTAAAAACAAGTTTATTAAATAAAAAGCTGATTTAAAATCAGAAGTTCATTAAAACAAGTTTGATTAAAAATCAGAATTAAATAAAAACAACAATTTAATAAAACCAGAATCTATTTAAAACAAGTTTATTTTTAATCAGAATTATTAAAATCAGAATTATCTTAAGAAAATCAGAATTTTTCCAAAACAAGTTTAATTAAAACCAGAATTTTTAAAAACATTTTTAAATCAGAATTATTTTTCAATAAAATAGTACTTATAAAGATTTATTTATTTTTTATTACCCAAAATCAATTTGGCCCTTTAGAGTTACGAAATGCTGCGTGAGTGGATAGTGAGTGAGGTAAAACAAGATGACAAGCTTTACTAACAATAAAATCCATTTATTTGTCTATTTCCTCCCTCTTTCCTTTTAATTTTTTTTTTCAAAGAAAACCTTTGTGATTGGACACCATTTTTCAACAGGATTTTTTATTACTTTGGAGGAAATAATAAAAAAGAAAAGTGAAAAATAGAAGAAAATACGTTAAAAATAGATCTATTTATTTTTGTTTTGTTGATTTATTTTATAGGAAGGAAATAATGTTTTCATTAAAGTTTATTTAATTTAAGGTTTATTAAAACAATCAGAATTTAGTTAAAACAAGTTTAATTAAAAATCAGAATTTTTCTAAAACAAAGTTTATTTTTAATTCAAGTTTATTTTTAATCGCGAATTTATTAAAATGAGAATTAGTTTAGAACAAGTTTAATTAAAATAACTAAAACAAGTTTATTTATTTTTAAAACCAGAATTATTAGAAACCAGAATTTCTTTAAAACATTTAAATTAAATAAACTTGTTTTTAATATTAGAAATAAGGAGAAAAACATTTTTAAAAACATTACCAACCTTTTATGAAATGAAAAACAAAATAATATATTTTTAATAATATTTATGAGGTGTTCAAAACAAATAATAATAAAGTGTTGCCCTTACATTTTTAATAATAAATTTAAGGAAGCCAGAAAATATGAAAATTGTATTTTAATAGAAAAGACTGACCATTCATTGGCCAATAAAAATAAATAATAATAAAAATATTTATTTATTCAACCAAGTAAAAATAAAAATGGAAAGAGAAGGAATGTCACGCGCAGAGAAATTTTATTTTTTATTTATTATTTAATTAAAATGATTTATTTTTAAATAAAATCAGAATTAATTTAAAACAAGTTTAATAAAACCAGAATTTAATTAAAACAAGTTTTTAAACAAGTTTACAAAAACAAGTTAGGCGCATTAAAAGCCAGAATTAATTTAAAATAAACCTAACTATTTAAAATCAGAATTTATTAAAAACATGATTATTTTTATACACATTCAGAATTAATTTAAAACATACTTATATTAAAAATCAGTATTTGTTTAAAACAAGTTTTTAGAAAATCAGAATTAATTTAAAACAATTCACCTAAAAATATACTTTTTCTCTTTAATTATATTTAATCATAAAATTAAATTTAATAAATATTAAAAAAAATTTCTTTAAATATCCAACTGTGTTTAATAATAATTACCTCATGTTTAAAAAAATTATTTAAATAACAAAAGTAATTTTTTCTTTAAAAAAGAAAAGCCGATTGATCGGCTTATGGGAAGAAGAATAGAAAATAAAAGAAAAAAATCAATGAAAATAAAAGTATTTTTAGTTTAAGCCGCGGGGTAAAAATAAATTAGTAAAAAATTTTTTTGATTGGAAAAATGAAAAATAAAAGAAATGACAATACCGCTTGGGTGGGCAATTGAGTGAGGAGAGGACATTTGTTATTTTAAAATCAGAATTATTATTTTTTAAAGAAAATTCTGAATTTTTTGTAAAACCACAATTTAAGTTTAGAAAATATAAACTTGAGTTTTTAAAATAAAAATCAGAATTTAAAAAATATTTTTCTGATTTAAAAAAAATTCTGGTATTTTAAAAACATTTTATATAGTCGTTAAAACTAAAATTCTGATTTATTTAAAATCTGGATAAAACAGAAATTAAAAACAAGTTTAATTATTTAAGAATCAGAATTTTTCTTAAACAAGATTATTTAAAAGATCAGAATTTTTCCAAAAAGTTTATCTTAAAATCAGAATTAAATAAAAACAAGTTTAATTATTTAAGAATCAGAATTTTTCTTAAACAAGATTATTTAAAAGATCAGAATTTTTCCAAAAAGTTTATCTGAAAATCAGAATTAAATAAAAACAAGTTATTTAAAATCAGAATTAATGTAAAACAAGTTCAATCAATTAAAAATTAAATAAATTCTGATTTATTAAATAGAAATTCTGATTATTTCTAGACTCTAAAAACAACTATAATTCACTAATAAATGGACACTTGTGAGGGAATTTTTAGTGGATAATTAAAAATAGAAAAAATTATATTCTTTTCTCTATTGAAAACAAGGTAATTTTGTCTTGTAATTTATAAAAAAATTATTTATTTGTTGAAGTAATTAAATATATTTTTTCGAAAGGTAAATTAAGGAAGAAAATGTAGGACAAATTTTGTAAGGAGGATGATGGGTTATTTTTTTTTTGTAAATTATTTTCTATTTTAAATCGTGAAGATTTTTTTTGTGAAGTAAAAAATAAATAAAAATAATTTGTATATTTATTTTTTAAAAATTATTTTAAAAAATATTATATATTTTTTAACTTGCGGACAAATTTTGCGGACAAAAAATCTTTTTTGAAAAATTAAAAAAAAAGAATTCTGATTTTAATAAAAATTTATATTTATTTTTAGAAATATATTATAAATAATGTCAATTTAAAAATAAAATTACAAAAACAAAAAAAATTTTTTTTTTGTTTTTTAAAAAATTAAAGGCAAGGAGAATATTTTTTTTTAAAATTTGCGGACAAAATTTGCGGATAAAAATTTTATAGATTAATTTTTAAAAATTAATCTTCTTTTGTTGGAATAAACCCAAAACGTTTAAAGGCTTCTTTTTCAAGCATTTCCCTATCGTTAGGATGTGATATTTGAATTAATTCATAAGCACGTTGACGGACTGTTTTCCCCCATAAACTAGCTATTCCATATTCTGTTACTACATAATTACACTTGAAAAAATAAAATTTTCTTTGAAATTTTATTTTTAATTAAAATTTTTGTTCGATAAAAATTTAAAAAATTTTGTCCGCAAAAATTTTTTTGTCCGCAAAAAATTTTTGCGGACAAAAAAATTTAACTTGCGGACAAATTTTGCGGACAAATTTTGCGGACAAATTTTGCGGACAAAAAATTCTAAATTTAAAAAATGAATTAGCTCTTACATGTCCTTTAGTTGTAACAACACCAGCACCCTTAAAAAATAAATTTTTAAAAATTAAACGGCCCCCACAAACCTCTTTTACATGAGGAACAATTTTAGGTTCTCCTTTAGTCGTTCTTGAAGGAAGGGCGATTATGGCTTTTCCAAGACCATCCAAAGCAACGGATGATCCAAAAATAAAATCGACTTGACCACCAAAACCTTTGTGAAAAAATTTGAAAAAAATTTTTTTCATTAAAAAAAACTTTGTCCGCAAAAATTTTTGCGGACAAAATTTTTTTGTCCGCAAATATTTTGCGGACAAAAAAAAATTTTAAATTTAAAGAAAAAATTTTAAATTGCGGACAAATTTTTATTAATTAAAAAATAATATTACCAGAATAAAACCTTTTTCCAATAGTATCAGAAACTACTTGTCCAGTTAAATCTACTTCTATAGCCGAATTTATTGCGGTCATTTTACTTTGTTGGATAATTGTTGTTATTGAATTGGTGAATCCGGCACTTCCAAATACTTTAAATTAAATTTTAAGAATTAAAAAAATTTTTTTTTTAAAAAAAAATTTTTTTAAATAAAAAAAAAGGTCAAAAAAAATAAATACCACACAAAGGAATCGAACCCTTAAGGGTGACGAGGCAAGACAAACACGCTAACCAGTCGGCCACCACAAACTTAATCAAAGTTATTTAATTTAAATACGTAATCTATATAAAAATAACATAAAATCACCTAAAAATTAAATATCAGAATTTAAAAATTTTTGCGGACAAAATTTGCGGACAACCCCCAAACTTAATTTAAATTTTTATTTTTTTCTTATTTAAAGAAATAAAAATAAAAACAAACAAAATAACGGATTTCCATCCAAAATTTCATAAAAATTTTTAGACCCCATAGCAAAGCAAGTAACTATTCTGCCTGGATACATTGTTTTTTGACTGTTATTAATTACTCCCAATTTTAATAAATCTACAATTCCATCACTTATCATTTCTGTGTGAATACCCAAATTTTTGTGTTGTTTTAATTGATCCAAAACGTTATTTGGGATTGAGCCTATTCCTTTAAAAATGATAAAAAAAATTAAAAATTTGCGGACAACTTTTGCGGACGAAAAAAACATTTGCGGATAAAACTTAATTTGCGGACAAAAATAAAGAAAATGAGAAAATATAAGGTCACGTCTACGCAAAATAAGTTCCAATAAGAAAAATAAAGGCAAGAACAACAACTTGGACATTTAATCCCAGATTTAATATTTTTTAGATTTCGAAAGAAAAATCGAGAGAAAACCAAAAAACATTAACAAACGGTCATTGAAACCTGGGAAATCTCGAAAAAAAAATTAAGAGTTCGAGATTTGCGGACAAAATTTGCGGACAAGAAATTTGCGGACGAAATTTGTGGACCGGACAGAAACATAAAAAAAATTAAACATGTGAAGTCATACCCCCCAAAAACCTCAACTTATGTTAGCAAAAAAAACCTCCTCTATTCCTCACCCATTTGTAAAGTCGCTCCATTATCAACCAAATTTTCAGCTATCCATTTTCCAATTAATCTTTCCTGGTCATTCGATTCAATTGCTGGTAATTCGAATATTGGTGTTGTATTAATAGAATGTTCAACTAAATAGTCAATTTGTGATAAATGAATTTCTGAATCTCCAAAAGTTTTTGGTTGAGAATTGTTTATTGTGGCGATTATCTTTTTGGCGTTTCTGGCTGCTGGACTTTAAATTAAAAAAAAAATAATTTTTTTAATTTCTGAAAAAGGCACATTTGCGGACAACCACCTTGCAGACAAGCTCTTATTTACTCCTTAAAATGGTCACTAAAAATTTAAAAAAATCCGCTTACGAAAGGAAAATTTAAAAAGAATACGAGACAGAATTCACCGCTTTAAGGATGTCCTCAAAGTGAGTGTCCGCAAATGTTCTTGGAATTTTGAATTTAACCAAAGTCAAATTAAAGAAAAATAGAAATATCAGCAAAAGGGGGCAGACCTTTTTTTATAAAAAATATAAAAAAAACCTGGATAAATCCACATTAACACCCAAAGAACAAAAACCATGTTTATCTGGAGGTGATAAATTCAATAATGCAGTATCTACAGGTATTGCTTTTTCATCAAAGAGACGAGCAGAATTGGAGAGGAAAAGGGGAATGTAATCAGCTAGACCTTTAAATTAAATTTTTATTAAAATTTATTCAATTTAAATTGTTTTCCCGAAATCCGCAAATTTTATCCGCGAGTCTTATTTTTCTTATTATCTCAAAAGCGTAAAGGAATTGATGAATTTCAAGATAATTTAGCAGAAATATTGTTGATTTATTCTCCCAAAATAAACCTTCCTCCCGACAACAGAAAAAATAAAACTTGCGGACAAAATTTGCGGACAAAATTTGCGGACTTTAAAGAACCGACATTAGAGGGGCAGTAAACTTGTGGAAATTTTAAATAAAAAATTTAAAAAAATAATTACCAATTAAAAAATAATTTAAAAAAACCTTTATTTACCAATGGACGCATATTGTTACATATAAAGATAGTTTTACTTCTTATTTTTCCATTAAATTCTTCCTTTAGCCAAGGCAACTTTAAATAAAAATTTTTTAAATTAAAAAAAATTTCAATTTAATTACCTCGCCACAAGTCATTGCATGCACAACTTTAATGTCAGTCAATCCATTTTTGAGTACATGCCTACCCAAAGCTTTGCACAAATCAATGGGCATAGAAACAGCATGGTGGAGGTAAATACTTTCTCCTTTAAAATATTTTTTGATAAAAAATAAAATTAGTTGTAAGTTAGAATCAAAGCAACTATGTATAAAATTAAATTTTGAACAAGAAAAAAAAATTTTTACCCCAAACGGACTCGAACCTCCACCCTAAATATTCACTAGACAAGGACAATAACCACTACACCATCCTTATTTTTAATTTAAAAAATTAAAAAAAATTTTCTAATAAAAAAATCAGAGTAATTTTAACTTAAGATTAATTATGAACAACAAAAAATTTTTTTACCCCAAGCGGACTCGAACAGCCACCCCAAATACTTACCAATCAACCACACTAACCACTACACCACCCACATTTTATTTTAATAAAAAAAAACCGGATTTAATTTCCTTCACAGCCTCATCCAATCCACATATTTTTGGCATTTTTCCTTCAATTGGAGTTGCTAATGTTCTCAATGGCTTGTCAAAATGTCTCAACCCGGATAGGTAACGGCATTGGGTTGGGCAAAGCTTCCAATAATGGAAGAGAGAAGAAACCATTTCTCTCCTAAAATAATTTTAAAAATCAATTTATATGTTTAAAAATAATCAAAAATACTTGTAAATTTAATCTAAAAATTTTTTAAAATTAAAGAAAATTAATTAGGACCAATAAAAAAATATTTGACCCCAAAAGGATTCGAACCCCCGACCTCTAATAAGGAAAGTCAAGAATACTAACCACTACACCACAATGTCATTTAACAAAAATTTTTTTATTAAGCAAACCTATAGCGAAAAGAATAAAACTAGCAAGAACAATAAAAAAATTTGACCCCAAATGGACTCGAACCTCCACCCTAAATATGTATAGGTGAGAACGCTAACCATTACACCACCAATGTTACTAACAGGTTTTCGTACAAAACGAACTTAAACAAAAAAATAAAATTTGGAAATGAAATTATTTAAAAACCACAACACAAAAAAAATAAAAAAACGGTCTTAAAACCAATTCACAACAAAAAAACACGACAAAAAGGCTTTATTAATAAAAGAGAAATGCAATAAAAAAGAAATTTTTTAAATGCAAAACACAAAATTTTAGGTTAAAAAAGGCGAGTATCAAAATTAATATTGCCACTAATATTTGATTAAATATATTTTAAGTGAAAGAACAAAAAAAAAAATAATTTTTTTTGATTGGGATATTTTTTGAAGATATTTTTTGAAGGTAATTATTTAAATAAATATTTATGTCATTAAAAAAAATATTTTAATTTTAGACAAATGTCCGTCCCTCCCTCCTCCCTTCTACTCCCCTCCCTCCTCTAATCAACCCTCCTCTATTCTCTCCCCCACATCCCCTAATCAATCCTCCCGTAATCAACTATCTACCCAATTCTCGTTTTCTCTTTTTTTTTATCTAATTTTCTATTTATTTAATTTAATTTATTTTTACTAGTACATTTTTAATTGATTTTTAAGTTAATTTAATTACTGAAAGATAAGTTTAAATAAAGTAATCCAGTTTTTAAAAATTTTAGAAGAGACTGACTTAATTGTGAACTTGAAAAAATAAATTCAAAAAATTTCAAAAATTTTTTTTGCGGACAAAATTTTGTCCGCAAAAATTTTTTGCGGACATTTTTGTAAATTTTATTTTATCATTTTCCCTTTAATGACATAAATATATACCTCAAATTAAAGCACATAAAAAGAAATTAATTAAGTGAATATAGAGAGGTTTTGGCAGTAAATTTATTATTTTTTTCTTTTTTTAAGAGAATATTAATTTTCATTTTTCATCATTTCTCCTAAAATATACCCTTCCTTAAAAAAATTTTTTTTATTTCATTGAAGCAGAAGTCGGCGATAAAAATTGAACAGACGCTGGCTAATTTTTTTGGATATTTTAATTAAATTAATAAAAAATGCAAAAAAAATTTTTTGCGGACGAATTTTTTGTCCGCAAAAAATTGCGGACAATTTTTGCGGACAAATTCCGAAGAATTTTGTTATTTTCAAAATTAAAAAGAAATTCACACTCAAAAATGTTAAAAAATTTAAAACCTGTTTTTGTTGCAAATTCATTTCTGGAGAACAAAAATGTATTGGAAGACGGTTTTGATGAACCTTTGGAGTTGCTGGAGCTTTATCACGCGGAACAAATGAACCATTCTTTCCAAAAGGAATTCCGAAGAATGCACGAGTACTGAAAATTATTTTTAAAATTATTATGAATGGAAGGGTTGAATAATAAAAAATTTAGAAAAAAATTTGCGGACAAAATATTTTTTTGTCCGCAAATTTTTTGCGGACAATTTTTGCGGACAAAAAAAATATTTTTGCAGATTTTTTTCCAAATTCCGAACAGAATTCCAAGGTCTAGTACAAAAATAAGATTCTTTCAAAAAAATAATTATCTCGATAGAATTATATTTATAATTAAAAAAAGTGTCCGCAAATTTAGTCCCAAAAAATTTTTTGTCCGCAAAAATTGATTTAAAAACCCAAAAAAAATAAAATCTAAAAAACCGTTGAAATGGATTTTCAGAAGCACTTCTAGGCCATATTTTACGACTTTCCTTGCTATTATTTCCTCTAGTTAATCCTCGACTTTGTCTTTCATTATTATTTTGTTTACTTGTTGATTGTTTTTGTTGTTGCTCTTTTTGAACATTCTTTTGTAATAATTGTTGTTGTTGAATTAAAAATGAAGAACAATCAGAACTTTTACGATGAAGAAAACCGCGATTAACTGGTGGCATTATTCGAGGAATACCTTCAAAAAAATTTTTTAAATTTTTTTTGAACTTGCGGACAAATTTTTGCGGATTTCTCTTGTTTAAAAATTTCTTCTTTTAAAGATTCCTAATTGATTGACAAAAAAATCTCTTGGCGGTCTTGTAAAATAGCCACCCCCCCCCCTACAAAATATCCAAAAACATTCCAAAAAAAATTACGCAAAAATTTATTTTAATAAAAAAAAAATTTCGGATTTTTTCATTGGTAAACTTTACACATTCAAACATAAATTATTTAAATTAAAAAATATTTAATAAAAAACAAACACAAATAATTAGCATATTGAATAAGTAAAGACACAACAGAAGCCTGCAAACCTTTCCTGCGCTTTACAAAATCAATTTCTCTTAAGCTTTCCTAAAAGAAAAAACTAATTTTTAATTAAACAATTTGGCACTCGTACTGCCAAACATGCCGAAAGCGTGTCTTGTCTTTTCAACATTTTAGGTACTTGTTTGTTCCTAAAACCTGTCAAATGCCAACAGTTCAGTTTCCAGTGTTTGACACTTCTGTGGCATTTGAAGGTTGGTCTTTTTGCGTCATTACGACTGTCTGGCATTACGACGTGCTCCAAATTTAATTAAAATTTTAAAGAAACCTGAGAACCCGTAAACTTCTTTTTTCTACAATTTGCAATGTTAGACAATGGACGGCACCTAGACGAATCTCCATTAGCCGTCACACTACTTGTACTGCTACTTAAACAACAAGAACTTCCAGTACCCCAAATAGAGGCAGACGGGCGCATTTCTATTGGATCTACAAATATTGCTGGGGCAAAGACTATACCCAAGTTGGCAATAGACATTTGATTTGTTGAGGAAAGATCGGAGACCTGGAAGGAAAATTTGTGAAAATTCCGCAAAAAATGAAACAAAAAAACCTTTTTAAGTTGTCTCATTAAATAGCACAGTGTTGCCTGATTGGTAAGCGGAAGGAGATCTATCAACATTAGAACCTACAAAATTAGTAAAAGTTGAATGTTTTGGCAAAAGAAAGATTCGACTTGTTTTGCGGACTTTTTATAAAATCCGCAAATATTTGCGGACTTTTTATAAAATCCGCAAATATTTGCGGACATTTTTTTCAATTCGCAAATATTTGCAGACATTTTTTTTTAATCCGCAAATATTTGCGGACATTTTTTTCAATTCGCAGATATTTGCAGACTTTTTATAAATTTCGTAAATTTTTTGCGGATTTCTTACAATCCGCAAATATTTGCGGACTTTTTTTCATCCGCAAATATCTGCGGACATTTTTCAATCCGCTAACATTTAATGTCTTTCCTTTTACAATCCGTAAACTATGTCCGCAAAAAAATCCTTTATAAAAACAAATAACAAACCGATTCAGCCTGTACACGTTCATTGTTTAACGTGCTAACATTGCTCATAATATTAGCTTGATGATCTCCAAGGATTGGTCTCTTCAAAGCCCCAAAGAATCGTTTAATTAAAGTGCAAACATCGTGGACTGTATAAGTATCAGGAATTCGTGAAAGTCCGCAAAATATTTGCTGAAAAATTTGAAAAAAAATTTTGAAAATTTTTGTGGATTTTTTTGTCCGCAAAAATTTTTGCGGACATTTTTTAATCCGAAAAAAATTTTTTCTGAAGAAAATTTAAAGAAAAACCCAAGGATTTCTCATTCTGACAGCACTTCCTTCTTTTCGAAATATCCCTTCCATATTAAACGCATTTTTGTTTTCAAGCCATGTGAAGGCTTCTACCAGAAATCTGAAGAGAAAAATTTTAGAAAAAATTTAAAAAATTTATTTTTGCGGACATTTCTTACGGACAATAAAAAAAACCACTTAACCGTAAAAATAATAGGAACGATAAAAGGTATTTATAAATTGAAGGGGATATTTACACCAACTGATGGGAGAGCTTGTAATGTCGAAATACCAGTGTTTTTGCAAGTATTTTTGCGGACATTTAAAAAAAAACTTTATTTGCGGACTGTTTTTTCGGACTTTTTAATTGATTGTAAACTCTCCAAAAATATTTTTAGAAAAGAAGCCCCCTTCCTAGTTAGTTAGATGGGGTCTTCCCATTCTTGAATAAAGGTAGAAAATATATCCCAAAACCTCCCAAAAAATAAAATCTAATTTAAAAAAAAAATAAACAAACTAACAGAGGCACTCCATACAAAGTAACTTTCCTTCCCCTCCTTTTATTTCCACTCCCAGTTTCAATTTCAATATCATAAGAAAGCACATTCTCCAAAGAAATATTTAAAGGCCCCAAATCCTGAGTTTTTGTATTTGGCCGTTTCTTCATTGAAATAATTTCTTCTGTTGACATTTTTTGAGGTAAATAATAATAAATTATTTAATAAAGGTACCTATATTACCTTCAAGAAAGATTTTATTTAAAAAATGAAAAAAAATTTTTTTTTAATTTTTCCGCAAAAATATTTTTGCGGACAATTTTTTGCGGACAAATTTTTTAAAAATATATTATTATCTAGGAAATTCAAAAAGATTTTGACCTGACTGAAAACAATTTTTTCAAAATTCAAAAAAAAACAATTTTTTCAAAATCTAAAAATGAAAAAAAAATAAATTTTAAAAAATAAGTGTTTTTGAAAAACACAATTTAAAACAAAAAAAATTAATTAAAAAGCTCTCCAAATTTTTAATTTTAAATAAAAGCAAAAAAAAAAAAGTTAAAAATACAAACCAGAATAATTTCAAAAATAATAGACAAAAAAAAATTTTAGTAAAAAAAAATGTTGATTATTTTTACTTTTATTTTTACAAATATAAATTCAAAAAAAAAATAAATTGAAAAAGAAATTAATATAAGAAAATTTTAAATTTCAAAGAGAAATAGAGAGAATTAAATTTTTTTAAATAAATGAAGAAAAAATAATTTTTATTTACATTTTAGAGCCTATCTAATCTCTTAAATATTTTAAAGAAAAAAATTTTTTAAGGAAAAAAATTTAAAAAACAGCCCTAACCCCTGTTAAAAATTTACTTTTTTTTTAAAGGAGATGTAAAAAGATAAAAGTATACTTAATGTTAATTTAATTATTAAAATTCAATTTATATACAAAAAAAAAATTTTTTTTTCTTAAAAGGATAGGGCCTCGATAAATTAAAAGTATTTTAAAATTTATACTTTTGTTTTTTTTTCAATTCATCATTGAAGAGGTACGCTTTCCTGAACGTCTAGCTACTCGTCGTCCTCTATTTAAATCATCATAGGAGAGCCTGCAAAAAAAAAAATTTTTTTTTCAATAAAAAAATAAAGAGAAAACTTAGGGGAGACAGCCAAAAAAAAACTTTTTAAAAACTAAAAAGATTTATTCTCAATATTTATTTAAAAAGGTGGGTGGGTGTTTAAATTTAGAAAAAAAATTTTTTTTTGAATATTCTTATATTTTTTTTATTAAATTTTTTCTTCTCAACTTAAATCTATGACACATAAAAATATATGACGACTGATTTTATTCTTCCGCTTTTAAAAAAAAATAAAATTCCCTGGGAAAGAAATTTGACCGTTTTGAAGTTTGACCATTTTGAAGAAAATCAATACTGATCCTTTTATAATAAAATACCCTATTGACCCATTAATAACCATTTAAGCACCCCCCAAAAAACCCCAAAAAAATTACAAAAAAAATACCATTTAACTAGATCTCGTTGTTTTGTATATGCCGGGCGTAACTGCATAGTTAATTTAAATTCACTTTTTGTGGCTGCGTGTGAGTAAACATGGTTGCTTACAAAAGATTGAATTTCTTCAGTTAAATTTATATTCATATTTGTTTGAAGTTCTCGGTTGAATTCTAGGCCTATTAGCCAAAGGGTTGATATTGGGTCTCTTTAAAAAATATTTTTAAAATTTTAGAAAAAAATTTTTTTAGGACTCCTTGGAGTAGAGCGCTATATGAATTCACCAAATTCTTCAGCTAATCGAAACCGACCCGACAACTCGGACCGAGTATCTTTAGTCTTTTCCTGTTCGGTGTGAAACCCCCAACCCTAGACAAGAGAAGGATAGGAAGGATCTTATTGGGAAAAAGGAGGTCAGTTGGGGAAATTTATTCAAGTCGGAAATGGGAGATAAATAATCTAACGTAGAATTTCCCATCGACTTGCCCAATTAAAAAAATGAAATTTTTTTAGAAAATTCTTGGCGCGGCCATAAAAAATTTCTCCATTTTACGGACCAACCACAAAAAATAAATAAATAGTTCCAAAAATTGCCAAGTTCAGACCCATCCCTCTCCACTCTTCCAAAAAAAATTTCTCAAAAAAACCTCCGTTTCAATCCACTACTTACTTATATTCCATATCCATTTCCAATTTACAAATAGGCTTGTATTGACGTGGATTTACATGGCACAAAGCAACACAAGAATTTCTTTCTAGGGAAGCTACCAAATGACGAATTTTTGATTCAACCAAACCAGCAAAAATTAAATGGTCTTCTTCCCCTTCTGTGACGCATAAAAGGACAATAAAGTGTTTGTAACGTGTAAAAAAGTTTATTTCTTCAAAAAGTTTTTCCCAAGTAGCGTCACCTCTTGAGATTTCAATTATTGAGGAAAGACCTGAAATTAGAAAAGTTGGATTTTAAATTAAAAACTAAATTTTCAGATCGGAATCCACAGCGCGACATAAATACCAAACCACAAAAAGCAGTCGAAATACCAAATTGTATAGTTGTTTCAAATGCGTGGGAAGGGAGCAGGATGATGTAACGCCATGATATAACTTCGTTTAAGTTGGCGGTACATTGGCCTCATGTTACCTTGACGTTCAAATATTTCTTTGGTATTTCGGCGTCAATACCCCACCCTGGTCTTACCAGAGAATCAATAAAAAATAAATTAAAATAAACCTTCTTTAAATTCATTAGTCATCACTTGACGTGTAGACCTTGTTACGTTAAATGTTGAATTTTGTTCAGGGAATGCTGGTGTTATTATTGGCATTAAATGAAAACGATCTGACATTCTTGTACGAGGATCCCATATCATATCTATATTAAAAAATATTCTTTTATTTTGAAATTTTTGTCCGCAAATTTTTTCAAATGTCCGCAAATTTCTTAAATGTCCGCAAACATATGTTCACACTAACAGAATAATTCCAGAAGGTAAACATGTTTAGAAAAATTCAAACGGCTTAATAACATAGGCCAAGTTCCTCTCTTTCGTATTTTTAGGAGACTTTAACTAGTTACATAATTTGATTTGCGGACTAAATTTGCGGACACCCCCACATTTTTCTAAAAAATTATCAAAAAATAAACCTGCAAAATACGGCATATCAGACCTCGGAGTAGCATCAGCATCTTTTAAAATAACCGGATGCGGCCATTCCCATTGAGAAAAAACCAAAAAGAATTTTTCCAATAAAACGGCAGGGGATGCATTTGGATATAATTGGCATGTTCTAGCAACGAGGATTGCCCAAGAAACGCCTCCAAGAAAGCCAAGAACGTTTGAATAGATGCCGTGATCTAACAATTTTTTTTTAATTTTAAAAATTAAAATAAAAACCACATACTTTTAGCCCACAATTTGACTGCTCGAAGTGTTAAAATAAAATTAGAGTGGCTAGGGATTAACCTCAAAATTTCGTCTGCGACTCTACAACCTTCAAAAAAGAATTTTTAATTAAGTTAAAAAATCACAAAAATAACAAGGGCGTAGCCAGAGGGTCGAATTCAGGGGGGCTAAAATTGGTGTGTGCCAAAGTTTTGTCGTCTGCCTTGGCGTAACGCAGTTTTTAACGCAGTTTTTTAAACATATTTCTATTTTTCAGTGCCGCAAGCGAAAATTTATTTAAATATGGACGGTCATAAGCGAAAAAAATTTCACTTTTTGCTCAATCCCCTACTCAAGTTTTTCCCTTTCCCTATTTCGGGGGGAAGGGGGGGGGCTTTAGCCCCAGAAGCTACCCTAGCTACGCCCTTGTAAAATAGAATATAAAAAACCGTTTAAAGAACGAATGCTTTTTTCATCCAAATTTCTCAACAAATTATCGTCTGTCAATTGCTGCTCGTCTGTGACTTCTTTTAGTGCTAATCGAGCAAAAAGGATATCCAATTCTATACCGCTATAATGCAGTTTGATTAGAGGGACAAAAGCATCCTCAACTTTGTGGAGATCTGAAGTATTTTCATCCTGAAAAATTTTGGAAAATAACTTTAAAAAATTCTAAAAATTTAAAAATAGTTAGCAGAAAACAATAGAAACAAGATTAGGGCAAAAAAGCGCTGAAACGGTTCAAACCTTTCCCAAAAACCTTAGGAACCTACACTCATCCCACTCAACCACAACACAACTTAACCAAAGTCAATTTTAATCGAGTTAGTAATTAATCAAATATACCCCAAGTTGAGTCTTAAATTAAGTCCAATTTGATTTATTTTAATTGACTCAGATAAACAAACATATATCATTATATCAACTCTTTTTTAAGAATTCTAAATTCAAATCAAAGTGTAGATTTAAAACATCATTGTCAATTAAATTTTATAACCAAATTTTAAGGATTTTTATTCAAGTTGTGGGGAGGAAAAGGCTTTTGTCAAGCGTTTTTAGTTTTCATATCTCATCAGAAAAAACCAAAACTTTAAGATATTATTGTTAGTATCGATCACCCCTGCTCACAGGGTCATCCCTAATGATACCAAAAATAAAAAAATCCAGTTTCCCTTCATTAACTAGAAAAAAACTGAAGATGACAAAATAACCCATTCCCTTAAAAACTCCAATTATTCAAAGCAAACCTCTTTCAATTTTTCATAAAATGAAGTAAAAAAGTCAGAACGATCAATATGTCTTGGAACAACACAAAGTGAGTCAATATCAGCTCCAGGGGTGTGCACACCAAGTCGATATGAACCAAAGGTAAACAATTTTCCGCCAACTGTTTCGAGTTGGTCTGGAGGGATCTGATAACAAAAAATGTAAAGGGATGTACAAAATACAAAAGAAAATGTCATAAATCTCCTTAAACCTAAGCTGATCTCAGTGTACAAGAACGGCAATCAAAAGAAGATGGCTGCTGATTAAGGTGTAGGTCGGATTTACAGTTAGATTCGGAATATCCGAGAATTTTCCAAGAACTGACAACACTACTACTGATTAAATGTTTACAACATATTTTTTCTTAAAAACTGGGATCTTGCCGAAACACCCCCACCCTCACATTTCAAGAAAAGTCAATCAGATTGGAAGGAACTTGTATAAAAATTCATTTAATCAACAAAGTCGATAACCACACGCCTTTGGGACCTCAGAAAAACTTACAAAACTAAAAAGGTGTTGCTAATACCTTCAAGAAATGCTTCGTTTCGTACACAAAAAATTTTCCTTTCTTCCTCTCCTCTAATTACGAAACGAAACGTTTCATGAAAATATGGTGACAAACGGATCAGAAATCAGTTAGCTACCGGAAACGCCGAACCAGCTATTTTCTCAAACCTATATGTATCCATCCTTAAATGGCCCATAACCCCAAAAAATCAATAAAAATTTCAAAAAAAAAAACCTTGTCTACAGAAACATTTTTCACCCATTTTTTAACCATTGTATTAATCTTTCTCAAAACTTCTAAACGTCTCTGCATATCCACATCTGTTTCATACAATCCACATTTTTTGAAATATTCTTCCAATTCTTTAGTTAAACGTAAATCTTTTTCTGTTGGTGTTTTTGTACATATTGGGGGAGATACTCCATATTGTGGGGTTATTGTTGGAACTGAAATTTGTTGTTGTTGTTGTTGTAGATCATTACTACTCATTTTTAATTTAAAAGAAAAATAATTTTTGTAATCTAGAAAAAATAAAAAAAAATTTTTTTTAATCAATCACCCCCTCCCAAACAATTTATTTAAAATATACTCTTATAAACTAGAAACCGGCACGGGACGGGACCCCGTACTGGATTTTACGGGATCCCGTCCCGGAATTCCGGGTTTTTAGCGACAAACGGGATTAATCCCGCGGGATCCCGTCCCGTACAAAATGTTGAAAAAAATCCCGTTTCGGGGTCCCAGGAATGCGATTTTGCCGGCCTCTATTATAAACCCTTTCTGTTTTAGTCTACCAAATTCTCCCTTATAGTTAGTTTCTAGCAAAACTCAATATTTCTTTGTAGTTAAGTGGTTTACATTCTCCCTGCAAATAAATCTTGCAAGGTTCGACTCTTTCGAATTCTTTTTCATTTTTAAATAGCTAAAAAATTTGCGGATTAAACTTGCGGACAAAAAAAAAAGTCCGCAAATTTTTTTATGAACAAAAAAAGTCCGCAAAAAATTTTTTGCAGACAAAAAGTCCGCAAATTTTTTGCGGACAGGAAAATCGACGACCGTGTCCCCGTTATTCCCCAAAAATTTTCAGGAAAAAAAACTTTTTTTAATTGCGGACAAATTTTGCAAATTTTTTATGAGTCCGCAAATACTTAGACCTATAAAAAAAAATTTTTTTTAAGTATACAAAAATCAAAAATGTGTTTTTCTTCTAACAACATTTCATACACAAAAAAAATTTTTTGTTCAAAAATAAATGTTTATCCAAAAAAAGAAAAATGTGTACGTATATTTAAAAGAGAAAGGGAAGAAGGAAGAAATTTCGGCTCATTTTTTTAACTAAAAAATATTGTGGTCAATTGAAAAACAAAATTTTTTTTAAATTAAAATTTTTTTTTAAATTCATAGGACAACCAAAAAAAGGAAGGGAAAGAGTGGCAGGGAACGAAGGAAAAAAATTTTTTCGAATTTTTTTTGAATTTAAAGGAAAACTATATTTGAAAAAACCAAATAATGAATTTTAATTTATATGTATATTATTGGGAGAGATTGAGATTTTTTTCAGATTTGCGGACTTTTTTAAAATCCGCAATATTTTTGCGGATGTCCGCAATATTGTCCGCAAATTGATTTTGCTTTAAAAATCAAAAAAATCAGTTTCATCTCAATCTCTCAATAATAAAGAAACCAGAAAAATATATAATAAATTGGAGATGAGGATAGAGAGAAGAAAACAGAAATTTAAAAAAAAACGAAAAAAATATTTATATAAAATTAAACAACAAGAGGACGCTTTCTTTTAACTTTTTATATTTAATTATTCAAAAATCCAAAAAAAAATCTTTTTAAATAATTTAAAAAGAAAAGCCCTCAAAAAAAAATTTTTTTTTTAAATTAATTTTGATGATTAGGTCTTAATTTTCTTTCATCAATTTTCTCCCCAAAAACCTCTAAAAATACAAAAAAACCTTAACAATACCCCAAAATTTCTATAAAAAATTTTTTTAAACTTTAATTTCAATTCCAAAATTCTCAACCAAGTACCTCATCAAAATTAAACAGAAAAAAAAATATTTAAAACGCTCATTTAAAAAAATAGAAAAAGGATTTTGGATGGTTTTTATATATTTTAAACTAATTTTTCTTGAATTTAACCCCGTTCAGGGCCAGAACAGAAAACCCCCGGGGAGTCAGAAACCCCCGAGGGTAACCGAAAACTGGGCCGTAATGAATAACCCTATCTTTTAGAAACTTATTATAAATTTAAAAAAATAAAAATTATACTCTTTCCATCCATTGTCCATTTTTCCTCAACTTCAAAAAGTGCCAATCAATCAATTTTTTATTGTGTGGACATTCATTATAGAGAGAAAAATGACACAAAAAAATATATTAATTAGAGCGGCAAGCATCCGCCTCTTCGCTAAATTTTTTAAAAAAAAACTTTTTTTTCTTTTTTATATATCTTCTCCTCTTCATTTTGTTGTCATCATTGTAACGAATTCTTTAAAAAAAATTTTAATTTCCCTCAAAATTTTCAAAAAAAACCTTCATAATTAACTTGTCCATCACCATCAATATCTGCTTCCCTAATCATTTCATCCACTTCTTCATCAGTCAATTTCTCACCCAAATTGGTCATAACGTGGCGAAGTTCTGCAGCGGAAATGAAACCGTTGCCGTCTTTATCGAAGACCTTTTTTTAATTAAAAAAATTATATTTTGAATGAGGAAAAGGGCAAATGTATATTAAACCAGACTTGCACACGGATACGGATACAAATAATATCAAAATGCCTGCGGATATCCGCCTGTATCCGCCGTAAATATCCGGATACGGATACCAAGATCAGTATCCGTGTGCATGTCTGTATTAAACTACGCCCATGAAACACTTTGGGAAGAAAATCCTCCTCAATAAACTAGTAACTAGAGAGGCCTGGGTATGGACCAAGGCCTGGGTTTTTCCTGTATCCAGAGTCCAGGCCCAGGCATTTTTTGACCTTCATGGGTTTTTCCTGAACTACAGGCCAAGGTCAATAAATCAAAGTAGAAGACAGGTCAATAAATCAAACCCGGAACCCAGAACCAATGTTCGCCTAATCCAGACAGGACAAAACACTACCTTACGGGAGAAAAATCTCAATAAAGAAGCATCGGACTTTTAGTCAACCTTTAGGAAAACTGGCTGTTTTTAGAAAGAAAAACTAAACACTTATCGAAGAGATATAAACAAAAAAAACAAAAATCTTTAAAAAATGGAGTCCGCTCGCCTTAATTCTGTTCGACTATCCCGTCAATACAAAACTGACAACGAAGAGGTCATGGGAAAATTTCCCCAAGGTTACCAGCCTAACCCCTTGTGACTTAAATAATCTAATTAAAAGTTTATAAAAATACTCTGAAAGCCTCTCGAATTTCCTCTTCGCTGTCTGTGTCCTTCATCTTACGTGCCATCATTGTAAGGAATTCAGGAAAATCAATTGTTCCATTACCTGAAAATAATTTTTTAAAAATCAATTTAAAAAAAATCAAAAAATCAAACCATCAGCATCCACTTCATTAATCATATCTTGCAATTCGGCTTCTGTCGGATTTTGTCCAAGCGAGCGCATAACTGTCCCCAACTCTTTTGTGGTGATAGTACCATCGCCGTCCTTATCGAATAATGAGAAAGCCTCCTTGAATTCTTTAAAAAAATAATGA
Organism: Meloidogyne incognita; assembly: GCA_036172945.1. Taxonomy (NCBI): domain Eukaryota; kingdom Metazoa; phylum Nematoda; class Chromadorea; order Rhabditida; family Meloidogynidae; genus Meloidogyne; species Meloidogyne incognita. Next base: position 3,855,916 of record JARQAC010000023.1, read on the forward strand.
ATTGATTAAAAAACCAAAAATTATTTTTACAAAAAATAGCGACAAAAGTGACCCCATCTTCTCCTCCTAACAAGGGAAATAGAGGAGAAGGAAAAAGTAGAGTGCCCAAACAGGGACAGGTTCGATGTCCAAAAGATAGAATAAATCCAAAATCTTCTCCCTTTTTCAATTCAAATCCGAAACCCGTCCCGAGAAAATTTTCGAGACCCCGATCCGAAATCCCTACCTGACTTGTTCCTTTACCCATGACATCCCTGACCCAAAGGAGACTATTACACATATAATTTTTAAAAATTCCAAAATTTCCCTAAAAATCCAAGCATTTCATTCATTTTTTAAAATCCCCCTTTCAAAATTTCAACTTCAAAAACCTCATTTTTAACTAATTTGTATTGATTACCTTCCCAAATTTACTTCCCCCTTTTACCATGTGGTAAGAGTCATTTGTCGAAGTGTCTTTTCCCCTTTGGCCTTTTTTTGATTCATTTTAAGTTCCAAAAGAAGAAAATTTTTAAATTATGGGTTTAAAAAAGGGAAGTTTTTTAATAAAAAAATTTCAGTAACTCTCATACTAGTCGGAGGACAAAAAAACTCGGTTAGTTTGAATCAGGTCCTTAGAAAAAGTCGGGTCAAGTCGAGTTTTCACAACTTTCCCCGAAACAAGTTTTAGGGTCAAGAAAGAGTCGTAACTTGACGAATCCCAATTTCCGAATGCGTGAGGGATGAAAAAGATAATTTAAAAAACCATGCCTAACCCTACCGGTTAATCCCCTCGATATCAGAAAATTATAAAAAAAATACCAGCAATTTGTTCTTCAGTCAATTGATCAGCCATTTTTTAATAAAGTTTGTTGTTGTTTTTCAATAAAAATAAAAGCTGTTTAGGGATTAAAAATTTCTTGTTGTCTCTAAAAATTGGTTGAGAAGAGAAGAGTTTTCAAGTCAATATATTCTCTTTTCTTCTCTTTGTCAGAAAATGTGTCAGCAAAAAGCCTTGCGAGAATAAAAAAAAAGAAGGAAATGTGTGTGTATGTCTATTTAGTAGTGTTGTTTAAAAACGCTTTTTGGAAGCGAAAAAAAAAAGAAAATGGAAAGGAAGACGAGAGAAAATAAATTATTTATTTTATATATCAATCAGTTAAAGTCCCCCTTAACTGATTTGGTTGATGTAGTTAAAAGGTAGAAGAACACACCAAAAATTGATAAATTTGTGTGTGTTGTCAGTCAAATTAATTTAAAATAAAACTTGACGCGTTTCGATTTTTTTTTTGTGTTACCGGATTTGTCAATTTATAGAGCTGAAATTTAAAATTTTTAATCAAATTAGTTTAAAAAACGACAAAAAAACTAAGAAAATTGATAATCAATCATGTACTTAAAAAAGAAAATTAAAAAAAAGAACTTAATTAAATGAAGGAAATAGGGAAATAAAAAGAATTAGAGACTACTAGAAAATGAGAGACAAATTTTAAAATTAGAGAAATAAACAAGTTTTTAAAAGCTCGCCCATATTTTACCAAATCCACATTTTGCCAATAAGGCTAAAAATTAACATTTTGTCAACACACCTTGTTGGCAAAACATCAATTTTTATCCTTATTGGCATTATGTCGGGTTGGTAAAATATGAGAACATTTTTTAAATATATAGAATGCCAAAAACTAGAAAAAGTAAGTATATTTGAATTAAAAACGAGTAAAAAATGTCCTTTTAAACAAAAAAAATAAAAACAATTTTACCAATCTAAAAAATTTTAAATTAAAAATAAGGGAATGAAACAATCATTTAATGGGAATCTTTGTTGGAATTTAATAGAAAAATGAGGTCAAAAAAGAGGAGGAACAACAATTCCTTCGGGAGAAATGAGTATACGATTAAATGGGAAATGTGAGTAATCTTATTAGAAAAATTTTTTTGAGAAAAGGAGGAAGGAAGAAAAGGAGAGATTAAAAAAAATTTTTTTTTAATTAAAAAAGTAGGCAGGAATTTGCAGAAACTGACATTGCGGACAACAACCAAGAGTGTCCGTAAAGTGTAAAAACATTGTCTATATTAGAAACCGACCCCCGAGATGAGTCCTTCAAGCTAAGATCACGGTTAACGAGATAGGGATTTTTTGAGATATCCCGTAAGCAGATATCAACTCGGTGGCAACCAAAATTTAAAAGAAGCGTCTTAAGATATACCTAAGGTTTAGGGAGTATATTAGTGAGGTTTCCCAGTATCAAGTGTTGAGACTAGTGCCCAGCGTTGGACCGGATTTGGCCGGATTTTTCCTGAGTCCGCGTCCCAAATCTGGGTTTTTTCGAGATCTTCGGATTGTTTCCAGACCGGATTAATCCGGAAAATCCGGCCGGATCCGGTCCGGCACTATTTGCAACCGAATCCAGTCGAAAAAATCAATTTTGCTGGGCACTAGTTTAGACATTAATATATAAATTAGTCACCAACAAAAATCCAATGATAAAATTTGTTCAAATTTTAATAGACCCAGGTTTCCCACTCGCAAATCGCAAAATAAAAAAATTTCTATAAATTCAAAATATCCCTAAAAACACCCCAAACCTAAACACCTTCCTCACATATTTATTCTATTTTTAGAACACCCAAAAAACAAATACATTTTTATTTCCAAGTCTGTCTACTTACCTAAATACCCCCCCCCCCCCTTATCCTTCCCACACTTCCCCCAATTATCATTTTATTGTTGTTTTTATTCGATAAAATGCATCATTTTCCCTCAAAAACAATTATATATAATGCTTACGTATTTTTTAACGTCATTTCAAAAATAATTTTTTTTTTTGCAAAAATCTTTTTTAAAAAATAGGAATCCGCAAATTTAATCCGCAAAAATATTTTTTTAATTTTTAGATAACTTTGAGATTTTTTGGAAGCAATTTTGATAAGTCCCTAAAAGAAGCATTTCTCCTTCTATCAAGCATATCACAGGCTATCAGTGTATCCGAAACTCGATTCGAATTCCTACCCGACTTTTTTCTCCACACGTGGCATCGCCCTATAGTTTTTATTGGGGTTGGAGGACCGATCTTAAAGATCGAGTCGGGCATTGAATTTTGGCCCGAAAAAGACTCGGTCGGGCCGGCCCATAAAAATGAGGCCCGAAAAAAATGACTCGAACGTCGGCTTGACTCGAAAACCCCAACCCTACTTTTTGTAGAATAAATTAAAATAAAGGACCTTATTATACGAAACATGGACCCTAATTTAAGGTGAATTCTTTTAAAGTTTTTAGTTGGCCATTAGGTGCCAACCAATATCGCTGTTTAATATGCCCCATTAATGTATTGAAGTACGACTATAATTAAAAATGCATACCACACAAAATTATGAAAAATAAAAAAAAAATAGACAAGTAATGGAAACGAAAAAAGATAAGTAAAGGGTACCCTAAAGCTCAAGTTTGTGCAAAAATTAAAAACCTTAAAAAAACCCCCATCCTAATAAAAAAATTTTTTTAAGTTTTAGCCTCGCCTAATCCCCATGGGGTTCGGTTTCAACTCAAGCTGGAAAACCGGAGATTTTTCAGTTCGTTATCGGTTTGTCAGTTCAGTTAAGATTTCAGTAAAAAATATGGCAAACCCATCACCTCCTACTAATCCACCAAAAATCACCCAAAACAAGGCTGAAACCCCCCCCCCCTCCCAACACAACCCAAAAAAACTCAATAATCAACTCGTGAGCATTTTTTTTGTATTTACATATAAACATTTTTCAATTGATGTTTACATACATTTTTGGGGAGGAAAACAGGCAAAAAATATATATATTAGATATATATACAAGACTGAAGGCATGGAAAGCTGCCTTTTTTCTTCTCTTCAAACAAAAAAATGGCGGCTGACTGTTTTTGGCTTGCCTTGTGTGCTTGTTGGCAATCCGATATAGCTTTAGAAATGAGAGGAGAGAGGTTAGCTAGCTCCTCTACAGAGCTCCACAGACTCCTCCACAGACTCTCTCCCTCTCCTCTCTTAAAAACCTTATTTTTTTGCCCCTTCTAAGGATAAAAAAAATTTTTTTTTCGAAAAAAAGGTAGAGAAAATGCGCGCAAAAATAATATAGCTGTGGGAAAGCCTTCGGAAAGCCTACGACTACATTTATTTTACTCTATAAAAGGCTTAAATTTAGGGCAAAAAAGCCTTCCAATGGATATATCTACTTTTAAGGCAAAACGCTCGCATACAAGTATAGTCAGCTTATATTGATTGTCTCTAGCTTAAAGTATAGGGGACGAGGATAGAAGAGATAAAATATACTCTAAGGCTTTTAAAGGACTTAGGCCGACAACAAAAAAAATTTTTTTTTAAAGTTTAACACATCCTTGTTTGTCTATCTGTCGTACTTTAAACGAGAAAAAGGACATCTCACCTAAAGTACAATTTGCCAGGATGAGGAAAATGTTTAATTTCGTCACAAATTAAAAATTTCTTAGACTAAAAAATTTTTTTTCTAATTTTCAAAAAATTTCAAAAAATTTTAAAAATTTTCAAAAAATTTTTCAGACAAAGACAAGACATTTATTCTTCAATTAAACGAAGAAAAATTTTTTTCTTAAATAAAAAACAATTTTTACAAGGCTTCTTCGTCATTGACGCTCTTTCCTTAATAAATACCTACATTTTTTCTTTCCTTAAGCAATGATGCCCTCAAAAGATAATCTTTTTTTTTAATTTTTAAGAAGGAAAAAAGTGCCTATTTTTTCTCTAGTTTGTAATTTTCACCAAAAAAATTCAGAGAAAAAAAATTAAAAATTTAAAGGCGATTTTTGCCCTCTTAACACCAACAAAAAATCCAAAAAAAAAATTATTTTTTTTGCCCTATTTCCCCCTTATTTTTATTTTTCACCCGCCACGATTTTTTTCTTCGAATAAATGCGCGAAGAAAATCTCCCCTTTACTTCTCACCTTCCCTTCCCCCAAAAAACCCATTAAAAATATATATCATTTCTCGCAATTACAGTTAAAGGGACATAAAAAATATTTTTTTATTTTAATCTCTCTCCCATATACTTGCGCAATAAACATTATAAAATTGAGAAAAAAATAAATGGGAAAAATATATTTAATAATTATTGCTAATTTATTTTTTATTTATAAGAGGAAAAGCATTTTTAAACAAAAAATAAATTAAAATTGGTCTGTGGTGTAGTTGGAAACGTCTAGGTTTGGGTTGGTAGGGGTCGAGGGTTCGAATCCGGCTGGGGGAAAATAATTTTTAAATTTTCCGGGAATAATGTTAAAGCATTTTTAAACAAAACAGACGTTCAGGTTGATTGTTGGTGTAGTCGGAAACGTTTAGGTTTGGGTGGTAAGGGTGTTTAAGGTCGGGGGTTCGAATCCGGTTGGTGGTAAATAATTTTAATTTTTTTCTAAAATATGTAAAAACCGAAAAAAATAATTTTGGGATTAAAAATAAATAAAAAAATAAATTTTTAAAAGCGAAGAGAGAATTAAAAGAAAAATTTAAAAAAAATTATTGAACAATTAATAAGATCGAGAGACATATCAATCAATAACTAACCAAACTAGAAAATAAATATCAAAATCGAAAAAATTTAAAAATAGAAAAGAGAGAAACGAGTCTATTTATCAAAAATTATTTTTCAATTTTAAAAATTTTTAAAAATAGTGAACAGAAAAAAACAGATTTTTGTATCCAAAATCATTAATTAAAAAAAAGTCACGCAGTCTCTTAAAAGAAAAATAAATAATTAAAAATAGACAACTAGTCTACTCTTTTTTTCAATAATTAAAGGAATAAAAAGATACGTATAAAATAAAATAATAATTTTATTCAACCAATCTATTTTTCTAAAAAAAATTTTTTTTTAATATTAAAAAAGAAAAATATATAAAGGAGAAAAGTCAGCCGATGGCTTTTGACAATTTTTAAAAGTAAAATGGAAAAAAATAAAAATTTTATTGAGGAAAAGGTTAGTAGAGAGGGACAGCTAATAGAGAGAGAAAAGAAAAAAAATCTTACAGACAAGGAAAAGCTTTGAGAGAGACAAGAAGAAAAGCTGTCATCTGTCACTAAAGTGCGCAAACTAGCAAAAAGAGAGATTGTGTGTGTGTAATGATTGATTGTTTGAAGTGTAAAAGAACGAGAATATATGTGTAACAAAATGTTAGTGGATAGCTAGTAAATAGGGGAGGTTTCGAAATATTAAATGACAGCCGGCAGGACAAAATGCCCATAAAGTAAAAAAGGGACAAAATGCCCATAAAGTAAAAAGGGGACAAAATGCCCATGAAATAGAAAGGAGACAAAATGGCCGTAGAGTAAAAGGGGATAAAATGCCCATGAAGTAAAAGGAGACAAAATGTCAATGAAGTAAAATTGGACAAAATGCCCATGAAGTAAAAGAGAACAAAATGGCAATGAAGGAAAAGCAGCCAAAATGGAAAGAAAATTTAAACAAAAAGGCAGCAATAAATCTGTCAATTTGTCTTTTACATTTTGTCCTTAAACCCTGACAGCCTCTGACCAAGACAATTAAACAGAAAGAAAAAGCGGCTTAACAAACACACACAAGTTGGCTAATCAATATAAAAAAGATGTTTTAAAGGCTTCCCCTTTTTTTCTAAAAATATTTTTAATATCCCGTCTAGTATCTATCTATTTTAGTTGATTTAAACATTCCTTTAAAAAATTTGTCGAAACACATTTTAGGATAGATTAAAAAGACCGCTGTATGGGTAGAGGAATAGGGGGCTAAGCGATAACGTATTCCCTCGACCTTCTAATGAAAGGTTGGGAAAATTCGCTTATTAAAGACACCCTTCGTTTATAATGTACGATTTTTTCAGCACAGAAAAGTTTAAGTTATGGGTGATTAAAGGTCGAAACACATTTTAGGATGGTTTAAAAAGATCTAATCGAATCCGAGTTGGTCGTAAATAATTTTTAATTTTTATCCAGTCTCTATTTTAGTTATCGTTTTTTGAAGAAAAAGACTTTGGATAACTTTGGATAATATTTTTAGCATCTACTAAAAATTGAGGTTCGACCATAAAAATATTTTTAAAAAATAAAAATGGGAAAAATTAATTTTACAGAATTTTTGAATATTTTTTTTAATACCTTTTTTTATATTCATTTTTCTTTATTATCCCTACACAAAGTCTCTTTTCCCTCCCAAAAAAAATTATTATTTTTTTCCTTTAATTTTCTCATTTTCTTTTAATGTCTTCTCTAGGGAAATGAACACACACCGGGAATGGAAGGAAAAAATAATAAGAGTTTTCTGGAAAATTAGGTTTTTTTGGACATTTTCTTCCTAGTTTTAAAAGGCAGAAAAATTAAAAAAAGAAAAAAAAATTAAAAAAAGAAAAAAAAATTTTTTTAAGAAAAGAAAAATGTGTGTGCGAACAAAAAAGAACGGAAATTAAAGAAAAATGGGGCTGGAAATGTTTTTTAGATATTGAAAAAATTGATTATTAGAAAATTAAATTTTATAAAAAAAACTCTAAAAATAGAAAAAAAAATATCAAAGAAAAAATTTAAAAAATTTAAAAAGCTTCTTGGTGTTCAGTCTTTGACATTCTATAATAAATAATGCTTCTCATTATTGGGTTCCCAGCAGTGTGCTTTAACTTGATTTGAAGCCCGAACACACTTGGCTTGTATTTACTCAGTTTGGGGTCCCGGGGGCAATGTATTAGCAAAATTCAAATGGATATCTAAACAAGAACTGAATTCCAAAATACACCCCCCCCCCCCCACATGGATGTATACCTTAGTATTGTGTTCAATTTTTTGAGCAAAAAGATTGTACAAAAAGTAAAAGTGAGGTCCAACTGTAAAATAAAAAAAAATAAAAAAAATAAAAAAAAAATAAAAAAAATAAAAAAAAAATAAAAAAAATAAAAAAAAAATAAAAAAAATAAAAAAAAAAAAAAAAAAAATATTTAATAATAAAACAGAAAAATGAAAGAATTAAAGAAATATATGTACAACACAAGTCTAATTACGTCAATGAAGCCTATTTTTCTGTTTTGTTTGTTGTTGTTGTTGTCGTCCAAGTTTTTATATTATTTTTAGTTTTTTAAAGACTATACTTATGGATGGATGACCATCCAACTAAAAATCGTTTTTTTTCAATTTTCAGTCAGGTGTTAGAAAAACAACAACAACAACAACAACAAAAAGTTTTACTAAAAGTTTTCTTGAGCGGTCCATCTGCAAGATAAATCAAGCAAATATGAGGGGAACAACACCGCCCAATTAAAAAACTGTTAAACTTTACAGATAAATCATTCTAAATTTTTATTTAAAAATTAATAAAATGAGAAAAATTTATTAAAGTTTTCGTTCATCATTTATGATAAATGAATATGGGAGAAATGAAGAAATAAACGATTGCGCGCACTTAACAATTAATAATTTTTTAGGGAATGATAGGATCTAGAAAATCCTGATAGAAAAAATAATCCGCACATTTAGAGCTTTCGATTGGTATAAAAATTATTCAAATCGGTCGAGAAGTAAAAAAGTTGTGGCTTAAAAATATGGCCTAAAGACGTCTTCTACCCCCATTTCTAGCCTACCAATCTCTATTAAAATGAAGCAAAAATTTTTTTTAAATTTAAAAAAAGATGAAAAGATGAAGCATTTACCTAATATATTTTAATTATTTATAAATGCAAAATGAACGGAAATAGAGGAAAGATAATTAATAAATAGAATTTCTATTTTTAGAGTATCAAAAATAATTATTTTAAAAAAATAAAAAGCAAAAATTAAAAAAAGCAAAAATTTGAAACAAAAAAAAAATGGAAACAAAAAATAAATAATATAAAATGAAAAATGCAAAATAAAGAGCTCTTAATATTAAACAAAAAAAAATTTTTTTTAAGCAAAAAAATTTTTTTTTCGTTAAATAATGAGAGAGAAACAACAAAATTTTGAGCAAAAATTAAACGAGTTCTTGTTCTTAAAAATTTTTTTTTTACTAAAATAGGGAAAAATAATAAAATTTAAAAATAAATAAAGGAAAATGAAGGACAGACCAAAAATAATAATATTCTCAAGTTTTGCTCTAAATTTGAAAATATATAAAATTTTCAAAGGAGTGTTCTCGATAAATTTTTTATTCGTCTTTTTTTGGGTGTGTTAAAGATGAAAAAGAAAAAAAATTTTTAAAGAAGGAAAAAAAATCATTTTTTTATCGTTAAAAATGTTGCAGAAAAAAAATAATTTTTTTAGAACAAAACACAAAAAAATTTTCTAAGAAAAATTGTAATAAAAAATTATTTTAATGGACATCCGCTTAAAACAAATTAAAAAGAGGCCAAATTTTAATTTAATAAACAAAGGCGTTTAAAATTCAAGAAAAATTGAGGGCAATAAAAATAGGAAAAAATACAACTTGCGGATAACGCAAAAATAGGTTGCGGATAATAAAAATAATTTGCGGACAAAAGACAAAACTTGCAGATAATGCAATAATTTACAGACAAAATTTGCGGACAAACATTAAAACTTGCGGACAACCTCAAAAAAAACTTGCGGACAAATAGAAATAATTTGCGGACACACTTAACGAATAAAAAAAGAAATAAGCGGACAAATACAAAGTTTTGCGCAAATACGTGAAAAAATAAAAAATTGAAGCAAAAAATAGAGGATTATAGGTGGATTAGAGGTCCCTTTAAATAAATTTTGGTAAACAAAAACAAAAAGTTTTCCCCTTAAAAAAAATTTTTTTTCTCCCACAACTCTAACTTTACACACAACTCAAAGTCCGCAAAAAAAAAATAATTTTTTTTTAAATTTTATATCAAAAAATGTCAACAGATGGTCCTGAAAAAAAATTTTTTTTTGACTTAAGAGAAAAAAATACAGAGAGGAAAATATTTACACATACATATCGGTTGCCCAGCAGCAAAAAAAGGGAGAAAAAATAAAGAAAAAATAGAGAAGAAAATTTAAAAAAAAATGTAGGAAAGGATTTTGAGATGAAGGGGGATTATCGCAATATATTAATTTCTGAAATGGCTAAAACTAACTAAAAAATATTTTTTAAATAAAAGTTTTATCGAAAGGGTTTTAAGCTCTTAAACAAGCAAAAATAAAAAAAATAACCGTTGAATAAAGTTGAATATTTTAAAGAGAGTAGGGACAAGAAAATATACCTAAAAAGTCAATGTTATTTAAGGAGAGACCTAGGAAAATAAAAAGAAATAAGAGAAAAACCTGGGACTAAATTTTCACGAATGGGGTCGGTTGAGTCCCAAGTTTGGACAGTTGAGTACCGGCTCTCGTAACGTAAGCCTGGTGCTAAACCGAACCCTCTTCTCAAAAAACTATTACCCGTTTAGTAAGCCAATCGATTTAACATACACCCCCCCCCCCTTCAAAAAGCTGAAAGAAATCCCAAGTAACGAGGGGTCCCCTAGGCACCCCCGCTCCCACATCGTGGCCTTATCTTACCAAAAAAAAACAAAAAGCATTAAAAAACCTATTCACATATCCATATGACAAAATAAAGTTGATTTTAACAGATCAAGTCTCCAGTTTTAACGTCTTCTTGCTTTTGTTAGCCTCTCAAATTTCAATTACTAAATAAACCTTAAAATATTTAAAAAAGCATTAAAAAAATCTTTTTCTATTTAAAAATACTAAAAATAAAGTAATTGATATATAAAAATTATTTACAAACTCATACACACATTTTTATTCTATAAAAATAAAAAAAATTTTTTTTGCGGACAAAATTTACGGACAATGCAAAAATTAAACATTTCAGTTTTCTTGAATAAATTAAACAAAGGCAAGTGTATCTTTAAGTAAATGAGTGGAATATAAGGTTATATTAATTTATAATACTAAAAATGTCAAAATACCAAACCCTACAAATACCGGTACTTGTGTAGTTTACACCCCATAAGCCCCGCCCCTTATTCTTTCATCCTTTACTTTCGCTCCTCCTCCTATAAAATAAAACTTAGGTCAATATTTTCATAGCCATTTTTAATAAGAAAAGGAAAATAGTGCAGAGGGGCGGGGCTTATGGGGTGTAAACTACATAAGTATCCAAGACGTCGAAATGCCAAAATGTCAGCGGCTTTTGAGGGTTTGGTATTTAGGTGTTTGGTATTATAACGAGTTTCGGAATACAAAAATGAATAAAAAAAATGGCCAGAATAAATGAGATTTTATAGGAGAGTATAAATTACTCGATTTTTAAAAATTTACAAAAAAAATTTTTAAAAATTTCCAGAAAAAAATTTTTTTTCAAAATTCCAAAAAAATCGAGCAAAACAAAAAATAGAACTTTTTTTAATTTAAAAAAGAAATGACAAAAATTTAATAAATATTCTTGCACGTTTAAAAGAACAAAAAGAAGAGAAAAAAGGAAAAATAAAATTTTTGCGGACAAAACTTGCGGACAATAGATATATAAATTAGAGGTCGGTAAAATCGCATTTTCGAACAGGACAGGATCCTGCAGGATTAATCCTGAAAATCCTGAAAACTGAAAAAAAGGCAGGATTTCGGACAGGATCCTGAAAAATCCTGTGCAGGATCCTGTCCTGCGCCGACCTCTAATATAAATTGTAAAGTGAGTAGAAAAAAAGTATAGGTAAGTATTTTGAGTGGAATTTTAAAAGAGTAATTTTCTGGTAATAATAAATTGATTATTAAATTTATAATGAACACCAGGGAACAATAAAAAGGCATGCGGACATATCGGGATATTTCAATGTACGAACAGTTACCCTACTGATTTCGGGACCTACGGCCACTGGATCATGGATAGTCCTATTGAGGAATAGAGAGTTTTTATGTTTTAGAACAAACGTAAACACGCAAGAAATTATTTTTGTCACTCCAATCCCGATATGTCAGTCCCGATATGTCCGCACACCAATAAAAATAATAATACTATTTTAATAAAAGGCAAATTCTAAAAAGTTAGGAAAAATTAAGAAAAAAATTTTCAGATATTTAATAATTTTTAAAGATGCCCTTTTTTACAATTTTTGATACTACTAGTAAAAATGGAGTCTTCCCACCTCAATTACGTTAAACCAGACATGCACATGGATACAGATAATATCAAAATGCCTGCGGATATCCGTCTGTATCCGCCGTAAATATGCAGATACGGATACCAAAATCAGTACCGTGTGCATGTCTGGTTAACACAACCCGCAATTTTTATCCGCAAAATTCCAGTTTGGTATTTCGACGGTTTTTAGTTGGTTTGGTATTACGCGTCTGATATTGTGAAAACATATCCAAAAATCAGTAGAGAAAAAATGCCTGACTTGCAGACAAAAATTGCGGACTAGGAACATAACTAAACCCTAAGAGTCTTAAAAAATTCATTTTTTAAAATTAAACCTTCAACCATCCTTTTCCATTTTAATTCCTCTCTTAGCTCGCTTCCTTCCAATTCCAGTTGTTGAAGTTGAAACAACCTTTTTCCTCTTTTGTGGAGTAATTTCACTACGCCGAGCTTTGCGTAAACGCTTATGAGGGCTTGGAAGTGAAGTTGAAGAAGAGGGTAATGTTGATGTTGGCTTCTGAAAAAATGAGTAAAAATTATATAAGGATAGAATAAGGAAATCTCGAAAGACAAAAATATGGAAATGAATGTCCTAAATTATGGTACCAACCAAGGAACGAGCCGTCCGATTCCCGAAAATCGGGAATTCCCGACGTTTTTTGGGCCGGGATCCCGATTCCGCAAAATCGAGAATACTTTTTTGTCGGCTCGCCGCTGGTACCAGCCCTTAGGCAAAATTTTGGAATTTTGGAAGGGCATAAACGATTCTTCGATCATCCTTCTCTCAATATTTGGAGAGGTATGGTGAGAGAGTGATCCAGCCCACCTCCCCTTGATATGCTCTTGGTTAAGAATAGTTTTTTACTTGTTTAGGACCTCCACGAAATTCAAGGAAAAATATAGATTTCATATAATCCAATCCCTTAAAAACAAAGGTGACAAAAAATCCCACTTTAAATTAAAAGGACAATGGTCAATCTAACCCTCTCTAACATTAAAAATCTTATTCAAAAATTAAAAACCTCTTCTTCATGTGCATCATTCAATTCACTCGTGGATGGAACACATTCTTTCGCCTTTGAAGTAATTGTTGTTTTAACCACCTTTTCATGTCCAATCTTCAAATTTGATTGCTTGGTAACCTTTGCTGGATGAATAAATAATGAACGAGAAACTCCAGAAGCTCCAACAGTTTTTGCATGGTAAAAAGAAGGGACCTAAATTTTTTTAAATATTGTGACCTTGAATTAGTAAGGGTTGTCAGGGGTTGAGAAAAAAGTCAAGTCGGGTTTTCATAAACTTCCTGGGTCAGTTTTCGAATCCAAAAAGTCAAGGTTTGGTGTTGGGGTTTTCTAAAAATTACTCTGGTCGAGATCCAAGTCCAAAAATTCAGTTTCATGTTTGGGTTTACGAAACTTTTTTGGATCGGTTTCGAGTCCAAAAGGTCAGGGTTTCGTGTTGAGGTTTTCGAAACTTCTTTCGGATCGGTTTCTGGTCGAGAAAAGGCCCGAGTTTCAGGTATTATGTACCCGTGACATCCCGTCCCTCCAAACTTTTAAAAATAAACCTTCTCCTCGTTCACCGCCTCGTAACTGTGACTAGTCGAAGTTTCATTCGTATCAAGAGGTTTGTCTTCCCGAAAATCAAAATTCCATTTTTTAACTTTTTCTTCCATATTTTTGTTTTCCAACTCTAAAAATTAACAAAAATAAATTATAAGTCTTTCTAAACAAAAACAAACCTTTTAACCATTCGTCCGTCTCAGGCGCCCGTCCAGAACCAAACAAAGAACGGCGTGAACTTCGCTTTGCTAATCCATCCATTAAAGGGCAAATAATGTTAAAAATAATGTTAATAAACTGAAAAAGAGATTAACGTCAAAAAAGACAAAGAAAAGGTATTGAAAAACGATGAATCATCCAGATCTTTAGAAAAATCAATAAATAAGGGACACGCCCAAAACGGCGCGCGGCTATAACGGCGCAAAGCCATAACTTGCTTCAAGATTTCCGAATCTTATCAAATTTAGTATTAAACGATTCCTCTTATAGAGCTAAAGAGATCGGTACTAAAATTGATATGGGTCAGAAATTTTTAAGGTAGTTATAGCTTTGCGCCGTTATGGCTGCGCGCCTATTTGGGTGTGTCCCATAAATTAAAAAAATAAAATTGGCATTATGTTTATTAAATCTGATTTAAAATAAAGACAGTATTTTTGTGAAAAAAAATAAAAAAAAACTAGAAAAGCTAGAAAAAAGAAATTTATGATTTATGGGGTCTAACAAAATTGAAAATCTCCAAAACCCCCCCCCCCCCCCCACTAAACAGTAGATTTTCAGAAACCATTATTTTTAAATGACATTTGATCCCTCAAAAATTGACGGGGGAAAGATATAAGAGGAATGTCTATTTTTATGCGGGTATTATCCAAAGAAACCTTTCCTTAGAGAAAAGCTCTGAAATTTAATAGATCTCTTATGTCTATCCCCGGTCAATTTTTGAGGGATCAAATGTCATTTAAATCTTTAACAAAAATCCCTCAACAGAAATGTCTATCCCCAAATATTTTAACAGAGCTGGATCAAAACTAAAAAATATGAGAACCAATAAAATCCCAAATTGTTGAAAAATCCACATTTCGGTGCAGCTCTGTCTTCTCAACTAGAGTTGTTCCCTGAAGGGGGGGGGGGGGGGGGGGCGGGGAAAATTTCCTTTTTTCACGGAGGGGGGTGGGGTGGCCGGGGAATTTTCAAAAAATCTCTCAAATTCCCCGACTTTCGGGGACGGGGAACATCCCTAATCTTAACTATATACCAGGGATGGGCCGGGTTACCCGAAACCCGGACTTTTTTCGACCCGAAACCCGACCCGTGAAAAATTCCAAAACCCGTCCCGAAACCCGGCCCGACTTTTTTCTCAACCCGGCCTATCCCCAACTATATACATAATTATTTACAAATTTAAACCTCTAATATAGAATTTTTTTTTTCAAATCCTTCATTTTCCTTGATTTATTCTTTCCCTTCCTCCTCATCTTTTTCTTCAGGTATTGGAGTTATTGTGGTCAAATTAGTTTTATTTTTAGTTTGTTCACCTCCAATTGCTTTAGATATTGCAGCGGCTATAGCCATACTTCCAGCTGCTGTTTTTATAAGTGAATTTTTTCCGTGTCCTGTTGTGGCTAGAAGAATGTCAGGGATGCCTTCCTTTAAATTAAAAAAACTTTTTCAAATTCTGTGATTTTTTCGGAAATTTCAAAAAAATTTTTGGAAATTTTTTGGAAAACTTTCAAAAATTAAAAAATTTTCTGAGAATTTAAAAAATTTTCAAAAAAATTTTTTTTGGAATTTTTTGAAAATTTTTAAAAATTTTTTAAAAATTTTAAAAATTTTTCCCAAAATTTTCTAAAAAAAATTTTCTAAAAATTTCCTTTTTTAAAAAAAAACCTCAAAATCTTCAATATCATCATTTTCTTCATCAGATATAGTTGTAGATGAATCAGCAGTTGCTGTTGAACCTTTAGCCGCTGGATGGATTACTCCACTCTTCTTTTTCTTTTTTGTTCCTTTTTTGAGTTGCTCTACTATTTCGTGAATTTCACGACCTTAAAAAACAATAAATTAAAAAAAAATTTTTTTTTAATATCTGTCAATACCCTTTAATTTATCTCACCCTTTAGGACATTCCCCAATCAGGATAATTAGGAGATTTGGAGCAGGGCTGGACACCAAGGGTGTAGCTAGAAGGCCGATTTCAGGGGGCTAAAATAGGGTGTGCGCCAAAATTTTTGCATTTACTTTGGCGTCCCGAACGCAAATTTTTTTGTAAATACCTATATTTTTATTTTTTAAGCGCCGCAGGTGAAAATTTAGAGAATTTTGTGGGTTGTAGGCGCGACGCAGTCGCGGATTATGTAAAATTGCGCGAGTTTTTTTTGACTTGCGGATTGCGAAAAATTTTTTTTCAAATGCGTCCACCTCCTGATTTGGGTACTTTGGAAGTACAGGATGTGTAAGAGATCTTCGAAAAAAAAATAAAAAAGGATGGGATAGAGAGTTTGACAGGAGACATGTTTTACAGTGAATTAAAGGAGAAAATAGAGGGTGGACAAGAGAAAGAAATTAAAAATTAAATTTAAAAAACCTTTAGTTTCAGGCAATTCTTTAATCAGATAACAAATTGAAATAATTGAGGGAATGATAAATCTTGAAGAAAAAATTTTTTTTAATTAAAAAAAAAATTAAAAAATATACAAAGGTATAAAAGACCAAACATCAATTATTTCCTGAATTTAAAAAATAAAAATTGAAGAAAAAATCTAAAAGGCATACATATAAGGGTAAGGTGATGAAAGAAAAGACAAAATTGATTATCTAAAAAATTAAAAAAAAAATAATATTTCAAAAAAATTTTTCAAAAAAATAAAAAAATTTTTTTAAATTTCTAAAAATTTTCAAAAATTTCAAAAAAAAATTTTCAAAAAAACAAAATTTTTTTAAGAATTTTTTCGAGCTTAAAAAATTTTTTTAAATTTTAAAAAATTTCCAAAAATTTCAAAATTAAAAAAAAAAATTTTTCCAAAAATTTTCAAAAAAAAATTTAAAAAAAAATTTCAAAAAAAACCGTGTTAGTCATAAAAACAATGGATTGCACAAGCGAACGAAATCTTTGGGGAACAAGTTCTGAAGTGATAAAAAATGCTATTGGGCCAAGAGCAGCTCCATAAGTTATTCCATAAGCTATTAAAGAGAAAACACAGCCATATTTGAATTGGGGGTTGACGAAGAAAATTGATTCTGTAAATTATTTAACAAATTATTTTTAAGGCCTCAAATTTTTTAAAAAATTTTCGAATAAAAAAATTTCCAAAAAAATTTTTTTTGGAATTTTTGACGATTTTTTTTGGAATTTTTTCGAGTACTTAAGCTTTCCGGAAACATTAAATTAATGCTAACTCGAGTTTCCGGAAGTAAAAAAAAATGTTTCCGGAGAATTTTTTTAGAATTCTTTTAGAAAATTCAAAAAAATTTTTTTTATTATTTTTTGAATTCAAAAAAATTCCCGAAATTTTTTTAGAAATTTTTTCGAGTCAAAAATTAAAAAAAAATTTCCAATTATTTTTTAAATTCAGAAAAAAATTTAAATTAATTACTTTGACTAGTCATTCTATCAAATAAAATATAAGAACATAAACACAATGTATTTGCTATCCCACACCATATTAACATTGGACGGCGACCAAACCTTTTTTATAAATTAAATTTAAAAACAGAAAAATAACTTTAATTTAAGCCTAGATACTGTTAACTTAAGTTTTCCGGAAAATAAAAAAAAAGTTTCCGTAACTTAATTAACGTAAGATAAATTTAAGTTTCCCGGGAAAAAAGAAATAAATTTCCGGAAATATTAAAATATTAATATAAACAAGAGTTTCCGGAAAAATTAAGTTTTCCGGAAATTTATTAAAATATCTAATATAAACTTAAGCTTCCGGAAACATTATTAAAATAATAGAAACAAGTTTTCCGGAAGTAAGTTTCCGGAAGCTTAATAAAATAATTAATATAAACTTAAGTTTCCGGATAGTTTAATTTTTCTAGAAAATAAGTTTCCGGAAAACTTAAAAACTTAAGTTTCCGGAAAACTTAAAAACTTAAGTTTCCGGAAAACTTAAAAACTTAAGTTTCCGGAAAACTTAAAAACTTAAGTTTCCGGAAAACTTAAAAACTTAAGTTTCCGGAAAACTTAAAAACTTAAGTTTCCGGAAAACTTAAAAACTTAAGTTTCCGGAAAGAAAATAATTTATATATAAACTTTTCAACGCTACAAGTCCCAATAACTGAAGCAACAAAATTCGCGCAAATAAAAGCAAATGAGGAATACTGTAAATAAATTAAATTTTTTATTTAAAAATAAATTTAATTTAAGTAAATTAACTTGACTAGCATTAGCATCAAAATGGGCTTCTAATAAATCTGTAGATATGTAAATTATTGGCCAAATACAAACTAAAATTATTAAAAATTAGTAAAGAATAAGCTAAATTTAATTTAGTAAGATTCAAAAAATTCAAAAAAAAATTTCTTGAATTTTTAAAATTTTTCAAAAAATTTTCCGAAAATTTTTCAAAAAATTTCAAAAATTTTTTAAAAATTAAAAAAATATTTTTCAAAAAATTTCAAAAATTTCAAAAATTTCAAAAAATTTTTTTAAATTTTCCCAACCCCTCATTAAATTAAAAATTGAATTAATTCACCAATAATTTGTAAAGACAACGTCCCAATAATAAAGGCTTTCCGTAAATGTGGTTGTTTCAATATTTGAATTAAAGCTTTAATTAAAGATAAATTATGTTGTCCTCCCCCTTCTTTCCTTTTATGTCCACAAGTGTCAGATTCCTTTAATATTTCATTTATAGACATTTGGTGATTGTCTGGTTGTTTTCCTAGTAAATTTAAAAAAATTTTTTGAACGTCTGAAAACCTCAAAAAATTCTTTTAAAAATTTTTTGGAAATTTCAAAAATTAAAAATTTCAAAGAAATTCGCAAAATTCATAAAAATTCGTCAAAATTTTAATAACAAAAAAATTTAATTTTTAAAGATTCCAAAGGCTTTTAGATTTTTTTAAAAATTAATTCGAATAAAAAAAAATATTTTTTAACTCAAAAAATATTCTTAAAAATAGTAGAATACAATCCAACCTTGATAAAATTCCAATGACTTAATTGCCGCTTTTCTATCATTTCGATTTAATAATAAAAATTTTGGAGATTCACGTAACGGAAGGACAATGAAAATCGACAAAATGCCAGGAATGGCTCCAAATCCTAAAAATAAAAATTTTTCAAAATTCTCAAAAAATTTCAAAAATTTTAAAAATTCAAAAAAATACCAACAAGAGCCAACAAATTCCTCCCCAACATTAAATCCATTCCCATACCCATTCCAATAACGCTAACAGCAATGTAAGAAACTTAAAAATTTTTTTTAATTCGATTCAATTTAGAAATTAACCTTCACTCAAAAAGCTACAGGTTCCTCTTAATTGTGTTGGTGTTGTTTCCTTTAAAAAATTTATTTTTTAATGTCCGCAACTTTTGTCCGCAACTTTTGTCCGCAAATCTTGTCCGCAAATATTTATCAGTTAAAATAACTCCCAGGACACTATTAGGTATTTTTAAGAAAAAATATCTTTTGATCCTAGCAAAGACCATTCCGGAAATAGGAGCCATCAGAATTTTGGAGATGCCGGAAGCCCAGAATTGCTCTTTTTATAGAATCGTGTGAAGGTCAACTCGATTTGCCCTCAATAATTAATAAAGAAAAAATAAAAAGTTTAGCCCCGGCAGGCATCGCAGTACACCACGCACGTTAGAGACCCAGAAGAAAGTCGCGTTACACCACGTACGTGCCTGCTATAGAGCACCGCCCAGTAAGCGTTCTCGTTTGGCCAATAAATTAAAATTTTCAAAAATTACTTGAATAAAAAGAATTAGAGACCCAAAAGAAAGTCCAGAACCGACGGCAGCAAAAATTCTACCAAAAATTAACAATTCGGGAATTTCCAGAAAAATGGCTAAAAACATATCCAATTAAAAATTTAAAAATAAAATTAAAATAACCAGATATAGTAATCAAAGTTCCAAGTAAAGAAATACAGTTGGCTAGACATAGACTGTCTTAAAAGTACAAAAAAATAAATTTTAAAATATTTTTTTTTGTTAAAATGTACTTTCCTTTCAATGGGAAAAGTGTATTTTATTATGAAATATGGGCCCAGTCTTAATTAAATTTTATCATTTTTGGCCTAGTAGTAGTAAACAAAATTAATATTTTTAATTAAATTCTTTAATAATTTTTTTTAATTTAAATTTCTAAAATTAATTTATAATGAAACTTGATAGAATTTTAATAATTTTACTCCTCAATGCGATATTTTGGAGTAAAATTACTTCTGTTAAAAATAATAAAGAGAAAAATGAGTTAAGTAGAGTTGGGGAAACCTCGAACGATTTAACTAAAATGTTTAACGATGAGCCAGAAGCATCGGTTCAAAAATCTGAAGGGAAGTTTAAAACAAAAATAAATAATAAAGAAAAGATGAGGGAAAATGCCCGAATCTACTACCAAAATAATCGAGAAAAAATTCTAGAAAGTAGACGCATTTATCAGCAAAATAATAAGGATTATGGTCGAAAATACCGTCAGAAAAATAAAGAAAAGAGGAGAGAAGCTGATCGAAAATACCGTCAGAAAAATAAAGAAAAGAGGAGAGAAGCTGATCGAAAATACCGAGAAAATAATAGAGAAAAGAGGAGAGAATCTAATCGAAAATACCAAGAAAAAATCAAAAATAAAAAAGAAAACTTGAGAAATGTTGATCCAAAAGTAGGGGATATTCATTCTGATAATGAAGGAACTTCTTTTGTTACTACACAGAAAGTAGATTTTAGAAATAAAGGTAAATTGCCAATCGTTTACGAAGAGAGCATTCGGTCTGAAGAAGAAAATCTTTCTAATCAAGGAGGGGAAGAAAGTAACAAAGACGAAACAGAAAATTATGTGGATGAGCAAAATCAAAAAGTGGTAGAAGAGCCGAATAAAATTCCCGAGAATTGCATGAATCAGATAAATTTAAATGAATATCCTTTTGATTTGAACGAGAAACCTGAGGATGAAGATGAAGATGTTTGTTAAAAAAGAAATATATTTCAAAAAAGTAGTGCAGTTAAATTATTCAGAGTACATTTAAAAATTGTAAACATTAAACAACTTTGTATAAACTTTCGAGCATTCCTATCATAATTTCACGTTTCAATTATTTACTAAGTTACGGTGTGTATTAGATGTTCGGATGCATTTCGCTTTGCTCGAGTCTGTATGGTTTTCCAAAAAATTATCACACTGCACTTTCATTTCAATGATTGTTATTACACAATATAAATATATTTTAGTTTTCATTTACCTATATGACTCGTTTAAACAAAAAATTTTACTATAAAATTTTGGTGTAACCAAAGGAATAATTTAAGAATAAATTTAAAATATTTATTTCACAATTTAATTAAAAATAACAGAGTTGCTGTAATAGTGAGAAGGTTAGAAGAAGGCTTTTGTTGAAGAAGTACTGGAGACTTCTTACAGTCACACAGCCACTTAAATATATGTTAATTTCTGACTTTAATTTTATTTTAAAGAAGTTTATTTCTGTTGATTTTTGCATGTCAATTTTTCAATGTTTTAAACAATCGACTTGTCGAATATACTTTTGAATTGTCTGTTGATTTTTCTCTAATTAAGAAATGGAGTATTTTGTTCTTACTAACGTCTATAAAAGTGCAATTTCGTAATGCACTTTTGTCTCAATGAGAAAAGTAGAGTTAACGTGTTATGAAATAAAATTACACTATATATTTACCCTTACTTAAGTCAATATTACATTTAAATTTATCATTTTCTATTAATTAGAATTAATTAAAATTAATATATTAAGTAAAATTTTAAAATTTATTTAGGATGAAACTTGACGGTATATTAATAATTTTAATCTTCAATGCGATATTTTGGAGTTTAATTAATTCTGTTAAACATAAAAAAGGACAAAATAGAGTTGAGGAAGCCTCAAAGGATCTAACTAAGGGCGACGGGGCGGAATCTTCTGGCAAAACTCAAATTCAAAAATATGACGGAAATGCAAATGGTGCAACTAAAGACAATGAAAAGTTGAATATAAAAGAATATATGAAAATTTACCGGCAAAACAATAAGGAAAAGAATCGAGAATATTATCGAAAATACCTTCAGGATAATAAGGAAAAGATGCAAGAATATTATCGAAAATATAGAGAAAATAATAAAGAAAAGCTTCGAGAATATGATAGGAAATACAGCCAAAACAATAAGGAAAAAAAGCGAAAATCTTATCGAATTTACTATCAAAATAATAAAGAGAAGGAGCGAGAACGGACTCGAAAGCGCTACGAAAAAAGGAAAAATAAAAAGGCAGATTTACAAAATGTTCAATCTGATAATGGAGAAACTTCTTTTGTTAATACACCGAATAATGATGTCAGAAATAAAGGTAAATTGCCAATCGTTTACGAAGAGAGCATTCGGTCTGAAGAAGAAAATCATTTTAATCAAGGAGGGGAAGACAGTAACAAAGACGAAACAGAAACTTATGTGGATGAGGAAAATCAAAAAGTGGTAGAAGAGCCGAATAAAATTCCCGAGAATTGCATGAATCAGATAAATTTAAATGAGTATCCTTTTGATCTGAACGAAAAACCTGAGGATGAAGATGAGGGTGTTTGTTAACAAAGACGTATATTAAGAAAGAAAAGATGTTAAAATTTCAGAATAATTTTTAAAAAATTTTCTTTTAAAAAAATTACTTTTGCGTCCATAACGTTCTGTGAATAAAGGAGTTAAAATTGTGCCTGAAATTTTTTATTTAAAAATTATCCCATATAAGGGATAGGATATTTTCCGCTTCCGACTACTTCCGTCTTTTCGACTCTTTCGTTCCCGCCTTCCGTTTTTTATTTTATATTTCCCGTTACGCTTTTTAAAATACGACAGAGCCCATCCCTGTCCCATATGATTGATATGCTAGGATTAAATATAAGTGAGCGATTAAATATTAAATATAAGTGATAGCAAATATAATGGGAAAGAGAAGAGAAAAGTCACTTGCGATTTATCCTACTTCCCATTTTTGGTCGCAAGACGCAAAGCGAATTTACATCCATAAAACAATATTATTTTTCCTAATTAAAAATACTTTTGAGAGTGTAAAATTTTGTTTTATGGACCACGGAAAATACCGTATATAACCGGAAGACCGTTAGATTCGCTTGAACTAAAAAGCATTGGTCTGAGTTTCCCTTTGGTTTGTAGTGAAACCGAACATGAAAAAATAATAAAATTTCTACCAAATAAATAGCCAATGAACCAAATATTGAGAAGCAAGGACCAATACCTCAAAAAAATTTTTTTTTATTTTAAACAAAAGGAAAATGAACCAAGTAAATTCCCATACAGTCAAAACGCTTCCTCGCGCAATATAAGAATTATTAATGAATTCTCTAGGGAATAGAAGAATTAAATAATTATGGAGGAATCAAATACCTAAACGAATCCCCTATAAATTTAAAAAAAATATTTTTTGGGAATAATTTTTAAATTTAAATACCAGCAGTGTTTGGGTATGAAGAGGAATAGCCTTCCTAATAAAAAAAATAAATTTTGGGTTGAAAATATTTTTTGGGGATTTAATTTAAAAAATTTTTAAGGATAAAAAAAATTCAGAAAAAAATTGTAAAAATCAAAAAATTTTCAAAAAAAATTTTTCTTAAAATACCAAAAAATTAGATAATGCAGCGACGGCAGCTATTAAACCAATAATTCTTGAAGGGCTTCCTCTAAAATTTAAAAAATTGAGGCTTGATATTGTAAAGCATATAGCCCCGCTGCTTTACTGGTATTTAGCACTTGATGTTTAATAGAATGCTAAACGGTCTATCCCATAGGCCCTGGGTAGAGAAAAGAAATTCTGTCAGGAAAGGCGATGATTTAGTTTACCCCGCAAGGTGAGAGGTGAAGGCGTGAAGAGGGCATAGAAGACTAGTAACCGCAACTTTAAAACCAAACCGGAACTTCCGGCGAATCACTACTTCCTCGGGGTTTGCCCCGCAAGGTGAGAGGAAAAGCGGGAACAAGGCATAGAAGAGAAGACTAGGGGCAGTCTTCCCTGAGGGATGAAGGTGTAGAGCATATATCCCAGCTGCTTTACTGGTAGAGCCGGATGCTTAGTAGAATTCTGAACGGATGACGAACCTTCCCATATGCCCTGGATAGAGCGAAAGGAATTCCGCACGATTATTTAGTAGTAGAAGACTAGGGGCAGTCTCCCTGAGGATGGAGGTGTAAAGCATATAGCACCCAACTACTTTACTAGCATATTCTAATAAAATCTCAAAAAAATTTATTCACCTTGGGGCCAGCATTATATTGAAGGATTAACAAAAAAATGTTGATTACTCACTTCCTCAATAAGTGATCAACACAAAATATTTTTAAAAGTCAATTTTAAATATTTTAAGGTCTTGATCTTTAAATTTGTAAACTCTTAGCTTTAGTTAAACTAAAAAAATGTAAAGAAGACAAATAAAAGTGTTAGGAAATGAAAAGGATTTGAAGAAATATTTCGGTTACTTTAAAGAATAAGTAAACAAACCAAGCTTAGAAAGCTAATTACAAGTAAATTAATAATTATATCTAGTGATCGGACACAAATCGGTAAGAGTTTGGGTAGACCTCCTTCTTTTTCCTGTTTCCCTGACCATTTTGAGCCTTTTTTTTTGCTAATCTATAATTTAACATATAGCATCGAAAGAGCCCTCAAGGTAGACTAATGATACACAGATCGGTTATGTACTTATGACTAGAATTATAAAGCTGAATTCTCCCTGGACATAGGGAGAGGGGAGTCTGACAAAAATCTATCAACGAGATTTCTCCATATGTCTCGTACGAGACTCTGAGTCTAATCTAATTATATATCCATTAACAAGCTGATAGAAGAGAAATGGAAGAAAATTTTAAAAATTTATTAAACCAAAAAACATTGAAAAAATTGAAAAAGGCAAGGAATGTTGAAAAATTAAAAAATAATCTCCTTTCTGTAAGGTGCAAAAGAATAAAGTTGTTAAAATCAATAGCTATGCTGTTAAAAAATGGAAATAACTGTCAAACACGTGTACTATAAACTAATTTTATGCAAATTCTTAAACTAAAGATCGAAGTTTCGTTTCAGTTTTGTAATTAAAACAATGCGCATGATAGAAAAGTTGCTTTGGCATTCTGTTTAATTAAATGACATTTTATCCCAAAATTTATTAGAATTGAAATAGTGTGTAAATTGAAGAGAGACGACAGAGATTATCGGTTCTTTTTTATTTTCTTCGGATTAGCTAGTTTGGTGCCTTTTTCTAACAGCTTATTATTGACAAGAGTGTTTGTGCTTTATCCTTTCTATTTAACTTATGTTTCATTTAAATGTGTTCATTGATCAATATTTGTTAAAAGTTACTTTTAGTGTTCTTTAATCAAAATGTATGTAAACTAGACAAACTATTCCACAATTATTTTACTCCCAAAATTAACATGCCTAATCGCTCAGCATGCGATATTGAAGTTCCCGATGTACCGCTAGCACAATTTGACGATCTTGAAATTTTGGATGATTCAAATCTAGAAAGATGTATTCTACCAAAATCAACTCTTGGAAATAGGTAGCAAGAAGTTTGATGAGTCTAAGTCAAGTCTAAGTCCCCGTCTTAGGGAGAGGGATCGGGAAAGTTTTGGTAGGGCAGCACCACGGGGGATGAACGGGCAATTTTTAGAAACATCTAAACTCCTAGGGAAGGGGATAGGTGGAAATTTTCGTGTATGTAGCCTACGGGGATGAACGGGGAATTTTTAGAAACATCTTAACTCCTAGGGAAGGGGATCGGGGAAGGTTTTCTTAGAGCAGCCCACTGGGGATGGACTTGGAATTCTTAGAGACATCCAAACTCCCCTTCAAATTCCCCGTCTTTTCGTAAGGGGAACGACCTTACGTTATTTAATCCCAAAAAAGTCATTTCTTAAGGCCGCGCAATCAACAAACGCCACAGAAAATAGCTGCTGAAATGGACAAATCAGGCTCTTCTACTTCAAATTCTATGATTTCCACTTCTCTTCAAGACTTGGTTGAATCATTTGACAAAAACGTTTCAGGCGTTCTGAAGGATATGAATAAGTGTACTGAACAATTTGCACCAGTCAAAATTCGTTCTCAAGAGGAAATTATGAATGAAAGCCAGTAAATTTTTTGACTTGTTATTGGATTGTCTTTTAATTGTTTCAATCATTTTAAGGTTCTGGTGGACACTCACAGGCAATTATGGCAGTCTTCCCCCTATTGATTTTCATCAATCAGTCATTCGCCGCAATCAAATGGCAGCGCTTGATTTGAAAGTTCCAAAGGTTTTTTGTTTTATTGTTTATTCAGAAATTAATTTTTAGCAACGCAATAACGAGGAAACTACTCCAACTGGTCCTGGCAGTTTTTCTGATAGTGACAGCGGAGAGGATGACGATAGCGATGGTAAAAATGACACTCAACGATTGGACTTTCATGCAGCTGCAGCGTCAATTGGAACGGATGCTTTGCCTCCTGTTAATGCTGATAGAGTTATTGAAGAGATTGATGATATTATTCAGGTTTTCTTTTGACTTTTAGGTGTTTTAGTTATTAGAATGGTAAAGTCTGGCTTTGGACTTATCTTCGAATCTGATAATCTGAGGGGTATCGACCCCCTTCGAACCCCCTTCGAAACCCCAGAGATCCCCTTATGTCAGTAAAAGCCAAGGAGGCTAAAAAATTTTTGTCTTTGGGTACAGGAAATTCCTCAGACTTTGGCCCAGCTTCAGTCTTTTTAAAATAAATTTTAGGCCGGTGATTTAATGACTCGTTCCTTAATCAACACTCCACGAACATTAGAATCCTTTGACTCAATGTACTCTTCAATGCGTTCTCCAAACAATTGTATAGATGCCGAGCACCTATTTAGTGTTAAACAACAACCTAAAAACAGTGAATTGTCCCCTATTAGTGCTGAAGGTTTTTAAAAAAATTTTTGAAATTTTTTTTTTATTTTTTAAAGAAATGACACGTTACAGTCAAAGCAAATTAATCACAATAGTCTCAGAAATTGAGCAAATAATCCAATTATATAACGAAGAATTGGTCAATGAACTTGCTAGACGTGATGAATTAGACTATGCTAAAGAAGTTAGAAATCAATTTATTACTTTATTAATTGATGTGCAAGAAAAGCGGCGAAAGGCTGGAAGTATAAAAAAGCAGAAACAAAAGGAAACTAAATTTGCTTCTACGAAAAATAATGTTTGTTGAATTTTTAGAATTTTTTTTATTAAGTTAAGAGTTTATTTGGCTAGAAAAAAAAACATATTAAAAAACAATGGCCGAAAAAATTAATTTTTAGAAAAATTAAAAAATTAATTTTTTCGGCTATTGTTTTTTAATATGTTAAGTAATTTTTGGAACTAAAGACATAGGAAGGGAATTTAGGAATATGGTTTATTATTAGAAAATTGTTTATAATTATTTTTATGATTTTCTTAATTTTTGGGTAATTGACATTTTTAATTGATATTCCTATAAATGAGACAGAGTTCTGAGGGTCATACGAGAATTGAGATCGATGTCTCAATAATATAGTTTTATAACTGAGATTTTTTCAGAACTTTTATCGGTCCGTTTCTACTCCAAAGCCCCTTAAGCTTTTTTTACTTAAATCAAGTAAAGATTCACTTTAGTCATAATCACTTCATCTACCTTTTTTTTAATGAAACATTTTTCAATTTTTAAAGTTGTGTTCTGTCAAAATTCCATATGATAATTCTCAGGAAGTTCCAGATGTACGCGTTTTGGAATCTCTAAACAAAAGTATATTTTTTTAATTTTATTTTTAAAATAATTTTTTCTAGTTTTGCAAGCAATGAGCGATGATAGTGATCAATTACCTTCTTTACTTACTGACTATATTTTGAATGGTTTTTTTTAATTTTATTTAGAATAAAATTTTTTTTAATTTTATAGTGATTTGTCCTACAAAAAATACAAATGTGGAAGGTTAAAAATTTTTTTTTTATTTTTTTATTTTTATAAGAAACAATTAGGGTTGTCGGTTCGAACAGGGATACTGTCACGCTTTAGCCGAAACCCCGTACGGCTCAAAATCCGTACAAACTCGATTTGAAGGAATTTTTTTAAAATAATTTTTTAAATCTTGTTTGGCTCTTACGTTTGTTTCTGACTATCCGAAGATTTTCCAATAACCGACAACCCAAAAGCAATTAAATTTTATATTTCTTGCTTTTTCTTTATTTTTAAAATTTTTCTAATTTTTAAAATTTTTTCCATGACATTCTGCTTTTTTGATTTACTCTAGATTAAAATATTTTCGAGAAATATTTAATAATATTCATTAAATAATAAATTCTTTCATTTTCTCCTCTCTTCATTCTTTAATTTTATTTTTGAAACAAGTGTGGATCTAGAAAAAATATTTTTTAGTCATTGTTAGGTCCCTTTCCCCTCCAATGTCGATGAAAAAATTTTTTCTTGAAAAAAAATTTTTTTCCTCGCTTTCTCTCAAATATGCCTGCAACACTTTTGGTCCTCTTTTTAAATCTTCTCTCAAAAAATTTTTCCTTTTAAATCCTCCCATATTAATTTAAATTTCTTTACAAAAAAATTTTTGTTTCAGTTTCCTCTGAAAATTTTTTGTAAATTTTTTTGGTCCTCCTAAATGAAAAAATTATTATCGAATTTCCTCCACATTTGTCTCTTCAATTTTTTAATGCTTTTTTACTCTTTATTAATTAAATTTAAATGCAATTTATATATTAATGCTTCTCCCAGATTTTAGTTTTTATAATTACTTAAACTATCAAAAAAAAATTAGATGTATCTCAATAAATACAACAAAATTTTGCTTTATAAATCTTTTGCTTTTTTTTGTGAATAAATGATTTAAAAAAAAATTTTTTAATTAAACTAATTGTAAGGTTGATTTGCTTGGTTAATATTTTATTTTTTATTTAAAAATTTTTTTTAGAATTTTTTGAGGTTCAAAAAAATTTTTTAAAAAGAATTTATGGATGCCTGCAACACTTTTGGTCCTCTTTTTAAATCTCGTTTGGATCGAGTATTGAAGCAATCTACAAATTTTAAAGCTTTTTGTTTTGCTTATCATATTGTTAAGCCGGTACTTCAGGTTGGGCCAACGTAAGAGTTTTTTCTTTTTTTAATTTTTATTTTTTAAAAATATTTTTCCTGGTTTAAATTCTTTTTCTCGGTAGTTTTTTACTGACTCTGTTTTAACCGGGATTGGGCCATATTTCTCATAAGCCGTACTTTTCAATCCGAAATTCGATTCGAGTAATTTTTAAAACCCCAATACTCGTCATTTTCCTTTGAATTTTTTCTTAAAATGAAGAAATTTGACTTCCTGGCCTTCCAAAATTTTGGCGAATATGTTTTTTCGATTTCCTTGGTTATTTTTTAATTTTCGATTTTTTATGAAGAATAAGAATGCCCTTTGTGGCTCCACATAAATCATTTTCTTAATCTTTAAAAAATTTTTTCTCAGTTGTGGTTTTGCATCATTATCCAATGCTTTAAATATTTACAACCTAAAATCTCCCAATTTGAATGATTTGGTAGAATTGGGACGTTCTTTTGGTATAACAAACAATGGAGAAATATTTTCTGTTGAATGGTTTTGTAATTTTATACAAAAATATTGGCCTAGTCTACACCCAAAAATTGCAGAATTTGGTGAAATGAAGTCTTCAATAATTGAATATTTTGGAAAAAGGGAAAATAATAAGGTTTTTTTATTTTTTATATTTATTATTAAAATTTAGAATTTTTTTAATTTTTTGGGAGAATAATTTATGTATTTATTTGTGTAGAGGGGCTAGAAATCGGCCTGGGTCTTGACCAGAGCCTGGGTTTTTCCGGTACCCAGAGTCCAGACCCAGGCATTTTTTGACCTTTCTGGGTTTTCCTGGAGGCCCAGGAACAGGCCCAGGCATTTCAAAAATTCCGAGCTCTAATAGGAGCGCCAGTTTATTTTACAGACGTGGGGTTTAAAAATTTTCTTGGGATCGGATTTTGTGGAACAAAATTTGTTTTTGAGCTCCATCCCATCTTTATCTTAGCTTTACTATAAAAATTTTTGGAATGAACCATCGAAGCCCAATTTAGGTCATATTCTCCTAAGACAAAAGGTCATATTTTCCTATATTTGGGCCCGCAAATTTTCTGATTTTCTAAATAATGTTTAATAGCCACAATTAATAGCCACAATATTGTTTATTAATTTAATAACAGATTCCAACAATTTTAATTCCATATGATTGTGATAGAGGAAATTTTGAGCCTTGTAATCGTAATGGACTTGGAGCGCATTGGGCTATTTTGGTTTTTTTTTATTTAAAAAATTTTTTTTATTTAAAAAATTTTTTTCTTTTAGACAGGATGTCTTTTACTTTGTGACGATAGTGGAGAGGAATCTAATGAAGAGAATATTAAAATAATTAAGTCTTCAAATGAATTTAACAATGTTGTAAATGGTATGAAATTGAACGAGAAAAATTTATATTTAATTGGATATCAAGGAAAGAGCAGGTCTGTTATTCTTTTATTTTTTGGAGTTGTATGGCCACTTGGGGTTGTAATGCCACTTTTAACGAAGTTATAGCTCTGCGGTACATTGGCTCGCGTTAAATTGGAATGTACTTCATCAGAACTTGGGCCCTTAGTAATAAAAAGAATATTTGGCTTTAAAACGCTTTCACAGCAAAAATATTTTCTAAATTCGATAGTTAATAACATTCTTTAATTTGCTCTCAAGATTTTAGCATATTTTCTTTCTTCTAATCATTTTTTCTAACAAACATATCCATCATCGTTCTCCTCAGGTTTCTTGTTCAGATCAAACGGATACTCATTTAAATTTATCTGATTCATGCAATTCTCGGGAATTTTATTTGGCTCTTCTACCACTTGTTGATTTCCCTCATCCACATAAGTTGCTGTTTCCTCCTCCTCTTGATTAAAACGACTTACTTCTTCAAGCTGAATGTTTTCCTCGTAAACTATTGGCAATTTACCGTTATTTTTAACATCATCATTCTGTGGATTAGAAGTTCCTCCTTCAACATTATTGTCAGAATGAACAGGTATTTTTGGATCTTGTAAGTTTTCTGTTCTATTTTTCATTTTTTCATAGTATTTTCGCTTATATTCCCGGTACTTTTCCTTATTATTTTGGTAATACTTTCGGGTAGATTCTATCTTTTTTTCCTTATTATTTTGGTAATACTTTCGGACAGATTCTTTCTTTTTTTCCTTATTGTTTTGATAATAAATTCTCATATATTTATTTTTATTCAACCTTCTTTCTTCTTTATTATCTTTTGTTGTATTCTTCTTTGTATTTTTAGGTTTTGGTTTTAACATTTGAATTTGAGCATTAACCGATGATTCCGCCGCATCGTTATTCTTTGAGGTTTCCCCAACTTTATTTAACTCATTTTTATCCTTATTATTTTTGACAGAATTAATTAAACTCCAAAATATCGCATTGACAATTAAAATAATTAATATTCTATCAATTTTCATCATAAATTAATTTTAAAAATTTTATTTAACATGCTAATATTAAACTTAAATAAAAGTATAAATGAACTTTTATTTAAAATATTTTTTTATTTATATTTCATAATAAAATAGACGTTTTCTCAGTGAAAGTGCATTATGATAAAATTTTAGGATGCACTTTCGGTCAATACCAGTCGACCAGCCCTGGTATTGACCGAAAGTACATCCTAAAATTTTATCATAATGCACTTTCACTGAGAAAACGTCTATTTTATTATGAAATATAAATAAAAAAATATTTTAAATAAAAGTTCACTCCTTTTGATCTGAACGAGAACCTCCGGACGAAACTGTAACTTTAAAAAAAATTTTTTGCTAGCAAAATTTAAAAAATTTGTATTTTAAGTAGGTAGTATTTGTATTTTAGTAGTACCCAAATCACCTGATATGCCCGATACCCCACCAATTTCATGATATGGAAAAAGAACCTAGGGATTCTTTTTTCATATTGGGTCAAAAAATTTTTTTGGTTGCCAAAAAAATTTTTTTGGTTGCCAAAAAAATTCAATTTATTTGCTTATTATTTTACTTTTTTATTCCTTTTATACTTATCTTTTTTATTCTTAAGCCATCCAGCAATTTGGTCTTTTCAAGCATTATTTGAAAGCAATGCACAATTGAATGTGCTAGCAGAATGCCCACATTATAATAAAAATAATTTTTGTCTCCCACCTGAAGGAATAGCATTAAAAGGGAAATGCTTACTACTTTTGGGTGAAGGAAATGAATAATTTTGAGGTAAAGGATTTTTGTGAGAAAAATTGAGGTAATATTTTTTACACGTTTTTAAAGGTCTATTCGATTGATGCTTTAACATTCCATTTGTTTTTTACTTGAAAAATTTTTAAATCAACTATTAATTGTAATATTCAACAATGTCGTTAAGAACAGTTACTGCTGGTGTTAGCAGTGTTATTGGAGGTGTGTAAATTTTATTTTTTCATTTCCTTTGTAAAGTAAAAAAAAACTACTTATAATATCTGGGCCAATGAAAAACTAATTTTCTAAATGATAGAATAACAAAAAATTTCACTGGGAGTTGGGAATTCCTAACATTTGTTGTAAATACATAGAAGGTTGCCTGATTTGATCGAGCGTGGAAGAACCGAGGATTTTACCTTTAGATTTGAGATATCCTGAAATTTTCCTTTAACCGTCATTTTGGAGTATAAGTAATCTTTGATATTTCCACAAAGTGTTGGCGGGTCCTGGAAAATTCCCGGATATTTTGATCCGAAAATTCCGAATATCCTGGTTCAACAGCACTGTTTACAAGAACTTTTCCCCTTTTTTATTTCAGTTGAAAAAATCAAAGGTTGGAAAGTTGTGCACAAATCATTACCTCGTATTATTGAATATGGGCGTAGTGAGGGAATACTACAGGTTTTTTAGCTTCGTCTAACTGAAAAAAATTTTTTTGAAAGGCTACCGCTTCTATGCCCGGTATTGTACTTGCAGCACATGACGCTGCCCATCACCAGGCTAGTAAAGACAATAGAAATGGGGATAAAGTGCATTTACCTACAAATGACCTTACATGTTTGTTTAAGTTTTTGGGTCTTTTTTCTATTCATGTCTGGGTTCATAAGCAATCTTCCGATTTCCAAGAATTTAAGCTGATTTCCGAGTTCCGACTTTTGACCCATTTCCGATTTCCGACAGTTCCGATTTCCGATAACGTCGTTTCCGATTGACCTCAAGTCATATATTCAATAGGAGAAAGTCACATCGTGTTACTTCTGGTATCCTTTGACTCATACTCTGACAAGGTTAAAAACTGGCTACACCCTTACTGGTATCCAAATATATTTTCCAACAAGTTAACAACCCTCCTGTTGACTCATAGCAGAAAATAATAACAGAAAACAAGACGTTCCCCTCCCTTCTTTTTTTTAAAAATTTTCTCAATTTTTCCCAATTTCTTCAAATAGTAATGCATGAAGCCATTCCATTTTTACCTTTACCTGTAGCGTTAACTTGCCTTTTTATGAATGTTGTATTGCCTGGTTCCGGAACAATTTTTAGCGGTTTTGCAGCTCTTTGTATGGGGCAACCTCGTGTTAATATTAAAGAAGGAAGGAAATTGGTTACTCTTTTTGTTAATTTTGTTGTTGGAATAAGGTTGGGGGTTTCCTAAATTTTTTCTAAATTTTTTATTTTTTTCAAGCCAATTCTTTACCATTACCTTTATGTTTGTTGGCTGGTTTTGGTCTATTGCTTGGGGTGGTCTGTTAACTATACACGCAAGTAAAAAAGAATTTTTTTCGAACCTTAATTGTAAGGGTCGAATTTTACTTTACGAGTTGTGACATTGTGGGCTACTTTTGGTCTCCACTACTTTCCTTATACTTTCGGGGTCCATCTCTACTTTTAAGATAAATTGGGCAGGAAGGTTTGGGGCAGATATGGGGAAGAGGAAAAGATTTATTCGTGTTCCTTCATTGGCCCTGTTCAATCCCCTATCCCTTGTTTCCCCCAGACCTGTTCATGGACACGGATATGGATACAAATAATGTCAAGATGCCTTCGGATATCCGCAGTATATATCCTGATACCAAAATCAGTATCCGTGAGCAGATCTGATCTTTCCTTTCCAATTTTAATTCATTTTTTTCTACTTCAAAAATTCAACATCAAAATAAAATTTATTTTTATACATTATTTAAGTGCAATATCGAGAAGCTTTGCAACAAAGGAGAAGTGAAGCTGTTGCTACTGGTAAAAATTTTCTCTCCTTCAATTTTTCTCTTAAAAATTTTTCCTCCTTTTCAAGCTGCAATAGAAGCATTAACTAAAGATTCAATTTTACATCGTCGTGATGTTAAAACTTTAGTTAAACAACATAAAGATAGAGGAAAGGAAGAAAAAGGTAAAGCTGAAGCAGCTGCAAAAGCAGCAAATAAATCACAAACAAAATTAGTAACAGAGAATGGCACAACTACAACAAATAATTCAAAATTAACCCCAATTGATATTTTTAATAGTAACAAAAATAAAATTGTACCCTCAAATTGAAATTATATATTAGGCTGGGTATTGGGCATTTTTATGTATGTGGCTCTGGAACTCAAAGCTTTACTCAAAGGGTTTTTTAGTTCTTGGCCCCAGCTCTTGGTGGTACTTTTCGAAAAGAACCCTCCTAGCATTTTAGGCCGGTTCCGGAGCCAACACTGAATTATTCTATATACTGGAAAATATTTTTTTATACTCTGTTTTTTAAGATTAATTGTATATACCTATATATTTTTTACATTAATTATCTGAAATTTCTGGTTTTTGGTCATTTTTTGAAAAGAGACTTGCAATACTTTTATAATGGTTTCACGGTCCCGGGGTTTGGCATTATGAGGAATCCTCCTTGCTGATTATCCTTTTCCCCGTGCTTTACTTTTTTTGTTAGACTGACTGATATTTACGGACATACCCATTATACCACACGGATTATGGGTATTTGACGTCGGAATATTTAAACGGCCCAGGACCAAAATCGTTCGAATATTTATGGAATCGGGAGGAATTAATCCAAGCTAAATTTTATTTTTTTTTAAAGATTTTTTTTCAGATTTTAATGGCTCTATTATTTTTAAATTTATTTCCAAAAATATTTGTTAGAAATGCAAGTTCAAGTTCTATTAATAGTTTTACATTGAGAACTCATAATTGTGGGGAACTTAGACTGGAACATGTTGGTTAGTTTGTTTTTAAATTTATTTTATTTGAAAAAAAATTTTTCCTGAAAAATTTTGTCTGAAAATTTTTTTTTAATTTTTAGACTGAAAAAATTTTCGAAAAAAATTTGAAAAATTTGGAAAAAAAATTTTTCTTAAAATTTTTTCAAAAAAGTTTTTCTGAAAAAATTTCCAATTTTCTGTCTATTAAATTCAATTTTAAAAATCAAACTTTAAAAAAAAATTTTGAAAATTTTTTTAATTTTTAAAAATTTAGGACATCGAGTCAAAATTTATGGGTGGCTAGAGACTAAAAGGATGGACAGTTTGTTTTTTTTAATTTCTTTTTAAATTTTTTAGAATTTTTATTGATCAAAGACGCTTACGGAAGTGTTCAGGCTTTGGCTTCAGACCAAATGAAGGAGTTAATTAAATCTTTGAAAGAACAATCTTCTGTTTGTGTGGAGGGAACAGTTTTGGATAGAGGGAAGGATAGAAATAATAAAATACCTACTGGACAGATTGAGGTTTGTTTTTGGAATTTTTTGGGGATTTTTGAATTTATTTTGGGGATTTATAGAAAAATATAAGGTCTTTGGGGGTTTGTTAGTCATAATAAAATCGTAAATTTAAAAATTAAAAAATTTTTAGAACGATTTTATTATATCTTTTGTGTTTCGGGTAGTCCTACAAGGTTTTGGAAAGTCCGCAAAAATTTTTCAGATTTTTCCGGTAATAAAGTAAGCGTCAAAAAAATTTTTTGATGCAAGGAAGGTGGGGGATTCAACTGGCTAGCATTTAAAAACGCTTATTAGGCGTGGGTTTAGGATCTACAACTATTTTTATGAAAGAGTTGAATCCCCCCCTCTTCCTTGCATTAATAAGAAAATTTTTTTGATGCTTTTCTCCCTCGAAAAATTGAAATTTTTGCGTAGACTTGTATGACTTATGGAGCATTTACATACTATTTTTATGAAAAGGAGAGTCAAATCAGCGCCCCTGGTATATTAGTCAGTAGAGGACGTATTGAGCGAATCCGCCTACCATGTTTAGCGGAACCTTTGAACTTTACCCTACCAAAATTTTCGGACATGCGGACTTTTTTCATGGCCCGTGTCCGCAACTCTAATGCCCAACAATAACTCTCTTACTTTAGTATCCAAATTTATATTTAATATTTTTTTATTTTTAGATTGATGCTGAAAAAATAGGTTGTTGATATATATTTTTTGTTAATCAATTTTTTTTTTGAATTTTAGAAGTCTTTAATTCTATTCCTAATGCTTTGCCAGTGTATAATTCTTCAACTGAATTAACACGGTAATTTAAAATATTTTTTGGGTTTGGTGGTCCATGATAAATTCAAAAAATTTTAACTATTCTCTTGACAAAAATTAAAAAATCTTTGAGAATCTTGGACGGCCGTGGGCCAAACGAATTCTTCTTCTTGCTTAATCCCCGCCTGAAATAATTTTTTTCCTTTTCCCCATTTCGGAAGAGGGGGAGAATTCATTCCCCCTACCTCCCCTACCTATATTCAGGAAGTACTAAGTTTGACCATTATGAGCTTACTGGGGATAAAAAATTTTTAGATTTCGACTCATAGAAATTGTTAATTTTTGTTTTTTATAAATTCCTTAATAATAATATTTTTTATCAGTTTGACTCATCGCTATCTCGATTTACGCTCGGAAAAAATGCAGCTAGCCTTGAGGTTTTGTTTAATTTATTTTAAAAAATTTTTCTCGATTAGATTTCGGGCTCAAATTATAAGTAAAATGCGTAGATTTCTGGAGGATGAATGCGCTTTTGTTGATATACAGGTTCTTTTGTTAAAGATTTTTTTTGGAAATTTTTGGAAATTTTTCAAAAATTTCAAAAAAAATTTTTGAAATTTTTTGGAAAATTTTTTGAAATTTTCCAGAAATTAAAAAAAATTTTATTTAAAATTTTCTTTAAACAAATTTATTCATTTTTAGACCCCAACTCTAAGCCATTTTACACCTGGTGGTGCAAATGAATTTCCTGTGCCTGCTAATGATTCGGGCGAATTTTTTAGTCTTCCACAGGTTTTTTCAATTTTTTATTTAAAAAAATTATACATATTTTAGAGCCCTCAGATTTACAAACAATTATTAATGTGTGGAGGAATTGACAAATATTACCAGGTTTTTTTTTTAAATATTTTTTGGTTGAGAGTTAAAATTAGGAATATTGAACCAAGGTTCCCATTGATAAAGGAGGAATTTTGACCTCTTTTTTAAAAATTTTTTGACCAAAAAGTTTGCCCTTGTTTTTTTTTTGGTGGGCAAATTTTTTGCCCCTTTTTTTGAATACATTTTATATTTTTTGACACATTTTATATTTAAAAAAAGTGATTTTACTCTTATTTTGAATTTTGTCAAGGTTCCCTTTTGCAAAAAAAAATAATTTTGACCAGGGCTGGGTGCAATTGGAAAAAAAATTTCCGCAGCCGCAATTTTAATTTTAAAAGCGCAAACTCAATCCGTAAGTCAAAAAAAAACACACAACCCGCAATTGCGCCCAGCCTTGATTTTGACCCCCTTTTTTATTTTTTTTTGAATTTTTTAGGTGTTAAAAAATTTTTTTTTCATAAAGGTAGCAATTTGTTATAGAGACGAACCTACCAAACCTAACAGACAGCCAGAATTTACACAATTGGACTTGGAATTGTCTTTTTCTACTCAAGAAAAAATTATTTGTTTAATTGAACAAATTTTAATTAATTCGTGGCCTAAAGAATTGGTTTTTTTTGAAAAAAAAATTTTTTTTTATTTTTTCAGGAACAATATAAACCAACTGTACCTTTTCCTCGAATGGATTATTCTGAAGCGGTTTGAAATTTTTTTTAAATTTATTTTTAATTTTTATAATCTTTTACGATGGGGAGGGGCTAAGAAAAAGGGGTCAGGGTCGGGGCAAAAAATTTTTTTAATTGTGTTGATTTTTCGAAAAATTCTCGAGTCGGGTTTAAAGAGTAACCAGACCAATCCTTATCTACCTGTACCTCTTACTTCATCCCCTACCTTAGCGTGGTAAGCGAAAACGACTAGCAGCAATAACTGCCAGGATATCACAGGATCGCTACCTGCCCCTGTGGCTTGCTTAATAAGCTTTGTATTTGTAAAAAATTAAAAATTGCGGACAATTCTTGCGGACTATTCTTGCGGACTTTCAAAAATATTTTTTTTAAATTAATTTTTTAGTTGGCAAAATTTGGAACAGACAAACCGGTTAATTTTATTTTTTTTTTTGAAAAAAAATTTTTTTTCTAAAGGATACAAGAATTCCTTGGGAAATTACTGATTGTTTATTGGAAGATAATTTAATTAAAGCAAAAATGTTTGTTGCAAAAGGCGCTCAAAAATATTTAACTAAAGGAAGGATGATACGTTGGGAACAGAAAATTGATATGTTGTCTTTTAAAAAGGTTTGAAATTTTAATTTTAAAAATTAAAAATTGTCCGCAAAAATTTTGCGGACAATCCGCAAATTTTTTTATTTTTCTAAATTTTTAATTGAAATTTTTGGAAAAATTAATTTAAATTTTTTAATCTAAAAAGAATCTTTTTAAATTCCTTCAAAGGATTATTCAATTATTCGCCCATCTTCAATCAACAAATTTAACAAAATTCCAATAAATAAGGACCATTTATTAAATTTAAATTTGGACAAGAATAATGATGTTATTGTTGTTTGGTAATTTTTTTCGATTAAAAAATTTTTTTGACGGAGAATTTTAAAGAAATTTTGCGAAAAAAATTAAAAATTGCGGACAAAAAAATATTGTCCGCAAAATATTTGCGGACAGAATTTTTTGTCCGCAATTTTTAATTTTTTTAATTTGTTGAAAAAATATTTTCAATTTTTATTTTTTAGTTGGGGCGATTGTGAAGAACATATTTTAAAAGTTCTAGGTATTTTTAAAAATTTTATTTGAAAAAAAATTTTTTAAAAAGGTTATTTGCGTAATTATTTGGCTGAATCAGTCTTTGATTATTTTCAACCTAATCAATTTAATTTTGTTTGGATTCAACGATTTCCTTTATTTGTAAAGAATGAGGAAAGCGGGAAAATAGAAAGTGCACATCATCCTTTCACGGTTTTTTTTGAAAAATTTTTTTGAATTTGTCCGCAAGATGTTTGCGGACAAAAATTTTTTGTCCGCAATTTTTCATTTTTTTCTGCAAAATTTTGTAAAAATTTTTTCGAAATTTTTTTTTGAAAATTTCAATTTTTAGGCTCCTATACCTCAACATGAGGATGATTTGAAAAATGGAATAAATTTGGATAAAATTGAAGGTTTGTGAAAATGAACAATTAAAAAGGAGGTTTATAATCGATATAGTCAAATTCCACTTTTAGACAATGGGGTGGATTTCAGGGGTAGGGCACCCCCAGAATTAGATTTCGAAGGAAATTTGGCGCTAAATTAGGGAGTACCTAGTTTTTACCGACTTTCGACATTTGCGGACTAAAATTGCGGATTTCCATAATTTTCAAAATTTCATATAGCTCAACATTATGATCTTGTACTTAATGGAGAAGAAATTGGAGGAGGGTCAATACGAATTCATAATGCGGAAATGCAAGAACATGTCTTGACTAAAATTCTTAAAATTGATTCTGAACCTTTGGTAATTTAAAAAAAAAAACTTTTTAATATACACACATATAAGAAGCTTTCTGAAAATTTGATGGTTATGGAGTAGGAGGGGTCTTTTTAACAATAGTTCCTAATTAAGTCACTGACCCGACGACTTTTTTTTTATCAATCCGGTCTAACCCTGACAGAGGGATACGAAGGATTAAGGATGATATTGGGAATAAAATGGTTATTAAGAAATATTGAGGTCCGTCTGCAATTTTCTTAAACTTTAAAAGAGAATCTAAAGAAAATTTTTTAGAGACATTTACTCGAAGCTTTACGATATGGAGCTCCTCCACATGGTTTTATTTTTAAATATATTATTAAAAAATATTTTCTCTTTAGGTGGTTTTGCATTAGGATTGGATAGATATATAGCTATATTAAATGCTAGAGGTTTAATTAATTTTTTTTAATTTTTTAATTGCGGGATTTTCTAAATTTGCGGATTTTCTAAGTTTGCGGATTTTAAAAAGCAAAAAATTTTCCCCCACAATTTTCAAAATATTTTGTTATTTTTTTTTAATTTTTAGGAGATTCAAAAGCTTCTATACGCAATGTCATAGCCTTCCCAAAATCGGCATCTGGTAAATGTTACATGACAGGTTCACCTACAAAACCTAATGAATCGTTACTTGAACGTTATAAATTAAAAATTGTTGAAGAAGACGATGAAGAATTTGATCTTTATGAAAGGTAATATTATATTTTGTATTTGCTGATTTTGAAAAATAGTCAGGGAAAAGATTGACTTTGATTTTTAATTTCTAGCCTTAAAAAATTTTTTTTACGTTCTTATGTTATCTATTTAACCTTGAAGGTGCAACGAAGTATCAGGGGTGGGTCGGCTTTTCAAAATTTTCTTCGGATCGGATTGCGAGTCGAGTTTTAAAAAATTTTAATTTAGGCAAAAAATTTTGTGAATTTTGAAAGCCAAAGACTAGATTTCGTTTTTTATGGAAAAAGTTTCCATGGAAAATTTCAGGTTTCTAGTAACCCGACCCATCCCTACGAGGCAGGGCTACACGCTTTTGCGGATTGCGGCAATTTTTTTTTCATTTATATGCAACCGAGGTGCAATGAAGACAGGAAATGAAAAAAATTTATTTCTGAAAAAGAATTTAAGGGTAAAAGATAATAAAGGAAAAATAGAGGAAAAATAAATAAAAAAAATAATTCAGAAGAAATAACCTAATGCTAAAATAATGATACTTCAATGAGCTTCTTCAACTTCACTAAAATGCACGGGCGTTTTTAAGGGTATTACTGACTTCTTCCCAACATCCCAAGAAAGTGCTTTTCTCATATCTAGGAAAAAAATTTTTTTTTCAGTCCAAGAATTTTAATTTAAAAAAATACCAAACGCATCCTCATCAGTTTTTCCATCATCTGTAGCCGAATAATAATCAGTAATTTGTCTAAACACTGTATATCCCAAATTTTCATACATTTTGATTGCTGTAGAATTTGAAACGCGTACAAATAAATCAACAAAATAGCAATGTTTTCTGAAAAAATTTTTTTTTAAATAATTACTAAAATTGTCCTTATTTTAGTTGTGTTTGATTTTTTCAGATTTCAAGCCCCCGTAATGAAAAAGATGGTGGTGTACCATGTATCCTACCTCCAAAAAAAAACGGGGAAATTTATTTTTTTTATGTCGGCAGGCTCCATGTCGGTGTACTCTACTCCTGTTTACTCACCTCCTTTCTCTTCCTCCGACGATTTTTTAACACAATCCCTTAGGGGAGGGTACACCCCGATGTACCGCCGATCTATAACTTTGTCCAAAATTGTCGAAACCGTGGCGCCCTGGTATGGTTCGATGCGGCTCGACCAGCTGAATCGAACCATACCAGGGCGCCACGAATTTGACAATTTTGGACAAAGTTATAGATCGGCGGTCTCGCGGTACATTGGCCTGCTCCCTTGGGGGGAGTACCAGAAATCAAAAACTTTTTACCAAAACTCAAGAATGGGCTTTTGTATCGCATAATCCTTGATGATCACATTGGGAATAAATTTTTTCCTATAGGGAAAAGGGATAGGAGGACAAAAATCATCGCTGGAAGATTTCCCCAAAATTTTGAAACAAGAACCCCTAAAATACCCACGCTTCTTGATAAATTTTAGAATTAAAAAATTAAAAAAAAACGACAAACTCTTCAGAAATTTCCTCCAATAATTTCATAAATTTAGCTGCCAATCCCATCCTTCGAAAATCTGATGCGACTGTCACAGCTTAAAACGAATAATTATTTATTAAAAAGTAAGAAAAGAAACCTGTTACATGCCCATGCCATTCTTGTCCTCTGCCTTCTGCTTTCCCCATAACTTGAAAAAAAATAAAAAAAATTAACAAACAATAAGAGAAGGCCGCTAAACTATATCCCATAATTTGACCAGTTGGGTGTTCAGAAACATGAAAATATTCGGGCCAATTGATTAAATATTGCATATAAAAAGGCAATCCATACTTTAAAAAATAGAAATTTAATTTTTTTAATTTAATTTTAAATTTGATACCGTTTCTGTGAGCGGATCGAGGTTTACATTATTAAATCTGAACAAATCGCTTGGTTCAAATGGACGTATTGTAGTCATTTTCTGGGAGATTGTACAAATTTCCTGGACTTTAAAAAATATATTATTATATGTTTTATCAGAGAGCTCTTGACGTGAGCATTATTTTATCTAACAGGGTCAATTTGATCAGAGCAACAAACAAAGAGTTAGAGCCGAATATATCCAAAATCACGATTGCGCGCACTTATCGGCCCTATCCGCAAAAAGGTCGGTAATCGTTTTTTTCATTACTTTTTTCCATTACTTTTTTCCTTCCTTGAAATGACAGAATGGTCAGCATTTTCCTCCTTTGTT
This sequence comes from Meloidogyne incognita, assembly GCA_036172945.1. NCBI lineage: Eukaryota > Metazoa > Nematoda > Chromadorea > Rhabditida > Meloidogynidae > Meloidogyne > Meloidogyne incognita. The sequence continues at coordinate 3,898,474 of JARQAC010000023.1, forward strand.
AAACTCCAATAAATTTGCCTGTGGCATAATCAAATGAGAGGACTGAAAAGTACACGCCGGACGAAAGACGGACAGACAAAACACGGACGAAGACGGACAGACAAAACACGGACGAAGACGGACAGACAAAACACGGACGAAGACGGACAGACAAAACACGGACGAAGACGGACAGACAAAACACGGACGAACTCGGACAGACAAAACACGGACGAAGACGGACAGACAAAACACGGACGAAGACGGACAGACAAAACACGGACGAACTCGGACAGACAAAACACGGACGAAGACGGACAGACAAAACACGGACGAAGACGGACAGACAAAACACGGACGAAGACGGACAGACAAAACACGGACGAAGACGGACAGACAAAACACGGACGAACTCGGACAGACAAAACACCAGACAAGCACGAACGGACACGAACAGAAAACACTCGTGTTTTGTCTGTCCGTGTGTGTGTTTTTGTCTGTCCTCGTTTGAATATGCCACAGGTAAAAAGATTGGAATTGAACGAGGAAGAAAAGACTGACCATTATTTATAATTAAGGAAGGAAAAAAGTAATGGAAAAAAGTAATGAAAAAAAACGATTACCGACCTTTTTGCGGATAGTGCCCACTTATCACAACACAACTCTTCGTAAGTTGTTCTGATCAAATCGATCCTGTTAGATAAAATAATCCTCACATCCATAGCTTTCAAATGATACAAAAATTATTTAAATCGGTTAAGAATTGATAAAGTTATGGCCCAAAATGTGGCCTCGAGACTGAAATGGAAAAGCTTGCTTTAAAATTTGTTGTTTTGGCGTTAAATAAATACTTTGGCGTTATGTTTATTTTAAAATGACATTTGATCCTTTCGACTTTTTTCTTATTCCACTCTCTCATTTAGCTATTCTCTCTCATTTCTTATATTTTTTTTTGTGTTTTGTATTTTTCAAAGTCTATTTTTTATATTCCCCAGACAATTGCAATTGCTTTTTCAAGCAGAAGAACGTCAAAAATAAAGAAATTTATATTTTTTGTTTATTGGGGCACGCGCCCATTTTTTAAAGTTTTCTTTGTTAATCTTTCTTTATTCTTTAGTTTTTTGGTTAATTTTAAGAGGATTTCTTGTCTTTTAATTGTCTCATGTTGTAAAACACGTGCGGACAATTAGTGTCGTTTACGCGCCTCTTTTTCCTTTTTACCATTTTCTCTTGATTTTTGTCGGGTATTTTTAAATTTGGTAAAATTGTGGGTAATATTAAACCTGACAGACCCCCTTTTTTCCTCCCCAAGTTTTCCCCCTATATTTTTACAGAACGGTCAGACTTTTTTCTTTCTCCCATTCCAATTGCCTTTCTATATTTGGCAGCAATCAAACAAAAAAGATTATTTAATTTTATATAAGTGAAAGTATATGCAAAAAAGTAAGAGGAGTATTAATTTTGTTCTCAATCTATAAAAAATCGAACAACTTTTGGCAATTGGGAAGGGAGCAAGGAAAAACTGTTATGTTTTTGATTGATTGTAGGATTTGTAGAAAGGCAATTGGGATGGGAGAAAGGAAAAAGTTTGACCATTCTGTAAAATATAGGGTAAAACTTGGGGAGGAAAAAAGGGGGTCTGTCAGGTTTAATATTACCAAATTGTGTTAGGTTTGGAAACTCATTGGTCTGGGATATTGTCTGGGTCTGCAACATTGGGGATTGGGTCTGGCAACTTTTAAAGTTCAGAAGGTTCCTTTAACAAACCAAAAATGGGGCCAATTCGCTAACGGATGGGGGCCTACACTTGGTCCCAAAGCCAGTTCCTGCTACCAAGTCCATTAAGTAACTCTAAACTAAAGGAGAATTGAAAAGTGAAAGGGGGCCATAAATTATACTAATTACTACCACCTGTTTAATACAGTGATAAATCTTTTTTTCTTTAAACTTTCAGAAAATATGTCAATTTAAAATATTCTACTTATTAAACTTACTTTTACTGATATTTTATCCAAAAAAGAAAATGAACGGCACAATTAGACGATCTGATCCCTGTGGTGATTATGAACTGCTTCAACGTGTCGGCACAGGTCTATTAAACTTTCCTTACCCCGAAATTCAAAATTTTTAAGGTTCCTATGGTGAAGTTTACAAGGCTCGTGACTTAAAAACTGGCCTTTTTGCAGCTGTAAAAATTGTAAAATTGGAACACGGCGACAATTTTGCTTCTATACAACAGGAAGTTTTGATGCTTAGGGACTGTGTCCATCCAAACATTATTGCGTACAATGGCAGCTATTTGCGAAGAGACAGGTTATGGATAGTGATGGAATATTGTGGTGGAGGATCGTTACAGGACATTTATCAAAGTTTGTTTAAAATTTAAAAATTTTGTCCGCAAAATTTTTGCGGATTGTCCGCAAATTCTGAGGACAAATTAAAAAAAATTTTTTAGTGACTGGCCCTCTAACGGAACTCCAAATTGCGTTCGTCTGCAGAGAAACACTTAAAGGGCTAAAGGTTTATTACTAGAATCGATTTACTTAACTGCATTTTTTAAGTATCTTCATCAACGGGGGAAGGTGCATCGTGACGTTAAAGGAGCAAATATTTTACTTACACACACTGGAGACATTAAACTGGGTCAAAATATTTCGATAATTTAAAGTCTTATTTTTTAGCCGACTTTGGAATTGCTGCCCAAATTACTGCTACGCTTGGAAAGCGACTTTCTTTCATTGGCACTCCTTATTGGTTAATTTTTAATTCTATTAAAATTCTGACTATAGTTAGGTGAAGAAAAATTAACTTCCTTTAAGTAGTTGTCGTGGCTGATTGGTTAGGGTGCTTGACTTTTTTTAGGGATGATCGGATTATTCCTCGGGTTCGGTTCATTGTTGGTCCCCTTTGCTTTTTCGACTTGCTTTCAATTTCCTTATCGCTTTTTGATTGTTCTTTTTTACTTTTTTTTAAATTTTTATTTAATTTTAAAGGATGGCACCTGAAGTTGCTGATGTTGAAAACCGTGGAGGTTATGGTTCTGAAGTTGATGTTTGGGCTGTTGGAATAACAGGAATTGAACTGGCCGAGCTTAAACCGCCATATTTCGAACTTCCTCCTATTCAAGTTTTGCATTTGATGACTAAATCGAATTACAAAGTGCCAAAATTGAAGGACAAGAAAAAATGGTTTGAAGTTTAAAAAAAATTTTTTCAACTTTTTAAAATTTTTTAGGTCCCCAACGTTTGCTCAATTTATTAAAGCTTGTTTAACAAAAAATCCAAAAAAGCGTCCATCGCCAGATAAATTACTTACGGTTTTTTATTTAATTTTTTATTTTTTTTTATTTTTTAAAGACAAATCCATTTGTTTCTGGTGCTTTAAGTTCTCGTCTAATTCGTGAATTACTCGACCGGGTAAATCATCCTGACAAAATCGATAGAGATGAGCAACAACAAAATGATTATAATGAAGATATAATTGTTGTAAAAGAAGTTAGGCGAAGTAAAAAGGAGGGAGGAAAGCGAGAAAATGGGGGGAATAAATTGATGGAATCTTCTGAATCTGAACAAGGTTTAAAAAATTTTTTTATTAGAAATTAAATTTCTAGGAGTTTGGTTAAGAGCGATGGGTGTACCAAAAATAAATATTATATCATGGGACTAAATTATCAATACATGGGTAGATTTCTAAATACCTCTTTATGAGTAATAAAAAGGTTATCATAGGATCAGCAACATTCGTTCAGTTTTAAATGCCCAATCAAACAATGTAACTGGTCCTTCTCTTGTTTCTTTTCCAGAATTGTGAAATATGAATTTGCTAAAAAATCACATAAGATGGGATTGTTACACCCTAACATTTCTTTTGAAACTAACCCCCCGATGTGGCATTACCTGGGTTTGATGTCGCTCAGATTTTGTAACCTCTTAATATTTGTTTTTATTAGCTCTCCTTAATTTATTAAAAAAAAATTTTTAACAAATTTTTATAGAAGAAAAATCAAAAACAGCTACTTATCAAGTTGAAAATTTTTCTTCTCATCATTTACACCAATTTAAATCTCCTTACATTAATAATCGACAGAAAAATGGACGGAAGAATTTGAGAAACAATAAAATTATTCAACAAACAGATGATTGTCCATCTTCATCATCGTCTTCATCTTCCTCCATTTCTTCTTCAATTTCAAATCCACATGGACATGTTAATTTGGGAATGGATGAAAATGATGTTGGGGAAGAGGATGAGGTTTTTTTTATTTTTAATGGAAGGAAAGCGTCATTTTTTTTATTTTTAAAGGTTTTTGGTGATGACTGGAATCAACAAATTTCTTATCAAAGTGAAAAAACTTTGGTTGCGTCACAGGGAGATGCAAGTGGAAGAATTATTGATTTGACTCTTCAGGTTAAATTAAAAAAAATTTTTTTTTAAATCTTTTAGAATCCTTTGAGAAGTACTATCAATTTTTTATCCCAGTTCTTTCTCTGGTTTTTTTCGTGAGGTATTCAGTTTCCTAGTTCCAGTTTCTTAGAAAAATTTCTTTTAATTACTCCGACTCCGTCTTTGTTCTTTCTCGTACTTATTACCCTTATCTTCTCGAATATATTTTATAAATATCTACATATTACAGAAAAAGTTGGAGATAGGAGACGGAGTGCCTATGATAAAAGACTCTTTACCGAAAATCTTTTACCGAAAGTAAAAGAAATGGGAAACAGAATTTATCTCAAATAATGATACTTGTCAGAAATCTGATGAGTTCTTTCCATTACTATCTTTCTAATTTGTAGACAATTTATTTTTAAAGGAAAATACCAATGATGGAAATAATATTTTTGAACAACCTTTATTTCAAATTTCTTCTTCTCCATTACAACCAAATTCTCCTCAAAAAAGGCCAAAAAATTTAAATATTCCAAAAAATTCTTCAAACCAAAAACAACAACAACTTCAACCACAACGTTCACATTCTTCATTAAGTAGCGCACCAAAATCTTCTTCTTTAATTTCCCGAACACCAACAACAAAAAAAGCTTCAAAAATTTTGGCTAGAATAGATGAATCATTAAAACTTAAATGGAATAGATTACGTTCAAAATCAGCATCTTTATTAAATGTGCAACAACAATCTTCGAATTATTATTATGGTTTTTTTTAATTTATTTTGGGGGGGGGGGGGATTTTTTTGAGTTTTAAAAATAGCACGTTCAATAAATTATTTTTCATATATTTTGGCATTTTCTTAAAAGGTCGACATTCTAAAAAATATTTCTCATCTAGTCTAAAAATAATAGGAATCGGACTGGCAGAGTCTTATGTGACAGGGAAGGATTTTCTTCCGCCTTCCGTTGAACTTCGTCTTTTTTGGATTTTCCCTTTTCAAATCTCTTCCGTTTCTTCCGTCTTCCATCTTTCGCTTTTTAAGTCCAAGATTATCCATTCCTGTTTACTTTATTAATTAGTAAAAATGTGTTGTCCATTATTTGAAAAAAAAGAAAGAAACAAAAGCTTTTCTGCTATTTTTAAACAACTGCTTTCGATTTACTTTTTTTGTTTACTTTATTTCTTTGTTTATTTTTGGATGTTTTTAACGATTTACGGAAGGAAAAATCGTGCAATATTTTTTGTATGATTTTTTTAAAGTTTATTACTTAGCTAGAAAAATTTCTTTTCAATTTATCAATGAAAAAATTTTTTTTTAATTTGTAGCAATAAATCAAAATGGTCCTTTTGCTAGTCCAATTAATAATCAAAACAACAACATTAATAATAGTCCAGCAGCAAAAAAGTATGGAACTGCAGTAAATCAACATCATACTCATCATCCATTTCAATCTAGACCTATGACTTGTTGTTTTGGAATGGTTTTATTTTTAAATTTATTTTTTTTAATTCTAGAATTATATGGGTATTTTCCGTTTCTTTTTCTAATTTTTTTTTTCTTATATTTCCTCCATTTATTCCCCTTTTTCAAAAAAAAAAAGAAGAAGAAAATTAAAAATCCTCACAATCAGTAAAGTTCGACGACTTACACAGCATTTGAGTTATTTCTGAATTACGGCAACAAATCTCTGACATCTTTTAAGTTTACTATAACGGAAAAGTACCAAAAAAAATTTTTTCCCAAAAATGTTTTAAATAATTTTTTTCTCTTTTCAAAGGTCCCAACTCCCCAAGTTACAATGGGCGCTTGTTTTGTAACAGTTTTACATAAAAGCCCAATAAATGTCAATTGTTGTGCACAATGGTATCACCCTGCTAACAGAAAACAATTTATGGTTTTGGGAGCAGAACAGGGTGTTTATGCTTTGGATTTGAGTGATATGTCTGGGGAGGATGAAGCGCCGTTAGTTCAGGTTTTTTTAGGGAAATTTTTTTTTGAAAATTTTTTTTTAATTTTTTTAAAATTTTTGGGGTTAAAAAATTCTTTTTAAGGCTGGGATTTTTTTAAATTTTTTTCTATCGATTTTGACTTGAAAATTATTTCCTTTTTATATATTTTTTTAATTTTCGGAAAAAATTTTTTTAGCAACAAATATAAGGAAAAAATTTTTTAGACATTTCTTTTATTTTTGGGGAATAGAATACCATCCCATTTTTAAATTTTATTAATTTTGAAAATTCTTTTTAAATTTGATTTTTAATTTTTTGATATACTTATTGTTTAAATTATTTAAAAAACTTTTTTAATTAATTATTTTTAATTTTAAAGCTCCACGAACGTCGATGTACATGGCTTCATATAGTTAACGACACAATAACTGCCTTACAAGGAAAAACGCCTTATTTGTATAGACATGATCTCCTTCAATTATTTCAACAAGAATTAATAACTCAAAAGTTGGCTGATAAATTACAAAGGCTTCCAGAAAAGTTTAAACCTAAAGCTTTAATTGGGTCAATCAGAATGCCTGAAACAAAGTAAGTTATAATTAAAATATGTGTTTTTAAGTTAATTCGTATTTTTGTGTTTTAATAATTCTGGCTTCTGTGTTTCTAACAATTCTGATTTTGTGTTTCTTTTTAATTCTGTTTTTTGTGTTTCTAATAATTCTGATTTGTGTTTTTTCAGAATTCTGATTTTTTTAATTTAATTTGAGGCAATGTTTGTGTTTCTTTTATAATTCTGATTTTTGTATGTTTTCATAATTCTGATTTTTGTGTTTCTATAATTCTGGTTTTGTTTCTTTCATAATTCTAATTGTTTACTTTTCGCTTTGTATTTTTTCATTATTCTGATTTATGTTTTTAATTCTGGTTTGTGTTTTTATTTTTTAGTTATTCTTTTTGTGTTTTTGTTTTTTTTATTCTGAATTTACTTTTAAATATTTTTTCAGGGATTGTTATCAATGCAATGTTGAACGCAGTATTAATGATGGTGAATTATATCTTTGTTGTGCTGTTCCAAATGCTGGTAATTTGAAAAATTATTGAATTTTTATCTAAATTTTTTTTTTCAGTTTTATTATTTCGTTGGTATGACCCTCTGACTCGTTTTGTTTGGCTTAAGCGAGTGGAATTGGATAAATTGGCTCTTCCCTACTTGGGACCTCAACATCCACATAAACCGTTTAATTTAGTTTTTGGTTCTGGAGCAGCTAATTCTGATTATCCTATGGTAAATTTTATTTTATTTTTAAATGAATTTAAGCTGTAAAGAAATTTTTTGCCACTTTTGAATTTGAAAAAAATGTAATTTTAATTGGGTATAGCTAGTTATTTATTTGTTTAACCATCTCCCATTCCCTTAAATTAAACTAACTTTTAGAAAATTGTATTTTTAATTGGGTTGTACCTAATTATGGGTTATCTAAAATCGAGGTCATTCTCTCTAAAATATTTAAATAATGAATTGTTCTATATTCTTGCAAATACCTGTTGAATCCCTCATAAAATTCTCTTAAAAAAATTATTTTTCGTTTAAGGTTTGTATTGGAATCTCACGTGCATTGACTTCTCCTGTTGGTACAGCACAACAATTATTAAATGATTTGAGGAATAATAAAACTTATCAAAAAGACCGTTTAGAACTTCAATTTGTTAATTTTAATGGGCCAGATAATAATAATAATAATGGAGTTTCTTCTTCTAATGGTTGTGGTGGTGGTGTTGGAGGAGGAGGAGGACAATTTTTTGATTTATTTACTTCTGACATTTTTGGTGGTTGTGGATCTTCAGATGATGAATATTGTTTTACTCCACAAGGACGTTCTCCCAACAATTTTTGTAGTAAAAATGGTATAATGGGTTCAGATATCAATGGAAGAACTATTTGGAGATGGAGAGAAAAACTTGAAAATGTTGTGGCATTGAAACAATTGGATAGAGATACGTTATTTTTAGCTTATGATAACCAGGTGTGGTTTATGAATTTTTATTTAAAAACGCTCTAATCTCATCGGTTTTATTTTTAAAAATTTTTTTTTCGACGCTAAATCCGATCCGAATAAATTTTTGAAAGATTTCATAAAAAAAAATTTTTTTTTGAGGTTTTGGTTAATTTTTTTTTCTTGACACTTATTTGGGACATTGGTTTTAGGATTTTGCTAACATAATAAAATTTATAAAATTACTTACATTTATAATAAAAATTCAGTTTATAATATTTTTAAAAATTGAATTTAAAAAATATAGATTCTCATTACTGACTTGAATGGCAATCAAAAGAAAACTGATTTAATGCAAACACATTTTATTTTTGATTCTCGTTTGGAATATGCAATTCCTCTGTCTGATTCTGTTTTGGGTTTTCATAAACATGGAATACAAGTAAGAGAGCGAGGGGGGATTTTGAAATTCTTTAAAAAATTTTCTGGAAATTTTTCTGGAATTTTTAAGGTTCTGAAAATTGTTTAAAAATTTTAAAAAATTTTCTCAAAATTTCTGAAAATTTTTTAGAATTTTTTTTTGGATTTGAAAATTCTAAAAAATTCTATAAAATTTTTTATAAAATTAAAAACAATTTTTAAATCAATTTTAAGGGAAAATCCTTCTTCCGTGGAACAATAACACAAGAATTAAATGACCCATCAAAAGATTATCATTTAATTGGTAAAGATAGTCTTATTGTTTTAAAAATGATTAAAAGACGTCGCTGTACAAATCTCAAAATTTCTTCTTTATTATCCTCACAAAATGTAAAAGATGTTAATGTTGAAGATGAGGCTGTTGATGATATTAATGAAGATGGAGTTGAAGAGGAGGAAGAAGAGGAGGAGGATATTTGTGTACTTACAGGCCATATATCTACAATGACACCTCCATAGACAAAAAAATGGGGTTTCCTTCAAATAGATGAATTCAAGTAGGTGCTTTTTAAAAAAAATTTTGCGACACGCAGGCGCGCAGCCAAGTAAGCGCAAATCCATAACTACCTGGAAAATTTCTGGAGCTTAATAATTTTGGTACCATTCTCTTTAGCTCGATGAGAGGAATTGTTTAATACTAAATTTTGAAAATTTTGGAAATTTTGAAGCAAGTTATGGGTTTGCGCCTAATTGGCCGCGCGCCTACCTGGGCTGTACTCAATTTTTTCTAGTTTTAAATTTTAATTGAGAATTTTATCTCCGGTTTTTTGGTGTTTTTTTTCGTTGAAAAAATTTATACTACTATAAAATATACTTAAAAATTAGACTCCGGACCAAGACGAGATCTCGAAAAAAAATCTTAATTATTGACATGAGATTTTTCATGATTTGAAATTTTTTGAGTTCTATACTCCCCTATGACTTTCCCGAGGTTTTTTGAGATCTCGACTCCTCTAAGACCTTTCCCAGTCCGGTGTCTTTATTCAAAAAAAATTTTATTTTGCCTCAGTTTTTTAAAAAAATGTTTGTTTGTCCATTTTTTCTGTACAATTTTGTGACAATATATTAACTTAAATAGGTTGTATATTATTTTAAACTTATCTGAATGAAAAAATAAATTTTAATTTATTTGAAAAAGAATCATGGATAGGGTTTATTAAAATTAAAGCCTGGCTAAATTCGTTTTTTTTTCTCTCGTTTTTTGAATTTAACCGAAAGTTATGTATATCTATTAACACTTACGGCTTGGCTCTAATTATTTTAAGTGTGTTGACTGAAATTTGTTTGACCATACATATAAAAAAAAATTATTTTTTTTTTAAACTTTTTAGCAATTTTTTCTATTTATTTAAAGAAATTTAATCAAATATCAGTCAATTTATATGATTTTTTGTTGTTTTATCCGACTTGCCGACGCCTTTTTTTATGTACTTTAAAAAAGCAGATAATTTTTATTTAATGTTTCGGTTATTTTTGTGGGGGAAATCTAATTAAATTTAAAAAAAAATAAAGCTAATCAAGAAGCAAAAAAAATTTTTTTGCTTTTGAGATCATCAAAATTATATTTTTTTATTTTTACCGTCTCTCTCTTTAAACCTCTAAAAAATATGAGAAAATTTTTTCTGATTTTACTTGCCATTTTTTTTTGATAATTTTTTACCTCCTCTTAAAAATATTTTTTATTTTTTTTATTTTTATTTTTTATAATAATTTTGATTTTGCTTATTATTATATCAATCATCACCTCTATTTTTGCGCAAATTTTCTCATGGTTTTATTTTATATTCCCCTTCTCTGGATCTCTAAAATAGTATTTTTAGTAAATCACATGTTAAAATAGCTTCTTATTTATTTTTTTAAATTATCAAATCCAAATGTCTCGCTTTATTATAAAATTTTTTTCGATTGAAATCTGTTTCCTCTATTCATCAAATTATTTTTTCTCAGAAAAAAAATTTTTTTTTCAGAAAAAATTTTTTTGTTTAATTTCCGAAACATTTTCAAATTTGTTATTTAAATTAGAAAATATAAAATGTTTGCTAAAATTCTTTTGAAAAAAAAACTTTTATTTGTACGTAAATCAGACCTGGTCATGGATACAAATTTTGCTATCCGTATCCGGATATATCCGTAGGGTCAATATCCGTATCCGTTTGTACCCGTCCAACTTTTGAGTCATATCCATCCGCGGATATCCGCGGATATATCCGTTTTTTCTCAAAATAGTCAGCCTGACCACAATTTTCAAAATGGTCAAATTTATTTAAATTTGAGTAATGGTTAGATAATGCTGTAATAACTGGATGCAGCAAAACGAACCTTGCTTATGACCATCGGAGATTCGAAAATCGGAAGGCAGAGATCGGAATTCCGATCCAACGCCCATACCGACAAAAATAAAATTTTGAAAATTTTTGAGTATTTTTGAAAATTTAAATTCTCGATTTCGGACCGAAATGAAAATCTCGGTTAACTGACCAGTTGATTTCAGCGCCGCAGGCGAAAATTTTGAGAATTTAGGAAGGCCAAGTGAAAAATGCTAAGTTTTGGAAGGCCAAATCCCCAGATATCCAATCCCTATATCTACTTTACACTACTCAATCCCTCGATATCACATCCAAATCCCCCGATATTACCTTTGATTTAAGTTTTAAGCGACCTGAAATAAAAGTACCTTCGCGACGAAGTGGCCTGCGACTAAGTGGGCCTGCGACTAAGTGGCCGGCGACTAAGTGGTCGCGACTAAGTGGTACCAAGTCCATTAAGTAACTCTAAACTAAAGGAGAATTGAAAAGTGAAAGGGGCCATAAATTATACTAATTACTACCACCTGGGCCCGTACAATAAAATCAGGGTTAAATGACCGGGTTAAATAACCGGGTTAAATAACCCGGGGTTAAATAACCCTCAACCCCGGGTTAAATCCGCACAATAAATTCGGTACAATAAATTAGCATTTTTACCCCGAGTTGAGGGTTATTTAACCCTACGGGTTACCCGGTTATTTAACAATAATATTTCATCATTTATTTATGAATAAAGTTGGCTGATCCTGGGAAATCCTCGGATATTCGCGTTGATAACTGAGCCAAAAATTCTTAAATAATGATTCGATATCAAAATCGAAAATATTCCGATATTTTTAAAAGTTTTAACAACAATGGGTGAAGTGAGTTTGGAGGGATTAAGTGAGATTCCTAATTAATCTCTCGACTCCTGTGAAATGAACTAATTATTTCTTCTTCTTCTTTTAGATAATAAAAAGTACATTGAAAACCATAAAATTTCATTAAATTCTTCTCGCTTTAGATAATAAAAATTCTATTGATAAAATCCTAAAAATTTTTTGAATTTCTGAAAAATTTCCCAAATTTTATCTCGTTTTAGATATTAGTTAAAAATATTTTTTTTCATTCGTGAAATAATTTTTTTTATTTTAAAAATATTTTCTAAGTTAAGCGTTTTTACCCGATTACCCTGCCCCCTAGCAGGGTCGTCATTTTACCCGGAGCTGCGGGTTATTTAACCCCGGGTAGCTCTTTTATTGTACCGGTCGGTTAAACAACCCCGGGTTGCGAGTTAAATAACCCGGTCATTTAACCCTTAACTCCGAGTACTCATTTATTGTGCGGGTTGAGGGTTATTTAACCCTCGGGTAGGGGTTAAATAACCCAAACCCCGATTTTATTGTACGGGCCCTGTTTAATACAGTGATAAATCTTTTTTTCTTTAAACTTTCAGAAAATATGTCAATTTAAAATATTCTACTTATTAAACTTACTTTTACTGATATTTTATCCAAAAAAGAAAATGAACGGCACAATTAGACGATCTGATCCCTGTGGTGATTATGAACTCCTTCAACGTGTCGGCACAGGTCTATTAAACTTTCCTTACCCCGAAATTCAAAATTTTTCAAGGCTCCTATGGTGAAGTTTACAAGGCTCGTGACTTAAAAACTGGCCTTTTTGCAGCTGTAAAAATTGTAAAATTGGAACACGGCGACAATTTTGCTTCTATACAACAGGAAGTTTTGATGCTTAGGGACTGTGTCCATCCAAACATTATTGCGTACAATGGCAGCTATTTGCGAAGGGACAGATTATGGATAGTGATGGAATATTGTGGTGGAGGATCGTTACAGGACATTTATCAAAGTTTGTTTAAAATTAAAAAAAATTTTTCGTCCGCAAAATTTTTGCGGATTGTCCGCAAAAATTTTGAGGACAAATTTAAAAATTTTTTTAGTGACTGGCCCTCTAACGGAACTCCAAATTGCTTTCGTCTGCAGAGAAACACTTAAAGGGCTAAAGGTTTATTACTAAAATCGATTTACTTAACTTTAATTTTTGAAGTATCTTCATCAATGGGGGAAAGTGCATCGTGATGTTAAAGGAGCAAATATTTTACTTACACACACTGGAGACATTAAATTAGGTTTTTAATTTATTCGAAAGATTAGGATAATTTTATTTTTTAGCCGATTTTGGAATTGCTGCTCAAATTACTGCTACGCTTGGAAAGCGACTTTCTTTCATTGGCACTCCTTATTGGTTAATTTTTAATTCTATTTATTAAAGTTCTGGCTATAGTTAGGTGGAAAAAATTTATCATCATTTATTTAGTCGTCGTGGCCGATTGGTTAGGGCGCTTGGCTTTTCTAGGAATGGGCGAATTAATGCTAGGGTTCGATTCCATGGCGGTCCTATTTGCTTTTTCTCTACTTGCTTTAGTTTCCTTTTTAATTTTTGATCTTTCCTTTTACTTTTTTTTTAATTTTTATTTTTTTTATTTAATTTTAAGGATGGCACCTGAGGTCGCTGATGTTGAAAACCGTGGAGGTTATGGTTCTGAAGTTGATGTCTGGGCTGTTGGAATAACAGCAATTGAACTAGCCGAGCTTAAACCGCCATATTTTGAATTGCCACCAATTCAAGTTTTGCATTTGATGACTAAATCGAATTACAAAGTGCCAAAATTGAAGGATAAGAAAAAATGGTTTGAAGTTTAAAAAAAATTTTTTTTTAATATTTTTTAAAATATTTTGGCTCTTGTCTAGTTTAAGCGTCCAATCCTTTATACGTCCAATGAAAGTTTTATACGTCCACTCACATATTTCAAGTACTCGGTTCTTTAATTTATTGCCATAAAATCTATGGGAATAGAAAGCTCTACTCACAAGAGTTTTGATACACACGGATTTTACCATACTTAAAAAGTGCGATTGGACGCATAAAATATGATTGGACGTATAAAAATTTGTTTTGACGTATAAAGGTTGATTGGACGCATAAACTTTTCATTGGACGTATAACGGTTGATTGGACGTATAAAAGTGCGATTGGACGCTTAAACTGGACAAGAGCCAATATTTTCAGGTCTCCTACGTTTGCTCAATTTATTAAAGCTTGTCTAACAAAAAATCCAAAAAAGCGTCCATCATCAGACAAATTACTTACGGTTTTTTATTTTAAATTTTCTGGAATTTTTAAAAATTTTTATTTTTTTTGAAGACAAATCCATTTGTTTCTGGTGCTCTAAGTTCCCGTTTAATTCGTGAATTACTCGATCGGATAAATCATCCAGACAAAATCGATAGCGATGAGCAACAACAAAATGATTATAATGAAGATATAATTGTTGTAAAAGAAGTTAGGCGAAGTAAAAAGGAAGGAGGGAAAAGAGAAAATGGAGAAAATAAATTGAGGGAATCTTCGGAATCTGAACAAGGTTTTTAGAAAATTTTTTGTTGGAAATTAAATTTTGAGGAGATACAACCATGACGTTTTTTTTGAAACCGGTCGTGCCTCTCTGACAAGGTGACATTTTGAACTGTATGTGAAAATTTTGTATATTTTTCAAAATGTCTCCTTGTGAGCATTAAAATTCAGAAATTTTTTTGACACTGGTCAGAGTTGTATTTTAGCTTTCCTTAACTCATTAAAAAAAATTTTGTTAACAATTTTTTTAGAAGAAAAATCAAAAACAACTACTTATCAAGTTGAAAATTTTGCTTCTCATCACCAACACCTATTTACATCATCTTACATTAATAATCGTCAGAAAAATGGACGGAAAAATTTGAGAAACATTCAACAGACAGATGATTGTCCATCTTCATCTTCATCATCGTCTTCATCTTCCTCCATTTCTTCTTTAAATTCAAATCTCCATGGACATGTTAATTTGGGAATGGATGAAAATGATGTTGGGGAAGAGGATGAGGTTTTTTTTATTTTTAATGGAAGGAAAGCGTCATTTTTTTTATTTTTAAAGGTTTTTGGTGATGACTGGAATCAACAAATTTCTTATCAAAGTGAAAAAACTTTGGTTGCGTCACATGGAGATGCAAGTGGAAGAATTATTGATTTGACTCTTCAGGTTAAATTTTTATTGAAAATTTCTTTAGAATGTTTGGTGGGGCGTCCGAAACCAGATATGAATGTTGATATCAATATTTGAGATAAATCCCATTTCCCAGTTCTTTTCCTTGGCATGTTGACTGGGAAACTGGACTGATCTCAAATATTGATATCAAAAATTGGCTGAATTCTCTCGATCATTGTTATGCTTGGGGCTGGCGGTTCTTGGGAAATCTTTGGATATCCGGATCCACCAATGGTGTATCCATGGGGGCTAGAACCCTCCTCCCGAAATGTGGGAAAATGGGAAAAAATTAGGTGAAGAATGATCTAAAAAGTGAATTTTTTTCGCCTACAACCTCCATACTTCCCCTAGATACGCCCTTGAAATCCACTGCCCTCTGATGCCAGAAACCGAACCGAGGAACCGGGCCGAAAAGTCCCCATTTTGGCCTTCAACCCTAGTTTACACTTTAAAATCTCTATAAAATATAATTTTTTTAAAGGAAAATAATGATGGTAATAATATTTTTGAACAATCTTCATTTCAAATTTCTTCTTCTCCATTACAACCAAATTCTCCTCAAAAAAGGCCAAAAAATTTAAATATTCCAAAAAATTCTTCAAACCAAAAACAACTTCAACAACAACCACAACGTTCACATTCTTCATTAAGTAGCGCACCAAAATCTTCTTTAATTTCCCGAACACCAACAACAAAAAAAGCGTCAAAAATTTTGGCTAGAATAGATGAATCATTAAAATTAAAATGGAATAGATTACGTTCAAAATCGGCATCTTTATTAAATGTACAACAACAATCTTCTAATTATTGTTATGGTTTTTTTTAATTTTATTTTTGGGGATTCTTTGATGTTTAAAAATAACCGTGATTTTTCAAAGTTTCAACATTCTAAAAATTTTTATGAAGGTCTAAAATAGAAACCGAACTGGGAGGGTTATATATGTAAATCGGGATTGATAAATAAGAAAATTATTAATCTATATAGTCAAGATTTTGTTCAAAATCTCATCCGGTCCTATTTCTAGTCAAAAATGTATTACACTGTTTGACCATTTGAAAAAATTTGGAAATATTTATGGTTAAAAGAATGTCAAAATATGTTTAATAATTTACTGAATGAGCTATTATTTTTAGATATAAAGAAAGCTCCAGCATCTAATAGAGATAGATCGGTTCTGGAATAAGTAATTTTCCTCGATTTTATACTTTTCTATTAATTAGTAAAAATGTGTTGTCCATTATTTGAAAAAAAAAGAAATGAAAGCTTTTCTACTATTTTTAAACAACTACTACTAAAAAATTGTTTGTTTGTCCATTTTTCTGTACAATTTTGTGACAATATATATATTATAAATAGAGGTTGTATAAGTTAAAAACTCATTTGAATAAAAAAAATAAATTTAACTTATATTTGAAAAAAAATCATGGATATGTGATTTTATTAATGCATATAGACTAGGCTTTGTTATAATTAAAGCCTAGTTCGATTCGTTTTTTCTCGTCTTTTGAATTTAACCGAAAGGTTATGTGTATCTAACGACACTTACGCGCGGGCTCTAATTATTTACACGTGTTTATTATTGTTTAAACATATAAAAAAATTTACTTTTTTTTTTTTAATTTTAAGAATTTTTTTTTTATTTATTCAAAAAAATAATAATAAATCAAATATCGGTCAAATTATGTGATTTTTTATTGTTGTTTTATCCTACTTGCCGACACCATTTTTATGTACTTTAATAAAAAAGCAGATAATTTTTATTTAAAGACTTGTTTATTTTTGTGGGGGGAAATCTTAATTAAATATTATTCTTGAATACTACTAGCTACTACCTTAATAAAAAAAATTTTTTTGTTTGCTTTTTGAGATTATTAAAATTATATACCTATATATTTTCTCTACCATCTCTTTTTATAAACCTCTAAAATTAAAAATGAAAATTTTTTTTCAGATTACTTGCCATTTTTTTTTTGATAATTCTTTACCTCCTCTTTAAAAATATTTTTTTCTATTTTTCAAAAAAATTTTTTTATGTATTTTTTATATTAATTTTTTTTATTTTAATATCAATCATCCCTTTCTCAACTCTATTTTCTTTTTTTTCGCGCAAAATTTCTCATGGTTTTATTTTATATTCCCCTTCTATGGATCTCTAAATATTTTATTATTAAATCACATGTTTAAATAAGCTTCTTTTTATCTATTTTTTAAATTATCAAGTCTCTAAATGTTTCCCGCTTTATTTTATAGAAATTTTTTTCGATTGAAATTCTGTTTCCTCTATTCATCAAATTATTTTTTTCAGAAAAAAAAATTTTTTTTTTAGTTTCCGAAACGTTTTTATATTTGTTATTTAAATTAAATATATGTATAATGTTATATGTATAATGTTCGCTAAAATTCTTTGAAAAAAAACTTTTATTGTATGTAAATCATTATTCTTACTAATATCATTTTATATATTTATATGCTTTCTCAAACTTAAAATTTTTTCTTTAGAAATAATTTTTTATGTGACAAGTCACGATTTTTAATTTGACAAACAAAAATAATATTTAAATTTTAAAGCAAAAAAATTTTCTTACTCGAAGTTTAAAAATTGAAAAAAAATTTTTTCAATTTTCTAAATTTGAAATTTATTTCCTTTAAAATGGCAAGTTTATAAACTTAAAAATCATTTAACTATATTTATATGTATTAAACATTCCCCCCAAAAATTCTGATTTTCGCAAACCTCTCTGCTTTGTTTTTCTGTTTTATTTTTATTAAATATAAAATACATAAAAATTCTGATCTATATATGTATTTTTATTGTATTTTCGACTTGGATAAAAATTTAATAAATAATTCTGATTTTTAAAACATTATTTTTAAATGATTCTGATTTATATGTATTTTGTGTTTTCTGTGTTTTCTGTGTTTTATTTTTCTGTGTATCTCTATGATTGTTGTTTATTTGTTGTTATTCTGATTTTTATTTTGTATTTCATTTTTATTTACATTTAATTTACCTATAACCAGAATAATGATTAAAAGAAACTTGTGGGGAGTGTTTTTTTACTTTCTTTTACTTCCAACATATCAATAAATTAAAAGTCACACATGCGCGAGTGTGTGTGTTCCACAAAATTGTTTCTTCTAATTTATTTATGGTCGAAGGTTGAATATTATTTTTAATGTTTATTTTATTTTTCTGAAAATATTTTTTGTTAAAATTTAACCCACACCATAAGATTTTTTTTCTGCTTTTTTTTTCTAAATTTTTTAAGTTTTTTTTTTAATTTATTTTTTATACTAATATTATTTTTTCTTTTAAAAGAATTTTTTAATAAAAATTTTTTGTTTAAAAAATCCAAAAAAAACTTGTTTTTATTTATTTATTTTTTTTTAATTTGAGTATTATTTTTCAAATATAATAATTTTTTGTTTACTAGATTTATCATATTTTTGGTAGTATTATTTACTAAATAGTACATATTTTTATTTTTCCATTAAAATTATTATTTATTTTCATTTTTAGGTAAAAATATTTAAAAAAAATAAGTTTTTTTTGTTTTTTTTTTTAATTTTTTTAAATTTTTTTTTTA
Source organism: Meloidogyne incognita (assembly GCA_036172945.1). Lineage (NCBI taxonomy): Eukaryota > Metazoa > Nematoda > Chromadorea > Rhabditida > Meloidogynidae > Meloidogyne > Meloidogyne incognita. The sequence continues at coordinate 3,917,238 of JARQAC010000023.1, forward strand.
AATTTACTTTAGTGTTTGGTATAATCAAATTTCACAAATTTAAAAATAATGGCACGCACTTTTTAGGAAAATATTTATAAAAATAGGTGTGTTAGTTGTGTTTTGTGGAGAATTTTTAAGAGAATTTTGTAATTGGTATTTTTATTTTTTGGGCAAATAGGCTCTATTCATAAAATGCTCCGCTTTTAGGCCCATTTAACCTTTGTGAAGTGATAATTTTTAAATGAGTGAATAATTTAAATTTGAAATTTTTTAAGATTTTTTTAAAGCTTTATAAAATTTTAAAAATGTTAAATTCAATACAATCCTTCTCTATATTTATTTTTACACTTTTTTGCATTATACAAAATACTGATGGTGAATATTATGGTGAATATTCACCTAAAGGTAGATATTATTTTTAATTAAAAAAAAATAATTTTTTTCACAAATTTTAGTTACCAAAGCTCGTGCTTATCTCTTTAAGTCTGTTCAGTCGCCCGAATCAACTGCCCTTCAACCCTTGGGAGTTGTCGATTTTTGTGATCTTGGGAAAGGGTTGATGGCTGTGAGTTTGTATTTTTTGATGATTTTAATGCCGAAAAAATTTTTTCTCAAATTTTTCTCAAAAAAAAATTTTTTTTTGTAGATAAATGGCACGCTTACAGGTCTTCCTCCAGGTCTACACGGCTTCCATGTCCATCAATTTGGTGATTTAAGCCAGCTCTGTACAGGTGCAGGATTACACTTTAATCCTCATAATAGACGTCATGGAGCGCCTCATGATTCGGAAAGACATGGTTATCATTTTTAGAGTTGAGAACATCTAACTAGGCCCAGGATCAGGGTTTTAGGAACCAATAGCTCGGAAACCTGGTATTTTTTTATAAAATTTGGCTTCTCGAGTTTTTCGGGCTTTTTTGGTGTCATACCCCGGAGAACCTGATGACCCTATTCATTTTGAAAGAAAAAGATCAGGATAATAATTCCTCAGCGATTTAAAAATAGCGAATTCTAGTAATTATCAAAAAGAAAAATTTTAAGAAATAATTTTTAGTTGGTGATTTGGGAAATATTCAGGCTGATGTGAGTTTAATTTTTTAATTAAAAAATCATTTTTAAACTTAAAAAAGCAAATTCCTAAAAATTTAATTTTAACTTAAAAAATTCCTTTCTCTTTTAAAGGAAAACGGAACAGCCATAATACGCATCAGAGATCGTCATATGACATTTAAAGGTGTAAATAATATTATTGGAAGAGGACTTTTAGTGCATGAAAAGGTTGATGATCTTGGACGTGGAGTGAATGATGAAAGTCTAAAAACTGGAAATGCTGGTCCTCGTTTTGGTTGTGGAGTAATTGGTATACGTGCAGAAAATTTGTAAAAAAAATTAAATTTTTAAAAAATAATTGGAAGGAAAATTAATTTAAATTAATTTTTTATTTAAATAAAAATGTAATAATTTTTAATAATTTATCCAAAAAAAAATTCAAAAATATAAATTATAATAAAAATACATTATAATTAACAATTAAATTTAATTTCTGAAACATTTTATCTCCTATTAGTAAAAATCAGAAAATACAAAATTATAATAAATTAAGAACAAAAATACATTTCTGATAATCAGAAAATAAAAAAAAACACAAAAATTAGATTTTCCGGAAAAATACAAATAGAAATTAAAATCAGAATTATAGTCAGAAACACATTACCTACATATAATTCTGATTTATTGCAATGGAAAACACAAACAATAAACACAAGAATTAATAAAACACAAAAGATAAATAAAATCAGAATTATTTAATCAGAATTTATTAAAATAAATCAGAATTATATGTATACTGTCAGAAAACACAAACAATAAAATCAGAATTTTCTGAAAAAATACAAAAATTAAAACCAAATAAAATACAAATATTAGAATTATTATATAATAATTCTTTCTCTAATATTTAATTTAAAAAATTCTGTTTTTAAAAAATAACACCCAATTCCCTTAATTGTCTCCGTTCTTGTTCTAATCTGCGTTTATTTGCTTCTAACATTCCAAATTGTTCTTCTGATAGCATTGAACGTAAATGTTCAGGTACAAGTTCTTCTTGAATATTTTCCTCATTTTCTTCTTTCTCCTTATTATTTTCTGTCCATCCATTTATTTTTTCTTTGTTATTTAATAAATTATTTTTTAAATATTCTTCTTCATCTTCTTTTATTTTTTCTAATTTTTCTTCTTTTAATTTGCCATTTTTTGGTGATCCAATAATGGTTGTTGTTGGTTGTTGTTTTATTTCATTAATACCCTCATTTTTCTTAGAAATTCCGTTTATAGTAGAAATTACGGCAGCGGCGGCAATCTTTAAAAAGTCAGAAAATTCTGTATTTTTCTTTATTTTTGTAAATCAGAATTTAATAAGGCTTTAATAAATTCAGAATTTCTATTATTGTAAATCAGAATTTGTATTTTCTTTGGTCAGAATTATTGTTTGTATTTTTAGAAAACAGAATTTGTATTTTCATTGTAAGCCAGAATTTGTATTTTATTTTGTACAAATTCTGGTTGTATTTTTATATATCAGAATTTGTATTTTTCCAGCTTTTGTATTTTTTAACCAGAATTTATATTTCAGAATTAGAATATTTTCTCACCTCACTCATAAACTTCTTCCCATTACTAATTTCAGTTTTCTTCTTCAATTTATCCACTTCATCCTCTACTTTCTTCTTTTCTTCCTCTTCCCTCATTTTCTCTTCTTCCTCTTCTATTTTTCTATTATCTTCTTCATTTATTTTTTCAAAATTTTTTTCCTTAATTTTTGCGGGTCTTTTTATTTGATATTCTTCTGCTGTCCCATAAATTTCTTCTTCTCTAGGGGATAATGGTTGTTGGTGTTGAGGTTGAGGTATTTCAACTATTTTTGTTGTTTTGTTTATTTCATTCATTTCCATCACTATTTCATTTTTTAATTCTTTTTGTGTTGTTGAAGAAACTTCTTCAATAGTATTGTTTTCTTGGGCTGCTTCTGCTTCATTTTCTGTTTTTTGTTGTTGCTGCTTCTTTCGCCTATTATTGTATTTTCCGGCTGCTTCCGGAAAGAGTAGTTTATCTGCTAAAGTATTTTTGTGTTTATTTTAAATCAGAATTTTTATGTATTTTTAAATATTTTTGTGTTTTAGGGACCAGAATTTAATTTTTATAAAATCAGAATTTTGTATTTTTAAAATGTATTTTCAAAACAGAATTTTTTTTTCAGAATTTTTATTTTGTTTGTCAGAATTGTGTATTTTTAAATCCAGAATTTTGTATTTTTATTTTTAATGACTTGTATTTTTAAATCAGAATTTTTTCAGAATTTTTGTTTTAATGGGTGTGTTTTTAAAATCAGAATTTTAATAAATTGTATTTTTAACCAGAATTTTGTATTTTTCAATTTATTTTAACTAAAATTCTGATTTTAAATATAAACCCTTACCAAACTGATGATTTCTAACCAAATACCACACTGCTAGCGCAAACCCAGTACACAACAAAAGAGTTCCAAAAATTGCCCCAAAAATAGCTAGAGTTAGTCTTGAAGGGTCTACACAAAGATTATTATTATTTGTAGACATTCTAAAAATTTTATTTTTATTTTTAAAATATTTTTGAAAATAAAAATGAGTTTCAGATTTAAATAAAAGATGATTCTTTTTATTTTTAGAGAGATGACAAGTAGCGATATAATTTAAAAATACAAAAAAAAAATTTTTTTTTGTATTTTTCTTCTTTTCTTTTTACCGCCCAAAACAACAGAAATTTATTTGTACCTTTAACTGACCGTTACAAGTACACAAAATCTTAAAAACATATTATTTTTGTATTTTCTCATTAATTTTATATGTCAAGGTCAGAAAATATATTATTTTTGTTTTCTTTCTTAAAATGATTGGAATCATTTCCGTTAAATTAATAATAATTTTTTAAATTTTTGTGGGTAGTGTAAAATTAATTTTGAATGTTTGGCGTGTTTTTGTTTCAGAATTATCTGTATTTCTAGTGTTTTTGTTTGAAACCAGAATTTCTTGTGTTTTAATTGTGTTTTTTGAAGTCAGAATTATTTTTATTGTATGTTAGTTATGTATTTGTACATTATTTTACTTCAGAATTTGTGTAAATCGGAACTATTTTTATTGCTTGTGTTTTTGTTTTTTTTGAAATCAGAATTTAATTATCATTTTAAAACCAGAATTTATAGTGTATTAATTTGTATTTTCTATCAGAATTTTTGTATTTTATTGAAATCAGAATTATTTTTATCGGAACTATTTTTATTACTTGTGTTTTTTTTTGCTTTTTTATTTTTGTTTTGATTGGAATCAGAATTTGTATTTTTGATCGATAGATAGTGAAATAAATACAATTTAAAATTAAATAAAATCAGAATTTCCTATTATAAGGGGAGTATAGGGGAAATTAATTATATAGAGGGAAAATTAAGGGAAATTAAGGGAAATTTAATTAGGGAAATTTAATCGCTTAAAAAGGGGAAAATTAATTGGTTTGGAAAAAAAAATTTATTTTGTGTTAATTTAAAATAAATATAAATTGCTGCTAGAATGGAAAATAAATAAATAGCTTTTCTAATATTTTTGTTTTGATTTTGGGACGGAAAAATGAATTTAATCGGGTGTGGGGAGGGGTTGGGAGAGTGATCAGATAGAGATAAATCAGATAGAAAATATTTAGTTGGGTGGTTGGGGGGTTTTTAAAAATGGGAACGACGGAAATAAATATATATTTTATATGTCCAAAATAAATTTATTTTTATTTTTATTTAATTGACTGAGAGAAGAGTGTCAGTTTATATTTAAAATTGGATATATTTAAACCAGTCTTTCCATAAACAAGATTATTTATGTTTATGATTAGTGTTTTGGAAGGGGGAGAGAATTTAATAATAATAATATTATTATTATTTATTACGTGTTGCAGTTGACTTGTGTCTTTTTAGATTAAAATAAAATAATATTAAGATAGATTTACATAATTTTGTTGGAAGGGTTTTTTGGAGTTATAAATTTTGCTTTGAAATTAGAATTTTGGATTATAGGGGATATAGGAAGAAGGGAGGGGGAGTAGGCTTTTCCCTTTCTTCAACCAGGAATTTTTAAAATTTGAGAAACTAAAAATGGGAAAAGTTCCGTAATAGTTCTACATATCAGGGGATGGACTCCCACCGTTTTTAAAAATGGAGGATGGAAAGGTGAAAGAAACTGGAAAGAAGTAAGCGGAAGGACCTAAAATATGGAAGTAAATGAAAGTAGTAAGAGATATCCAATCCTTGCTAAGTGGTATCTATTTCCTTTATAAAGATCCCTTTCTCACATAAATATTTTTAAAGGGCATGGGTTGTGTATCAGAATATAAATTTAATTTTAAACTGTTAAAAGAAAAGTTTGAAATAAATTTTTAAATTTTTTTATTGTGTGTTAAAAGAAAAAGAAAAATTCCTTTTGCATTTTTACCTGTAAAGGCTGCGCAGATATAAATTATTTATAAAAGTGATTAGTGGTATTCTACACAATTTTGTATGTGTGTGTAAATTAAAAGAAGTAAAAAAATTAAGAAGAAGAAGACAATTTTCAGTTGTTGTTTTGTGAAGAGTCGCCCCGTTAAAAAAATTTTTTTTTCTTCGTTCTCTTCTCTCATTGCACTCCTTAATTGTTTCTATATGTGCCTTTCTTGTTTAGGAGCTCTTTACAATTTTTTTTCTTCTTCAAAATTGATCATCACCTTGTGCTTCAATTCATTTATTCTCTCAAATGGTTAATTTTTTGGTGGTTTTTCTTTCAAATAAAAATTTCGGTCGTCTTCTTTTGGTAAGAAAATCTCTCATTTTTCAAACTGCTCTTTTTTTAAACTAGAAAAAACTTGTTAAAGAAGAAAACGGACATTTTTTAAATTAAAAGAAGCAGCAATAATACAAGGTCAAAAACTTTGAATAGTGAAGAGAAAATGTAGAAGCAATACAAGTTTGTTTCAAGTTGAATAAATAGGAGAAAATAGAAAAATTGTTAACATGTGTGTTGGTCGAGTGGATTAGGGCGCTGGCTAATGAGGTGAATATTCGAAATCAGGGGTAGGGTTCGAGTCCGCCACTCGAAAACTTTTTATTTTTTCTGTATTTTTGTTTTAGTTTTTTCTCTAAAAAATTAAAAAAATATCTTTCAATCGGTAAAATTATTTTTTTAATATGACATTGGAGCAGAATTAAAATTTCATTGAATTAAGCATATAAATCCATTTAATTTTATTCAACTCCTGTTAATTCTCTTTAAAAATAATTTGATTGAGTTATAATAGTAAGGCATTGGAGTCTCATTATTTGAACCAGTAATCTACAAAAAATCTTAAGGTGCTTGTTATTGTTTTTTAAATTTACATATAATTTTTCTCCGCTAAAATTTTTTGGCACCGAACCGTCCATTTTGTTGAACACTCAAATTTTTGCACTGAAACAAGTATAGAAATGTACTTTGGTTACTATAAAAGCCAAATTTTATTTCACTCATTCTCCCTCCTCTTAATTTTGACCAAAACCTAGTTCGTCTTCTTAAAGCATTATGGTCGCTTTTGCTACATTTTGTGTCCCGTTATTGTTTCATTTATTTGTGTAAGTTTAGGTTTTGTTTTGGAGTAGGCTTTTCTTTGTTTTTTAAAGCCTTTCATCCTCCCAAGTCAACACGGTTGTGAACTACAATGTAAACAACAACAGCAGTACTGAGCCTGTCTTAACTACAGAATCGGCTGTACTTTAGTACGTGGGTGCAGGCTTTAATTTACAAATGTTATACCATTCGAAAGAGCTCGTCGAGCTGAGTCGAATGCCACCAAAATTAGATCTAGGAAAAATTTCTGGACCGAGATATAGGTCCCTAAAGTTTGAAAAACCATAGGGGGGACCAAGCACTTTTTTGGGGTGAAAAATTCGAAAATGCAAATTATACCTCGTTCGAAAGAGCTCATCGAGCTGAGTCGAAAGACACCAAAATCAACAAAATCCGACTTGATTGGACAAAGTTCTGATATTTTCTTTTAGCTCCTTACCTATGGCATCTGTGGAGATTTTTGCTGATACAGAGGCTCCAAATACGTCCAGAACAAGGGAGATAAGAATAGGTTTATGTTACGAGCCCAGACCCATCGCCCGTAGACTCCCCGCGAGGCGCGTGCCGCAAAACCCCGCGCGAAGCGCGGGGTTTTGCACAAGCGCCTCGCCGACGCCCCATAGGTTTAGGTTCTGTTTTTTTGTGTCATAACTTTTTCTAATCTTGTTTAATCATGGTGATTTTGGTCTCATTCGACTCAGCTCGTCGAGCTCTTTCGAATGAGGTATTATTTGTATAAAAAATTTTTTATTCCAAAAATCGCCCCTTTGTATCTTAGGTTTTTAGGGGGCTTATATCTCGGTCCAATCAAGTCGGATTTCGTTGATTTTGGTGTCTTTCGACTCAGCTCGATGAGCTCTTTCGAACGAGGTATAATTTGCATTTTCGAATTTTTCACCCCAAAAAAGTGCTTGGTCCCCCCTATGGTTTTTCAAACTTTAGGGACCTATATCTCGGTCCAGAAATTTTTCCTAGATCTAATTTTGGTGGCATTCGACTCAGCTCGACGAGCTCTTTCGAATGGTATAACATTTGTAAATTAAAGCCTGCACCCACGTACTAAAGTGACCCCACAGAATCTTCAAGTTCTGTCGATGGCGGCATTCAAAGTACTACGACTGAAGGAGAAAAAGGAGGTAGGGGGATGGGGTTTCAGCTCTAAGATCGAAAATAATCTCTCTTATTTTTAAGTCACAACAACAGTCAAAGCAACTACAACAATGAAGCAAGAAGAAACCCAAGAGACAGATGAAGAAAGTTATGAGCCTATTATAGCAATTGATGAAGTGCCGTATACAGAAGATCCCTGGGATAAAGGAGTGACACTACCTTATACACCAAAAAAGGGTATAGCGACGAGTACGGTGATATTGGCTGCAATCTGTATAGCGTGAGTTTTTGTATTTTTTGTGGGTAACTTGTGAGGTTTTTTGTTCTATATCTTGGTGGGGGTTACTTTTGGGGGTTTGAAACTTGCCAGAGTTATGGGCCTCTTCTGAGGGATTTTTAGTTTGACATCGACAGGGATTACCGGGTAGGGTTAGGACAACTTTTGCTTTAAAGTTGGGGTCTGTTCCTTTATAAACGGTTTTGGGCCCAAAAAGGCTATTCCGCAGTTATTACAGTTACTAGAACCGGGTTAACCCCAATTTTGACTCTGTTAGTGTTGGACCTTTTCTAAGAGAATAATAATTTTTCAGACTTTTGATCTCAATCTGCAATGTTTACTGTTTTGGGAAGACTCGCGGCTATATTTAAATATTGGGTTTTGAAGAGATGATATTGTTGCTCTTGCGGTGTGATTATTAGAAAATAGAGGAATATAGACTTTAATGTCCAAAAATTTTTGTGCCATATAATCGTTTCCTTTATATTTTTGTTGGGTTTTGTTGCAATAAATATTTTTTTCGATTCATTTTACTTTACTTTTCTTGGTTTTATTTTTGGTTTTTCATCCAAAAACTATTGATCATTCTCTTGTTACTCGTGTTACTTTTCTTTAGACTTGAATTCCCTTCTTACTTAAAAAATTATTTTCTAGTTTAAGATTTTTTTAATAAAAATAAAAGAAAAATGGCTACAGCTGCAGGCCAATTACTTTTTGATGAATCTGGACAACCTTTTATTTTGATACGTGAACAGGAAAGGCAAAAACGATTGACTGGTGTAGAGGCTTTGAAGGTTTTTTAAAATTTTTATTTTTCTTTAAATTTGCCTAAATTTTTAAGAGTCACATTTTGGCAGCTAAACAAGTCGCAAATACGTTAAAAACATCTTTAGGTCCTCGTGGATTGGATAAAATGTTGGTTAGTCCGGACGGGGAGGTAACGATTACAAATGATGGGGCAACTATTATGAAGGTTTTTTAAATTAAATTGAAGTTAAACTTAAATTTTTTTGAAGAATATGGATGTAGAACATCATGTAGCTAAGTTAATGGTTGAATTGTCGCAATCGCAAGATGATGAAATTGGTGATGGAACAACTGGGGTTGTTGGTATTAATTTTTGAGAATTATTAGTAAACTAGGAGAAATATGGTTAAAAATTTATTAAGGACTGATATGTTCCTTGGTGGTGTAATGGTTAGTGTTATGGGTTTTGGCAGTTAACCGTCAAAGGTTCGAATCCCTCTGTTTGTCAAAATTTTTTATTCACTTCTAGTATCCTTTTTAACCATAATAAAATTAATTTGAGCTTTAAAAAATTTTTTATTCAAAGTATTGGCCGGCGCTTTAATGGAACAGGCTGAATCATTGTTAGATAAAGGCATTCATCAAACCAAAATTGCTGATGGCTTCGAAATGGCGTGTAAAAAGGCTTTGGAAGTGTTGGATTCTATTGCTGAAAAATTTCCAATTGACAATAGAGAGGCGTTAATTAGATGTGCAATGACTTCGCTTGGTTCTAAAATGTAAATTTGAATTTCCAATTTTTTCCTATTTTTATTTTATAATATGTGCCAGTAGCCCGGTACCAGGCCCGGGAAATTTGTAAGCCCGACTCGACACTAGTGCTCGGCTTGGTTCGGTACTTCCGGATACTCTTGAAAGTACCGAGTCATTTGAAATTTTCTGGTACTACCCCTGGTATTGGTACCGAAAAATCTGTTCGCCTAACACTACTCGAAGCCCGACTTGACTTTTTCCTCAACTCGATTCATCCCTGACATCTACTCCTTTTTCAATGTAAACAAAAATACTTTTCAGTGTAAACAAATGTTTATATCAACTAGCTTCAATTGCTGTCGACGCTATTTTAGCTGTTGCTGATTTGGAACAACGCGACGTTAATTTTGAATTGATCAAAATTGTTGGGAAAGAAGGTGGACAACTTGAAGATACTGCTTTAATTAAAGGAGTTGTTATTGACAAAACTATGGTTTTTTAAAATTATTTTCTAAATGTTGAATAAATTTTAGAGTCATCCTCAAATGCCTCGACGTATGGAAAATGCAAAAATTGCTATTCTTACTTGCCCATTTGAACCGCCAAAGCCAAAAACTAAGGTTTTTAATTTTTTGTTTTGGGATAATTTTGAGGAGGTATTGGAAAAATTCTTTCCCTTGAGGTCTTTCTAGTCTTTCTATTTAAAAATGGGTTAGCAATAAAAATTTCTGTCAAGGAACTGAGAAAATCCTAACTAGGATTTGTGGTTCCAGATATTCGGATCCGAAAAAAGTATATATTATTCGTAAATTTTTTTCGGATATCGTTTCTTGATCTTGATATCCAAAGATTCCCCAGGAACCGCCAGCCTACTCTTGACTAGCAAAGGCCGAAGTCTTGGGTTCATATCCAACCAAGTAAACTATTTTTCATTATTTTCTCTCAATTTTTCAGCATAAATTGGACATTACTTCAACTGAAGATTACAAACAATTGCAAAAATATGAGCGGGAAACTTTTGAAAAAATGATACAAGATGTTTAGTTTTTCTTTGGATTTTTTCAATTTATATATATATTTTTAGGTTAAAGCCAGTGGAGCAACATTAGCTCTTTGTCAATGGGGTTTCGATGATGAAGCAAACCATTTACTTTTGCATCACAATTTGCCTGCAGTTCGTTGGGTTGGTGGGCCTGAAATTGAGGTTTTTCTTTTTATAAATTTTTGGGGAATATTGTGTTTAGCCCCTCTCCCTTTTTTTCTTATCTCCCAAAATTCCCTTATAATTACCACTGGCACAAAATCAATCAAAAAGGATTAAATTTTTTATATAAAAATGTTTGAAACATGACGTGAGGAGCTTGGAATTCTTTTCAGAAAAACATGCTTATCATAAATGTTGAGCAATATTCACGCATTTTTATACAAGAAATCCTTTTTGGTTAATTTTGTACCACTGGCAAATACAGGAGGGAGAATTTTTAGGAGAAATGAGTAAATGGGGGGTAAACTACACTATTATTCAATTTTGTTTAAAATTTTTTAATTTTTATTAAAGTTAATTGCTATTGCAACAAATGGACGCATTGTTCCTCGTTTTGCAGAACTTACACCAGAAAAATTGGGTTCTGCTGGTCTTGTTCATGAATTGACTTTTGGGACAGACAACGACCAAATGTTGTGTATTGAAAATTGTCCTAATAGACGGGCTGTGACGGTTTCTTGGAAAATTTTTTATTTTAGAGAAATTTTTTGTAGGTTTTGATTCGTGGAGGAAACAAAATGGTTTTCTTTCTTTTTCTAAAGATTTTTTTTTCTTAAATTTTTTAGGTTATTGAGGAAGCTAAACGCTCACTTCACGATGCATTCTGTGTTGTTCGTAATTTAATTCGTGACGATAAAATTGTTTATGGTGGAGGTGCTGCAGAGTTGGCTTGTTCTATTGCTGTTGCTCAAGAGGCTGATAAAGTATTTCTCTTTGAAAATTTTTTGTTGTTACTTTACGAGGACCTAGTTAATTTGTCTCGAATTTCTCCTTCGAATGGAGAAAATTTTTCCTCCAAATGGGAAGAGTGACGAAGAAATTTCCGAAGCTAAGTCTTCCTTTCTTTTACGTAGTCCCGTGAAATTTGAAGTTTATGTACTAGGGATATGAAGGTTATTCGAAACCGTAAACCCGGACTTTTCGACTCGATATCTGGTCTAACAGAGAAATTTCCAAATCGAAACTCGCCTCAGTTTTTCCCAACCTATGGCATTCCTGTTATGCTTTTGCTATTTTTTTTTTTAAATTCAGGTTGAAGGAATTGAACAATATGCTTATCAAGCATTTGCTGATGCATTAGAAAGCATTCCAGCAGCTTTAGCAGAAAATTCAGGATTACCACCAATTGAGACTTTAACAGAGTTGAAAGCTCGTCAAATTCAAAATGTTTCGTCTTCTGATGAGTCTTTGACTGCTAGCAACACAAAATCTGATGAAAATAATAAATGTTGTTATGAAAAGTTGGCATATTTTTTGGGTGTTGATTGTCTTCAAAAAGGAACTAATGATATGAAATCACAAGGAGTTATAGAGACTTTATTGTCTAAAAGAGAACAACTTTCTTTGGCTACACAGGTTTTTTATATACCGTAAAAGCTCTAATAGAAGCCTGGTTCCAATAGAAACCCATGCCCTAATAGAAGCCCACTCAATGAGGGGTATTGAAAAATAGAAGCCCTGGGCTTCAATTAGAGGCAATAAGGTATTTTAGAATTTTGAAATTGAATAGAAAATTGTGGGAGGGAGGAATAGGAATGGAAGAACCGAGAATTTTCCAAGAATCGACAATCCTAAAAATGAATAGGAAGGTTGATTTTCGGTTGGTCTCACAAAGGAACCTCCCGAACTGTGTCAAACCTTTGTAAATTTTGGGTACCAATCCAGTGAGCATCATCGATAGATCGACTTACTGCATTGATTTACACTACAGTTCGGGAGGTTTCCCTTGTCAGCTATGATAATCTTGTCCTTAAGCTAGTAGTTTATGGGCACCGTTTGTGTGTTTTTCATGAAATATGGGCTGTTATTTTCTGGAAACTCACAAAACTTGTTAAAAGGGCGGGGATTTAACCAAGAAATAAGTAAAATTAAAAATATACTTTTTTTTAAAGGTTGTCCGAATGATTTTAAAAATTGACGATGTTCGTGTGCCTGAAGATGAAGGAGCAATGTATGGAGGAATGGGTGGTGGTTTTCAATAAATATTTTTGAAAAGAGAGGTTTTAGTTAAAAAATTAAATTAAGAAAACGAAAATTGTTAAAGCTTTCTTTGAAGACTTTTCTTTTTTATTTTTCCTGAATTATTTTTGCATTCTGTTAAAAAAAAAAACAAATCTTAAATTAATTTTTTTTAAAAAATGATTTCAATTGCTTCACTCTCAATTTTTGTTGCAGGAATAAAAAAATAAAATCTCGTTTAAATAAAAAAAAATTTTGGCTTTTTAATTGTGTTGATGAACACAAGAAAAATATTTTTTTGAATTTTTTTTTAATTTTTAAAAATTTTTTTTCAATCGAACTTTTGCTTGAATAATTAGCTTGATATGTCTACTCAGGGACAGGTTTATTTTTAAAATTTTGCTTAATGAAGACTTTTTCAAAATTTAAGATAATAACATGTAAAGCAGCTGTTGCTTGGGAGCCTAATAAACCTTTAGTCTTTGAACAAGTTGAAGTTTCTCCTCCAAAAGATGGGGAAGTTAGAATTAAGGTTTGATTAATTTTCTAAAAATTTGTGTCTTTTTATTTGCAAGGGAGCACTCATAAACTTGAACTAAAAATTTTGTTAAATTAACCTAATTTTAGCCTTTTTGGTTATTTATTTGGTAAAAGTTTAGGGGTGGTCCTTGTACATTTTTTAATTTCCGGACATTATTGCGTGTCGGGTTTACCGAACTCTTAGGTTAACCGACCAAAAGTTTATAGAGTTTTCCGTTGATTGAGGACTTTGTGAACCCGAGAATTCTATTCATTACTAACTTTTTTCAAAATGAAAATGCTTTTAAGCTTTTTAATTATTTTATTATTATTTTTTTCAGATTCTCTACACTGCTCTTTGCCATACTGACCTATATGTAAACAATTTTTTTTTCAAAAAAATTTATCCAGTCTAATTAAAATAATTTTTAAAGACACTATCAGGCAAAGATCCAGAAGGCATATTTCCTGTAATATTTGGACATGAAGCTGTTGGACAAGTTGAATCTATTGGAAATGGAGTTGAGAGTGTTGCTATAGGTTTTTTTAAAAGTTTTTGTTTTTTATAAAAATTTTTTAGGAGATTATGTAATTCCTTGTTTTGTGCCTCAATGTAGAGAATGTGAATTTTGCAAAAATCCAAAGACTAATATGTGCCAGAAAATAAGGTTTAAAATTTAATTTTTTTTAGTTTCTTTGGGAGGATTTGTAAAAGGAAGTTGTTCTTGCGGATAATTTTTTGCGTACCACTGACATTTGGGATCTCTGCCCACAAAAATATTTTAAAGAAAAGTTCTGTAGATTACTTTCTCTATACATTTGTAATTTTAGAATATGCAAGAAAATCCTCAATATTTTACTTCTTCAAATTAATTTCATTTTAATAAACATCCTCATCTTCATCCTCAGGGGTATCGTTCAGATAACGAAGATAATCTTCCTCATCTGAGTCTGTCTGATTTATGGAATTAATTTTAGTTGGCTCTTCTACAACCGATTGATTTTGCTCTTCCATATAAGTTTCTGTTTCTTCCTCCTCTTGATTAAAAAGACTTCCAACTTCAAATTGAATGCTCTTTTTGTAAACGATAGGCAATTTACCCTTATTTCTAAAATCTTCATTCTGTGTATTAACAAAAGAAGTTATTTCATTATTATCAGAATGAATATCCCCTACTTTTGGATCAACATTTCTCAAGTTTTCTTTTTTATTTTTCATTTTTTCTCGGTATTTTCGATTAGATTCTCGCTTCTTTTCTCTATTATTTTCTTGGTATTTTCGAAAATAATCTCGCCTCTTTTCCTTATTTTTTTCTTGGTATTTTCGAAAATAATCTCGCCTCTTTTCCTTATTTTTTTGATAGTAAATTTTCATATATTCACTTCTATTACGCTTTTCTTTATTATTTATAGTTGTTCTGTCCTTTTTTGAAATTTTAGGTTTTGGTTTTAACATTTGAATTTGAGCATTAACCGATAATTCCGCCTCATTGTTATCCTCTGAGGTTTCCCCAACTCTACTTAACTCATTTTTCTCTTTATTATTTTTGACAGAATTAATTAAACTCCAAAATATCGCGTTTAATGTTAAAATTATTAAAATACTATCAAGTTTCATCATAAATTAATTTAAAAAATTTATTTAAAATAAAATCTTTTACCTTAAAATGATAAATTTAAATAAGCAATAAAGATGATGAAAACATAGTGGGAAAATTATTTTAAATTTCATAATAAAAATATAAAGTGCATGTCTAACTTAAAAAAGGAAAGTGCATTGCGATAAATTAAAAAATAATTTTTTTAAGGTTTAGCCTTCCAACTTACCACCTTTCTAAATTTTATTTTTGTGTTCTCTAAAATTCTTAAAATTTTTGTTTAAAAAGGTGTAAGACCCATTTCCTGTTATGTGCCCATTTTCACTAAAAAATAAAAAAAAATTTTTTTCAGATTGCAACAAGGCCGTGGTTTAATGCCTGATGGAACTAGTAGATTTAGTTGTAAAGGCAAAACTATATAGTTTGGAATTTTTTTTTAATTTTTTAAATTAATTTTATTTTTAAAGTCATTTTATGGGTGTTAGCAGTTTTAGTGAATACACAGTTTGTGCTGAAATTTCTGTTTGTAAGGTATTTTATAGAACAGAATTTTTATATTTTCTTTTAAATCAGAATTTTTTTGTTTTTCTCTTGTATTTTTACAATCAGAAATTAATCAGAAATAATTGTAAAAATACAAGCACAAAAAATTCTGATTTTAATATATTTTCTAAAATCAGAATTTTGTATTTTCTTGTGTTTTTATTTCAGAAATTAAAAAATGTTTTTTCCATGTTTAATTGATGGAAAATTCTGAAATTAATTAAATTCTGAAATTAATTCTGATTTTAGAAAATTCTGTTTTCTCTAAATAATATAAGAAAATACAAGAAATTCTGATTTTTAAGATCAGAATTTCTTATTAATATTAATTCTGATTCTATTTAATTCTGTTTGAGAGTTATACTTTCCGGAAACTAATATTGTAGGGTTATTTTTCCGGTTCTTTTATTTCTAGTTTATATTCTGTTTTTCTTGTCAGAGAATTTATAAAAATAATTTCAGAATTTATATTAAATAAAATCGCATTTAAAAATAAATCAGAATTTTTTTTCAAATAAAAGATACCAAAAACCTCACCAATCGACAAACTTTCCCCGCTTGGTTGTGGTGTATCTACAGGTTATGGAGCCGTTTTAAATACTTGTAAAGTTGAAACAAACTCTACTGTTGCTGTATGGGGATTAGGAACTGTTGGATTAGCTGTTATTATGGGCGCTAAAGAAATTGGGGCAAAAAGAATTTTGGCTATTGATATTTGTGAAGGAAAATTTGAAAAGGGTAAAAAGGAATTTATAAAATTAATAACTTTTTCCGGAAAATTAAAATATTTCCTGAAGCTAGTATAGGTATATTCCTTGGTTGTTTTTCCGCAACTTAAGTATTTTCCAGAGTTATACTTTTCGGTTACCAATATTGTAGAGCTATTTTGCCGGAAATTTATCTATTCATAATTATATATTGTTTCCGGAAACTAATAGCACAAAGCTATTTTTTCTAGAACGTGTCTATTTTCCTGAGTTATATATATTTTCCGGAAACCTATATTTAAGAATATGTATATATTCTTTAAAAAACATATACAGTTTCTGATTGAAAAGAATTATTGTATCTTGTAATAAGTTAAAAAATTGTATCGTTTAAATAGCTCTTTAAATCAGTATTTATTTGGTTTTATTTTATAAGATAGAGTAATTTGCTATAATAAACTTGGAATTTTTTAGAAAACAATTTAAAAACATTTTTAATTTTAGCTAAAAAATTTGGAGCTACTGATTGTTTAAATCCTCGTACTTTGCCAGAAGGACAATCTATTCAATCCTATTTAATCGAAAATTTTGATGGTGGTTTTGATTATACTTTTGGTAATTTTTTTAAAATAAATTTTTTATTTTTTAATTTTAATATTTTTTTATTTAAATATAGAGTGTTGTGGAAATGTGGAGACTATGGTAAATAAAAAAAAGATTTTTTAAATTTATTTTTCGGTAAAAAAAATTTTTTTTCGAATTTTTTGACGTGTCTAAATTTGAAAAAGTTTTCTTAAATCAAAAAAAAAATTATTTTTTTATAAAAATAAAAAAAAATTTCATCTTTAAAGAGACAAGCATTAGAATCAGCACATAAAGGTTGGGGTGTTTCTTGTGTAGTTGGAGTAGCTGGTGCCGGTGAAGAAATTCGGACTAGACCATTTCAAGTATTTTATTTCAATAATTATTTTATATTAATATTTTTTTTAAATTTATAGCTAATTACTGGACGTGTTTGGAAAGGAACTTCTTTTGGGGGTAAATTTTGATAAAATAATTTATTTTTAGTCTTAAGACAATTTTCCGGAGGTTATATACATATATACATATTTATAGAATTATATATATATATAGTTTCCGGGAATATTGCATGCACCACTACTTTTCCGGAACTTCTATTTTTTAAAGTTATATATATATATCTTCCGGAAAAGTGTACGCATTTTTAAGTAAATTTTGATAAAATAATTTATTTTTAGTCTTAAGACAATTTTCCGGAGGTCATGTATTTTTAGTTATTAGTTAGATATTTAGTTAGATTTTTAGAGTTAGATATTTTCCGGAAAGTGTTTATTTAAGAATGTATTCTTTAAAAAGAATTTTTTCTAATTTGATTTCTAAATTAAATTAATTTAAAATAAAAGGTTGGAATAGCCGCGATGATATACCTCTTCTTGTTCAAAAATGTCTTGATGGAAAAATTAAATTGGATGATGTAAATTTAATTTTTTTTTAAATTTTATCTTAATTATTTTAAAAAAAATTTTTAGTTTATCACTCATCGCTTTCCTTTTGACAAAATTAATGATGCTTTTGATTGTATGCATTCTGCTACTGAATGGTAAATTTTAAAGAAAAATTTCTTGAAAAATTTTTTAAAAATTTTTTTTTCTAGTCTACGATGTGTTATTTCCATTGGGGAGTAAGAAAAATTTAATTTTTTTTGAAAAGAAAATTCAGATATAGGCACGACAAAAAATATATTTTTTCTAATTTATATACTTTTTCAGTTTTAAATTACCAAAATTTTATAAAATTATTTATACAATATTTTTTGAACCATCGGGAAACCAAGCCAGAAATTTAAAATAAAAACTAAAGGGGGTAATATGTAATATAAAAGCTTCTTAAAATAACTATGAAAAGTAAACTTTCCGGAAATGTATTTAATTTTAAAAATAGAAATTCCGGAAAATATAACTAATAAAATATAGACTTTCCGGAAAGTTTAGCTCTTGAAAATAGTCTTCCGGAAATTATATAACTCTGAAAAATACGAGTTTCCGGAAAGACAACAAAAAAATATATTAGTTTCCGGAAAGTATCTCTGAGAATATAAAAGTTTCCGGAAAATTATTTTTTAATATTTTGTGTTTTCCGGAAAATACAAAATTTTATTTAACTAATGACTAGAAATATGGGGAATATATAATTATTTAAGTATTAAGTATTAGAAAGACAATTTAAAAAGTATGTTTAAAATTAGAGATTGATTAAAAAAAATTATTTTGTTTAATTATTGAGGAGATTATTAATTAATTAATTTTAAATTATCGGCGACCGTTATTTCCAGTAGTTGATATACCCCCATCCGTACCAGTTACTGGATAACATAAGTTGCCTGCTCCGCATTGGAAGCCTGTTGGGCATTCCTTTTGAGAGAAAATTTTTTGGCTTAGCCTTTAAAGAAATTTTCTCATTACCCCATTTGGACCACAAGGACCTAATACAGAGCCTGAGCCTAGAGAGCAACAGAAATTGTTTGTATTGCAAGCATATCCAGGTGGGCATAAATTGTTTACACAAGGACCTTAAGTTTAAAAAAAATTTTTTTAAGGATTTTCCGAAGAGACCTGGTGATGTTCCTGAAGGACATCGACAACAAAAATTCCGAGAATTGCAAAAATAGCCTTGCCCACACAACCCATTGAGACATGCTGCTACTGCTGGGTCACCATCACAGGCAGCTTTAAATAAAAAATTTGATTTTTTACCTCAATTTTATACCCTTAAAAAATATGTACAACATACTACTCAGACTAGTTGTTTGTGCTGGCTGTGCAGGGCAACAACACCCTAAAACGCAAACGGTAGCAAGTTGATAGCGTTGGCATTGTTGGGAACTTACACCTTTTTAAATATCAATTATTTTAAATTTTTTAAAAATTTACAGGGGGAGAAACATCCATTTGGACAGCCCCATTGCCTTTTTGAACGCCCCATTGTTGAAATTAATGAATTTGAAGCAATTTCTGGGGTGTCTGGATGGTCGGGATCGTCTTGAGTTTTAACCAAATGGTTGGCAATAATTGCTGTACAAATTCCAAATAACAGCAACAATAAATTTCTTTTTGATAATAAAAAGAGAGGTAACAGTCTGAGCATTGTAATTGTTGTTGGTTGCATTTTTTAGGAGGCTACATGTAAAATTTTCTTATTGAAAGCAAGTTTAAAAAATTTTTTGAAGGACTTGTTTTTAACCAGTCGAATCTCTTTCTTAGATACCTCTCGATTTATAATTTTTTTTAAATTTGGCTAGCCATTGGGCGAGATATCTGTTTAGTCTATACCCTCAAATTTAAGGTATCCTTGTTGATTAAGTAATCAAAAAAATTTTTCAACCTCCATCTAAGAGAGAGGGAGGTTCGACTGAATGTATTAGCAACATTTATAAGTTAGCGTAATAATTTTTTTTTTAATTTTTGGGATTAAGAAAAGGTCCAAGTTCTTGACTAGCTATGTTGCTAATAAATTAATCTAAATAATTTTTTTCAATAGGTCATTGATTAGCATCTCTTTGAAAAAAATTTACAAAAAATACTAGCAATGTTTCAAACATAACGCCTATTTAAAAAAACTTAAAAGATGAAGCAAAAATGTATAAAAGAAAAGAACGACTGACCGCTCCTTCAAGTTTTTTTCTTGTCTTTCTACTCAATCTTGATCACAAAATTCATTTGCTTCTGGCCGGAGAGAGAGATTTCGCGCGCTTTGATGTTTAAAAAAAAGAAGAGATTGAAAAAAACAAGTAGAGGAAGGGGAAATCAATTTTCAATTGAAGCGAGTTTTGAAGAAATCAAAAAAAAAGTAAATGGGGGGAATGGACATTATAAAAAATATTTCTTTTCATCTTAAAGGGAAGAAGGTATGCTTGGCCAACAGTCAGCTTTTGTGTTAGCTTTTTTGTTGCATTCGCACTCTACTAGTAGCCATTTTATTTTTAATTCATGTGACCAGTCTGTTGATGAATAAAAGAAGAAAAACAAGTGAGAAGCTAACAAAATATAAAATTTAATAAAGAAGAGTGCTACAAAAATATAATAATATACGTACAGAAATTGATTGGGAAATGAAGGGCCAAAACAAAAATTGGACATTAGGTCTTTTGGACGAAACTGGGTTTTGAGATTGATAAATTTATTTTTGTTGTCTTGATTGGTTTTTAAAAAACTGATTACCGCTGTAAAAATAAACGATATTGGCATAATGTTTAATATTTAAAATAAATGACACTTTATCTTAATAAAAATAAAGTGGGACATTTGATACTGTATAATAAACTAAAAAAATTAATAAATCGATTTATTGATTTTTTATCGATTTTTTGAAAATTAAAAATTTTTAAAAATAAATTATCGATTTTATCGATTGATATCGATTTATTGATTTTTTATCGAGTTTTTGAAATTAAAAATTTTTAAAAATAAATTATCGATTTTATCGATTGATATCGATTTATTGATTTTTTATCGATTTTTTGAAAATTAAAAATTTCTAAAAATAAATTATCGATTTTATCGATTGATATCGATTTATTGATTTTTTATCGATTTTTTGAAAATTAAAAATTTTTAAAAATAAATTATCGATTGATATCGATTTATTGATTTTTTATCGATTTTTTGAAAATTAAAAATTTTTAAAAATAAATTATCGATTTTATCGATTGATATCGATTTATTGATTTTTTATCGATTTTTTGAAAATTAAAAATTTCTAAAAATAAATTATCGATTTTATCGATTGATATCGATTTATTGATTTTTTATCGATTTTTTAAAATTTAAAATTTTTAAGAAATAAATTATCGATTGATATCGATTTATTGATTTTTTATCGATTTTTTGAAAATTAAAATTTTTAAAAAATAAATTATCGATTTTATCGATTGATATCGATTTATTGATTTTTTTTATCGATTTTTTGAAATCCCCCTAATTTTGAATAAATTCAGTCCATTTCAATAAAATTTTATTTATAAGGCTGTCTGCAGCATATAATCAAATATATCACAGTATATAACTATTAAAAATCTCTTCAAAAATCACTTTTCAAAAAATAATAAATTAATTAGGCTGTTCTAGAATTTTTCTATTTTTTAATTTGTTGTAGCACATCATTAATTGAGTCATCAGGAAATGATTGGCAATGGGGTAGAGCACGTACATTTTCTACATAATAAGCAAAATCTTGTCCAGCCATTCTGTGTTAAAAAAATAAAGGGGAGAATTTTCTTTTAAAAATTAAACTAGGGTAGCACCTCGTCCCCAGAGTATTTTTTGGCAAAAACCCCGCCCTGAACCCCGAAGGCTCTAAAGAAAAAACTCGGTCCCCGACGAAGGTTCGGGGTGCCATCCGAAGCAGAGGTGGATCGGAACAGTCAGAGGTGTCAGAAATCGGAAGAGCCGGAATTCGGAACTGGCTCAAAAGCTGGAACTCGGAAATCAAAATTTTTTTCGGAAATCGGAAGGAAAAAAACGTCGGAAATCGGAATTCCGATCCCACACTCGAAGGCTCGGGGTGCTACCCTAATTTCTAAGTGACCACAAAAAAATCTAGTACCCATAAGCAATAGAATCGTGTGGAGTAACTCCTCTAGAGTGCACATTTTGTTTAAAATAAAGTTTCAAATTTTCGTGTATTAAATGAAGCATTTTGGTAGTTAATTCTGGTGGCATTATAGAAGAATAACTGCTGTAGAATTTGCCGATTTGCATAACTATTTGTTGAAATTGTGGTGTTGGTGATTTGCCTTCCGGTTTCCACTAAATATATATTTATATAATTGATTTATTAAAGAAACATGCTTTCAGTTTATTAAAGTTTCAAGTTTATTAAAAATGAATTTGCTACAAGTTTGCAAACTTTGCTTCAAGTTTGTAAACTTTGCTTCAAGTTTGCAAACTATGCTTCAAGTTTGTAAAAACTTGCTTCAAGTTTGTAAGCTTTGTTTCAAGTTTGCAAACTGTTTCAAGTTTGCAAACTTGCTTTAAACTTGCTCCAAATAACTTGAAATTTATTTAAATACCCCAACAAAATAATTCAAGCCTATTAAAATAATAGCCTCAAGATTACATAAACTTGAAACAAGTTTACTTGAATTTTATACCTCTTCTAATGCAACAAGCAATTCCCTATCCATCATTCCCAGCAATTTATCTTTAATTTCGCCAATATGATCAGCGTAGTCTCTCGCAGTAGAATCAAAGTGTCGTAGTGATGTTTGTCGTTCAACAGGTAAATGTTCCAAAAAAGATTGTTTTAATGCAGGGATAAATATTGAAATTAATTGAAGTGAACGTGAAGCTAATGCTTAAAAATAATTAATTGCAATTTTGTTTCAAGTTTTCATATTTGCTTCAAGTTTACAGACTTGCTTCAAATTTTGTAAGCTTGCTTCAGGTCTGTAAACTTGAAGCAAGTTTACAAAAGTTGAAGCAAGTTTGCAATCCTAGTTTCAAGTTCGTAAACTTGTTTCAAGTTTGTAATTTTGTTTCAAATTTGCAAACTTGCTTCAGACTTGTAAAAATTAATCAATTCTAAAACAAATTACCCAAATGTTTAACATTAATCGACTTTAA
Organism: Meloidogyne incognita; assembly: GCA_036172945.1. Lineage (NCBI taxonomy): Eukaryota > Metazoa > Nematoda > Chromadorea > Rhabditida > Meloidogynidae > Meloidogyne > Meloidogyne incognita. Next base: position 3,939,988 of record JARQAC010000023.1, read on the forward strand.
TCCGACCAATTGTCTTGCACCAGCCCCCAAAATAAGTTGACAAGTACGGCTATTAAAAAGTTTGAGACATTGAACAACATCCATACTTAATTCCATACCAGCAGTAGGGAATAAACGAAGAAGATCGCTATAGCTAGCTAATATATTTATTAGCAACAAAGCACTTCTGAAAAAATATTTTTTGTAAAGTTGAAACAAAAATTGAAGCAAAAACTTTTTTGTGAAGCAAAAAAATTTTTTTCATTTGCAAAATTGAAGCAAGCAAAATTTTTGCTTCAACTTAAAAAAATCTCTTTGCTTCAACTTTAAAAAAATTTTCTTTTTGCTTCAGAAAAAAAATTTTTTTTTGTAAACTTGAAGAAAAAATTACTTACCCAATAACAATAAACTCTTCGTCTTTTAATTTTAACATTTCTTTTGGTTCTTCATCTTCACCATTGTTTATCATTTCATTATTTGTAGCAGTTGTAAGTACTCCATCTTGAACATAACAATCAACAATTCGTTGAATATTAGAATTTATATGAGCTGGTTTCCAAGGTTCAGCATCGATTGTTGCACTAGAATAAAATTATAAACTTTTATATAAGCAAGAAAATTTTTTGCTTCAACTTAAAAAAAGCTTTTTGCTTCAGTTAATTTGCAATCTTGCTTTAAGTTTACAAAACTTAAACCTTGTAATAAATAAACGTATCAAGTTCGTAAACTTAAAGTTTATAAACTTAGGATTTTTATACAAAACTAAAAATTATTTTATTCAAGTTTGTAAACTTGAAAAAAAAGTTTATTTAAATAAACTTGAAGCAAAAAGAATTGACTTGAAAATAAACTTGAAGCAAGTTTATTTAAATAATACAAGCTTATGCTTAAATAAGGTTTGTAATTTATTCAAGTTTATAAACTTAATTTATGCTTACAACGTTTGTTTCAAGTTTGTAAACTTAAACAAAGTTGGTAATCTTGCTATAAAGTTTATTTAAATAATATATCAAGTGTGCAAACTTATTTCAAGTTTACCAACCTAAAATTAATAGAAACTTGCTTCAAGTTTCTATTAAACATTTTTTTCTCTCACCTTAATTCACGTTGTCGTGCTTCAGTAAATTTTGAAATGAATTTATTGGTCTAAAAAAATAGATTTAAGATTATTAATTTTAATTTTTTTTACAATTTGTTGTATAATTGTTTGACAATGTGAACGTGATTGTTGTTGTTGTTGCCCACATTCATCTATTTGTTTACATTTTTGTTTAAATTCTTCAATAATTTGGCAGGTTTTGTGAAATTCTAATGGCAAACATTTTTCTAGTACATTATCCTATTTTTAAAATAAATTAGTTTAAATTTAATTAAAATAAAGAGTAATATAGGGAGCAGACCAAGGTACCGCAAAAGCCCAATGTACCACGAGAGCTATAACCTCCTTCGAAATTTCTCATCCATGACTACCAAGGTGTGGTTCGATTCAGCTCATCGAAGTGCATCAAATCATACCAGGGCATCCCAGATTCGACAATGCCATAAACAAAAGTTATAGCTCTCGTGGTATCTTGGGTAAAATCTAAGAAACCTATCCTAAAAATTGAACCATAAATTTTAGGTTTATCTTAAGAGATAACGTTCATATTCTAAATTTTTCCCCCATACCTTAAATCTAGATTGTATTCTTTTAGAAATTCTTTCTTCACATAAATAAATAGCATGTCCAATTAATTGAATTGCAGCAGCACGTAATTGATTTATATTATGACAGGGTAATGATAAAAGAGATCCAGGTGTTCCTGGGGGTAGTGGTGGTGGGTTTGTTGTTGTTGTTTTGTCTAAAAAATTTAAAAATTGGAAAATTTTTAATAATGGGAGGACTTTTTTTTTGGGGGGGGGGGGGGGGGGGCACAATTCTCAACTTTTAGGGAAGCTGTGATTTTAATTCGCTTCTATCTATTGATACAATTTTTGATGCTCCTTTCGGACGAGCTATAAAAATCTTAAATGGCTGAAATTTGACCTAAGATCTTTCTCTCTCCAACCTGGGCCACTTAAACAAGTATTGTGTGTGGATCAACAACAGAAAACTCTCTCTTCTTATTTAAGGCAGTCCCTCTAATCCACTCTAATCCCCTCATTTATTAAAACATTGAAAAAAGAATAAGAAAAAACCTAAAGGCACAGAAGAAGAACCAACAACAGAATTTCCAATTGAAGGTGTTGAAGTCCCAGAATTTTGTGTTGATGATTTATTTATTGAATCACTTCTACTTTTTTGTTGTTGTTGTTTTTGTAATTGTTCTGATTCTTCTAAAGCTGCTTGATCAGTACATTTAATTATTAATTGTTGGATTGACTTTAAAAAAATGAAAGTTTTTTTCTAGAAAAAATTTCAGAAAAATGTTTCTGTTAGACTATACGATCCATAAAATTTTTTTAGGTGGATTTTCTTGGAATTTCGAGTTAGCTTTGGATTTCTTAATTTTTTTTTGGTTTCTTAATGTTTTTTTTAGAAATTTGTAAAAAAAATTTTTGGAACCATCACTTATATATGGAGGCTATAGCTGTACTTTTGTGCCATAACTTTTTCTCTATTCTTAACCAAATTAATTAATTTTTATAACAATTGAAAGCTCTCAATGTGAGGATTATTTTAGCTATTAAGATTGATTTGATCAGATCATCCAACAAGAAGTTGTATTTGAATAACTGCTCGGAATCGTGATTTTTGACACTTATTCGGCCATAACTTTAGGTAGGATGACTTGATAAAATTAATCTTGATAGATAAAATAATCCTCACATTTAGAGCTCTCAATTGATATAATACTCAATTAAATCGGTTAAGAAGCAAAAAAGTTGTGACTAAAATATGGCCTCGAGTTTGTAGTTATGGGAAGTACAAACTAAACAAAACTCCCCAAAATTAAAAAAATAAACCTTTATTTTATTACACAAAATAATTAAACAATTAACAACAGCTAACAAAGTTGCATCCCATTGTGAACTAGTCAATTTACAAATATGTTCAGACAAAGTAGCTGGATTATAGCCTATTGTGTCAGCATCCAAATGAGTTAAAATTTGGGCTTTTACAATCTTTAGAAAAAATTTTTTTTTATAAAAAAATTTTAAAATTTTAATAAACCTGTTTTGTCGAATTTTTAACTGTTGCATTGATTTCTTCACGTAAAATAGCCAAAAAACGAAATTCATGACAACGAACCAAAGAAAAAATAATTGGGTAAAGATTAGAAATCTGTTAATAAAAAATAAATAAATTTATTAGGGAAATTTTATTAAGGAAAAACTGTCAAAAAATTGAAAAAAAATTTTTTTTGAAGTTAAAATATCTCTAAAATATTCTAAAGAAAAAATAAATCGAAAAAATAGAAAAAAGAAATAAATAAACCAGTAAAGGATTCGAACCCCCATCAAAAAGAAGTTGATGCAAGAACCCTAACGACTGTGCTACCTGCTTTCCAAAATATAAACATTTAAAATTTGCTATATACTCAAGCATATATTGCAAATTTTAAGTGAACGTCTCTTCCCGTAGTAATTTCACACCATACCTTTTTGCTAGAAAATTCATAACTTTTAGATAAGTCGATCAAAATTTTTGATTTTTTGGTAAGCCATAGTTAACATTCCACTTTATATTTTGGCAAAAAAATAAAATTTCTATCTCTATTTTAAAAAAAAGTTATGAATTTTTTCCAAAATAGGGAGAATAAGAAGCTGGTAGCGGCGCCAAACTCTTTGCCTATGGTCATGCCGCTACCCGGGTAACTTTACCCTTGAATTTATTCTACGGGCCAAGATGAACTTAAAAATATTATTTAAAAATCCACAAATATTTCAAAAAAAAATTTCTCCCTAAAATTAATCAAAAATAAAATTAAAAAAAACCTCTCCATCATCCTCTTCTTCATCATCAAAAAATTGTTTTCGTTTTAGTTCTTCTATAGGCCAAGCAAATTCTTTTTGAATAACTTGTTCAAATTCCTCCAACAACATTTTGCCAATCATTTTTTTAGTTTCTTCCAATTGTGAGCCTAAATGACGGAAACAATTGACTGCACGTAAATCTGCACTCAAAACTTCCTTAGAAAATAATTAATTTAAAAAAAAATTTAAAAAATTTCAAAAAAAAAACCATTGCAGTTTGTATACATTCAAGAGCTCTAGGGACATCATCTTGGTTTAGAAGCATTTGCACAGTTAATTGGGCATCTCGAAGACAAGCAATTTCCTTTTTTTTTTAAATTTAAAAGACTTTTAAATTTAAAGAAACCTGTAATTTATCAAATAGACGTTGCCTATTAATTTTGGCATAATAAAGTTGAAGAAAATTTTGAGAGCGTGAACACAACTCTAATTTTGTTTTGGCAAGTTTTTGTCTTTAAAAAAAAATAATGATTAAAAAATCTAAATCTAGCTAGGAGTTTAGACCTATGCCTAGAATTGCAAAAAGTTAGAAAATCTCTCAACAGGGCAGGGATAGGCCGAGTTGAAAAAAAAGTTAATATTGAGTTTTAAAATTTTTTTAAAAGTTTTAAAAAAAAATTAATATTGAGTTTCGGATAACTCGACGATTTTAAAAACATGGATTGAAGTCAAAAATTAATTCGAAGGAAATGGAAACATCTCCATCATACAAAAAAAGGAAACCCCTCAAACAAATTCTCAACCTAATCCCTTACAAAAAAATAATTTTCAAAAAATTCCCTTCCAAAAAATAATTTTAAAAAAGACGTTGTCTATTTAAAAATTGACCTACAGGTTCTCAAAAGTATTTTTAAAAATTAATTTACAAAAAAAAATTTAATTAAAAAAAAACCTCGCAATTTTAATCCGTTCAATAGATTCTTCCAAATCGTCATGTAAAGCTTCATAAGAATTTATACTTTTCCAAAATTGTTCACTCCGATTTTCTAATTGTTGATTTAATAAAGTGCTTATTGCATCATCAAAAAATTCCAATTTATTTTGTAAACGTAAACAAGCACGAAAAAAACGGCCATTACTTGCTTCTATTGGTAATAATGATTGCTACAAAAATTGAGGAAAAAAAAATTAAAATTTTTTTAATAAAAATAAAAAAAAATTTTTTTTAATAAATTTTGAAAAATTAAAGTAAAAAAAATTTTTCAAATAATGGCCGGTTAAACAAAAAATTGATAAAATTATAAAATTAATTTTAAAAATGACTATGACTTCTAAATTTGTTTAGAAAAATTTTTTTTTATTAATATTCCAAAAAAAAAAATATACTAGAAGAATAAGACCAAATATGTATAATTTGTAAAAATTTTACGAATAAGACAGTCCAATATAAGACAGTCCAAGTTAACAAAAAAAAATAAATGGTTCACACAGAATCTTCGGATATCTGGTATAGAGCCAAAAAAAATACTCGGTGGTCATTTCCGAACAGACATGATCCCCCACACCCCTCCCCCTATTCAGAAGCATCCCCTATAAATAAATTTAGGAAAGAAAGGGACTCTCCGTTTACTTAAATTACCCAAAATTTAATTAAAATTTAACATACTTGTTGCTGTCCACTTTGAATAGAATAAAGGGATCCACAACTTTCATGTCTTTCAATAAAAGGATTTTGATTTTGTTGTTGTTGTTTTATTGCTTCTTTTCTTTTTTCTATAGGAGAAAAAAGGTTATCAATTTCTCCAGGTTTAGGTTCCAGAAAAACAGCCTCAAAAGTATGTTGTGTATGGCGAGAAAATGTTGGTGAGAAGAAAATCTTAAAAATAAAACAAAAAAATTTTTAAATTAATAAATTTTTTTTTGTAATTTTTCATTAGGAAATTTTTTTTGTAATTTTTCATTAGGAAATTTTTTTTGTAATTTTTTCTAAAAAAAATAAAAAATTTTCTTGTGAAATTTTTTAAATTAAAAAAAAATTTTTTTTCGGTTTAAAAATTTTTTTTTAATTTTTAACAGAATTTTTTCCAATTTTTTTAATTTTTTAAAAAATTTCCTCCAACAAAAAATTCAACAGAAATTTTTTTCGAATCTTAAAAAATCCTAAAAATTTCGAAAAAAAAATTTTTTCAAAAAAAATTTTTTTACATCGGCCACTTCATCCCTCGATATCCGTTCTTCTTCCCCATTTTGTTGTGTTTGTTTTTGTCTAAGTGCCCTTCTCGCCTTCAAATATTGTTTATGTTTCTTTGCTGTAGTAGCCAAATATTGTCGAAAATGTTCCAAAGAAATTGACGGAATTGTTTGTGCTGGAGGGATAGTTTTTCTAGGTATAAATTGTTCTCCCCAATGACGAGTAAAAAAAGCAGAAACTTCAGATCTGGTTCTTTTAGGGTCGGAAAGAACGGCTGCCAAGTTTTGGGTATAGCTAGAAAAAAAATAAAAAAAATTTTTTGTAGCCTTTAAAAAACAAAAAACTAAAGACAAATTGAAGGCAGACTAGGACATGGATGCGGAAATGGATAAAAATATTGTAAAAATGCCTGCGGATATCCGTCTGTATCCGCCGTAAATATCCGGATACAGATACCAAAATTAGTATCCGTGTCCTAGTCTGCTTGAAAGTAGATTTGTAGGAAGGAAAAAGAAGTTTAGACCATATGGAGGGCAAATTTTAGTAAAAATTTTTTTAAATAAAAAAATTATAAGGAAATATTCCATTGAAAACTTATAGATAAAAAAAATATTAAAATAAAAGAAGAAAAAAGAAAAACTAAAAAAATGACCAAATTTACAAGCCAAATAAATATAATAAAAATTTAAAAAATAAAATTTTGCAGAAAAAAATTTTGCAGAAAAATCACCTTTAAATATACCTACCTACATATATTAAAAAAATCACCTACACACTACCACCCACTTAAATTTTAATTGAGAGAGAGGATATACATTATTTCTATTTTTACTTTTTATTTACAAAATCAGCAACAGAGTATATATCTATTTTAAGGGGGGGGGGGTTATTCTCTATCAATATTTTCAAAAGTTCAGAGAAGATATATGTTCGTTCGAGTAAACAACACACAGGTGTTGCAAATATAACACATCAATCTCCTATTTATTTTTATTTACCTTTGAAAAAAAAGGGTTTTATTTTTGAGATCAACACATGTAAAAAGTGAAATATAGACATTTTTATTTTTTTTTATTTTCCTAGTCAGAATCTCGAAAAATTATTTTAATAAAAATAAAAATTTTTTTCTCAAAAGATTAAATAAGAGCCCTCAAAAAAACTTCAAAAATCTATTGAAAAATGGAGGATTTTATACCCACAACCAGCAATAATATTCCATCTCCTAATAATTATTCCTCTCATCAACAACGTCGATTACAATGGATTTCATTTAATTTAAAAAATAGAAATTTAAATAATCAAAATTCAAGTTTTTACAACAACAATTCACAACAAAATTCAAGTTATTTTAATTATTCCCAACAAACTCTAGAAAGTTTTGATAAAGTGGAGTTAATTAAAGAAAAATTGAAAAATGAAGAAAAAAGAATAAATTTGATAAACAACAAAAATAATAAAATGTTGGTTAGTGAATCGCAAACTTAAAAATTAAAAAAAAACTTGGAAAAATAAACAAAAACCGCAAATTTAGAAATTAAATAAAAATACTATAAAAGAATAACAAACATAAAAATTAAATAAACTTGAGAATGAACGAACATCGCAAACTAGGAAATTAATTAAACTTAGAAAAACGCAAACTTGAAAATTAAATAAATAAACTTGAAAATAAACAAACATCGCAAACTTGAAAATTAATTAACAAACAATTAACTAATTAACAAACAATTAACAATTTAAAAAATCTTATTTTTAACCTTATTTTTAAGGTAACAAAAAAATTGTCAAGAGGGGTTTTATTATCCAAATTATTTTGGCGTCGATTTTGTCCAAATTGTAGAAAAAGAAGAAAAAATGGAGCTAATTTAAATGAAGAAAATGAAAGAAGAAATTCAAGATTAGAGAAGTGTTGGTCGAGAAAATTAAGGTAAAAAATCAAAAAAAAATTTAAAAAATGAGTGGGTGTGAGTGGAAAAAATTTTAAAATTGTTAAAAATAAAATTCCTTCTTAAAATTTAATTTTTACTTAAATTTTTTACTTGAATTTTTAAATAATCTTAAAAATAATCAAAAAATATTTTTTTTTTAATTTTTAAAAAAAATCTTGATCATTTCAAAGCATGGAAACCCAAAAAACCAAAAAAGAAGTATTAATATTAGGAAAACCAATAAAAGAATGGGCTTTTTGGATTATTGTTGCCTTTCTAGCAAGTCTTACAATTAAAGATATTGTTAATTTGGTTAGTTTAATAAGTTAAAAAATTAATTTTTAAGAATAATTTTAAAGGTAACAGAATATTGTAAACATCCCAAAAAATCAGATATGAGTGGTAGGTTGAAGAGAAAAAAAATTTTTAATTAAAAAATTTAGAAAAATTCTTGAAAAAAATTTTGAAAAAAAATTAAAAAATTTTTGAAAAATTAAAAAGAAAATTTTCATAAAAATTTTGAAAAATTTTTTTTGAAAAAATTTTTCCCCTAATTTTTAGTTCGTTTTAACGAGACAATGAAAATGCCTAATATAACATTTTGTATGAGCAGAGAACAAGCATGGAGTCATTTTAAGTAAAAAATAAATAAAATTAAAAAATTTCAAAAATAATATAAAATTTCTTAGGTTAAACAGCACAGAAAATAAACAATTATGGGACAAAACAATAGCAACTCAATTAGCTAATATGACTAAAAAAGAAGATTTCCTTTCAAAACAATGGGATTATAGAATAGTTATGGAGACATATAATTTGGTAATTTAATTTAGAAAATTAAGGTTTACAGAAAATTAAATTAAAATAAACTTGGAAAGTATAGGGAAAGTAAAGCTAAACTTGAAAAAAAATTAGACTTAAAAATAGACTTACAATACCTAATTAAACATTGAAAACTTAAAAATCAAACAAAAGATAAACATGGAAATAAAATTGCACACTTAAAGATCAAATAAAATAAACCTGATAAACAAAATCGCATACTTAAAAATTAATCAAAAGATAAAGTTGAAAAAAATAAAATAAAAGAAAAACAAAATTTTGTAAAAATCACAATAAATCGAAAATTAAAAATATTTTTCTAATTCTTTTAAAAAATAAAGATATCAACACTAACAAGTATGGAAAGAGAAACAACAGCACATGGAACTGTCGCTTCTATCGAAAAATATAATACACAATCAAGGCTTGAAGAAATTAGAAAATTATCAAAGGTACATAAATTAACAGAAATTAAAAAAAAATATTTTTTTTTCAAGTTTTGGTTGGAGGAAATACAAAAGAGACAAGTTAATTTTGAAGAGTTTGTCCAAAAAGTTGGGAAGGAAACATTGGTAGATTAATTAAAAAGTATAAAAAAAAATTAAATTTTAAGCGTCGTTCACTTCAACGCTTCCAAAGAACAACTTATGATGAAGATGAAGTAATAAGTACACAATTGAAAATTACTTGGTTATCACAAGTTCAACTTTGGTATTATAGTAAAACATTTAAAAATCGCAAACTTAAAAATCAAACAAAAAAATCAAGCAAAAGACATAAACATTAACAAAATATTTAAGAAAGTTTAAAAAACATCAATCAAAACATTAAAAACAAAACAAACAAACAACCAAACAAACAAAGTAGTAAAAACATTAACCTAAACATTTACAAACTATTAAACAAAAAACATTCAGCTTCAACAACATTTATAATATTTAAAAACTAAAAACATCTAAACATTAACATTGAAAATATTTAAAACACACTTAGAACATTAAAGACAAAAACATTCAAACATTAAAACAAAACATCAAACTAAACAAACATATAAAAGAATAAAAACATTCAACTTTCAAAACATAGAAAACAAAAACATTAAAAACATACATCAATAAAACATTTACAAATCATCAACCCAAAAAAACATAAAAACATTCAAAACAGTCTCAAAACAAAGAAAACAAAAACATTTAAAACATCAATAAAACATTTACAAAACATCAAACTAAACAAACATTAAAACATTTGATGTTTTTCAGTTTTCAACCAACATTCGATGAGGCTAATTATAGAACTATTGATGATCAAGTAAACAATTAAAATTTACAAAACATCAGCAAAACAATGTTTTTAGGGCCAATTTTTTGTCATGTCTTTATCACACAATTCAGAAAATTTGGATGGGGAACAAATTGATTGTATGACTGGTTAATTAATTTAAGTTTATACAAGATAAAGTGAATTTTTTAAGCCGATTTTCATGGACGTCCAAGTTCAACTAGTCGATTTATGGGAAGTAAAGGAATTACAAAGGATGGGTTTACCGATGAAGTAAATTTTAAATAATAAAAAAAATTAATTTAAAAAATAATTTTTTAAAAATTAAAAAAATTAACTAGAAAAATATTTAAAAAAAAAATTTTTTTTTAATTTAAAGTCATACACATATTGACACTAAAAATCGAAAAAAAAATTAAAAAAAAATTTTTCTGATTCAAAAAAATTATTAGTTATGTCTTGGTATGATGCACGAAACAACAGTTGATGTTAAAGCAAGATATAAAATGTTACCTAATAAAGAGGAAGGGACAGCTTGTGCTGATTTAGAAGATGATAACGTAAATTTAAGAAAAATTTACAGAAAATTTAAATAAAAAATTCCATTAAAGGCAGATACAGAATGGGATTGTCATTTACGCTGTCGTCTTGAATTTATTCGTAATTTGTGTCAATGTACAGCTCCAACTCTAAGTTATTTAATTGGACCAGATAAAGAAGAAAAAGAATTGAAAGAATGGCCAATATGTGATTATGAGAAATGTAAAGTTGAGTAAGTTTGGGGAGAAAAAAAAATAATTTTTTTGGAAAATACCCAAAAAATTTTTAAAAAAATTTTCGAAAAAAAAATTTAAAAATTTTTTTCAAAAAAAAATAAAAAAAATTTTTCAAAAATTTCAAAAAGAATTCTCAAAATTTCCAAAAAGAATTCTCAAAATTTTCAAAAAAATTTCCAAAAAATTTTTTAATAAAAATTTTTTTAAAAGTGTACAAGGACGTAACTACAGCGATGAGGACTGTACAAAAAAGTGTTTTAGAAGTTGTGATCAAATTCGTTACAATATTGATCATGAAAGGAAAGGGAAGAGTATGAGACCTGGTTAGTCTTTCAAAAAAAAATTTTTTTGAAATTTCCGAAAATTTTCCCAAAAAGATTTAACAACTGTAGTATTAAAATGGGATTCTTTTGAATATTTAACAATGGAACAAGATTGGGTATGGTCTGTTACTACTTTTATTGCAGCGCTAGGTGGAAGTATTGGAATGTGGTTGGGATTGTCTATTTTGAGTTTAATACAAGTAAAATTTGAATTAAAAGCTTAAAAATCGAAAAGAAAAATTTTTGAGAGAGAAAAATCAAACAATAAAAATATACTCTCGGTCACCTATTGAATTAAGAAATTTGTAGAGAATAAATTGACCAGAAACCCTGCCGTCCCAAATTCCGAAAATGAGCAATTCCCGCCGTATTTTGGGTTGGAAAAACCTAATTTCCGAAATAAGGAAATAAAAATCTCTTGGAAATTTATTCTTTAAATAGTCGGAATCCCTGATATGAATAGGCTAGAAAAAAAATGAAAAATCACCCTGCCTGGAATAAATATTTTTTAAAGGTTCGAGAATGATAAAGAACATTCAATTTTTTGGATCCTATTTTAATAAAAAGCAAAATTAACTAATTGGCACCAGATGAAGGCAGAATTACCCAAAACTCGATCCTAAGCAAATTTTGAAAACCCGACCCGTCTTTTAATTCTCGCAACCCGGTCTTTGATTAGCACTATTCTAGTAAAAAAATTAAATTTCAAAATACAAAAAAATATTTTTTCAAATTTAAAAGGGAAGTACCTATTTACTTACTTATATTGAACAACGTGTTGCTAAAAGAAAAATAAATAAAATGGGGGAAAATGAACAAGAACCACCCCCAACAAAACCAACAAAAAATCAACTAGAAGATAATAAAAGAAAATATTCAAAAACTTCAACAACTACAAGTTTAGAAGAAAATAAATTGGCAGCAAATCCGTTTGCTAGTCCCTTTAATAAAAAGGTTCTTTAAAAAATTCTAATTGAAAGGTCGGGGAAAATTGTTAAACTGGGAAGGTGATTGAATTCTTACTGTGTTTGACTTCAGTACATATTATAAGGAACCAAAAAATTTTCAGAAAGGGAAAAAAATAAAAAAATAGAAAGAAGAATGGGAGAATTAAAAAAAAATTTCAGACAAAAAATTTAAAAAAATTTTCAGACAAATCAAAAATAAACAAACATATCAGTGACTGGACGGTGAAAGAAAAAAATAAATTTAAATATGAGCTGATTAAAATTTTAAAAAATTGTGATTATAAGATATTTTTTATAATATAAAATGATATTTTTTTACTTAAAAACTAGAGTATACCTATTTAAAAAAATAAAATTGCTAAAAAAATTTAAGAGGGAGGGATTAGGGGTCGTGGGTTCGAGTCCAGCTGACGCCCGATATTTTTTAATTAGTGTAAATGATTTCTTTTCAAATCAGAAACAAATAATTTAAATAAACATAAATTTTAAACAATTTTTAAACCAAAAAAATAAATTAAAAAAAAATATCGGGCGCCAACCGGACTCGAACCCACGACCCCACCCCTGTCTAGTTTTACGTAATAATTTTTAAAAAAATAAGAAAAAAATAGAAAATATAAATTAAAAAAAATTTTTTTTAAATAAACCAACCTGTTAATAGTAAAATTTGAACATGTAGATGAAGACATTGTTGTCGGCGTAAGTGAAGTTGGGCTTTGAAGTGACATTTAATCCTTGAAGTAATTTAAGTTGTGTTGTTGTTTTAAATAATTAATTTACTGTCGTCAGGCAAGAATTTAATTTTTCTTTCTTTAATTACAAAAATAAAATCTAAAAAATTAGGGAAATTAATTTAAAATTAAAAAAATATTTTCAGTGCTAAAAACACAAAAAAAATAGAAAAAATTCCTGAGCATTTTTATATTCAAAATAAAACAAAAAAAACAACAAAAATAAATTTATAAGATCAACAAGACATTTGCGGAACAAGTAGCTTTCGAAAAAAATTTTTCTTTCGATTTTTGGAAACCAAAAGGGGGATTAGTTGTTGGAGTTTAAGCATTCCTTTTATTTTTTAATAGACCAAAAAATACAGGAAATTTCTATATTTATTAGCAGACTGTCCACAAATGTCTATACTTGCTCCAATAAATTTCCCAAAATAAAAGGAAAAAAATTAATTAAAAATAAATTAAGCAGTAAAATTTTGGCAGCCAATTTAAACAGCAACCATTAATTAAGTATGCGAATAAGAAATATAACGATTATGTTGTCTTGGAGAAGTAGTATTGGGAGAATTTTTGTCTATAAAATGGACAAATTAAAATTTAAAAAAATTTTTTCTGAAAAAAAATAAAATAAAAAAATGGTAATAAAATAAAAAAAAATGGGCCTGTTAAAAATAAAAGGGTGCCAACGCCCTAAAGCTTCCAAACCCGACAAAGTCGAAATTGGAAAATCTTCCGATCCAGAAACGATATCCGAACCGAAAATTTTTGGATATCCAGACCTTCTCCACAAACCTTATTTCCTACAATAAATCATAATAAATGACAGACTCGTAATTTTACCCAGACCAGAACTCATTTGGAGGAACATAAAATAAAAAAATTTTTTTTGAAAGAACCTTTATTTTCTTCAACATAATTAATCGCCAATTTAACACACAACTCGTTTGGATCCCCAAAGGCCACTCTCGATCTCAAAAGTAAGTCACCATCTTTAGGAGATAGAAGGCGTCTAACCGTATCCAAAAGCCACGTAGCAAGTCCCTTCCTTCTTAAATGGGAATGAACCCAAATTCTGTCAACGCCGAGGATCGAACCGATTTTGATTGATTTGAAACGCTTTAAATTAAAAAAGTATAAAATTCAAAAAAATTAAGAATAAACCTTCCCTTCAGGCATCACAATAACTTCAGTAACCGGATCAACAAGCAACAAACCTCCAACAAACGGCGGCTTTGAAGTGCTTACAAAAACGAAACCTTTACGCTTTCCACCAGTATCCCAAACTGGTAAATCTGGAGCATAACCAATTTCAGTGTTTACAAAATTCTAAAAAAATTTTTAAAAATAAAAGGAAGCAAAATAAGTAAAATCTAGCATGAAGAAAAACAGTAGAAAAATGCTACAAGGTCGGGGATTCGAACCATCGACCCTCCTCCAACAAGGCAAACATCCTAACCAACACACCACAAACAGACTATATAAGACCGAAAAACTAACGCTCATATTAAATTAAAAAACAAACAAAAATAACCAATTATAAGAAAAATAACGTAAACTCACGGTAATTATTGTTTCCAATTTCCGCTTAAGCGTAGCCGTGGAAGTTGAACGCACACCAAATAGAATACCAGGAAGTGGCGACTCCACGTTTTCATGTTGAAGCACGCTGTTAATTTTTTTTTTAAAAAAATCAAAGAAAATAAAATAAACCTCTTCCACTGTTCAATTTGAGTCTGTGAAACTCTAAAATTGGCAGTTTCAGTAAATCGATTATGGAAGCGTTCGTGTTGTTTGACATCTGATGGAGTTTCCAAGCTGTATACCATTCCACACTGCAAAATAAATTTAAAAAAAATAAAATTTGAAAAAAATTTTGTGGGACCAAGTGTCACCTCCCCTAATTTTTAAAGTTTTTTGTGGCAAATTCCATGTATAATGACTTTCCCAATCCAAAAAATTCAGAAATTAACAATAAAAAGGAATATTTAAAGCAAAAATCAAGAATATTAGTCGAAAATTTCGTTGTTATTTTCGTGGGACCAATTGTCACCCTCACCTAATTTTGAAACTTCTCTATACCCAATTCCATGTCTACCAGCTTTCCAACTCCAACAATTCAGGAATTGACACTAAATGTATTTTTAACCCCAAAAAAAGTCGAAGGTGACAAAATATCCCCAAAACCTCCCAAACCTTAACACAATGCTCCATTCCAATCCCTTTTTGTCCAACATCCAAAATTGTTTGTTTTCCATTTTCAATAGATTTAAGCATTGATGACACCTTTCTGTTCCTTCTAGGCGTTGATTTTGCCCGACGCAATTTATTTTCGTTTAAAGCATTAGCAGAAATTGTTGAAGCACGCGGAGATGAAAAATAAAGATTAAGTGAGGATTGTTGCATTTTTTAATTTTTTTTTATCTTGTTAATCTAAAAAATTAAAAAACAAAAATATTAAATAAAAACAGCCAAAAAATTATTAGAATTCATTCAGCTCAAAAACACCACAAATTAAAAAACTTTTCTCTTTTTCTCTAACCGTCTCTCACTATAACACACTATTTCTTCACAAAATCGGATAGAGCCTTTAAAGTCATTCAACCCAAAATTTTTTATTTTAAATTTTTATTTTTTAAATTAACTTCTCTTATCTTTTTAACAATATTCACAACCTATAAATTCCTTTTTTTCTAGTTTTCTTATCACACAAAAATACAAAGTCCCCCCTATTTCCCCCTTCAAGTTCCTCTCCTTTTTAACTTCCCTCCCCCTTTAACCCCTTCCCACCAATTTTTTTCTCCTTTTAACTTATTCCCCACATCACTTTTCTACTTTGATTCTTTTATCAAATACAAACAAATGTTTGAAAAATTTTTTTAAAGAATTTATATAAAGGCAAACATCACTAAACAACAAATTTATAAATTTTTTTTACTCAATTATATCTCTCCCCTTTATTTTTAGGGAAAAGGAACTTGACTGGAAGATTGAGGAGTAGAAAATTAAATTTCCAGTCAAAAAAATTTTCCAGTCAAAAATTAAATTTCCAGCCAAAAAAAATTTCCAGTCAAGTTCCCTCCTTTTTTAACTTCCATTTTTTCTCTGGCCGCCTCTCATTTTGACACACTATTTCTTCACAAAATCGGATAGCCTAGTCAAAATTACTCCTCCCTAAATCTTACTCCCTTTCTATCAATTAAATTTTTTAACAAAAGACAGTCAAAAAAATTTCGTTTTTAAATAAAAAATACAAAATTAAAAATCACACACACACACAACAAACGACAGAAAGGTTTTTCTCTTCTAGAAACAAGTCCTTTTAATGCCCAAAAAAAATTTAAAAAAATTCCAAAAAAATATTTTAGTTTATCCAAATTTTAAATTTAAAATGTCTAGACGTGTGTGTTCTTTTTATTGATTTTTGTTTAAGCATTAAATTGATTTTATTATTTAAAAAATGAATTGAGAGAGAGATTTAATCAAAAAACGAGACTCCCTCCTAAATTTTTAAAATTAAATTTAAGGCCCTTCCTAAGATCTACCCTCAAACTTTTATAGCTCTAGAAGGTTCCCTTACCCCATTAAAATCGCAAATTTAAACTACACAAAAATCGAAAAACACAAGAAAACACAGGAAAAAAATTAAAAAAAATAAAAACAAGCTTACAAAATACAAAATACTCCTTAGACTCTAATGTTATTAAAAATGACATTTTATCCCAATTAATATTTAAAAGAAAATAGTGTGTGAAAATAGGAGAGTTTTAGAGAAAATATTTTAAATAATTTTTCCCAAAGATTTTGCCTATTAAAATTCTAAATTCAACTAAACCGAACAAAAAAAGAATTAGAATCCCGAATTTAATCTACAAAAAACCGAACAACCCAAGAAAAAAAATGAAAAAAACCCTAAAACAAGCCCACAAAATGCAAAATATTCCTTAGACTCTAGTGCCCCTTTTTATTTTTTAATTCAAAATGACATTTTATCCCATTTATTAATTTAAAGGGAAATAGTGTGTGAAAATAGGAGAGTTTGACAAAAAAGATTTTTTTAAGACTTATTTTATCCAAAAATTTTGAAATAAAACGTCAGAAAAACTTTCCTTAAATTTCCCTTACTCTTTAATTAATTTAAAGATGTAGTAAATTCAAATTAAATTTCATTTATTTAGAAGAAAGTTAAAATATGGAGCCTTTAGATTTATTTACTATTTGGTTAACTTTTTTCTCCATTTGCTTTACTTTTTTGCCGTTGTGAGTTTTTTTTTAAATTTTTTCTCTAAAATTTTTTCCTCTAAAATTTTTCGTCAAAATTTTTTTCAAAAAATTTTGACGAAAAATTTCAGAAATTTTCAAAAAATTTTTAAAAATTTTTTGAAATTCTTTGGAAATTTTTCAAAAAATTTTCAAAAAAATTTTTCAAAGCCACTTCTCCCCAGGAACTTTTAATTAAAAAAATTTAAAAATTTTCCAGATTTGTTGTAATGGATTGGCATAAAAGAGGAACAGCAGAAGGCTTTTCTTCCCTAAGTTATGTACTTCCCCTTTTAATGATGTGTTGTTGGTTTAAGCACGGAATTATTACTCAGGACAAAACTAATATGTTTTTGAATGGAGTTAATTTGTTCTTCTTTTCTTTTTATATTGCTGCTTTTTGGTTTTATCAGCCTAAAAGGGTTTCTTTTTAATTTTTTTCGATTAGGTTTTACCATTTTGGTAATGGTTTGGAAGCCTCCCCGTCCAAACCATTTTGAGTTTTTTCTGACCATTTTGAGCTCTGACCGTTTTTTATTTTTTGAAAAAATAGAAAAGAAAAGGGAGGCGACTTCCAAACTATTACCAATATTTTTAAGAGAAAAAAATTCCAAAAAATATTTAAAAATTAATTTTAAAGAATTTTTAAAATGATTTTCCTTCTAATTTTAAAAAATTTTTTGCTAAAATTTTTCGACAAAAATTAAAAATTTTCAAATTAAAAAATTTTTTAACCACCTCTAAAATTAATTCCTTCTTTAAGAAATATTTGTATGGCCAATTATCTGCCGTTGGTTTAATGGTTGCTGCTATATTTCAATATGTAAATAAAACACCCGAAGAGAAACAGGCTGATTTAATGGGTTATTTTTTAAATTTATTTTTCCGGTATTAATCTGGATTTCTAATCAAATCTAAATCTAATTTTTTTACGAAATTTTTTTTCAAGTCATTTGCTCCCCAAAAAATTTTAGAAAATTTATTTTCTAGGTGCAATCGCTGCCTTTACACAAATAGCATCAATGGCTGGAGGAGTTTACGACTTGGTTTATTTAAAATGATTTTTTTTAATTTTTAAAATTTTCCAGAGAAGGGCAATTCAATTAAAAACAACCGAATATATCCCCGCTCAAATTCAATTTGGATTTTTTGCTTTAACTTTACAATGGACTATTTTTGGGCTTATTGTTGGAAATCCTTATATGATGGTTTAGTTTCTTTAAAAAATTTTGAAGAAATTTTTTTGGCCTTTTTCAAGTCCATTTTATCCCAAAAACTCTACAAAAAATTTCCCAAAAAGAATTTTGGTCTGAAAAAAATAATTTTTTTTTCAGTCCATTTTTTAAAAATCATAAAATATCTTTAAAATTCCAAAAAATTTATTTTTTTATTTAAATTTATTTTTAAAAAATTTTTGGTTGATTTTTAGGGTTTCTAGATTATTTTTGAATTTTCTCCAAAAATTTCCAGAAAAACTTTTTTTCTTTAAAGATAGCCAATGCAGCAGGTTTAGCTTTAAATATCGCAACATTATCACTTTATATTATTTACCCACCAAAAACTTGGAAAGTTCCCATTTTTGGTGTTGGAGGAGGAAAAGAATTGAGTGATGGAGAGAAAAAGGAAAAATAAATTATTTTGAAATAATTATAGGGTTTTAAGTATTTAATTTTTGAGAAAAATATTATTTTAATGCTTTATTTCTAATTTAATTTTTGATTTTGTTTTTTGATTAAACCCCTTATAGAATATTATGTACATCAGGGAACGTGTTCTGATCCCCGAAAATTAAAAAAAAAAGATTAGGAATGCCCACCGTTTTTTGGTAAGGATCGGAAACCTATTTTCTATATCGGCACGATCTCTGATGCACCATATATTTTTTAATTGAGTGGTTCTTCTGGAAAAAGGGTCTGAACTCCTCCAGAAAATTGTTAAAAAATAAAAAAAAAATTTTTTTTCTTAAATTGTTATTGTTTCAAAAATAGGGTTGTCAGTTCTTGAAAATTTTTTGGATTATCCGGAATTGAATCAACAACAGATTTTTTTGGGGAAAGAGCTTCAAAAATTATTCCTGGAACCACTCGTTATTCTCTCTTAAATATATATTTGTATAGTTTAATTATTTAAATATTAAATTTTTAATTGTGATCCTTAAAACATTTTAAAAAATCAACTAGTCTAAAAGAAAGTTTACGATAGTATCCTCAAGATTTTGCCCATCTTAAGCTTCTCCTTATATCAGGGCAATAAATAAAAATATTTTTACCAAATAATTCCATTATAAACATGGCAGGTTTGGAGCTTTCAGCATTATTGTCCATTATATATACATTTGGTTCATTTAATGGCAACTTGGAATTTTTTGGGGATTTTTTAAAATTAACTGACTGGGTTATGAACCCGAAGGAATTTATCCCAAAAATGTAAAAAAAATTTTTTAGAAATACCTCGAACGCCTCCAACTGCGACGCAAGTAGGCTCGGAGGTGCAAAATGTTTCGGGTCTTCCTCCAATCTCTTAGCTAACCGGCTACGCAATTTGTCTTCGCTAACTTTCAGCAAAATTATTTTGACCTTGTGTTGTGTTGCCTCTTCGTTGCTACCCAAAAGTATGTCTCTAAAAAGACGAAAAATTTCTCCTTAATTTTTAAAAATTAACCGGTAAGACTTTTTAAGAGCCGAACAGGCAATAATCATCTTCCTTTCCTTATTATTTTGCCAAAGCGCGGCTAAAGACAGCAACCAGGGACGTCTATCCTCGTCTGAAAATTTTTCGTCTATTCATCTAAAAAATGAACCTGTCAACGGAGTCCCCGAAGCCATTTTTTGCTTCATTTCATCAGAATGGAAATCATCCCCCTCCACAAATTCGTATCCATAAATATCTGCGAGTTGCCTAGCAAACGTAGTTTTTCCACTTCCCATTGGGCCTCCAATAATGATCACATTAGGTTTGTTGTCACTTGGCATTGTAGTGGAAATTTAAAAAATATTTTTCTAAACATAAATTAAAGAATTTTGTAAAGATAATTTTCTAATTTACAATAGGTAAATTTAAAAAATTTTTTATTGTATTAAAATAATTTTGTATCTGGAATTATTAAAAAAGTCAGCAAGTAATACCCACGGGTAACCACTACCACAACAAACTTGCTTACTAGAAACGTCCAAGACTCTTGGTCTTCGAAAGACATCTATATCGTTTACCCTCATGGAGAATTAATTTTATATTCAAATTTTGTTGAATAAATTTCACTGGGATTTCAGAGATAATTTTTGTAAAAAATTTTTACTTGCGGATAAAACTTGCGGACATAAAGGAAAAACCAACATAAAGGAAAATAATCAACAATTGAAAAAAAAGGTTATAAAATAAATAAAAACCTTCAAAAAATATTATAATTTAACAACTTCAATCATCCTCATCAGAATCCTCAGTATTAGTAAAATCAAACGGTTTAAACCCATTTTTTAATTTGGTTACAAGTTCAATTTCCTTGTCCTTTTCCAATGAACAGTTACGCCAATCGATGTGATCCTCACAGTCTAGTAGGGCTTTTGAGGCGAGAACCTATTTAAGGATCGGTATTTTTGAAAAGCCTGGGCCTATTCCTGGCTTTGATTTATTGACCTGAGCATGTAGTCCAGGAAAAATGAAAACAAAAATGAAAACCCAAAAAATGCCTGGACTTTTGGTACAGGAAAAACCCGGCCTTGGTCCAGACCCAGGCTGATCTCTAGAATCTTTAAGAGACGACAAAAATTAAGAAGAAAAAAAATTAAAAAAACCTCTCGACCAAATTGTAATGGAAAACGTGACATTGTTCTACTCAACATTTTTGTCCCGTCAGGCAATTCAACGTAAAAATATGGAGATCCTTCATTTAATAAATCCCAAACCTTTAAAAATAATAAAAATAAAGAAAAATTATTTAAAAATTAAAAACCTGTTCATTTTCTCCCAAAATACAAAATTCAATATTTTTTAATTGAGCAGCATTCAAAAATGTACTTTTTAATGATTTTGCTTTTGATTTTGGAATTGGTACAAATTGTATTTGCATATGCTTAAAAAATGTTTAAATAAAGTTCTGATTTAATTAAAAAATGTTTTGATAAAATTCTGATTTAATAACTTCTAGCATTAAACAAACATAAATATATTTTCCATAAAGTTCAGATAAAATTCTGATTCTATTTAAAAATGTTTTAATAAAATTCTGGTTTTTTTTCACAATATTTAAATAAAATTCTCATTAATTTTAAACATGTTTAAATTAAATTCTGATTTTATTTCTTAACAAATTCAGAATTTAATTTAAACATTGTGAGAAATAAATCAGAATTTTATAAAAACATTTTTAAATTAAACCAGAATTTCATTGTTTAAATAAAATTCTGATTTATATGTATAATGTTCAGATAAAATTCTGATTTGTTTTGACAAGTTTCAACTTCTTTAATTAAATTTAAAAAACACTCACTTCAGTTTTGTAATTTCTTTCAAAAACACAAACAACTTCATTATTTCTATCAGAGAATAAACTAGAAAAAAATAAATATAAATAAAATAAAAAAATTAATATATACCAATAAGCATCTTTAAATTTATTAACTTCATCACGAACTTCGGCTGGTGCAACAACTAAAGATTGAATATGTCCTGAAAAAGATGATAGAAATCAGAATTTTATTTGAACTTTGCTTTAAAATAATTCAGTATTTTTGTCAAACTTTTCTTTAAAAAATCAAAATTTTATCGGAACCTATGAGAAATTAAATCAGAATTTATTCCCAACATTGTAGAAATAAAATCAGAATTTTATCAAAACATTTTTAAATTAAACCAGAATTTTTCGTTAAAAAATCAGAATTTTATTTGAACATCTTAATAAAAATTCAGAATTTTATTCAATCATCTTAATAAAAATTCAGAATTTTATTTAAACATTTCCGAAAAACAAATCAGAATTTTATTTAAACATATAAACATTCCCCAACACCTTTATAATTTTAATTTAAAACAAACATTACCTATACTCATAACAAGCAAATGTCTCTCCATTAAGGGCCCTTTAATAAAAAAATTTTTTCAAATTGAATTTTCTTAATTTTATTAAAAAAACCTTTAGGCATAGCTGAATAACAACTAGTACCAACAGAAACAATTAAATGTTTTTCAGCATCAATATTTGAAAGGCAAAACCAGCATGTTGAAGGGTCAATTTTAGGCCTTTTTTCCTTTAAATTTTCTCCTCCTCTTCTTTTCCCTTTTCGTCTTCCTTGAAATTCTTCTTGATGTTCTTCATCTTCATAATTATTATTATCAAATCTGTATTGAACTGAATTTCCTTCTTCTCTTCGACGCTTTTCGTCTTCGATTGCTTTGTTATGTAAATATTCCTGAAGAAAATCAGAATTAAAAAAATCAGAATTTTATTTAAAAATCAGAGTTTTTATTAAAAATCAGAATTTTTATTAAAAATCAGAATTTCTTAGAAAATCAGAATTTAAAAAATCAGAATTTAGAAAAATCAGAATATTTTTTAAAATCAGAATTTTTCAAATTTTCTGAAAAAATAAAAACCTTAAGTATCTCCATATAAGGGAATTCTGTCGAATTATCCGGTTGTGTTACCAATTCATCCCTTGACAATTCTCTCATTGGAGTACATGAAAATGCATATAACCATTTTTGTTTATTTGTGTTATTAACTGAAGCAAGTCCAATAAATCGAGTAACGTGTTGGGCAGGTTCCAATAAAACTCGGTGATTTCTTAGAAAACATTTTTTAATTAAAAAAAAATTTCAAAAAAAATTTTCAAAGTTTTTCAAAAAATTCTCAAAAAATTTCTAAAAAATTTCAAAAAATTTTTGAAAAACTTTGAAAATTTTTTCTAAAAATTTTTTTCAAAAAAATTTAAAAAAACCTATAAGGTGAACGTTCATAATGAATTCCTTGACCAGCAAAATGATAACGAGGTCTCAATCCAGAAGCTAATCTAGCCAAAAGTTTGGAAGTATTTGAAGGTTCAATAGATGGTTGATTTGTTGAATGTAACCAAACATTGGCAGGCCAAATTGATGTTAGGAGGAGATCAACTCCCATGAAACCTGAACTTGCAGCTAGTGGAGTCAAAAGATCGTCAATTGAACGTGTATTGAATTGGAAGGGTAAAGTCTTTAAAAATGAAAAAAAATTTGCGTTTAATAGAACCGAAACCCATGATCAGATACTCCCCAATTTTAAAATACGTTTTTTTAATTTGGTTGACCACTAGATGGAAAAGCTGACTAATAGAGTATCCAAGAGCGAAAATTTTCCAAGACTTATTGTTAGGACCAAAAAACCAAAGAAATGACGTGAGTCAAGACTCTAAATTAGGAGTCTTGAACGTTCTACGGCCTAATAAACGACATTATTTTCAGATAACCCATCATAAAATAAGATTTTCCAGCCTCAAGGGAAGCCCAAAGTAAATTAGTAAAATAGGAGAGGTCTTCCAATTCAACATAAAAAATGGTAATATTGAACCGGACAGACCCCTTTATTTTCCTACCCAATTTTCCCTTATATTTTTACAAAATAGTCAGACTTTTCCCTATCTTCCGTCCAAAATATAGGAAAAAATGTGGAAAAAACGTTTTGTAAAAATATAAGGGAAGAATTGGGTAGGGAAAAAGGGGGTCTGTCCGGTTCAATATTACCAAAATAAAAAATCTTTAAAAAAGAAACAAACCTGTGTAGACATAGCCGGTGCTTCAATCCCCGAGAAATATCCAATTAATAATCCATTTGCTGTCATTAATGTCCCCTTCTTTCCAAGGTAAGTAAGAGATTGTGAAAACTCAACACTTTCAGCTGGATAATATGTTGAAGTTGAAGGACAGCAAGGGCCGAGGATGTAAGTCGGAACAGGGAAATCAATTTCTCCATTAATTACTTTTTTGT
Source organism: Meloidogyne incognita (assembly GCA_036172945.1). Lineage (NCBI taxonomy): Eukaryota > Metazoa > Nematoda > Chromadorea > Rhabditida > Meloidogynidae > Meloidogyne > Meloidogyne incognita. Next base: position 3,964,096 of record JARQAC010000023.1, read on the forward strand.
TCTCGTCATTGTCTGGACCAAAAAATTCACCGACACAGAAAAGAATATCGAATGGGCCAGCCTTAATAAAAAAAACTTTCTGGAGAATTTTTTTTGGATTTTTCTAAAAGAATATTTTTTCTGGGGGACTAAAATTTTCCTGAGGGTTTGGTAGCTGTTATTTTTCTAAAATTCCCCTAATTTTCTAAAACAAAATAAAACCTTTTGATTAACCAAAGCAATACGCGCTATCAATTGTTTAAAATTCCCATTAACATCACCAGAACATAAAACTTTGACTTGTCGTTTTTTATCGTTTCCAATATTATTTGAACGCATCCTTGATAATATTTTAATAAAAAAAATTTAAAATAATCGTCCAAAATATTAGATAAAATAACATTAAATAATTAAAAATATTTTTATTTATTTATAAAAACATTTATAAACAAAAAAATAAAATTAATAAAAAAATAAAAAAAAATTTTTTCATTCATCATGTGCATTTCTTGTAGAGCCAGGGCAAGCATTTTCAATATCTTCAGAATCTGAATAAGCACAGCCACACCAAACACAATAAAAGTGTTCTCTCCTCAGATAACCAATTATGTGAGATAGGCTAAATTTTTAAAAAGTTTTGGGTTAGTAAAAATTCTGGCATTTGTGTAGTCCGGCTGCCCTAGTCACGATTTCCTAGCTTGACTCACGATTTCCTCTACGACTCACGATTTCCTAGCTTGATCTCACCTTGTCAATTTAAAAACTTCCCATAATTTTCTCAACAAAAAATTCAAAAAAAATTTCCCAAAATTCCTCCCCAAGAATTCATCTTAAAAATAAAATAACCTATTGTCCAACTCATCCTCATCCATTTCATTAAAATTTATTTCAACAGGTGCCACTCTACCATTGCTGTAGTTATAAGAAAAATTATTTTCATTGTCATCATCTTCATTGTCACTGGTTTCTGGGAGTTTGGTTGAATAAATTGGCCAAAACCAAAAGTGTTCAGGGACGTCTTTTCCGGCACTAAAAAATGAAAAAAATTAAAAAAAGAAAGCAAAAATCAACCTTAAATCCATTTGTTGACACGCACTTCTAGCCTGTTGAATGTCACTAATTATTTGTTTTTGTAGCGCATGCATTCTTTTTTTATTGCGAAAATCGACTGCGAGGGATTCCTAAGGAATAAATTCTTTGTAAATTGAAAGACACAAAAGATCTCGAAGAGCTAAATCGAACTACTAGGTTCTAGAGATCGAGCTGGGACTGGACAAAGGCCTTGGTTTTTCCTGTACCCGAGTCCAGGCCTGGCATTTTTTGACCTTCCTGGGTTTTTCCTGGACCACAGGCCTAGGATCCGGCCCAAGTCAGTTAAAAATCAAACCCAAAGTCTTTAGTTAAAATTCAACCCAAATATTCTCACACAAAAATTACACAAACCTCCATTCTCGCCCTTTTCATCATCCTTTCCATATGAGCTTCACAAACTTGTCGTTGTTTTTCATTTTGTTCTTCCTCGTGTCCTACACCGCTACGATTTGCTTTGACTTGAATTGATATGGGTTCTTTTATTCCTTCATTTTGACTTCCTTTAAAAATTTAATTTTTAACAATTTTATTTTAAAAATAAATTTTTAACCTTCTCGTTTAATTCCAAGGCTCATTCCAGGCTTATAACCTGAAAATTTTTGGAAAGATGTTTTATTGAAAATACTAAAATGCTGAAAATACAGTCGAATCTCACAGCATTTTTGGATACACTTAAAATTTAGAGACCGGACCGAGAAGAGATCTCGATCGAAAATCTCGGTTAACGAGATAGAGAATTTTTCGAGATAGCGATTCTTGGACGACACTCCATAAAACGACACTCCATAAGACGACACTCTAATAAAATTAGATACACAAACAGACATCTAAATTCAAGATTTTTTAAACTTTTGGTTGGTCCCTGAATTTGGTAAGCCGCCTAAAGTCCACGTCCAAAATATCTTTTTTTTAATTTTGGCTAGCCACTGGATTGGGGCATCTGCCTAAATAACCCCTCTATGTAAAATAGTCCCATTATACCCATAATTTGTTCCCTCCCCAAAAAGGAAAACTAGTTAGATTCGACCGTATAAATCTTCAAAAAAAACTTAAAAAATACCCATTAATGATAACAATTTAAATCCTTTGCTGTCATTTCCAATAGGCTTGGAAATTCCCTCTTCTCTTCTATTTTTCTCCATCTGCTCCTTATTTTTTGGTTTTTCATTTTGTTGTCTTTCCTCTGCCGCTAAGCGATTTGCATGAATTTTTAAAGAGCGCTGAACTATCCGGGAAGAATTAATGCCTAAAAATTACCAACAAATGGAAAGTATCAAATTTTCGAACCTGGTTTAACGTCATTCATTTTCTCCATAAAAGTGCTAGACATGTAATCCTCATCGTCTGACATTGTAAAAATCAAAATCAGTCTTTTAAAATGTCTAAAAAAATTTTAAAAAGAATAAAACTAAAAAATAAGGTAAAATAAGATCATCAAGGACCATTTAATTAATTTAATAGAATAATTGGTAATGCTTTATATAAAAATTTTAAAAAATGAAGTAACAAAAATAATAAAGGTTTGTTCTCTGTTGTTGAGAATATATGTATCAGGTCTACCGACTGGTCCATCCTTCAACCTCGATTAAGAAGGACGGAAGGATGAACACAGTCGGCTGAGGGTTGGGCGTTGTCCATTTGCTCATCCCACGCCTCCTCAATGCCACCGCTAAAATGCATTTAAGCAAAAAAAAATAAATTTTTTGAACAAAAATTTATAAAAAAATGAACTATTTTAACTGTTTGGATATAATTTAGAGGTAATCTAACTACACAAAATAATCAATAAAAAACCTTCAAAAAACTCTAAGATATAAATAAATTTGGAAATCTTGATTGAATTATTCCATCAACACATTCTTGTATGTCTGCAATTGTTGTAGTAGCTGAATATTGTTGAGGTAAAAAGAGTGCCAAAAAACGACGTTCCATTCGTTTAAAAACTATCCACCAATCATTGTCTGCTTTGATGTATAATTGAGAAATTAATGATGATGTTGTCGAACATTCAGAAATAAATTTATCGTAGGATTCGTAGACTAATCTTGAACAAAAAAAATTTTTTTTATTAAAAAAACTGTCAAAAAGGGTGGATAAGAAAGGGAAATGTACTTAAAACAAAGAGACAAAATTTTAGTAAAAATATTTTCCAAAAAAAAACAACTACCTTAATGAGGTCTTCCCAAATTTTAGGTTAAGATAATGTTAAGGTGCTGGTCAGTGTCGAAACCCAATGACTAAGATACCCTCAGGGAACCAACAAAAGAACTGCCAAAAAGGTGATAAGGGCGCGCCGAAATTTGCGGATTTTAATTTGCGGATCCGAAATTTGCGGACCCGAATTTTGCGGACCCGAACTATGCGGACCCGAATTTTGCGGATCTTAGATTTGCGGACCAAAAATTTGCGGACCGACAATAGTCTACTGAACCTCGAAAATTTTAAAAATTTTAGCTTGCGGCGTTAATTAGGATTAATTCAGGCATCATGACCTTATGAAATGGCCATATAAATGATATCTTTAAGGATTTTTCTCGATTATTTAAATTATGAAATATTTTAAGATAAAAAATTGATAAAAATTTTGAAAAATCAAGAAAAAATCTTGAGTCCGGTACGGAATCATGGTAAACTCTACCGGAATCATCGAAAAATAAAATTTTTAATTTTTCCTTTTTACTCAAGTGTCGGTCCTAAAATCTTGGTTCCGCAAAAATCAGGTCCGCAAACCTCGTGTCCGCAACCTTCGGGTCCGCAACTTTCGTTCCGCAACTTTCGTTCCGCAAAATTCGGGTCCGCAAAGTTCGCGCCACGGTGATAAGATAAGCTTATAGACAATCCGTGACAAACTGTCCATATGTAGAAGGGTTGCCGTATCCTGAGAAATCCTCGAATATCCTGAGCGAACCAAAATTTCCGGATACCCTTGACTTGTTCTAGAAAGCTCTTAATGGACGACAAAATTACTCGCATTTATTTGCAATTTATTGTTAGGAGGGTTTTTTTGACCTTCGTTTTTGACTTTCGTTTCCGGAAAGCATTTTGTCTGTTAGAAGTACAAAGACATCTACCCAGTCCCACAAAAATTTTTTTAATTAAAAAAACCTATGCATGCTAGAAGGCAAAATTTGAACAGCATTATTAACCACAGCATTTTCAGCAGAAATCACCATTGGAGCAGCGAAGCTTTTTCGAAAACTGAGGCTGTCTGGATTGAAGTAAATAAAATGATAAGGAATATCCAAATTTGTATTAGGCCGAGCAGTTATTTCGTTTGAAAATTGTTCTCCAATTGTTGAGGCTATTAAAGACATTTTTGTATCAATAAAATCGGAAAGATTTTCAAGAAAATCATTATTAATTGAATCATTTTGTGTTTCATCAGCTCTTACAAAAAAGCAAGCTGTTGCGTTTAGGACACGATAGGCTATCTAAAAAATTAAAAAAAAAGATAGATTGGAGTATTGAAAATAAGAAGAGCTTAAGTAAGAGTTAAGCAACGGGGTAGTGATCTAAACTGCAACCTCGTGACAGTTGACAATTAGTGGAATCACTCCCTATGCTTACTCATGTCAGGAACTCCAGCGACTAGGCTATCGGAACTAAAATTTGTTTTCCTTTCAATACCCAAGGGACAGGGATCGAAATTGCGACCACTTGACGTTAAAAGTAGTTCCCTTCCTTAAAAATTAAAAAAATATTTTTTTTTCATCGTTCAGTCAATTTCAAACCCTCCCCCTTAAGAGTTTTAAAATTCTAACAAGTTGGACCATCCTTTCCTTACAAATTTTTTTTAAGAATACCAAATAATATTCCACACATTTATCATCATTTTCACCATCCAAAATAAAAATTTTCGGAAATTTATGATCTGAGAATTCGCCCAAATAATCTCTGATAATTGAAGAATCAACAAAAAAGCCACTTTTATTTGAATCAGAAGTAGAGGTATTGGCAGTACTGAAAAATATAAAATTATAATTTTGGGATTTGTCATCTTTAATTTTCGTTTTTAAAAAATCAACTCAAGGGTTTTAAATAGGCTTGGACATAATCGATGATTAACCGTACCCCCTCCCCCTGTGTTTAGACTATCAAAGGTTAACGACCTTCGCCCCCCCCCTCCACGGTTACTTGGACAAAAACACTCATTTCGGCTCGGTTAACTATTTGTACCCAATCATAGTTTAAAATTGAAAACACTAGAAATAAATTTTAAATAAAAACCTTTTCTCGTTTAAAATCCCTTCTGGTGTCAATTCTGCTTGCATTGCTGAGGGAACTATTGTTTGAGTTAGAAAATGCCAAAGAACAATTAAATCGCGTTTTTCAACAGAATATTGGATTAATCTAAATTTATTAAATTTTTAATAAAAATTCTAAAAACCTTTCTTGATAAAGAAATATCGTCTTTTTTATTTGAGGGAATTCTTCCAAACAATTTGTCATCTGAAAATAAAATTTTTAATTTTTGGGATATTTTGTCATCTTTGATTTTTTTTGAAAAGTTAGTGTTAAGAGGTTGGGGAGAGGATTGTGCCAGTATGAGAAACTTCCCAACCAAAATTCAGATTCTTAAGGCTTTGGTTCTGTGGATGAGTGAAGACGAATGAGGTTGGGGTTAATTGGGAGGCGAGGACGGTGCAGCCGCCCAAGTTAACGCTAGGAGCAAGTAAAAAATCTTATAAAATTATAAAAAGAAAAATCTCACCAGACAATGGACTTCAAGAAAATTGAGGCTTCCCAAAGGGAGAAAGTCGACTCCACTGAACAAATCAACCAAAGGTGTCTAAAAAATAATTCAAAAATTACTCAAAAAATTTTAAGTCCAACCAAACCTTGCAAACTCTAAGTAATTGTAAATATGGAGCAAAAAACGAATCCAAAACGTTTTTAAAATGGACCAAGTCTGCATTAAATACAACACTAAAGGAGCCATAAAAGAGTTTGTAGGCGTTGTAGGCACGTTCTAATAATGCTCGAATGGTTGGTAAATGGATACAATAATCGAATTGTTTGCAAAGTTTCCTTAACTTTAACAAAACATAATTATGAATTTAAAAGAGAAAATGAAATTTAATAAGAAGAGAGGAAAGGAAGAACATAAAAGTGATTTTGTGATATTTTGACAGCGCCATGCAATCCCGCCAGAGATAAGTTTCCCTTTCAGTCAGAGTCACTTTCGAACCTCTGACGAGATTGCCAGACACCATTTTCCATTTTTAAATTTTGAGATAGATAAAAAGGAGGTTAAGTGAAAAATTAAAATGCTCGACAAAAAAGTTTTAAAAAACCTGTTTAGAGAAACACCAATAAAGAAGGCTCCATTCTCAACAACTAAAACAACCTCTTTTGATGTTGATGAACTAATCTAAAAAACAAAAAGGTGAGAGTCAATAAGTAAACGATGTGGCAAAGCACACCAGCCGCACCCTGGAATGAACTGCGTTACCACTAACCGGTAAGTACTCATATACCTTACTATAAGAGATCGGTCTGGGATTTGGATCCAGTCTGGATTTTTATTGGACCCAGAGTCAGATCCAGGCATTTTTTGATTGTCCTGGATTTCTTCGGTTTTCCAGGATCCAGATCAAGAATCCTGACCAGGTTACTAACCTAAATCCAGATTCAGGATTTTTAAAATACCGATCCCTACTTACTAAGAAACATTCCCCTTTGCAGAAAATAATTAAAATGCTCACATATCGAAAGTCAACAGACTCATCATCACCAGTTATATACAACGGCTTTGCTTGTTGTTTTCCATTTTTAATTTCAGTATCCTTTGGCTGATTAAAAAGTATATTGGCACTAAAGTTAACTATAGCCTCAGCCATTCCAGTAATTTCCATTTGTTTTGTTAAGGTTTCCGATGCAGGCAAAAAAAGCATAACTCTGAAAACATAAAAAATACACAAAATCTTGAACTTTGTTGAACTTTGTCGTATGCTTACCTTCTTCCCAATTCCCCAAAAATGAATACAAACCAGAAGGTCAGCATCCTAGTGGTCGTATGACTATGGAGGTCAACTAAAATATTTGGGCGGATAGGGGAGACTCTCAAGTGGTCGCCCTTGGAGGTCAACTAAAATATTTGGGCGGATAGGGGAGACTCTCAAGTGGTCGCCCTTGGAGGTTAACTAACAAATATTTAGGCAGATAAGAGAGACTAACGATCAAGGGTCTGCTCCCTTCTGCCTTATCTGACAGTTGTGCAAGAGAATTTCCAACTACTGTCCTATACACTTAAGTCCAAGATCCCCAAAAATTCTTTTCAAATAAAAAAACCTTTCAAGTTCAAGCCCTTCTTTTTGTCCAGATGCTGGATGTGAAATAAAAAAGTGTTCACAAATATCCATAAATTTAACAAATTCAGTCTTTTTAGCATCCTTTAGTAATTTTGGGTCATTATAGCCAAATAAGTGTTGAGCCGCTGCAAATGGTGAATATGGGAATGGAAGCATCGAGTCAACGTCTAAAAAGAAATAATAAAATGTTAAAGGAGCTTTAAAAACTTTTAAAAAAATTTTGAAAATTTCTTAAAAAATTTTTATGAAAAAATAGACGCCAATCGCGTTTAAATGGAAATTTCGCAAAAATTTAAACAGAACGCCAAAATTAAATAAAATTACTATTTTTCTCTAACCGTCTCTTTTTTTTGTATAGTCTTTCTTTTTAATTTTCCGTTTCCGGTCTTCTGGGATTTTTAGGGGCTTTTCTTTATTTTTCTACCAATTCTAAATTTAATTTATTTACTTTTGCTTAAATTTATCTAAATCCTCACAACTTTTTTAAGAGTCTTTGAATGGATGAAACTATTATTAATGAATTTGTTGACGAGACACAGCAGCAACAACAACAACAACCGCAATCTTCTTCAAGTAATACAAATGGTGGTATAATTCTCGAACAGGATCGGTTTCTGCCTATAGGTTAGTTCTTAAATTTTTAATAGAATATTCTGGCTCTTATTTGGGTTCGTAAACTTTTGGTCTTTACTTTTAACTGTTTTCTTTGACGTTTTTACGTTGAAACCAGGGATTGGCTGGCCCCGTTTTTTGAATCGGGTTTAGAATTTCGGGTCGAAAGAAGCCGGGATTACGTTTCGGATAACCTTACCCATTCCTAATGTGAACCTATGGCCGTTTGAACTCAAAGTCTGTTTAAAAAAGAAAGGAAATCGTACGACTTTATAAGATGTCCGCAAGAAAAGTCCGCAAAAATTTTGCGGACGAATTTTTATAGTGTCAAAATATTTTTCTTCATACGATTTTTTAAACCTCTCAAATTTCAGCAAATATCACTCGAGTAATGAAACGAGTAATTCCGCCAGAAGGAAAATTGTCTAAAGAAGCCAAGGAATGCATTCAGGAATGTATTACCGAATTTCTTTTGGTATTTCTTTTAAATTAGTTTTTTTTAATTTATTGTTATTTTTGAGTTTATTACTTCCGAAGCAAGTGAACGATGTGCAATAGTAAGTTTTTTTCCTAATTTATTTGGAAAGAGGGCGGACTTTGGACCTGTTCTTGTTGAAAGAAACAAAAATTTTTAGGAAAAAAATCAACAAAATTTGTCCGCAAGAAAAGTCCGCAAATATTTTGCGGACAAATTTTTATCCGCAAAAATTCTGTCTCCTCTCTACTTTCCCCCAACTTTTTTTCAAATTATTATTTTTTAAAAATTTTTAATTTAAAAATTTATAGGAAAGAAGAAAAACAATTTCTGGAGAAGACATATTAACTGCCTTTCGTACGTTGGGATTTGATGAATATGTGACGCCATTGGAAGACTTTTTGAGGAAATTTAAAGAAGGTTTTTTTAAATTAAATTTTAAAAATTCAGAAAAAAATTTGAAAATTTTTCAAAAATTTTTGAAAAAAAAATTTGAAAAAAAATTTTTTTAAGCCAACAGACTGCAAAGTAGTCAAGCTGCTACACTTGTCCAACAAATGGGAAACAATAACAACAACGCTAACAACAATAATAATGCAGCAAACACTGCTAAGGAAGTGGAGGTGGCTACAACTGATGAAAATCAACAAATGGTTTATTTGGTGGGTTTATATTTTTTAATTTTATTTTTATTTTCTTTAAAAACATTAACCAACTTGTTTTGCTACAAGTTAAAGCGTGTTTAGGATTTTTTAAAGTTTTAAACATGTTTTTAATTTTTACTCATGTTTTTAAATGTTTTTTTTCAACTTGTTTTTATCTTATTTTTTAAAACTTTGTCTTGAACAAATTTTGTTTATTTTTTCTAAACAAGTTGCAAACTTTTTTTCCAACTTGTTTTCCAAACTTATTTCGCTTCAACTTTTTTTATTTTACTTAAAACTTACTTTTTTCTCTTATTTTTAAAACCTTGTTGTGAACAAGTTGCAAACTTTTTTTCCAACTTGTTTTGATTCAAGTTTTCACCTTTTTATTTTTCTTACAACTTGACCAACTTTTTCCTCTCTTTTTATTTTTAAAACAAATAAAAACAATTAAATTTAAAGCAAGAACAACAATTAATAATTAATCCCAACTATAATTTACAACCTCTCCAAGTATTTTATGACGCTGCTAATGGACAGTATTTTATACCTGTTCAACAAGATAATGGACAAATAGTTGAGCAGACTGAATAAATTAACTTATATTTAAAATAAATTAAGCGAGCCATTTTCTTAAAATTTAATAAATTAATTTAAATAATTTTTTTATTTTTTTTTTTATTAGAACCCTCCGACTTTTTACTACACGCCTAGGGTGTATATTGGACTTATTTAACTTTTAAACTCGGTCCCTTAATTTAAGAAAATAAATTATGAACAAAAATTGCTATATGGAACAAGTCTGGCCTTGTCTTCGTCTCTCCCCCTTTGTCCGATCTAAGGTCTTGTCTTCATGCCCCTATATTAGACCCGTGACTTTATATCACACCTAGTTGTCTTATAAACCTTATTTAGCTTTCAAACTCGTCCCCTCTAAAAAATTATGAACAGAAATCTGGTTTATGAAGCAACTTAGGCCTTGTCTTTTGACTTGTCTCTGTTCCCTCCCTACACACCTTACTTTTTTCATCATTTAACTAAATCCAAATCGGAATAGGAAAGTTAACTAAAAAAAGTATATTTAAAAGGGTCAGTTTCAATTTATGATCACTATCAACCACTTGAAAAATTATTTGTCTTAACGAAGCACTCTAGAAAGGATTACTGAACATGGAGAGAAGGGAACAGAAGAATTTTTTGCGAAGAATTGAAGATCAAAGGAAAAGGAAGAAGAAGGTGGATGAGTCAAATGTAGCTAAAATGAAAATGTGCTTGGAAAAATCCCATTTAAAAAATTTTAGAAAGTAAAAGGAAGAAGAATGAGAGAGAGGAAGTATTAAGCATTGAGCCGATTGTCGGCCGATTTCTGCTTTTTTTCTATTTTTTGGTAATAATGAAGCAATGAAAATTAAAAACAAATAATGAGGAAGGAATTTTTAAAAATGGAATAAAAGAAAATTAATAGTTGAATGTTAGAAGATTAATCATGAAGTTGGAAATTGAGAGAAAAACTGAGGAAAAGATGTGGGGAAAAGAGGCGTTTAAGATGTAAAATGAAGAAAGAGACCTAAGGAAGGAGAGTTGAAGAATAAATTTTATTGAAGAGGTGAATAAAGAGACCTTTTCAGAATGATTATAAAATTAAGGAAGAGTATGGACTTGAAGATTATAAAATGATGATGAAGGGAGGAAGAAAATGCTGAAAGAGACATAGCTCCTTACAAAATTAATAATAACCAGAAGAAGTTGAACGATGAAACAACTACTCCCACTCTCCTCTATCATTTAAAAATCTTGAACGAAGATAACCTCTCTCCTCTTTTACAAATAAGAGTGAAGGCCAAGAATTGGACGGGCACTCGAACGCGCAAATCGGGAAGAAGAAAAGCAAAAGCAAAAAGTGCTTAATAGAGAGGATAGAAAGAATTATTTGACCGGTCATTGTTCTCTTAAAGACTCATTTGCTATTTATATATTATTTCCTCTCTTTCAAATTAGTCCCAAAAATTCTTGAAGAATTATAACTATAAAGCACACAAACACTTAAATGAAGCAAAAATTCTTTTAAACTAATCCCTGGTTAAATTTGAACCAAAAATATGCCGTTAGAGAATGATGATTGTCATTTGATGGCTCCATCTGTGGCTTTGACTTTAATTAATTCTGATGGTGATTCAAGTCAAATTATAGGTAGCTTACCAAATTATAAGCTTTTAAACCTTAAAATTAATTTTTTTAAAAATAGACTATAAATCTGGTGATTCTTGTTCGTGTACTGCTTGCTGCCAGTCTGAGCGTTTAAAAAATAACCGTTTGAATGTCAAAAAGTGCCTGTGGCGAAGACATTGTTGTCAAGTGCCTGGTAAACATAAATTTAAGATTTGTATTAAGATTTGCTATCAACCTGGTAACCCCAAATTTTTGGTAGATTTTTCGTCCAAAAGATCCCATTCATATTTTGTCCTATTCAGACGCCAACTCTATTCCAAGTGGAATTTCTAAAATTTATTTTAAAAAATTTCAAAAAAATTTCTTCAGAAAAAACTTCATTGACCCTCACCAGCTCCAACAACTCTTCTTCCCTTTCCCGGCTTTTATTTTCTTCAATTTTAACAACATTTACTTCATTTCCTCCATTATTCCTCCTCCTTATAATTATTTTTATAAGCAATATCCTTTCTATATTGCCCCCATTTGTACAATCTACACTCATTCTAGTACCTTCATCTTCCTACAAAAATATCTCAACAACTTCCCTCTTAAATTATGTTCCCTTACAAAATCATTCTCGTGTTAAACGACAACAATGGTGGCCTCAACAACAACAGCAACAAATGTGGCCACCATACCCTCAGCAACAACAAATGGAACCTTGCCCTTCTCAATGTTTTGGTTGTCAACCAACTAATTGTCAAGCTGTTCAGTGTATGCAGCCTCAAGTAAAATTTTTTGGAAATTAAAAAAAGTCAAAAAAAAAATTAAAAAGATGGTAAATATGGTTCGTTGTTGTTGTCGTCCTGCAATGATAATACATCCACAGCCTGACTTGAAAACGGCCTGTGATGGGGAGGAAGCAGTTGCTGCTTGTATGAATGGACTTTGTGGACAAGGCTTTTTCTGCAATCATCGAAAATTTTGTTGTCGATGTCCTATTGGGAAATCGCTTGGTTTTTGACCAGAAAAAAATTTAATTTAGGAAAAAAATCTTTTAGGAAATTGTATCAACGGCCTCTGCCCGACTGGATACGTTTGCAATTCCAACAATTTTTGTTGTGCTGCAGGCGCTGGGTTTTCCTTTAATCTTTAATGTTTTCAAGTTGCTATTTTTAGTAGTGTTATTGGCCCTTGCGTCAATGGTAAATGCCCTGAAGGATATGAATGTGGTGCGGGGGTAGGAATAAAATGTTTTATTACCTAATTGTAAAACTTGACTATAAGATTGTAAAAAACTTCTTCCAAAACTTGACCAACTTGTTTTATAACAAATTGGTTTTGTTTCAAGTTTGTAAAAACCTTTTTTCCACTGTAAAAACATTTCCTCTTAGAAACAAACTTGTTTTATTTCAAGTTTGTTTTATTCCAGGTTTGTAGAGACCTTTTTCTTTGTAAAAAACTTTTCCCAAAACTTAACCAACTTGTTTTGATTCAAGTTTGCTGAAAAAATTTTCTCTCTCAAATAATTAACAAACTTGTTTTATTTCAAGTTTTGTCAAGTTTAAAATTTGTTTTCCCTCCTATTTTAAGAATCTCTGTTATGCTCGAACTAGCACAACAAACATTGAAAACAACAACAATCTTTGGGCAGCTGAAGCCCCCAAAACAACTAAACAACCAATTCGTCAATTTCCTTTAAGACCACGTATTGGGGGTTCAGGATTTGGTTTTGTAGGGAACCGACAAAGATTAAATGGAGGTGATAGGCGAATGACTAACAGAAAAAGGCATCAACAGACTAAAAAACGACGGTTGAACCGTCAACGAGGATGGGGTTATATAAAATTTAAATTTAAAAATTTTTTGTTAAAATAGGCTGGGGAACTGGAGACGATTTATTTGAACCTTTTGCTGATGATTGGCAACAGGATGATGATAATGGAGAAGAGGAAATGGAAGGAGGGGAAGAGGAAATAGGGGGTGACGGGGTTTTTGATTTTTGGGGATGAATTATTTTAATTATAAAAATAAACTTTAAATTAAACTATTTAAAAACAAAGTTTTGTTTGGAATAAATATAATATAAACTTTGTTAAAAAATAAACTTGTTCGGCAACATTAAAAAATATTTTAATTCAACTTGTTTTTAATCAAGTTTTATGTAGTGTTTTGCTGTCATTTATTATATTAACCAACTTGTTTTTAAACAAGTTTTATTTTTTAATTAGTGTTTTAATCATTTCAATTTTTCCAACTTGTTTTCAAACAAGTTTAAATTTTCTAAAATTACTTCAACATTACCAACTTTTTTCTTTACTTCAAGTTTGTTTTGTTTTCATTTTCTTTTTAAAAATGTTTGAATTAAAGTTTTATTAAAACAAACATCAACAATGTAATTTATTACTCATATAAAAATATTCACAATTTATTTATAGAAAATTATTTTTTAATCTTTTCTTTTAAATTTATATATTTTCTTTGTCCTCATATTATACTCTCGCGACTATTAATAAATCGTCATTTTTACTATTATTCCATTTTTAGAATTTAATTGGTGGTGGAAATTATTATTTATTTAGTTCGTGTCCTTTTTATTGCCTTTTTTAGAGTAAAAATGTTATTGCGCGTGATTATAAAAATAAAAAAAAACAAAAGAAAAAATAATAGAAAAATGCTTTTACGGCAAAACACAACACAAAACACGAGAATAATTTTAGAAAAACATTTTTTCTCGTTGTCAGCGAAGCTTTATAAAGACTTTTTTTGTTTAACCCTGCTATATCGATCAATATCTAAAAAATGTTAGCTTAACATTTATTATATTTGCTTTTTTATTTAGCTTTTTTATTTTTGCTATTTTTAAATTAATTAATTTTTTTTTATTTTTATTTTTGCAGCAAAAGCTATTTTTAATTAATTTTTAAGCTTTTTCTCTTATTTTATTTTTCATGTTTTAAAATAAATAAACTTATTTAAACATTGTTCAAAAGCAAATTATGTTTGGAGCAAAAAATAATTTTATAAAACAAACTTGTTCGGCAGCATATACTTAAACTTGTTTTTAATTTATTGCCAAACAAGTTTATTTACTTTTTAATTCAACTTGTTTTGAGATGTTCCTAAACAAGTTTATTTTATTAATTTGTTTTCGTGGTTCAAAACAAACATTGTAAAAATAAGTTTATTTAAACTTGTTTTTAATAAACTTGTTTTTAATCAAGTTGTTTTTAATAAACCTGTTTTTAATCGTTTTTACAATAAATAAACCTACAAGTTTAGATGTTTTGTAAAATTAATAATAATTATAGGTTTGCAGCTAAAAAGCTATTTTTAGTTAATTTTTAAGCTTTTCTATTTTTATACTTTATTTTTCATATATTTTTTTCTCTGATCTTTCATTTAATTTTTGGTTTTATTTAAAGGCCTTGGTATTTACATAAAATAAATATTTAATTTATTTAATGTTTTTGGATTTGCTATAAATATCAGAGAAAGATTGAGAGGTTGTAAGTGTTAATACGCCCATAATTTTCCAAATATATCAACCAACAATTATGTAAAATATAAATTTATTAAAAAGGAACTTTGTAAATTTTATTCAAATAATTTTTAGAATTTTTATTTGGCATTTTGTTCAATTTTTTATTTTTATAGACCCCTTTTCTTAATTTATTTTTGATTTTTTTCTCAAAAAACAAAGAAATCGTCGTAGGTAAGAAAGATAAAATTGTTTTATGAATTATTAAAATCCTTAACATTTTTTAAAATTAAAATGATAACAAGAAAAAATTATATTTTTATCTAATCAAAAAAAGTATTTATAGTGGTTGTTTATTTATTACTTGCTTTAGAAAAATAAACAGAATTTTAGACGGTTAAATTGTAAAAACATTATTTATAACGGGAAAATTAAACAAACATGTTTGTCAATGTTTTTATTAAAATAAAAACGACCAGCTTGTTTTTCTAAGTTGTATGTTTTTATTAATATCTTCCAACTTGTTTATAAACAAGTTTATTTTTATTCAATCAGAATTTGTTCAACACTGATTTAAACAAGTTTTAATTAAAACTTGTTTTCCAACTTGTTTCAAACAAAAAAACATGTTTTATGAACAAAAGTTGTAATTTATATTAATTTTATTCAACCTTCCAACTTGTTTATAAGCAAGTTTGGCAACTTGTTTTTTAACTTGTTTTATTCAAACATCGCTAAAAACATAAAACACTCATATTTTAAATATTATTGATTTAATTTTCCATTTCTTTCCAACTTCGCACTTTGTACTTTTTTTTATCATTTTTTCTAGTTAATTCCTCTTTTTGTCTCATTTTTTCAATTTATCCGCTTTTCCATCCGCTTAACACAAAAAACCCACTTCTTCCTTTTTTTCTCCCTATATTTTTTTTTCTTCCGGGGTCGTTTACTTCCGTCTGCCTTCCTTTCTTTGACAGCGATGCTTTGCTCTTCTAACTATAATCCGTATAACCAACCGACCCTTTCACTCAACTCTTTCCAGAATATCAACAATTTACGTGTATTCTAGTGAAGAAATGATATTTTGGATTAATCCTATTCACACATTTCCCCCTTATTTTTGCATTATTTTCCCCGCTCCTTTCAGCTGCATTTCCTGCGTTGTTTTGTTTATATCATATTTTATGTTTGGCGACTTCATTAGTTGAGAAAATTTCTTATTTTTTTACATTATTATATTTTTTGTTAGTATTTCTTACTAGAATTATGTATTATTAGTAATTTTATTGTTACTTCAAAATAATTAACATATTTTGGGTGTTTGATAAAGTTCTGAATAGTATAGAAACATGTTTTTGAGAAACATATGTTTTTAGAATCAGAAATGTTTTTAAAATCAGAATTTATTTAATACAGCCTTTTAAATAGAAATCAGAATTAACTCAAAACATGGCCAACTTGTTTTAAAACAACCTTTTTTAATTTTTCACAAACAAGTTTTAATAAGTTTCGAACAAGTTGGGATTAGAAAAGTGGTACTATTTAATTATTCTGATTTTTAAATAAATCAGAATAATTAATTAATGTTTTAAACAACGTTTTAATTTTACACAAACATTCTGATTTATTTATTCTGATTTATTTAAAATTATTTTATTCTGATTTCAGTTGTAATAATATTCTGATTTTTTACAATTTTATTACTTATTTTTTCATTTTTTTATTTGTCCATTAAAAGATATTTTATTTTTATTTTTTTTTTCATTTTTATTTCTCCTATTACCACCAATTTGCAGTAATTTAATGACTATTTTTTAATTACACTTATTTTATTTTTATTTTTTTTCACGTTCTTTTAGTGTAATAATTAATTTAGTTTTTAGTATTTTTAGAGTATACTTTATCTTTACTATAATTTATTGGGTAATTAAAACAAAGAAGTACAAAGTATAAAAATAAATATTTTTTAAAGCAAGTACACAATTGATTAGAATATTTAAGAAATTAATTATATAATGATCATAACATTTTATTTAATTTTCTATCTGATTAAATAGGATAGAAAACCAGAATTATTGTAAAACATTCTGATTTTTAAACAAAACAGGCGGAATTATAGATATTCTGATTTTTATTTAAAAATGTTGTTTTAATTAAATTCTGATTTAAAAACATGTTTCGAGAAATTCTGATTTTTAAAAAGATGTAAATAAAAACAGGCGGATTTTATAGAAAAGAATCAGAATTTATTATTATTAAATAGGGGTGTTTTAATGAAATTCTGATTTTTATTTATTGTTTTAATTAAATTCTGATTGTTGTAAAAATTAGATTTATCCGAACATACATGTTTATTAACCACATAAAAACATCCAAAAATATAACAGAATGTTTGGCGTTTCCAGCAGGAAGTCTTCCCCGCTGTTTTTCTAGAACGGAAGTTTCTCTGGGGAGAACCAGATTTTGCTTAATTTTTAGGGGGTTATAAAAGAAAATTTATCTTTAAAAGAGGAACTAGTTTAGCAGACAAAGGAAGTAAATAAAAAACTAAAAAATTAAATGGGTCGGTCAACTGTTCAAAAAACAGATAAGCAAAAGTTAAGGCAAAATCCATGTGATTTTATGTTCTTCTTTAAATTTATAAAAATGAAAAAGAGAGTAAATTTTAAAAACGATTTTAATTTTTAAATTAATTATTATCTTTTTTTTAATTTTTTAAAATTATTTTTAGTGATTTTTAAGGCGCAATTTTTGTTTTTAAAAGCAGAATAGAATGTTTTTGCTTCTACATATAATTCCGCCTGTTTTGTTTAAAAATAGCATGTTTTAAAATAATTCTGATTTCGAGAAAACCTAATTTTTACAACAAATCAGAATTTATTTAAAACATGTTTATCATAATCAGAATTTAATTAAAACAACCTTTTCTTTAATAAAATCAGAATTTCTATAATTCCGCTTGTTTTGTTTAAAAATCAGCATGTTTTAAAATAATTCTGATTTTCTTTACAGTATTACTAAAACTATTGATAAAATGTTTTGATCATTTTTTGTCATTCTGTCTTTCTGACATTTTGTCCAATTTTTTATTTCTGTCATTCTGTCTTACTGACATTCTGTACAATTTTGTACTCTTGACATTTTGCAAAGAAAATATCGATTCATTTTTATCCCCTTTTTAGCAGCTAAAATCCTGCTGCATTCATCAGACAGCTTTGTTTAGTCTACATACGACTATTAAAGGCTAAGCGTTTTCCTTTTTCTTTCTTTCTCTGATTAATATGTCTGTTTTATTGGATATTTGATAGACATCAGACAAATCGAATATTCGATTGAATAAATTTGAATATTTTTTCTCGGCTTGTTCGACTTCTAAATTCGGTTTTTTGCCATTTCTCCAGTCTAGAGGTGTATTTGAATTCACCTCTAGACTCAAACAATCCCCTCTTTAATCTTTTGTTTGTCCTCACGTTTAAACAGCCCCTCCTTTCTCTCTTTAAAAGCTTGTTCTCATTATTACCAACCTCTACCAGCCAGTCAATCTGTCTCCAACAAATATTATTTGTCTTTCCTAACGAAAAATTTTTCAATTTCTCTGCCTTCCCCTCTTGTTTCTATACAGTCTCTTTTCAGTTTAAAACATTTCCCCCAAAATTTTCCTCTCAATTTTCCCCCTATTCTCGAAGCTGCCACTCACATCGACGTCCGTTTGTTCTCGCTTCAAATAACACACACACACACACACAAATATATAAATATTTTATTTCTTTTTTTCCTTCCATATTTCTCCAATTTCTTTATATATTCACGTTTTCATAGACAATATTTTTTTTAGTTTTGCCTCTTTTTGAGAGAGCACTAAAAATTGAATTTGCTTTAATTTTATTTTAAAAATTGACGTTAATAAAACAAAATTGAATTTGTTGTAAAAAAGGTTGATAATTTGTTTTAAGTTTGTTTTAATTATTTGAACAAGTTGAAATGGAGAAGTTGTATTTTTTAATTATTTAAACTTGTTTTGGAATAATGTACAAACTTTGTTAAAAAACTTGTTTTTAATAAACTTGTTTTAATTAAGCAAAACGTTTTATTAAAACAAACTCCAACTTGTTTGGTAAACAAAAACCAACTTGTTTTAATAAACCGGAAACATTTTTATTTATTACTGTTACAACTTTATTTTAAAGAACCATAATTTATATCAGAATTTCTTGTTTTAAAAAGACCAGAATAAAAACCTGCCTGTTCTTCTAATCCTAATAAAATCCGCCTGTTTTTATTAAACCAGAATATAATTTGAACAAATTGTTTTCGTTAAATTATTTATTTCTAATTTAATTAACAAATAATTGATTTTCGCCCAAACTTTAATCCTTTTTTAATCAAACTTTTTTTTATTATTTCCGCCACTACTTTTTTTTCACCATTTTTACATTTCTCCCTTTATTTTTGCATGTCATCCTCCAATTTCTCTACTAATATTTTATCATGGGTTTTTATTCAAAAAATTATTTTTTTTCTCCATTTTTATTTCTTCAAATATCAATTCTCCCTAGTGGCCTACATTTTTTTCTTATTTTTTTTTTCGTTCTTAATTCCCTCAAAAAAATTTTTTTCCTCTTTTATTATTGCAATTATATATCAGTTGTATATGTTACTTTATTTTTTACCCCCTCGATTGACAATTCATTCAATTTTTTTCTTTTTTTATTTTTTTATGAGTGAATGAATAGCTTTAGTAGATGCTTTTTTGGGGGCTTACTTTCTTATTCATGTTTTCTGTTCTTTTTTGTTTTAATAAAAAAAAATTTTTTTGAAAAAAAAATTAAAAAGCATATGTTAACGCTATTTTAGTTAATTTATTATTTTATGATTTTTTAAAAATTTATTTTTATAAAAATAATCTTTTGTTTTCACCCTAATTATTTTTAAATATTATTTATACTCTAATAGGCAGTTAAATTAAGCCTAAAACTTTAATTAATGTTTATAATAAATTCTGATTTCTTCCTTTAAAATCCGCCTGTTTTTATTGAATATGTTTTTTAAATCAGATAAATTCTGATTTTTTAATAAAAATCAGAATTTATTTCGAACGTATTTTTCAGTTAAAATCAGAATTTTTCTATTACATGTTTTTGTAAATCAGAATTTATTTTAAACATGTTTTGCTAATAAAAACCAGAACTTTATTAATTCCGCCTGTTTTTATTTAAAAATCAGCCTGTTTCTCAACATAATTCTGATTTCTTTATATTTTTTTCTATCTATCCTGTCAACTTGACAATTAATTTTTACAACTACCGAATTAATCTATTTAATAATCAATTTTTGATTTTATAAGCCCGCACACACAAAACTTTATTTCTCAATACTATTCTCGAGGTCTTTTACTTACTAACTCTTTTTACTTACCTTTTCTACAAAATATATATTTTTGTGAGGTAAAAATAAGAGAGATTCTCTCTTTGCAATTCTAGCAAACCAGCCTCCCCCCTCCAACTAAACAACCAACCACTTTTCTTCGTTTTATTTACTTGGTCGTCATCGGCTGGTTAATTGAAAGAAGGAAAAGGACCTACTATTCGATTGAGATTAAAGGAAGTAAAAAAAAAGAGAAGAAGAGGAGAGAGACCTTTCTAAAACAGCCCATCTTCTCTATTATCTACCTAGTCTTCTCCCTGTTTTCTTTGGTTCATCCATCCATATCATTTGGACATAATGTTGTTTAAAGGGGGAAGAAGTCAGTCTATCTTTTCCTTTCTTCACCTTAAAAATTTTTTTTCTAATTTTTATTTTATGTCGATAAAACACTCAGACAATTGCTGTATATTTAATGGGTAAAATAAAAAAAATTAAGTGTGCGCGAGAGTAAAATTTAAAAAATTGCTTTAAGTGTTACTTTAAATTGTCGACAGGTGTATAAAATATATAACATATTATTTAAGGTTTTTGACGGACAAAAATAATTTTATATTTTAATAATTAATTTAATTTGACAATTTTCTTGTTAATAATTTAATAATTATAACTAAATTTATACCAGAATTAAATTAAAACAGGCGGATTTTTTAACTTTCCCCATAAACATTGTTTTGTATTTAAACATCTGTTTTTGTTTTGATTTTATCAAAATAAAAGCAGATGTTTTAATTCCGCCTGTTTTCAATTTAATTCTGATTTAAATGTTTTTTATATTTGTAATTTTAGGGTCAATTGTTTATATTAAATACTGATTTTGTTTGTTGTTAGGACATTTATATTTTCTGGTTTAATTCCGCTTGTTTTGATTTAATTCTGATTTAAATATTTTATTTAATTTCGGCTCATGTTTTAATTTTATTCTGATTTTGCTTATTGTTTTAATTTTATTCTGTTTTAATTTTCGTTTGTTTTAATTTAATTCTGATTTTTATATTTGCCTATTTTGTAAATATTTCTTCCTCAATATATTTTTGCCCTTTCTCGGTGACACAGGTCATCACCATTCTTGTTGTGTGGCCTTTTTATTTTTCCGAATCTCAAAAATCATCAAAAATTAATAAATAATCTAAATATTTAATTAATCGACAGGTGTGTTTGTTTAGTAGCTTTTATTTTATTAATAAAACAACAAAATTGTTTTACAAAAAATTAAGTCCAAAAGTGTGAGGAATTACAGCAAAATAGACTACAAAACAACAGATTAAAAAATTAGTGAAATTTGTTTTTGTAGAGTACCTCTATTTAGGGTTATTTTTTGATCATTTAAGAGAAAAAAATTAAATTCTGGTTTTATATAAACAATTGTTTTTATAAATCAGAATTATAACTTAGTTGTAAATAAATTCTGGTTTTATATAAATTTGTGTTGTCTTTGTTGAAATTGAATTCTGATTTTGTATAAGCGTGTTTTTATAAATAAGAACTTTATGTTTTTTGTAAATTCCGCCTGTTTTAATTCCGCCTGTTTTAATTTAATTCTGTTTTAAATGTTATATGTTTTTAAACAATATTTGTTATGTTTTAATTGTTTATAAAAAAGGAAAAAACATGTTCAGATTTTTCTATTTTATTACAAACATTTTTAATGAAACACGTGTTTATTTAAACTTTAATTAAATTATTTAGAAAATTTTCCAACTAATTTAATTTACGTCATAATGAGAAGAAAATTAATTTTTTTTTTCATTTAATTTTTCTAAAAATTTTTTTTTTAATTTTTAAATTAATTTTCAGTAAACTCTCCTCTTTTCTTATTTTGCCCTTAACAACAAAATAACGTCGGAACTCGCTACACAACTTTATTTTCCTCTTATAAACAACAATATTAACACACCCGAACATTTTTTCTTACCAACAGTCATCACGACGAGCGGATCTTCATCTTCATCTGGAGAGGGTGGAGGAGCAGGAGGCAATAATGGAGGTAGCAACACCAACCAAAATAATGGACAACAAAAGAAAACAAGTAATTCAAACAATTCAAAACAAAAACAACAAAATAAAGAAGAAAATAAGGATGTTTTAGATAATGATAATGATGTTTTAAAATTAGCATTAGTATCAAATGAGAAGGATGAATTAATGTTAACAATGACAGGTTAAATTTTTAGTGTTTTTGTAGGGTAAAAAGAAACGAAGCAAAACTTGAAAATAAACCTGAAAACATGAAGCAAAATAATAAACTTGTTTAGATAAATATAGACTTGTTCAGATAAGAAATAAATGTTTTAAAAACATTAAACTTGTTTCTGTAAATAAATAAACTTGTTCAGATAAATATCAAACTTGTTTTAATTAATGAATAAACATGTTTAAATAAGTAAATAAACTTGCTTAAATAGATATTAAACTTGTTTAAATGAATAAATAAACTTGTTTAGATAAATAAAAAATTGTTTACATAAACTTGTTTTTAGACAAAACAACAACAACAAAATTAGATGAAGAAGTAGATGAAAAAAACAATAATAAAAACATTAAAAAGAAAAGTTTTGAAGAAACAGAAAATGGAAAAATACATCAACAACAACAAAAACAAACTAAAGAAACAACAAAAATGCCTTCTTCATCAACAACAAACACACCAAAAACATCAACGGCTATTTCACCTTCACAACAAATTAATACAACAAATATTCAACATAAAAATAGTGGACAACAAAATAGACAACAAATAAAAATTGATGAGAAGGCTGTTGTTCGTGGGGTGCCAACAACTGGGGGATATACAATGGATGGTTTCAAGTTGGTTTTTTAAAGTTTAATTTAAATTAGGTTTATGTTTGTTAGGGGTTAAGTTTGTAAAACAAGTTTAAATGTTGAATAAGTTTGTAAAGTTTAATTTAATGTTTTTAAGTTTGTTCGTTTAGTTTATGTTTTTAAAACAAGTTTAAATATGTTCGTGGATTTTTAATTTGTTTTATGTTTTTTTGTTAAGTTTATCAACATTTTTTGTAACAAACAAACATTTAACAAACATGTTTAACAAACAAACATAAAAACATTGTAAAATGTTTGTAAAATTCTTTAAAAACCTAAGTTTAATTTTAATTAAGTTTGTAAAACAAGTTTATATTTTATAGGTTTGTAAAGTTTAATTAGTTTTTTAAATTCTAAGTTTTCAAGTTTATATAATTTTTAAGTTTGTATTTTTTTAAGTCTTGGTGACAAAATGTCATATTATACAAAAAACATTTTGCTTATTAAGCAATTCAAATTGCACTTTTCCCTCCAAAGAATTTTAAAGTATTTCCTAATCTTTCAATTTTTCTATATTGCTGATTCATTCAATTTTAAAAGTAAAAAATAAAAAAAATAAATGTAATAGTCGAGACCAATCGACCAAACAAATAAATAAAATTTCCTCATATATTTATTTACACACAAAGGTGGAATTAAATTTTTATAAAAAAATAAAATCCGGTAGCGACTCTTAGCCTTTTCCTTAGTGTTTTAAAGATTTTTTTGACTGATTTTTACTTTTATTTATTTTTTTTTTGAGGGGTAGGGTGGGGGGATAGAATTCTTGAGACAATTGCTGAATTTTTTTTAGTAAGTAATTTAAATGAGTTTATTTTTAAGAATTTGGGTCTTTTTTTAAATGAGCTCTATATGTCTGGAATTGATTTTGGTTATAATTTTAGCGAGATTTTTTTTATTGAAACTCAGAATCTAGTAGATCTAGATATCTCATAATTTATTGAATGAATATTTTGGTCTGAAAATTAATTTTTTGAACAGTTTCATAGTTGGGTCCAAATAATTCCCGAATATCCGGATCTGACATCCGAAGCTAAATTTTCTGGATTTCCGGATCCGGATATTTGGATCTGCCAATTTCTTATTTCAAAGTTACAATTTTATTTAAAAAATATTTTTGTCGAGTTAAAAAGTTGTGATTTTAGAGTTGAGTTTAACGACCAGACACCCAATTTTTGCTTAGTAATTTTTCTATGTTTACCCAAAATAAATTTTTTTTTCAAAGGAATTTTTTTCTTTTGTTGTCCTTTTTATTAGTTAATTTATTAGTGTGCATTTATAGAATATTAAAAGAATTATTTTAAAAAATTAAGTCGAGAAAATATAAAAAAATAATTTTTGGGGGTTGTTATATTACATATTATTTGTCCAGTCAAAAAAAAACCACGTCATCTAATTACAAAAATATACTAAACAAATAAATATACTTTTTTTTTCTTCCCCAAATTTAGCATTTTGATAAATATTAGTGGAAAAATTGTAAAATTATTTTTTTGACAAAAATCCGTAAAAATAAAATCAGCCTGAAAAATCTCCAAAAAAACTATATATCTGTAAAGCTATTCAAATTTTTTATCAATTAAACCCAGTGTTTTTAGGACAAAAGCCGGGGGGTCTTTAAAAAAGATTATGTACATTTAATATTTTTTTACCATTAAAGACGTTTTTATTTTAATATTTTTTTGTCCCGAAAATGACCTCCCTATACCTAATTATAAAGCCAATTTATTCTCGACATTTGGGGATAGTCCGAGAAAAATTTACAAAAAAAAATTCTTGTAAACAAACTCCTATTAATATCATATACATTTTTTGGGAGGTGATTTTGGAGTGATTTTTTTTTCGGGGAGTGATTTTGGTGATTTTTGTCTTTTTTTTTTCCTTCTTTCCTTCCCCATTTCCTCCTTTCCTTCCCCAAATTTAGCATTTTAATAAATCGTAAAAAATAAATAAAATAATATTTATTTTTTTTTGACAAAAAATCCCTAATATTTATTTTTTAACACAATTATTCATAGTCAGTCATCCTTTACATCAAATGATTTTTTTAACTTTGGGGAGACGAAGGTGATTTTTGTTTTGTTTTTTTTTTGTTTTTTTTCTTCCAATTTAATGTGGGAAAATATAAATCTTTTTTTAAAATAAAGACAATAATTTATTTTTTTTACAAAATATGTGAGGATAGAAATTTTAATACAAAGAAGAAAATGGGG
This sequence comes from Meloidogyne incognita, assembly GCA_036172945.1. NCBI lineage: Eukaryota > Metazoa > Nematoda > Chromadorea > Rhabditida > Meloidogynidae > Meloidogyne > Meloidogyne incognita. The sequence goes on from JARQAC010000023.1 coordinate 3,989,298, forward strand.
AAGAAAAAAGGAAGAAAAATTATAAATAAAAAAATTCTTCCAATCAATCCACCCTTTTTTCCAATCTTTTTTTTTTCTATATTTAGTTTTAGCTTCAGTCAAGTCAAGGTCATAAATAGTTAATTTGTAGGGAGGGAGGGAGAGAGTTTGAGAGAGAATAAATAGGCAAAAGTTGAGAATAGTAATATTCTCTAGTTAGAGTGTTTTATTTTTGCAGAAAAAAAAATATTTTTGTTTTTGTTGGACCTTAAAATGTTTTTAAATGTATTTTAACAATTGTATTTTTTTAATGTTACAATTTTGTAAAAATTTCGAAGATCACTCTCTCTTCATCAGCGAGAGGGGATGGGTTACGCAAAACACGGTTCAAAAAAATTTCTAAAACCCCCAATCCGAAACCCGATCCAACCAATTTTTTCTCAACTCACCCATCCTATACATGAATACTCATTTGAAAGTTTAAAAATTAAATAAAATTGGCATTTTATTTAATTTTACTCTAATTGTCTGTCTGTTTTCTTTTTCACATTCTTTTTCTATTTTCGGTCTCTCATTTTTCCGTTATCTTTTCTTTTTTCCATTTTAAAATTGGATTTTTTCGTTTCACCAAAACACATCAGTTTTTTTGTATTGATTTTTGGATTTTTTGTGATTTTATTGCTTGTTTTATTTTCTCTCTTTTTCATTTATGGATAAGCTTTTGTTTTATTTTAAAATTAAAATATCGAGAAGAGATTTTGAACCCTCCAATTTATTTTGTAAATATGTTTTTTGTTCCCAAACTTTGTTTACGTAACTTAAATTTATTGAGTTAGAAGGGGATATGTACTTTTGTTGTTTAATTAGCTTTTTTCTTCAATTATTTATTAAAAGTATACGAGAAAATTTATTTTTTTATTTTTTAGTGCAATGGTACAACAAAAGCAACAACAATCTTCTCATTCACACCATCAACAACAACCTACAAATGTTGGATCATCTGCTGTTACCACTCAATCAGCAACATCCAGTCATCATCATAGGCATTCTAGTGCTGCTGCTGAAAGTATATTTTATTTTAATTTTTTTTTTTGTTAAATTTTGAGTTAAATTTAACTTCGTTCTCCCTTTCCTTAAAATGTTAAAAATGGTCAGATCTCTTTTTTCAATAGGTTCACTCTATTCCAAGAAATTTTTATGGGGATAGAAGCCCTACTCATCCATAGTGTTACAGGAACTTTGGTTCTAAAACGCAGACCGGGCACTTATTAGAGATCGGGATTTTTGAAAGGCCTGGACCTGTTCCTGGACTCTGGCTTTGATTTATTGCCCTGTGCCCACGCCTTGGAAAACCCTCGGAAGGTCAAAAAATGTTTATTGTTAGGATTGGACTCTTTGTGCAGAAAAATCCCAGGCCTTGTTCCAGACCCAGCTCGATCTCTAGTACTTATTAGCCGTCGAGTAATGTCTGTACCACATTTTAAAAGTCTGACCATTTTTAATTAAATAGGATGTGGGGGGGGGGTCGAAGTTCAATTTTTCCAAATTTACCAACAAATTTAGCTGCCAATATGCATTCTTCAATGTCTAGAACCCAAAGGTCACGGCTACGGACTGATGATACTACTGGAAAATATAAGTTATTAAAAACGATTGGAAAGGGCAATTTTGCTAAGGTTTATTAATTTTCTTTTTGTTTTTTTTTTTATTAAAAAGCATTTGTTTTTAAAGGTCAAGTTGGCTAAACACATTCCAACAGGTGTTGAAGTTGCTATTAAAATTATTGATAAAACTGCCTTAAATCCTAGCAGCCTTCAAAAGGTTTTAATTTTGTGTTTGAGTTTTTGTTAGGACAGGCAACCCCGTGACTTTTGTGAGTGTTTTTCCCGTCCACCTCGACCGGGCTTGTAATAGATGGTCACTTTGACATTTTTAGTTCGGGATCGATTTCTCTTTTAGAAGAGCCGTCTCATCTCCTTGGTGAAACACATCTCCAGAAACTATGATCCAACCCAGTAAGGAGGTTAAGCATGGACCCTAGTTTGGGTCTGGGTATTGGAAAGTCGTGTTCATGTCAGCTCAATCTATGGCATACGCTCAGTTTCAATCCAGGGACGTTGGACCCTCTATGGGGGTACAGGAAAAGCCTTGCTCATGTCAGAAGAAAAGCTACAAGAAAAGCCAAGCCCCTATACCTGCTCAATCTCCATTTAATAAACTAAAATCAATTTACCCAATTTCTTTTAAAGTTATTCCGAGAAGTTCGAATAATGAAACAATTAGACCATCCAAATATTGTAAAACTTTATCAAGTTATTGAAAATGAAACAACACTTTATTTGGTAATGGAATATGCTAGTGGTGGTGAATTATTTGATTATTTGGTAGCTCATGGAAGAATGAAAGAAAAAGAGGCTAGAGCAAAATTTAGACAAATTGTTTCAGCTGTTCAATATTTACATTCTAAAAATGTGATACATAGAGATTTGAAGGTTTTTTTTTTGGATTTTTTGAAATTTTTCAAAAAAAAAATTTTTTTTTGTAGGCGGAAAATTTATTGTTGGACTCTGCTATGAATATCAAAATTGCCGATTTTGGATTTAGCAATACTTTTTCTCCAGGTTTGTAATTTTATGAGTTTTTTTTTGTATTTTTTGGATCACAAAAAATCTCGTCATTTTTCTCTACTTTTTTTTTTCATTTTTGGGCAAATCGAATTTGAATTTAACTTATTGAATCCGCAAGATTAATCCTTATGCTGCACCAGAAATCCTATACAGCTAATGTAAGGATTTTCTAGATCCCCTACATGTAATCTTGTCCGTCCTGCATCTATATATTGACAGAAACTCCCCGGCTACGCCCTTGGCAGTCCTCTATTTTTATTCATGCCCATGACTGCCGTTTCTTATTCGTGACCGAACCCAAGAACCAAACTGAAATTTTTTGATATCCAAAACTGAACCGGGAAATTCCCCGTTTCGGGTTCGAGCCGACAGTCTATCTTTGATCACTTGGTTTATATCGTCTCACTATTTGTAATAAAAATAAAAATTTAAAAGGAAATAAATTGGACACATTTTGCGGGTCACCACCTTATGCTGCACCAGAACTCTTTCAAGGAAAAAAATATGATGGTCCAGAGGTTGATGTTTGGAGTTTAGGAGTAATTCTTTATACTCTCGTCTCTGGTAGCCTTCCTTTTGACGGGCAGAATCTCAAGGTTTTTTCTTTTAGATTTTTTGTCTTTTAAATTCAAAAAAAAATTTTTTTTTATAGGAATTGAGAGAACGGGTTCTTCGTGGCAAATATCGTGTTCCTTTCTATTTATCAACAGGTTATTTTTAATTAAAAAAAAATTTTCTCCCTATGTATTTCATAAGTTTAAAATTTCCTCAAGATCGTTTTTAAGTGGAACCTGGTATTTTAAGACCTTTCTCGGTACTCGTGTTATTTGCCGTTGTTTTTATACCCCCTCTCCATTTCCTTCTCCTTTCCTCTTCTCGCCTTCATTTCTAATTTCTCCTTAAGATTATAAAATGGTCAAAAGCGATTAATGGAAGTTATTTTTTAATCTTGCTTTTTTTCGACTACACGAGTGAGCGTAAAATTTGGGTCCAACCGTTTTAAGGGCCTGGACATCCCTGAAATCCGATTCGGATACATCCTTTTTAAGTATATAACTTTTTTATGTCTTGTTATGAGCTTCGATTCTATTAGCCCGAGGGTCGATTTCAAGAGGGCTAAAATTGGGGTGAGCCTTTGGCGTTTTTAATGGTTAAGCCTTTAAACCCCGTCATATTTTTTTTAATTTTTCCAAACTTTTCTATTTTTATAGATTGTGAAAATCTTGTCAAAAAATTCCTCGTTTTAAATCCTGCAAGACGTGGAACATTAGAAACAATAATGCGTGATAAATGGATGAATATGGGTTATGAAGAAGAAGAATTGAGACCATATACAGAACCAGCAAAAGATGTTAGGGATGAAAGAAGAATATTAAAATTACAAGTATTTGGATATACTTTACAAGCAATCCATGAATCTTTGGAATGTGAAAAATTTGATGAAATTTTTGGGACTTACTTGTTATTAAAAGAAGCTAAAAAACAACAATTACAATTGCAACAACAGCAGCAGTCTGCACAACAGCAACAACAAGTTCAAGGAGTACAACACCATCAAGAAGGAAGCATTTCTTCTACAACTGCAGGTGTTGGGGGTGGTGGAAATGTTACTGCTTCTACTGCAGATAATCTTCCTTTTAATCAATCAATGGGGTCAACTGGACAGGTTTGTGGAACTTTTTTTGGGAGGTTTTAGTGGAGTAGAATAAAACCTTTATCATCGGGAAACCCCGTCGATTTTATTGGAAGAAACCTCAGAAGCCGGCAAGGGAGTGTATTTTTGTATGTCGGAATGGTTTTTTTTGGAATTTTAGCAAGAAAGAGGATTCTAATGCTAAAAACCCTTGTCAATTTTTGTGCAACCCCTCAACCTTGTTAAGGATAAGTCATCGGAAGTTAGGAGGCTGTTACCTTTGTTTTTATTTTGAAATTTTGGAGTTTTCGAGGGATTAAGAGGATATGAGAATTGACTCGAGATACGTACCCCGGAATTTTTTTGTCCCGAAACCCAAACCCGGTCCAAAACCTAAACCGACTCTTTTCTTCGGGGTTGTGTGTTTTTCTTCGCACAAGGCGTGCATTTTCTAATGCTAATTAACTTCAAGCGGTTCCATATTTTTTTGAAAAATTTTGAGGCTCTTGTTGAGCCTGTGTGTCCTTTGAAGATTTTTTTTTACTCATCCTTTACCTGATGTAATTTATTCCTTTTTTAAATTACCAACCTTTCAATTAGTTAACAAACAAATTTTTTTTAGTATCCTCAACGTCCCTACACTTCTGCCCAAACTTCAGCTTCTAAAAATACAAGACGTGCATCTTCTAATGCTGATCAACTCCAAGCGGTTCCACCAACTGCTGTTGTAGAACCTAATAATGCTTTGACAACAACAACAACTCCATCAAATACAAATATAATGCCTCCTCCTCCACCTTCTTCTCAACCCCCTCAAGCAGCTAATTTGTCAGTAGCTGCTATGAGAGCACAACAAAATGCTGTACAACAACAACAACAGCAGCAACAACAACAACAAGTTGCTTTTCGTAATGCTGCTTTTGGAGGTGTAACAAGTGGTCGGCAGCCTGCTTTAAGTGTTCAGCCATTAGGTTTGTGAATAATTTTTTTGAAAAATTTTTAAGGCTCTTATTGAGTTTGAGGGACATTTGAAAAAAATTTTTTAGTATTGGATTTTGGGGTGCGGATCCTCGTAAACCTTCGGATATCCAGACTTTTCGGATACCTAGATATCCGGAACCGTTAACCCTTGTTGTGTTTCTTTGGGTTTTGAATCTTGTCAGACTTGAGACTTGGGTTGATTTTTTGTTTCCAAGGTTGGCATCTGACTAATTGACGTTTTTTTGGGACTTGTTCTTGGGACCTAATTTGGTGTTAAGTTCCTTAAAATATACTTTTTGGGTTTTAAATCTTTTGGTGAATTTGGGATTTGGTTAGTTTTAGCCATTTGATTTTTTGTCATTTAGTAAATTTCTTCAAGGAACATGTAGAAATTGAATCAGAGCCAATTTTGTCCATCTTTTACCCTTATTTAAATTCCTTTTGACCCCAACCTTAATTAATTTTTCTCACGTTTTTTTTTCAAGCTTCTCCAGCCTATATTCATCCAATCCAAAATGCAAATGTTCGTAATTTACCAGCAGGTGCTGGTACAGTTGTTACTTCAGGAAATCATCGAAAAGGCTCAGCTCCAGGTGGACGTGTACCTCTTCCAAATTTGGGATTGCGTACGGGTATTCAACAACAACAACAACATCAAATTGCACCAATTGGTGGGACAAATAATTCTTCTGCTGTTGCTGCTCATCAACAAAATCGGTTTGCAATTATTGAGTTTTTTGTTACAAATCTCCTTCAAAAGAATTTTCTTTATAAAATCCACACTCTAATTTTGTTTATAAATAGGTCAATGATTCCAATGAATTTTTACCGAGTCTAAAAAATTTTTTTGCAGAATTTTATTTTGACTATAAGTCTATAAGTCTAAATAAAATGACTTATAGTAGTCAAAATAAAATTCTGCTAAAATTTTTGGGTCTCGGTAAAAATTCCATTGGGCTCATAATTTACACTAGAGCCGAATTTTCTTTTAAATTTTTTTTCGAATTTTTAAATTTTTCCATTTCTCGGGTCCTCTTGGTATTTATTTAATCTTACAAAAATTTTTTTATTTTATTTTTTTTTCTTTTTAGCAAAAACATTTCTAATGGTTCAAATTCATCATCTATAACAAGAGCACCACCAGGTTTTTATAATGCATCAGCTAGTAATCCTTTATCAGCAAAATTGGTTGCAAAAGCAACAACTGGAGGAGGTTATGTTATTCCAACGGCTGGTGGAGGAGGAGGAGGAATTGTTGTTTCTTCTGCTATGCAGGTTTTTTTTTTTTGAAAATTTTGGGAAATTTTTGAAAAAAAATTTTTTTTTGTTTTTAAAGAAGAGCGTTTCTCATGCACCACGCGAACCTTCTATTAAAGAGGATGAGGATGAACGTTCTTCTTCAAGTCGTAAAACACCTCCAGTGCATGGAATAAAACAGCAGCAACCAATAATTGCACCTACAGCAACGATTTCAACAACTGGTATATTTTTTATATATATATTTTTTATAGACGTTACTAGTGTAAAAAACTACCCTTTTTCTCCCACCTAATTTCAAGAAAAAGAAAATAAATTATAGGGATGACTACACTCCCCTCTTCCCTCCCAACTTCACATTATAGCAAGTTTTGGGGTTCGTCTACCGAGGTGACATCAGCAAGAAAAAAAAATTATTTTTTTTTGGTCATTTAAGGGACTTTATTTATTTATTTATTTATTTATTTAGTCATTTATTTCATTTTTATTTTTTTTCTAGGTCACTTTTTTTATTCTTACTCCATATTTTAATTCTTTTTTCACTTGGGTTTGAAGGGACATACATCATCCCAAAGTCATTTTGCTAGTAAACGGGGATATCACTTCACATTATAATAAGTTGTGTGGTTCCTCTATCGATATCGAGCAATACCTAAAAATTGTAATGTCGATGTTTTTCCTTGCAAGTAATAGGATAAGGGTTTTCTAGGTCACTCTTTTTTCCTTCTTACCAGAGTTGCGTCGTAATTGAAAATTTTTTTTTGTATTCGTAATTACGACGCAACCCTCTGCTTCTTACATTAGTCGAAAAATTTTTTTTTTACAAATTTTATCTACATGTAAATTTCTTCTAAATTTTATTTTATAATTTTTTTTTTCAGTTCCTCCACCACCAATAGTAATACCTCCACTTATTCGAAGTGGTGGACGTTTATCTTTTGATGATTGTGCCTCCGCCAACACAGATAAATGCATTACTGATACAGAATTTATTTTGACTTCTCCAAGACCAATGACTGAACGTGGTGGTGGTGGTGGTGGTCAACAACAACAACAACAATTATCAAATCAATCTTCAACTGTTGCTGCTGGAATAGCTTCTGATTTCGCGTAAGAGAAAAAAAAATAAAAATATAAATATTTTTTAAAAAAAAAAGGGTGTTAGGGTGTTCCTTTAAATTTTAATAGAGAGTGAGAGAGATGGTTTGAAGAATATTTGAGAGAAAAAAAATTTTTTTTTCCGTTTTAAAATTTATCATTAAAATGAAACCCCTACATATTTTGCTTTTTTTTTTTTAATTTTTGAAAAATTTTTGTTTTAGAGCCCAGATTTATTTTTTTTGGAGAAATAAGCTCTATATTTCATTTTTAAATTGTTTTTCTATATTCTTTTTAAATTTTGAAGAAATTAGGTCCACCAAAAAAAAATTTTTTTTTGTTTGCGGACGAAAAAAATTTTTTTTTTTCGTCCGCAAAACATTTTTCCTTAAAAATGGGTGTATTGTTGTTGTCATAAAATCTAATCTGGGCTTTTTTTTTGGCATTACAAAAAAATTATTTTATATATATATACTACATATGTATTATCTACTATATGTATTTTAAAAAATATATTTTTTTTTATTTAAAAAATATATTTTTCAAAAATATTTATCTCTACCCCTTACATACTACCTATTTAACATTTCCATTTTATTTTATTCTTCTTTTTTTTTTGGCCATATATTTTTTTTTTAAATTTATTGTAACACGGCCTTTATTTTCTTTCTCTTTTAACTTGCCTTGCAACTTGAATTTATTTATATATAAATTTGGTTCTTTATTTTATTCTTTTTTGTTTGCTGGTCTGCTTTTAGTGATCCTTGCATAAAAATTTTTTTGCTTAAATTTTAGTTTTTTTTGTTTGGTTTTTTAGTGGTTTTTTTAAGTTTTTAAGGAAATATGGAATTAAAAAAAATTTAATTAAATTTATATATAGCAGATTGACAATACTTCAATAATTTTATTTTTATTTCTTCATATATAGTTTAAAATATGGGCTTGTTTTTAAGTTTAAATTTATCCTAAGTTACATCCCATAACATTTTTCCAAAAATGTTTTTAACTCTAAAAACAACGCAAGCTTTAATTGTTTTGATGTTTATTCTTCTTGTTCCCCCCATATTAGTCTTTGCTCAAACATTTGTTTATTTTCTATATTCCTTGATGTTGTGCTGATGTTTTGTTTGTTGTTTTTATTGGTGATGGTGTTGTAGTACACATATATAATTTTCACAAACTTAAAAAAATGTTTGCAACTTGTTTTTAGTTTAACAAACAAGTTGTGTAAAAACATGTTCGATGTTTACAAACTTAAAAACATTTGACTTAAAAACAAGTTTATTAAAAACAGTTTGTTCAGAACAAACAAGTTTTAAAGACATGTTTTAATCAAACATTGGCTAAATAAACTTGTTTAAACAAACATTTAAAAAACAAACAAGTTCATTCTAAAACAAGTTTTAAACAAAACAAGTTTTAAAAATCAAAACATCAAACATTTTTCTACGAACATAATTTTTTTATTGTTGTAGGTGCCTTGGTCTTCATCAGAGTCCATCAATGCCTCCAATTATGATGAAAACTTTGTTGAGCGCAGCAGCAGCAGAATTGGGAGGAACAACAATAGGAGGGGGAGGAGAAACAAATGAATATTCTTCTAAAATGACAAAATCTGCTACAGGCACTCATATTTCTCCAATGAACACTCAACTTCATCACGGAGTTCAACAACCTTTCAATCAACAACAGCAACAACAACAATTGGAAAATTCACAAACAATGTTTGGCCTTCTCCAACAAAACACTACAAATTCTAGCAACACTAGCAACAACAGTAGTAATAGTAATTTTCCGCGTGGTTCGCGCAACAGACAAACATTTCATGGCAAAACTGAATACAACAAGGGCAGTTGTATTGGTTCTGGTATGTTTTGTATAATGTTTATATTTTTTTATGTTTTTAACAAGTTTGCAACTTGGATTTAATTTAAGACATAAACATGTTGTAGACAAACAAGTTGAATTATTCAAGTTTATAAAATTCAAATTTGCGAACTTGTTTTTCATAAACAAAACAGGTTTATTTAAAAACAAGTTTGCAAAACATCAGAATTAATTAAACTTGAAAATTCAAGTTTGCAAACTTATTCAAAACAAGTTAAAGAAAAACAAGTTTAACAAAAGCAAGGTTGCAAAACATTTTTATTTTGTTTTGTTTGTTTTCGCCAACTTGTTTCTTATAACTAAAACAGTGCGAATATTATAAAACAAGTTTGCAAAACACCTAAATTAATCAAACTTAGAAATTCAAGTTGCAAACTTATTTACACAAAATAAACATATTAAAAACAAGTTTATTTTTAAAAACAAAGTTTGTAAAACATTAAGGTGCCTTTACTGAAGACGATGCTTCTGCAATAGGAGCAAATGAGTCTGAGATTGAAGAGGCTAATGCATTAACAATTGGTCCTATTCCTTCCTCGAGCGGTGGGGGAACAATGCCTACTAGTCAGTATCATCAACATCAACAACAACGTGGTTCTTTTCTTTCCAAATTGACAAAATTAACAAAAAGGTAGCTTTAATAATTAGCTTAGAGCAATAAAATAATTAATTAAAAATAGTTAAATTAGGAAGGAAGAGAAATTATATGGTTCGAAAAAATTTTTTAATGCCTCTGTTCCACTTTCAGACTAGGGTTTGACCCCGAACGCTCGGGGGCGGGTATGTCGGGGTACGGGGTTTTCGAATTGTTTCGGGGCGGGGTTCGGGGTCGGGGAGCAAAATTAGGCCGGGGACGGGGTCGGGGAACGGGGGTTTAGGGAAAAAATTTTTCAAAGAAAAAATGCTCTAAAAACAAGCCATTTTCGGTCTATTTTCGTTAATTTATCCAAAATAAAAGTTAAAAAAATAAATTCAAAAAATATTCAACAAATAAGTACTTTTTTTGCCCAAAAAATTATTCATCATCAGAATCAATTTCTTCCACGTCTTCCTCTTCATTATCAATCAATGGGGCTAATTCGACCTTGTTTAAATTGCCTTTAATAATCAATATTTTCTGAACCATTTTCCCAGACAATCTAAATAGAATTATTTACCCAAATTAAATAAAAATGGACATATTTACCGATTGCGAAGATCGTTTGAATAAATAATCCCAGCCTTAGAAAATAAACGTTCACTGCTTACTGATGTGGGCCCGTACAATAAAATCGGGGAAAAATTCTCTTTCCGTTTACTCAAAACTTTCTAGAAAAATCACTTCCCTCTTCTCAATTCTAAGGGGGACTGGACCAACAGATCATCAATCATCAATATATGCACAACCACCACCACAAATTCATCATCAACAAACTTCTCCAGTAATACAATCAACACAACAGCATCAACAACAACAACACCCTCAACCACCTTTAAATACTACAAATAATAAACATAATCAACATGCTGTTGGGAGAGCTGGAACAATAGGTAGTTATAGTTTATATTTAATTTGTAATCAGAGTTTAAAATGAACATTCCGAACCGGAAAACAAAATCAGAATTTAATTTAAACATCCTTCAAAACAAAAAAAAATCAGAATTTAATTTAAACGAATTTAATCTAAATTTAATTTAAACTTTTAAAACAAATCAAAATTTAATCGAAAAACCAGAAATTAATTTAAACATTCTCAACTATAAACAAACAAATCAGAGATTGATATAAACATTCCGGGAACAAAAAAATCAGAATTTAATTTAAACATCTTTTAAAACAAATCAGAAATTGATATAAACATTCCGGAAACAAAAAAAAATCAGAATTTAATTTAAACATCTTTTTTCAAAACAAGCAAATCAGAAATTAATACAAACATTTGGGAAAAATCAGAATTTTAATATTAAAACTCCGTAAACATCAGAATTATTTTCCTTATTCTAAAGGGGACGTTTGAGTACGTTATTTTAATTTTATAAATATTTAGGTCCATCCACGGGCGCAGCTTTAGCCGCCCAACATCAACAATTTTTGCAACACCAACAACAACAACAAGCTGCTTTTTCTGCTCCGAATACTCCTAATCAGGTTGATAAAAAATTTTTATTTTTAATTTTTAATTAAAAATATTTTTTCTAAAGGCCCAACTGCAACAACAACAATGCCTCCAAAAATTATTTGAAACTGACGGACAAAATAGTCCAAGTGGTGAAGCAATTAGTGGGGGAGGAGCAGAAGAAGTTAAACCACGCTCTTTGCGTTTTACTTGGTCAATGAAAACTACAAGTTCATTGGCACCTGATGAAATTATCAAGTATGAGAAAAACTATTTTATTAATTAAAAAAATTTTTTTTCAGAGAAATCCGCAAGGTTTTGGACAATAACGGGTGTGAATATGAACAAAGGGAACGATATTTGCTTCTTTGTATGCATGGGGATACACAAAAAGATACACTTGTTCAGTGGGAAATGGAGGTGATTTAAGAGAGAAAATGAATTTTCTAACTAAAAAAAATTTTTTTAGGTATGCAAGTTGCCACGTCTTAGTTTGAATGGAGTCAGATTTAAGCGTTAGTTTTTCGGAATTTTTTTTTATTTTTAAAATAATTTTTGAAGGAATTTCTGGAACATCCATTGGCTTTAAAAACATTGCTTCAAAAATCGCGCAAGAATTAAACCTTTAATTTGTTGCACAAACATTAAAAAGAAAAACAAAATAAAACATTATTGTTTAAAAACAAATGTTTGGGGGAAAAATTAAAAAATCAAGTTCGTACAAACAAAACAAACATATATTTATATGAATTTATAAAAATTGTTTTTACAAATAAGTTTATTTAAAAACAAGTTTATATCTTTAAAACAAGTTTATATCCTTAAAACAAGTTTTTATATTTTTAAAACAAGTTTGTTCAAAAACAAGTTTATTTTTTAAATAAACAAGTTTATTTATTTAAAACCAAGTTTATTAAAAACAAAAACAAGTTTATATATTTAAAACACACAAAGGTGTAAAAACATTAAACAAACAAACAATTTTTACAATTTGTAAAAAATGTTTTTACAATTATATTTATGTGTTTAACTGTCTCTCTAATTATATGCAACTTTTTTTAATACTTTTTAATTTTTACAAACTTCTTTTTCTCTGTTTTATTTTTAAAAAAGAATGTTTCTATATTTTAATTCTCATTTTCAAACAAGAAAAAAGTTTACACATAAACCCTTAACCCTTTCAAAAACAATTAAATTTTTTATTAAAAATTAAAGTTTATTTACCCACAAGGTTTTATAAAATTTTTAATTTTTATTTTAGAAAAAAAACAAATTTTGTGGGTTATTAACTAATTTGCTGCTTTTTTTTTCATAAATACCCTTTTATTTCTTTGCTTCATTTTTTTGTAACACAATTTTTTTAAATTTTTTTCTAAATTTTTTTTTTAATTTTTTAAAATTTTTTTTTTATTGCAAAGTAATTTTTGTTGTGATGGGAGAAAATGTTATTATTTTTTTATATAATTTTGCTACTATGTTTTAATTAACGTATATGTACAATATATATACTTTTACATATTTTTTTTATTTTATTTTAATTTTTGAAAATATTTTTCTCTGATTTTCTTTAAATGCGCATTAAACAATATTTAAAAAAAAATTCAAGTTTCCCAGGGGGTTTTAGACAATATGCGAAAAATATAACGAATGGGCATTTTGTCTTTTGGACGTTTTGTCCAATGGGCGTTTTGTCTTTTGGTGAAATGAAAAAATTAAAGTCTTTTGGCAAAATTGATTTTTAACAAAATGAAAGACGAGAGACTATAAGGGGAAGAGAAAGAGAGTAGAAATATAAACTGTAGAGTACTGTTTTTGGGTTTATTTTTTAGAATTTTTTCTTAAGTTTTTGGGGAATTTCTTTTATTAAATTTATGCTTTTTCAGATAATTTAAAGAGAATTCTTATATTTTTTCAATAAATATAATGTTAATTCCACAAGCTGACAGAAAAAAGATTTATGAACATTTGTTTGAAGATGGAGTGTGTATTGCAAAGAAAGATTATGTCTCGAAGTCGCATCCGGAAATTAAGGGTGTTCGCAATTTGTATGTGATTAAAGCACTTAAGGTTTGTTTGTTTTTATCTTTTAGATTTTGTGTAGAAACATTAGGTCTAAGATTTTAGAATAGTCATGTCTTGGGCATTAGGGTTTGAATCTGAAGTCCCAAGACGCGTGGAATAGCTCAAGGGTTGGCAATAGGAGGTCTCTTAGTAGAAAGCCTACTGATCGTAGTATAACGCCTCTCGGTCAAATGAATGCATTCCTTACGAGTCAGCGTCTTAGGATTACTAAAAAGCTATTAAGAGCGACTTGCATGTGGCCTCTTACCCAGGGTTTCGGTTTCATCAATTTCTTCGGTTAACCGAACCGACAGTTTTCGGTTCAGTCTGAAACCGTCAACCCTGCTCTTTCCCTTATATCTTCTTGATTTCATTACTAGTTAGTTCCTTAGGTCTTATTCTCGTTTCGCTTTTTTCTGTTCGAGTATAAAAAATTTTTTAAATTTCAGAGTTTGACATCTAAAGGCCTTGTTAGAGAACAGGTTTTCTTTTAAATTTCTTTTTTATTAAAAAATATTTTCAAAGTATGCTTGGCGCCATTACTACTTTTATTTGAAAGAGGACGGTGTTCCTTATTTGCGTGAATATCTTGGCTTGCCCGAAGATGTTTTGCCAAATACGCATAAACAACGTACTGAGCCTTCGAGAATGTCATATCCGGATAAGATGGGAGGTGGAGGTGCAGGACGAGGTTTTTGTTTTTAATTTTCTTAGTTAAACTTGGGGGAGTGGTGGTAAATTCAGAGGAGAGGTGATGGTGGAAGACATTGGGTTCAAGAAACAGGACGACGCCCTACCCTCCAAGGGCGTAGCTAGGGGGTCGATTTCAGGGGGGGGCTAAAGTTGGGTGTGCGCCAAAATTTTGGCGTTTACTATGGCGTTCTTAACGCAAATTTTTTTTGTACTAAATTTTTTTTTTTCAGCGCCGCAGGCGAAAATTTTGAGAATTTTAGAAGGCCGTAGGCCAAAAAATTCATTTTTCCAGCGCCGCAGGCGAAAATTTTTTGAAATTTGGACCTCAAGAAGATAGATTTCATCCTTTTTTAGCGCCGCAGGCGAAAATTTTTTTAAACTTGAAGGTTGTAGGCGAAATAAATTCACTTTTTTTTCTAATTCTTCTAATTTTTCTCCCCTTTCTCCCATTTCGGGGGGGGGGGGGGGCTTCAGCCCCCCCAGCCCCCCCCCTGGCTACGCCCTTGCTACCCTCTCAATAAGTTTAGTCGACTTTGGTGTGGTTTAGAGGTCGAGTTAAATATGAGTCAACAAGTACCCTTCATGTACCCAGGATCCGTTCTAGTCAGCTGATTCAAAAATTATTCAGACCCAGTCTCTTCACTACCTCTAATTGATTCTTTGAAGTGTTAATGCTTTTAGGACAAAATGTCCGGAATCATAGCATATATAATTTTTTAAGAGGGTTTTTCCTTCCCTTATTTTTAGAAATTTAGTCCAAACGGAACCAATTTCACCCCAAAATCTAGGCTGTAGTTTGACCAACTTCGAATTACAATTCAAGCAAAAAAATTTTTTCAAAGGTTTTCGTTCTGGTGGAGACGATCGTGGAGCTTATCGTACAATGGGTGATAAGCAAGCAGATGCTGGGCCTGGCTCTATGCCTGTTCGTCAAGGATTTGGTCGTGGAGGGCCGCCAACTTCAGTTCCAACACCACCGCCACAGGAGCCGCAAGGAGGTGACGATGGAGGAAATTTTACGACTGGAGATAGTGGCTGGTAAACAAAAAGAGGTTTTTTTATGAAAAGAAAAAAGGGAAAATATTAAGATGGGAAAAATTTTGTTAAAAAAAGATGAAAATTGTTGTTATGTCTTGAGAAAATAAAAAATTTGTTTTTGGAAAAAATTTCCGGGGAGTAATTTTAAATATTTTTATTATTAAACTGACAAAGTGTGTCTAGGAGGGGGAAAAATGGATTTAGGAAACGATATACTTTCTAGGTTTTCCTAAAGTCCGCAATTAATTTGCGGACTAGACTTGTTGAAATAACACACCCAAAGGTTCTTCTGGATTTATTTAGAGGCCCTAGTTCTCAACAAGAATTCTCTTCATTTAGAAATACACAAAAAATTTTATTCACATAAGTATATATTATTATTTTAAAGAATCGAGAGAGCCACAAAAATTACTTACAATTTAAAATAAAAGTCTCAAGGAATTTGAACAAGTAAAGTTATTAAAGTGATTGATGAGGAGGGATATTTTTATTGAGGGAGGGAGGAGGGAATTATCAAAGGGGGGAGGGGAAGTCTCGAAAAAACGCTGAAATACCAAAACGCCCAAATACCAAATAAACTGAAAAAACCGTAGAAAAGCAAAATAGAGGAGAAAAAGACGCCGAAGTGTAAAAATCCCCCAAAAAATGGCCGGCCGATTATTAAAACAACCAACCAAAACCACCTATCCAAAAACCGCCGATTATGTTTGGTATTTCGGCGTTTTGGCATTACGAGTCATACCGATAATTTTGGAAAGATTTTTTAAACTCTTCATTCAGTCTTGTTGGTTATTTGAAGGAGTGGGAGGATAAGTTCCATTTTCTTTCGATTTTAATGAACCCCAAAAACGCGAAAGTCCGGCTTGTGATTGTTGATTATTTGTTTGTCTTGCTGTAACAGGGGCGGAAGAAGAAGTATTATTATTATTATTTTCTGTTGGATTTTTACGTTGAAACCAACCCCATCTTGATGCTTGTATAGTAGTAGATTTTGCTGAAAAGACAAAAAAAATTTTTTGCGGATAAATAAAGTTTTGTCCGCAAAAAATTTGCGGACAAAAATTTAATTTTAAAGAAATTTTTTTATTGAAAAAATATTTTCTTACTATTAGAGAGTTTTTCGCCACCACCATTAGCATCTTCACTATTAGTCCTTAATCTTGTATTATTAATTGTTGTTTGAGAAACTACACGTTGAGGAGGAGAGTTTGTTGAATTATTTGCAGTGCTAGTTGACAAACTTCCATTTCGACTAGTATTTAATTTTTGTTGTAAAGCTATAGGAGTTAACCACTCCTAAAAAAGATTTTTTTTTTGAGGAAAAAAATTTTTTAAACAAACCGCAGGTATCCAGCGTTCAATAAAGGGGAATGAACCTGAAATATTTGCTAATCTGTTGATCCATGAAGGTAATTCTTTTCCGGTAAGTGTCTAAAAATGAAGAATCTTAAAGTATTTTTGGGGGAAGAATTAATTTAGGAAAAACTGGATGGACGTTGTCCGCAAGAAAATTTGCGGATAATCCGCAAAAATTTCGGACAGGGACCAAAATTAATTGACCTTTGTTTTTTATTTTAAAAATAAAAAACTAACTTTGCTAAGCTGATTACTAAAGTGATTACAATTCTTCGAAATCAAATGGTATTTATCCCCTTGATATTCATTCCCCATTTGTCGAATAATTTTCTGCACGTCTTCAGGAGAAAAATCGGTTTCTCCTAGATGAATACTTTCTCTTTAAAAATAAATTTTAAAAATTAATTAAAAAGGAACGAAAAACCTGAATTTAAAATTGTCTCCAAGTTCGTCTGGATCTTTTGGAGAATTTTCAAATATTCCGGATAGAGGGAAGGGATGGCCTCCATAGGAATATTCTTTAAAAAAGAAAATTTTAATTAATTTTTGATTTTAATTTTATGGAGTTGGGGATGAGAAAAATAAGGGGAAAAATCTGGTTAGAATATTATGGACGATAAGAATCCTAATTCTTGGTTTTTGCGGCTTGAGGAAGCTTTGCGGATGGTGACACTGAGGGGTCGTGGGTTCGAACCCGCTCGGAGGAAAATATTTTTTTATTAAAGGTTTTCTAATTAATTTTAATAAAATTCTCAATTTGATGACTTCTAAGGTTGAAAACAATTTTTTTATTAAGGGAACCCCCAATTCTAGAAGTACTGGTTGCGACGCAAGGGTGGAAGAGAGGAGGAAAGGGGGGTCGTGGGTTCGAACCCGCTTGGGGGAAATTATTTTTTTCTTAATTATTTTCTACTTGATTTTAATAAAATTCTTAATTTTGATGATTTTAAAATAAAAAATAAAATAAAAAACCAATATTATGAACTTCAATTCCACTATGAAAAACACCAACGCCTAACCCAAAAGCATAATCATTTAACCAATACATGTCGTATACATTAAGAAATACTGGAGTTCCAACCATTTTTATTAAAATTGAAATTTTCTTTTTTGTATAAATAGAGGAAGAATAGATAATTAAGTAATTTTGTAGGCTCTAAAAAATTTTTTAAAAAAATTTAGGAAATTTTTTGGAAAAATAGGGGGGAAATAAGGAGAAAACGAGTACAGCCCAAAACGGCGCGCGGCCATAACGGCACAAAGTCATAACTTACTTCACAATCTCCTAATCTTGGCAGATTTAGTATCAAACTTCTCCTCTCATCGAGCTAAGAAGATTCGTTCCAAAATCAACAAATGCCAGACATTTTCTAGCAAGTTATGGCTTTGCGCCGTTTTGGGCTGTACCGGGAGAAAATGCTCAAGACTCTAGTGTACCTTTAGTAATTAAAAGCGGTTTTTATAGGGAGATTTTGTGGGGGATTTTAATTATGGGGATTTTTAGTTGTCTAAAATGATTTTTAAGACAAAAAAAGTAACAAATGTTTCGTCTCTAGTAAAACGAGAGGACTCTCCCCCTATGTTTAAACTCTTTTAACACACAACACAACAGCAAAACAAAAAAGAATTTTAATCGATTGGGAAGAGGAGCCCTTTCCTGTGGAGAGAAAAATAAAAATAAATAGAAGGGTGGCTGTTGCTTCCTTTAAAAAAAAGTTTTTTTTTTCACTTGTGAATTATTTAATAGTTTTTAGTGTATTTTTTGTTTTGTTGTTTGTGTGTGTCTGTAGAGGAAGAATTTTTTTTTGATTTTTTTTTAGTTTTTAATTTTGCTAATTTATTTTATTTTTTTAAATCTTTTTTATAATCTTTTTAGTGTTTCTCTTTTTGTAGTATAGCAAAAAAATATTTTTTTCTGGTCATTTTCTAAAATTAATCTGACGCCATTATTGCTCTAATTAAATTAAAAATATTTTTAAAGTGTATAATACCCTAGAAATTAATTTAGCTGATATGTTGGCGGTGGTTGAGTGGTAAGGTGCTGGTCTTGTGGGGGAACGCCTGTTGGGTTCGAATCCTTTTGAGTATTTTTATTTTTCTTATGTTTTTTAGCACGTTTTTTGGAGTTTTTAAGTAGGAGGTCTTTATTTTAAAAATTTTAAAAATTATTTTTAGTGTTGTTTTAGGTAAATCTAATGATATTTTTGGATTTTTTGTCGCGAATTTTAGACGAAAAATTTTTATTTTTTTTAAATTTAAATATTCTTTTCTTAGATTTTAAAAATTCTTTCTTTGAACTACAAGTCTTTCTAAAAATAAAATATGGCCCATTTAATCCAAGATGGTTTTGTTGTGAATGACGCCAAATGGAAATTGGGAATATTCATTACCGATTTAAACAAATCAAAGGATATATTGGTTAGAGGAGACTTGACAATTGGGAATTTAATGATGCAATTGGTTGAACAAATGGGTTTTCTATTTTAATTTTTAAAGGAATTTTTCAAAAAAAAATATTTTTAGAAGAAAATCAGGATTGGAGTGATCACGCAATTTGGTGGCCTGACAGACGCAAATGGCTTAAACATACAAGAAGTACTTTGGATCAAATTGGAGTTACTGCTACAACATTTTTGGAGTTTACACCGATGCATAAACCTGCGAGGTTTTTTTAAAAATATTTTTTCTTAATTTTTGTTTTTTTTAAGAGTGGAGTTGCCCGATAGACAGGTTATCTATTTTAATTAATCTTATAGCCTTTAATTTATTATATTGTAATGAGGTCTCGGTGGCCGAGTGGCTAGGATGTCTGGTTTATTGGCGAACTGGTTCTGGGTTCGAATCCAACTTTTTTCTTTAGCTTTAGAATTTTTTCTAAAAATATTTTTAAATTTATTTTTGTGCTTTTGAGTTGGTTTTTGACTTTAAAAATTTTTTTTGCTTATTTCTAAAAGTTTTTTTGCAATTTTTATGTTTTTTTTATTTTTTAATTAAAAGATTTTTTTCTTTAGATTTTAGACGCTCGTCTAGACTTTTCTGTGCCAGTACTCAAAGTCACACAAAAATTGTGTCAAGAATTAGGAATTCGCCACCCAGAAGAATTGTCAATTAAACGCGATATTCCAACAGATATTTTACGTAAAGGTGCTCATGTGGAGGCAGATCAACATATACAGCCTTATATGAAGCCGGGAGAAGAATCTATTGGACCTGGAACGTTGAGAACTGCAAAACCTATTAGAGCATCCACAATGAATTTAAGCGGAGGGAGAGGATCGCCTGTTTCTGGTGCTGCTGCTATGGGGCCTGGACATCCTTTTAACGTTTGTTTTAATTTTTTTTGTTCGAGTAATTAGAAGGACCTCACTATAAGTATACCCCCCCCCCCTTGGGGTTTAAAAAAATTTTAAGGAGGAGGGGGGGTCACCTTAAATAAGTTCCAGGGATGTCACGGTTTGAGAAAAAAGTCTGGGTCAGGTTTCGGGTCCGAAAAAACTCGGGATCTTGGGTCAGGTCAGTAGAAGGATTAAGAGTGAAAAAAGTCGTGTTGGGTTTTGGAAATTTTTCTTGGGTCGGGTTTTGGGTTGGACATCTCCGTTGCTTATCTTAAACATCCGGCCACCTCTCTCCCATGGAAACTAGATTACAAACCATTTTAAGAAGATGTAGGTATTTTATAGTGGAGTCCGATTATTTTAAATCAACCTTTACAATAATTTTTTCTCTTATTAATTTTTTAGGCGTCGGAAATTGGTACATTGCCTAAACCTGGAACACTGCCTCGAGGAATGAGTCCTGGACCTGCTGCTGTATTTTCTATTATTTTTTAAATTTATTCAAATTATTTTAAAGTATCGTGAAGCTCTTGGAAGAACACCTGAACCAGGATTTAGTGAAGGTTTAAAAAAAATTTTTCTTTAAAAATTTTCTAGGCCTCGAAGACGATTTTTTCGACCACAATTTAATCAATTCACCCAAAATTGTGCCTAGCCGTGATTCTTTTAAGCCTCAAAATTATTTGGAAAAGGCTGCATTAAATAGAGGATGGCTTGATTCTTCACGGTTTTTCTTGAAAATTATTATTTTTTTTAATTTTAAAAATTAGTTCATTAATGGAGCAAAGCATATTTGGAGGCGAAACTGTTTTGCTTCGATTTAAATTTGCTACATTTTTTGACATAAATTTGAAATACGACCCTGTACGTATTAATCAATTATACGAACAAGCAAAGTGGTCTATTTTGTTGGAGGAAGTTGAACATACGGAAGAAGAGGCTGCTTTGTTTGCTGCTTTACAGGTTTTTTTTTGAATTTCTGTGTTTGGAAATTTTTTTAGAAATTTTTAGAAAAATTTTTTGAGGGGTATTTCCTGTATTTTGGGTTTATTTAATATTCTGTGTGGTACTAAATGCATTACTTTGAGTACGAATATATAAGTGTTGTAGTGTATTGGTTAGTGATTTTGGTTCTCTCAGTGAGGCGTTGAGGGTTCGACTCCCCAGGCTGTTATACTTTTTTGCGTTGCTCCAATTTTGTTCAAAAACCGTTTAGACTTGAGCTTACCTTATTTAAAAATTTTTGAAAAATTTTCAAAATTGTTTTTCTATTTCTAGAGTCATTTTTTAATTTTTTAATTACTTGTTCCTTCTTAAAGTTACAAGCAACACTTCAAAGAGACACACCCGAACGTGAATCGCCTGAACGAGATGAAGTTGATGTTATGCTTGATGAATTGGTTTTTTATTTTTTAAAAATTGAAAAAAAAATTTTAATTTGAAGGAACAAACTTTGGACGCTGCTGCTTCTATAAGTCGAAGAGAATTAACTTATGTGCCTGAATTAACCGAATATTTAAAATATGTAAAGTAGGTTTTTTAATTGAATTAATTTTTTTATTTACTATAAAACTTATTCTTTAAAAGAAAAAAAACTATAAAATTGCGGACACACCTTTTTAATTTTTTTGTCCGCAAATTTCGTCCGCAAAAATTTTTGGGGTGTTTTCTGTCCGCAAGTTCAATCCACAAATTTTTCTTTATTATAAAATTATTTTTTTTATTTTTAGACCAAAAAAGCTTGGCTTTAACAACTTCAAACGTGCATATTTTACGTTTCGTGACCTCTATTTAAGTTATTACAATTCTGCGCAAGATGCTAATGGTTTTTTAAAGTTAAAAATTCAAAAAATTTCTTTTTTAGGCCCTCCCCTCGGTCATTATTACATGAAAGGATGTGAAGTAACTCAAGAATTGAGCGTCACTCAAGGCAAATTTCATATAAAATTACAATTGCCAAGTGCTGAAGGAATGACTGAAATGATTTTGAAATGTGACACGGTTTGAGATTTAAAAAAATTTTTTTAGTCTGCAAATTTGCAAATTTTGTTTTTTGGCTAAATTAAAACTTTTTTGAGTTCCTATTAGTCTCAAACACTATCTTTTTTAATTATTAGATAGTATTAATTTTGAAATCAGGAAAAAAATATTTTGGAATTTGCGGGCTTTTGAAAAAGGTTATTGATCTTTTCTTTCGGTTTTTGATTTTAGTAAACTCGCCAAAGATACACTGGGTTCTCTACAACCAACCATATTTTTGCTCTATACTAAAAAAAAGTTTTTTATGTTTTCTAGGAGCAACAATTTTCTAAATGGATGGCTGCTTGTCGCCTCGCTTCCCGTGGCAAAACAATGGCCGATTCTTCGTATAATTCTGAAATGGAATCAATTAAAAAAGTTTTGCAGATGCAAGCAGGAAGTAATTTTTAGAATTTTTCTTGAGAAATCTAAAAAAAAATTTTTTTTAAGGAGCCAAACAGCAGAATGGAAGTTCTGTTGATAAAAGAAAAGTTAGACAACCAGTTCAATTACCTCCAGATTTTAATACGGAAGAATATGCCTCTCAACGTTATGTTCGTAGAACGGGAAACAGAAATGTTTGTTTGAATTTTTTAAAATTTTTTTTTTGAAATTTTTTGAGGGGTTAAGCACATTATACTGAAATCTGGCCGCAATTTTTATCCGCAAATATTTAAAAAATATTTTAAGGGTCAACACATGCCATTCTAACTTTTAAGTAGATTTATAAAGAGACCTGAATTATATGGGGGGGGGGGGGTTATCCCTAGAATTGGTATTTTTTAAGAATAATTTTTTTTTAATTTTATATTTGCAGACTTAAATTTGCGGACAAATTCCATACCCTTTCTTTTTCTTTTAATTTTTCGAATTATTTTTTACTTTGTCGTCAGAAAGTGCCTGGGCCTAAATTCAGATTACAGACAAACCTCTCTAAACCCTCTCTATACCCTCCTTACATTAGACATTTTTTCCTCCAAATTAATTTTTTTATATTAAAGTTACAACATCGAATTTCCGATGCCCATTCAAATGTCAAAACCCTCAGTTGTTCTGAAGCAAAATTGCAATATATTAGAAATTGGGAGGCTTTACCTGAACATGGATTGCATTATTTTATTGTTAAATTTAGGTTTGTTTTTTTTTAATTTTTTAAAATATTAATTTTATTTTTAAAGGAACGGAAAGAATAATAAATCGGAATTAATTGCTGTAGCACACAATAGAATAATGAAAATAAATAGTGACAATGGGGAAGCTACAAAGACTTGGAGGTTTTTTAAAAATTAAAAAAATTTTCCTTTAACCGATTTGAACACTTATTATTTCAATCGAAGGCTCTAAATGTGAGGATTGTTTTAGCCTTTAATGTTGATTTAATTTAATTATTTTGCGAATAGTTGTATTTGGGTAAGTGAGTGGAATCGTGATTTTTGATGGTTTTTTGGCCTTAACTTTGGGTAGGATGATCTAATTAAAACACTTCTGTTAGATAAAATAATCCACAAAATAAGAGCTTTCGATTGGTATAATAAGCACTCAAATCGGTTAAGAATCAAAAAAGTTATGAGGAAAAATATGGCCTTAAATCGCAAGTTCTCCTGCTCACACACAATTAAAAAATTGTTTTATTTTTCCTTATATTAATTTTTATATGATTCCATTTGCGTTCACTTGTGGTGTAATGGTTAGCGTTCTAGGTTCCACTCTGTCTAGGTACTTGGTTCGAATTCTTTATGGGTTAATTTTTTTTTAATTATTTTATTTTCGTGAAAATTTTTTCCAGATTTGCTGGAATGAAAAAGTGGCACGTTAACTGGGAAATTCGTCATATAAAAGTACAATTTGATACGGAAGATATTGAATTTAAACCGTTAAGTGCTGATTGCAAGGTAAATTAATTTATTTAAAAAAGGATTTTTTTAATTTAAAAAATAGCCTAAACTTGTTTTTAAGTTTGTAAAAAATTGGGGGGATTTTTACGGATAAGTTAGATTTTATTTTTTAAAATTTTCTGAAGGTGGCTCTCTAAATCTTAGAGTATTCTTACATTTATTCATTTCTCTTTTTGACTTAACCATTTTTAAATAAAGTTTGTTAACATTATCTGTGGTGTAATGGTTAGCGTTCTCTCCTATACTAATTTTTAGGTAAAGGGTTCGAATCCTTTTGGGGTAATTCGTTCATTTTTAATTCTTTTTAGTTTATTTTTACCAAATAAAAATTTTTTATAGGCTTTAAAATTAAAAAAAAATTTTTTTTAAGTTTTTTAAACAATTTTAGGTAGTACACGAATTTATTGGAGGATACATTTTATGTCATTACGAAGCAAAGATCAAAATCAAACTTTGGATGAAGAAGGATTTCATAAATTAACTGGTGGATGGGGATAAATAAATTAATTAGAGAGGAGAGGTATTTAAAAAAATAAACTAGTCAGCAATAATTTAGCAGCCATTTTAATTAATTAATTATTGCCTTTTAATTGGAGGAATTTTTAAAATTTTTAAATTTTTTGAGAAATCTCCAATTAATTTTAATATTTTTTTAAGTTTTCAATTCAATAATTTTGTATTAATTTGCCTTCTTTTATTCTTTAGCAATATTGTTTTGATAAATTTAAATTTGTTTTCTAGTACATTAGAGTCTCGACAAGATGTGAATTAATTTATAGTTTAAAAAAATGGGGAATTTGTCATAATATCTATTTTTAAAAATAAATGACATTTTGTCCCAATAGTAGAGTAATTTTAATTTTTCAAAAAAATCGATAAAAATCAATAAATCGATATCAATCGATAAAATCGATAATTTATTTTTTAAAAATTTTATTTTTTAAAAAAAAATCGATAAAAAATCAATAAATCGATATCAATCGATAATTTATTTTTTAAAAATTTTATTTTTTTAAAAAATCGATAAAAAATCAATAAATCGATATCAATCGATAAAATCGATAATTTATTTTTTAAAAAATTTAATTTTTCAAAAAAGCGATAAAAACTCAAAAAATCAATATCAATCGATAGAATCAATACTAATCGATAATTTATTTTTCAAAATTTTAAAAACTCAAAAAATCAATATCAATCGATAAAATCAATACTAATCGATAATTTATTTTTCAAAATTTTAAAAATTCAAAAAATCAATATCAATCGATAAAATCAATACTAATCGATAATTTATTTTTCAAAATTTTAAAAATTCAAAAAATCAATATCAATCGATAAAATCAATACTCATCGATAATTTATTTTTCAAAATTTTAAAAATTCAAAAAATCAATATCAATCGATAAAATCAATACTAATCGATAATTTATTTTTCAAAATTTTAAAAATTCAAAAAATCAATATCAATCGATAAAATCAATACTAATCGATAATTTATTTTTCAAAAAAGCGATAAAAACTCAAAAAATCAATATCAATCGATAAAATCAATACTAATCGATAATTTATTTTTCAAAAAAGCGATAAAAACTCAAAAAATCAATATCAATCGATAAAATCGATTATTTATTTTTTAAAAATTCAAAAAATCCATTTGCAATACAGTCCTCTTTTTGTGCAAATTTGAAAGATGTTCAAGGAGTTTCAATGTTAAATAAACGTTCTTTAATCCCTAGAAAAGCCAATAAAGCAAACAAAGCAAAAACAAGCTATTTATAATTGAAAAATGAAATGAAATTTTTAAATTTACCAGTTGCATATATTCAGCAAATAAAAATGACAAGGAAATGGCTACTTCTTCCAAGGAAGATTTTTGCATTTTAAATAGACGTTTAATTAATATTTTCCGAAAAATATGGAGCTTTAAATATATTGCTGTAAAATACAAAATATTACTGAAATGTTTCCGGAAAATATATAATAAATTGTTCAGGAAAATACATAGGTAATTGTTCAGGAAAAGAATAAATTATGTTGTGTATTTTCCGGAAAAGTATAACTCTGAAATAAATGTTCCGGAAAAGTATAACTATTAAATTAAAAATGCTTCCGGAAAATTATATTAATAAATATCCTTCCGGAAAAGTATAACTCTGGAATAAATATGTTCCGGAAAATGTTTGTACATTTTGTATAAATTCCGGAAAATGTATATTAGTAAATTTCTTTCCGGAAAATGCACAACTTAATACATTAAATACATGAATCAGATTTGTGCACACATTTTAATATGTGCGCGATTTATGTATTGATGATTGACCCAGATTTAAAAATAAAGAGAAGAAAAATATAAGTTTTAGAGAGATTTGTTTGGAAAGAATAAAAGAGGATTAAAATATAACCAATATTTTAATAAAGAATATTTAAAAAAAGAAGCACAAGTCTGCACAGTTTAAGTCTTTTCGGATCACAACGTATAATCAGCCCATAACTCTTTAAGGATTGAAAGGATTTCATTAGTTTTATTAGTTTAATAATGATCAGTAAACCCAGGGCTTTCGATTGATATATAAATCATGAGATTTCGAAAAAAATTCAAAAAAGTTAAGACCCTAAAACAAACACAACCGTGCAGACGAGTGACTTGAAGACAACACACAAAATTGAATTTAATTCTTAAATTTCCTTTTCCATTTCTTTTTAATTCTAAACTTACTGCTTGGAGCAAACTTGCGATGACGCATATTTAATTTCACAAAGTTGCCCCCATTTTGTTTTTTGGATGTTGTTGTTCTCTTCTTTTTTGTTGGATATTTTTTGATTGAAGTCGTTTTTGAAGTTGTTTTCTCTTCTTCTTTCAATTCTTCTTCCTCATCATTTTCAGTTTCTTCTTCATTTTTGCCCTCTTCATCAAATTCTTCATCTTCTTCCTCCTCGTCAGAATCTTTTTCTACAAAATTAAAAAAATAAAATTTTTGTTTGGAAAATTGGATAGTGAACTAAACCAGGAATGACTATAACCTTATTCTTACAACCACATATTTTAAAAAGTAGGTGGAAGATGGATGGAACCGAACTGAGAAAAAAAGGTTGGTCGAATTCTGATTAACCCCTTTATACATTCATGAGATGTAAGGCTGGAACTAAAAATAGGTTAAAGGTATTATTCAAAGTATAGCATTTGAGTAGGCGGAGGGCTGTACGTGGAGAGAAAAGGCGCCTAGGAATAATAAACACTGCCTCTAAGGAAATAACTGGACCAAAGTTTGCCCAGCACTTCTGGGACATACTTGTGGGTCTTATTGAAAGAAATAAAGGTTTTCACAATAAAGAGACCCCCTCAAAAGAACCTTAAAAAAATAAAAACCTGGAGTCATCAGCAACAAATTCCCAATATTTTTGCAGATAACAGCTTGTTTCATCATCCGAGCTGGTGAAGGTGTTTTTAAACCATTTTTGTTGACGTTTGAAGGAGAAGACAGGAAGCCTTTCCATTGTTGTTTTAACGGAGAAATGAATGATTCATCAAGTGGAGGGCGTTGAAATAAAAATTTGTTTGTAGACGAAGAACTTGTTGTTGGACCAGAAGGACGGAAGAATTCGTCACAAGTGTTTGTTGACTAAAAAATATTTTAGAATTAATTGAGATCTATTTTTGACTCTGTCCCCAAAATTTAACCCAGAAAATGTCTTTGAACAAATATTTTTTTGTATCTTTTTGGCATTCCGATAGCTTTTAGATGATGGATTTTCGACACTCCAGCCTTTCGTATCATTCCGAAAAAGGGGAGAACCCTCATCATTTTAATAAAATCCTACAAATTTTGGCCGGTCCTTCAAACAAAAATTCAAGAAAATAGAGTCCCAAAGCCCTAGAAGTTACCCAAAAATGAATTAAAAAAGATAAACCATTTTAGCTCTTCTCTTCACTGGAGACTTAAATTCTTCATCTTTTAATTCATTCAGCTTCAAGGTTAACTTTTTGCGTTTTAGAGGCAAACCGTCCAAAGGTTTCCTAGAAAATGAAATTTTATTTCATCAGAATAAACCAAACAAAACCTGAAACCCTGCAATTTATAATTTGTAATCAAATCCACAAACGTTCAGGATGGAAGCCGAGCGAGTTCATCATCCACAAAACTGCAATGAGTTACATAAAAAACCCCTCCCTCCCCCAGATACAAGCCAGGGATTTAAGTGGACATATTTGCGGACAACACTTGCGGATGTTTAGAAAATATAACAAAACAAACTTGTCTTGACCATGAAGAGCAAAGCCATCCACCATGAAGAGCAATACCATTGGGGCCCCCAAAGGCGGTCACCGATGAGGGGCCACAAAGGCGCCACCAGAAGAGCAATACCATTGGGGCCCTCAAAGGCGGTCACCGATGAGGGCCACAAAGGCGCCACCAGAAGAGCAATACCATTGGGCCCTCAAAGGCGGTCACCGATGAGGGCCACAAAGGCGCCACCAGAAGAGCAATACCATTGGGCCCTCAAAGGCGGTCACCGATGAGGGCCACAAAGGCGCCACCAGAAGAGCAATACCATTGGGCCCTCAAAGGCGGTCACCGATGAGGGCCACAAAGGCGCCACCAGAAGAGCAATACCATTGGGCCCTCAAAGGCGGTCACCGATGAGGGCCACAAAGGCGCCACCAGAAGAGCAATACCATTGGGCCCTCAAAGGCGGTCACCGATGAGGGCCACAAAGGCGCCACCAGAAGAGCAATACCATTGGGCCCTCAAAGGCGGTCACCGATGAGGGCCACAAAGGCGCCACCAGAAGAGCAATACCATTGGGCCCTCAAAGGCGGTCACCGATGAGGGCCACAAAGGCGCCACCAGAAGAGCAATACCATTGGGCCCTCAAAGGCGGTCACCGATGAGGGCCACAAAGGCGCCACCAGAAGAGCAATACCATTGGGCCCTCAAAGGCGGTCACCGATGAGGGCCACAAAGGCGCCACCAGAAGAGCAATACCATTGGGCCCTCAAAGGCGGTCACCGATGAGGGCCACAAAGGCCAGCCAACCAACCACCATGAAGAGCAGCCTTAAAAATAATTTAAAAAAATTTAAAAATGTCGAAAACCGACAAGTATTGTCCGCAAATAACCCCCCCCCCCATTCAAGAATACCCCCCCCCCCCCCCTTTCTTTTTCTCTTGCAGGTGTGGAGTTTCTTTGTTGGATATTTTTTGATTGAATTTGAAGTTGTTTTTAGAGTGCTGTTCTCTTCTTTCAATTTTTCTTCCCCTTCCTCATCATCGTCTACTTCTTCATTTTCGTTGTCTTCATCAAATTCTTCTTCTTCCTCATCAGATTCTTTTTCTAAAAAAATTAAAAAGATAAATTTAGTATTTAAAAAGAATTTAGAAACAGGAAGGGAAACAAGAACTAATCCAAGAACTTCAGTGGACTAAAACCTTATTCCTTCCTGGCCACATTTGTTAAAGAGAAAATGGAACAGGGGTGGACCTGGTCGAGAAAATGCAGGATCGGGGTTGGCTAACACGATTAATCCCTGAAATGAACTCCCAAATTAACCCTCAATTAATAACTCCAAGCTTAAGTTTAACTGTTGAAAATAAGTTAGACAAGGGTTTCAAAAACAAGGGATTTTTAAAAGGTAATGAATGAGAAAGTCTCTAAAATAAAGAGATCCCTTCCTAAATGACTCCCAAAAAATTTAAAGAAAAACAAAACAAACCTGGAGTCATCAGCAACAAATTTCCAATATTTTTACAAATAACAGATTGCTTCATCATTCGGGCTGGTGAAGGCGTTTTTAACCAATTTTTGTTGACATCAGTTGAAGAATTTGAAGGAGAAGACAAGAATCTTTTCCATTGTTGTCTTAATGGAGAAATGAATGATTCATCAGGCGTTGAAATAAAAATTTGTTTGTTGATGAAGAAATTGTTGTTGTTGTTGAAGAATTTTGATGAAATAATTCTTCATCAATTTTTGAATTGTGTTCACTAAAAAAAAATAAATTGTTATTAGAATAAATTAATAATGTTCATCTTTGGACTCTGTCCACAAAATGTTTTTCAAAAAGAGTAAACAAAAAAGGTTATTGAATGAACAAGAGACACAAACAAATCAATAACCTTTTTCTCTATTAAAAGCAAAAACTAACGTCTCTCATGTTTTTCCATTATCCCTCTTCTATTATCGATTTTCTTCTCTGACCATTACTTAGACAACAAAATCGTGTACTGGTTAGAGAAGTCAACTTTATTTTTCCCCACGGTAAAGTGAAGAAAAAATAAAAATCCGACTTCTCTAACCACTTCATAATTTTGCTTGTCTAAGCAATGGTCAGAGAAGAAAATCAATAATTAAAGAGAGAGAATGCAACAACAAGAGAAGATGGACAGTTAGCGTAACTTTTCCACTTCTTTAAATGAGTGGGGGGACAGTTGACCTTGAGGTGTAAAAGGGACAGTTGGCCTAAAGGTGTTAAAAGGCTTAAAGGAGTAGGGGGAAAAAAAGGAAAATAAAAAATCAATAAATCGATATCAATCGATTTTTAAAAAGCCAAAATTGCAAAAAGTTAAGTCATTGAAAATTTATCATTTTATAGGAAATTATTTTTGTGTTTAAATACAAAATATACAAATATAAATACAATAAAAATTTTGCACAAATTAAGATCTTTATTTTGAAATTTAAAACAAATTATATTTAGCTAAGAAAAAAAATACTTTAATATTTCTTAAAAAATCATAGAAAATTGTGTATGTTAATAATAAAAATGACAGATTTATTCGGGTAAAAAAATATTTCCCCCTGTGCTTATATTTTTTATTATAAATTGAAGAGAAGTCTGTATTTAGTTTTATTTTGGATAAAGAAAATAGGTAATTTAGGGGGTCGTGAGTTCGAACTCGTTCGAGGGCCGGAATTTTTTAAAAGGTCTGAACTTGATCAAAAAGAATTTTAGTGGGCTTATATTTTATTTTAGACACCGGGAAATTTATATTTACGTTTTAGTGTCAAGAAATTGAAAGAATCTGAAAATTAGGGGTCGTGGGTTCGAACCCGTTCGAGGGCCGGAATTTTTAAAAAGTCCAAACTATAAGAATTTTATTTAAAAAACATTTCCAACTAAAATAAAAACTTCTCTGCTTAAAAATTAAAACCTTCAAACCCCAGTCATTAGTCTGTTGGCTGCGAAGATATATTTAGAAATACCTTCTTTAGGACAACATCTATACGAGTCGAAGGAGCATTTCCTAGTCTCTTTCTATCAAAAATTAAAAATAAATTTTTATAAAAATACAAAATAAAAATACCCATAATATTGCAACATAAATTGTTTTGCATGTTCGTGCTTCTCAAAAATTATGTGGCAATCATCTCCACCTACTCGCCAAATTTTCTTAAAGGAAAAATCTTTTTTAATTTGGTTTTAAATTAGTATTAAAATTTAAAAAATTAATTAAACTTGTTTTATAATTTTTTTTTTAACATTTTAGAATATTTTTCCAAATATTTCCACTAAAAAATAATCAAAATAGACAAAACTTGTTTCTTTGGTTAAGTGGACATTTCATGTTTTACGTTAAAAAGGGTGCGGTTTCGAAACCGCTCAGTGGAAAAACATTTATTTAGCTCCAAAAAAATTTTTCTTCAAAATTTAAAAACATTTCCAATTAAAAAATAAATTTAAATTTTTTTTAAAAACCTTAGTCTTTCCAATAGTCGCTGCTAATGCCCCAATTTTCTTCTCCACACTTGATATTCCACGCAAATTTGTACAAACAACAGCCAAATAAGGTCTCAATTTATTTATTTCCTCCTTTTCTTTTGTTTGTTCACTTGTTTTACTAGTTTTACTAGTTGTTGATTTTCTCGTCGAATTACTTGATAAATGCCTTTTTTGTTGTTGTCTAGATTCTTCCTGTTGTTTTAAGTCAGATTCATTACCACCTGTGTTTTTATTAAAGATTAGTTCAATTATAGTCAAATCTCATTTATATTTAGACGCACTACTAGATATTAAGGGCACAGCCAGGGGGTCGATTTCAAGGGGGGTCAGGGGGAATATAGAGAGCTGTCTAAGTGATCCCTCACACACTCATCTTTGAGAGAAAAATTTTTTTGCCGGTCTCAAGAGTGGACCCATAGATAAGGTAATGACTCTTTTGGGATAAAAAATTGAAAGAAAAAAACTAAATAGGAACGTCCAAGACGTACCAACAAAAAGGGGTTTCTTTTAGAGAAAATGATTCTAAAAACTCAAATCAGAGCCCCAAATTCAATCAAGTAATCAATAACGCTATCCCAAAAATTTTGAAAAAAACCTTTAGAAACTCCATCCATTCTTGAATTTTTTCTAGCTAAAATTTCCATTCCTTTAATTGCAGCTTCCTTTTCTTTACGTTTTTGTGTCTTTTTTCGCAATATTTCATTCCTCAAGCGTTGCTGTTCTTCAATCTTCTTCAAATAATCTTCATCCAAACCAATAGCACGAGCACATTCAATTGCTTGGTTATGTGCAATTTCCTTTAGAAAATAAATTTAAAAAATTAAAAAAATTTCTTAATAAACCTCATCATCTTCTCGAACTTCCTTATAATATCGTTTACTTCTCCTCTGTCCATTATCATAACTTTTACGTCTACGAGAATGATAAACTTCCCCTTCGGTTGGTTCTATTCGTCGACGTTTTGAATAATCTGAAAGAAAATAAAAAAAATTTTTGGTTCATTTTTTGGTCATTATTGTCCACTCAAAACTTTTTTAGAACCCCTAACTATCGAAAATTTTCAACTTAAAATTAGAAAAAAAAACATTTTTTGAAGGAAAGAAAACTAAAAAGATCCAAAGGGAATCGAACCCTCACATTCTAACTACAAACCAGGAACACTAACCATTACGTCAATTCAAGTATAATTAAATTAAACACAACTAAATGTTCGACAAAATCTCTCATACTATTTTTGATTACAAACCTAACCCACAAAAATCCTAAAAGACATCCCAAAAAATTTAAAAATACCAGAATAAACCCCAAAATTAAAAAAAAACCCAAACCATTATTCGCACTATCATCAGTAACAGAACAGCTTCTATTCCTCGAAATTACAGAAGATGCACTGCTGCAACTATTACTTCGTCTACTTGTACCGCTGCTGCTTGAACGACTTCGACTTTGTTTTAAATAAGGAATATAATGACGAGAGCGAATGTCTAAAAAAATTTTTTTTAATTTCTAAGAATTTTTAAAATTCAAAAAGAAACCTGAAGTCACATTCTTCCTAACAAATTCATCAACCATAGCATTCCAACTATTTGTTGTTTGCAAAACTGAACGATTTATGTATATATTATTTCCAGTTGTAAGTGGAAGAAATGAAGTTGTTGAAGAAGTCGAAACTGCTGTCAAATGAGGATTTGTAGGCAAAAAAGGAGGTAAACCAACAGTTTGAGGACCTGAAAAATATTTGGAGAATTAAAAAGCTTGCTAAAATGGTGACTAAAAAATCCGCAAAATTTGTCTGCAAATGTAAGCATACAGAAGGATAGGGATTTTGAAAGATAAGGAAATAGAAAACATCCCACTCCAACATACACCCAAGTTTATAAAATAATTCTAGCGAAGCTAGAATTCTCGGTAGGATTCGACATTTTCAACAATCTCGAACCATACAGGCTCGGAAACAAAATTAAATCATTAGGGTATTAGGGCTGACGGATAGACCCAGGGAACTCGGATTTCTTCGCCCCAACACCAGACGAAAGTCAACTCGATTCTAGGCCTACCCGCATAATTAAATCCCCCAGAAACTCCCATCGAACAGTTTCCTCGAAATAAAAGAGAATAAATAGAGGGGCAAACCTTGAACATGAGGAACATGCAAATTTTGGTTGTTTATCGGCAAAGTTCCTCCAGCCAATTGAACTGTACTTGCTCCAATTCGAGATGTCTAAAAAACAATTTTTTGACGTATTCAAACAAAAAAAATTAACAAAAAATTACCAAATTATTGACTTTATTCCACGGCAGTTGAGGGAACACGTTGTTATTAACAATTGTTGGAGGTGCAAATTTTTTATAAAAAGTTTTGCTTCTCTTATAAAAATTTTTGTGGTTGTTAAATTTTGGATTAACATAATATTTGCTCCCAAAATTTTGTTGTTGTTGAAGAGATGGACGAGGAATATTTGAAGTTATTGGTGGTGGAATTGATGATAAAATTATTGGAACTGAAGAGACGCCTGGAGGTGGCGGGTTATCGGGAGAGTAAGAAAATGAAGCCGTTGAAATGCTAAAAGGTTCTGTTCCTGGAGGGAAGGTAGAAGAAGATTGATGATTTTGAGAAGTCATAGCCAAAGACTTGAAAAAGTGTAATCTTCTAGTTTACTGGTCATTGGAAAAACGAGATTCAACCTGGTCGAATTTGGATTCGAGATAGAAAAAATGAACACAGATTCGGATCCAGTACACACCCGAATTTGTGTTCCCTTGTACACGGTGGAAGAAAGGAAGTTGACCTATTAGCAACCTTCAAAAATATCGAAGAAGCTCGTTTTTCCTAGGGACCAGTAAACTAGGAGATTTCCGAAAGAGTTAAAATAGGGTTGTTCACGCCATGTTATTAACCAGTACCCCTGGTTTTCGGTTATGGTCGGGTATGGAAAACTAGTTTTGATTCCAGTTAATTAATCAAAACCACCGATTTTCATTTTCGGTTCCGGCTAATCAATCGTGAACAACCCCAATTAAAAAAATAAAAATTAAAAGTTGAAGAAACCTCTTTCTGTTGTTGAATAGCATTCTTTGTCGGAGCCAACACCTCTTGATTATCATCATTTTTTGAAGTACTAGAAGCTTCTTCAGTTTGTAAAGCGTCAATTACAATCGCTTTTTGAAGTTCTTTACATTTCTTTCTTGCAAT
This sequence comes from Meloidogyne incognita, assembly GCA_036172945.1. Taxonomy (NCBI): domain Eukaryota; kingdom Metazoa; phylum Nematoda; class Chromadorea; order Rhabditida; family Meloidogynidae; genus Meloidogyne; species Meloidogyne incognita. The sequence continues at coordinate 4,024,165 of JARQAC010000023.1, forward strand.
CTCCAAATCATCCAATTCATCATAATCTAGTTGTTCGTTCTCCTCTTCCATTAAATTTTACTTTAGATTACTAAAATAAACGGATTAAAGAAGAAAAATCAAGTAAAAAACAGGAAAAAACAACCGGAAAAAACAAAGGAAAAGACTAAGAAAAACAATAAAATTTCTTTGCAAACCTATCCCTTTTTGTCTCTCTCAATTTAGTGTACTATTTCCTTAATTTTTACTCTGCCCTCACAGAAAATAAAAAGACATACACTAAATTAGACAGAATGCCAAAATGTTTAATTTCGCTTAAATTTTGAAAGGAAAAGAAAAGGCATGTTAAATTCCTGCCTAGAACTTTCTTAATCCTCGACCGATCAGAATAATTTTTATATCAATCGAAAGCTCTAAATGTGAGGATTATTTTAGCTGATAAAATTGATCTGATCGGAGCAATACACGGATGGTTAAAGCCTGATAGAGACCGAAAGCCACGATGTGCGCTTACCCGAGTGTAACTTTTCTGCGCTTGCCTGGTCAATTAAGCCAGTTAGAGATAATAATCCGCACATTAAAAGCTTCGATCGATACAAAAATTATTTTAGTCTGTCAAGAATCAAGCATAAAATATGTAAAAATAAACAGGTCAATAACCAAAATAAAATTTATAAAAAAATAATTAAAGCGCCTTTTAAATTTATAACCAATTAAATTTTAAATTAAAGTGAATACACAATTAAAAGAATGCCCAATAAAATCCAAAAAAAGGCAGCAAAAATTATCAATTAAAAAAATTTTTTTATATAAAAAAATGTGTTCTTTTTTGTACTCTCAAACCTTCCTTTTCTTCCTTAAACTTAAATTTTTTCATACTTTCGAACAGCTTCAACATTTCCACTCTTACAAGTAATCACCAACTTGCCATCAGCATCAATATAACGCTGAAAAAATTGAGAAATTAAATTCCCTTCAGAAAATTATTTAAAAATTTAAAACCTCAAAATGGCTTTCCTTGTCATCATCTTTAATCTTCTTCTGCTCTTCGATAAGTTTTCCATCAACAAAAGTGAAGGTACACTAAAAATAAAAATATTAAACGATTAAAAAAATTTTTCTAGACATTAGAATAATTAAAAACGCAAGGGAAGGCAATTAAAAATAATTAAACGTCAGGCGGTATCGAACCATTGCCCTCTTTACCCACAAGTTGGGAACACTAACCATTATGCCACAGACGCTTACAACAGAAAATTAAAAAATATGCTCTAAGTAAAAGTCAGAAATATCGAAAAAACTCCTACAGCCCTCAATTAACCCCATAACTTTCAAAAAAATTTAAGAAATTTTAAAAACAAAAAATTAAAAAAAAACCTTCAATTTACGCCCATCAGCAGTTGCCTGCTCCTTTTCTTCACCCAACAAAAATTCACACACCCACGTGGTAAAAGCTGAAGTTGACGTCATCTTCCACTTGTCTCCATCAACCACAAATTCCAATTCCGCTAAAAAAATTAAAAAAAAATTTTTTTTAATTTTAAACAAAAAAATAAACGTTTGATAGCCTTAGCAGCAGTACGGGTCAATAAGCCAACTCCAACTTGCTTCAAATATTCGTCAAAGTTGGTAGAGTCACAAAGTTTCCACTTTCCAACAAATTTATCGGCCATTTTCGATTTTTAAAAAATTTTTAAAAAATTTTCAGAAATTTTCTAAAAACAAAAAATTAAAAAAAAACAGAAATATAGTCAATTTAGTGTTCAAAAATATTATTAAAAATAACAGAAAAAAATACTCTCCCTTTCCCGGGACACGCCAATTTAGGCGCGGCCATAACGGCGCAAAGCCATAACTTGCTGGAAAATTTATGGCCCTTATCAATTTTGGTACCAATCTCTTTAGCTCAATGAGAAGAATCGTTTAATACCAAATTTGGTAAGATTCAATAATCTTGAAGAAAGTTATGGCTTTGCGCCGTTATGGCCGCGCGCCTATATGTACCCCCCTTTCCCTTTTTTTGTAAACAAACACACACGGGGAGATGACTAAACAACAAATTATATACTGGACTGATGAAATATAGAAAAGAGGAAAAAAGAGTAAAAAAATATACAACTTTTATATAGATAAGTTAATCGAAGGGAAAGCACGCCTCTCTAAATAAGATCAACAGTAAACAAAAAATAACCCAAAAGATCACCCTTTAGAAAATCAACCCAGAAGACCACCACTAAAAAATCAACAGTTAAATTGACCATGACGCGGAAAATTTTTTAGTGATTATCTAGATCGTTTAATAAAAAAAAATAAAAAGGAAGATACAAACAAAATTATTAGAAAAAATTTTTTAAAGCAACTAGAGAAAGAAAAGAAAAAAAAATTAAAATTTTGAGAATTTTTCTGCAAAATTCAAAAAGAAAACAAGTAAAAATAAAAGAAACTGTCCAATTTTAAGAAAGAAAATAAAGATTAGACTAATTTATTTTTATTCCCCTCCTCCCTCCCATATTCTCTTATCAACAAAAAAAAAGGGAAGGAGGGAATATCTATTTAAAATAAAGAGAGAGATAAGCATTTGATAAAAAATAAAAATTGAAGAAAGAACATTAAAAAAATATTTTTTTGCTGTTATCAATAAATGATAAATGAAAGTAAATAAATAAAAAGAACACACATTCATTTAAAAAATTTTTCCCTTTTTTTATTGTTGTTGTTATCGAAAAAAAAATTAAAAATCGAAAAATTGAAAAGTGCAAAAAAAATATAGAGAGAGAGATTGATTTTTTGAACATTTTTTTTTCTAATTTTTAAAATAGATTTAGAAGAAATTCTTAAAAAAGGAACATAGAGAAGACAGAACCTTCTCTTTTTGCAAAAAAAAAACTTTTTTTTTTTTAATTTTGTAACGACGGCAACCAAAAAGAAAACATAAACACCAACACATTTACATAACACGCAATAAACAACAAAACACACACAAATAAAAAAGAAAAAAAATAAATCTAAAAATAATTTTTGAAAACAAAAAAGAAAAATAAATAATCTTTGCTCAAAAACAAAAATTTTCTTCTTTGTTTTTCAAAAAACGCCAATTATAAGCATAATGCCAATTTTATTTTTTTCGCAACGAAAATTGTAAAAATAAAATGGACACTTGAGTCCGAGACAAAAAATTAAGCAGTAAAGCTCGGGCTGGACTTCGGTCCCTTTACTAGGCTCTTAAAAGTGTCAGGATTAAATCAGGATTTTCTTTTTTTTTCCGGTTGGAGTCCCGACCGGTAATTTTTTTTTTAATTTTCTAAAAATTTTAAATTGCAAAAAATTGGAATCTATGTAAGATCACACCAAAAAAAAAGTTAAAAATTAATTTAGATAAAAATTAGAATATATTATTTAAAATTTTTTTTTGTCACGTAGTATAAAAATATTTAAATAAAAATATAAAATAATTACATAAAATTAAAAATTCAAAACCTAATTTTATATAAAATAAAATCTTTTTTTTTTAGAAATTATTTAATTTACAAAAGAAATTTTTATTTTTTTATTTTTTAATTTTTTTAAGGATTTGGTGCAGCTGCTGCTTGTCCTGCTGCACCACCAGCCCCACCACCACCACCACCACCAACATCATTACCTGTTTCACTCTCTGTAGGTTGTGCAGAATCATAGACTGTGTCTATAAATAAATGACTTGGACTTTTGTTAAAGATTTTTTGACCCAGGCAACCAAAATATTATGGAAGGCTAGTAATTCTTCCGCCTACCCCCCATCGTCGCGAAGGCCTCGTCTTATTCCCCTCTTGACTGTCCTCTGGCCTTTCAAGAATTGCCTGGCCCCTAACCTCATTTGGGCATCTTAGCAATTCTGCCTACCACCCATCGTCGTGACGGCCTCGTCTTATTCCACTTAACTGTTCTTTGGCCTTACAATTATAGCCTGTCCCCTAACCTAGTTCATCACCAAAATACTCCTAAAATAGTATAAGGATCCGCAGTTCAACAAAAATTGGAATCGCTTCGAAAATCTTTAAGACCTCCCCTAGACCCATCGTCGTGACGGCCTAGAATCGCTCTCAACCTTTCGACGTTCGAGAAATTTGAAAAGTTGAAAACCTTTCGAAATTTTTTGGAACCTAGAAAAGCACCGGCCTACTCCTTAAATCACTCTCTTCCCCACCCCTAAAAATGCAAACAAAAAAAAATATAATTAAATATACCATTATCCTTCATTTCATTTTGTAGACAACAAGTTTGTTGTTCCAATGTTCCAGCACCACAATCACAAAAGAATCTTCAAAAAAATTTTTTTTTGAAAAATTCTTTAAAAAATTTCAAAAAAAAAAACCTGTCATGTCTAACAAATTCTACTTGATGACCACGATGGCATACATTTATACAACTTACACAAATTGCATTTCTTTCTGTTGTATTACAAGTTACACATCTTTAAGATAAAAGAAATTATAAATTTTCAAAAAAAAATTATAAAGGGATTTCTATGAATCTCATGTCAGCTCGCATCTACTCCCATTTGTCATCGTAGTGATCCCGTTCTAAACTACCCTGAATGTCCTTTGGGCTCCCATATACAGCCTATTTTCTAACAATGTTCTCCTAACAAATATGTGCTGCAGGCCCATAAGAATTTGTTGGTCTCCTAACTGTCCTATGCTCCCTTAACTGTCCTTTGGTCTTTTAGAGCTAATTTATTTCCGTTCCCTCACAGATCCCGGGTCAGAAGGGTATTACTTAATCCCTTATCCAGGAGCTCAAAGTCGAAACTCCCTCCAATGAATCTCACAACTCCAACACCTTATAAAAAATTCTAAAAAAAACCTGTAAAAATCATGCATTGGAAAAGATGTACAAGAACTTATTCTAAACAAACAAAATCCTTTATTTATCGCTCTTTCAACAGCATTATAATTGTCATAAACACGATTATCACGAAGAATTGGACGTACATCAGTTGCCAAACAAAGGCCTTTTAATTAGAAAAAAAATTTTAATAGAAAAAATATAAATTTCAAAAATAAACCTCCAAAACGATTATTATAAAGCAAATTATATTCTAATGTTGCACTTGCTCCTAGAAAAAAATATTATTAATTTTAATAGCTATTTAATTAACAAAGTTTTTTGACCAACAAGAACATAAAAATAAAGAAATCCAAATTTTTCCAAAAAGAACTGACTGAACTCTTTACTTCGACCTGGCCCTAGACAAGTTTTCCAGTCCAAAACTTGGAAAACTCGAAAGCTCACCTCAAATTTTATCAAGATACCCCTTCTGTACCCAGAAACCCCTTGTTCTTGACCCGGCGTCGAACTCCAAGTATTAAACAGTTTTCAGAATTTTGAAACATTTTTGAGGTTCAAAATCTACGCTATTTTACTTTAATTATCAAATCTTCCCCCCTTATAATCCCAATTAAAACTTAATTTAAAAAAAAACCGTTAGTAATTTCAATCCCTGCAGCTCTTCCTTCAAAAATTCTATTTCTTCTTAACACAGGATTTGATTCTGTCGAGATTAACACACCAGATTGTGCATTTCTATAAATATCATTGTCTTCCAAAAGGCCTCTTCCTCTATTAAAAATACAAACACCTCCATCTCTCCCATCATAAATCTTTAAGAAAATTTTTTTTAATTGAAAAAAAAACCTTCAAAAAAAACCTTATTTCTCCGAAGTGTTGGATTACTATCTGTTTTGATCCATACACCAGCCATTGCATTATCAAATATTTCATTGTCCTAAAATTAAAAAAATTTTCTAGAGAAAATCCAAATCTTATGGCAACAAGAAATGCAAATTAATAATTGCGGACAATCCGCAATCTTTTGCGGACAAAATTTTTATAAAATTATTTCCGTGTTTTTCCCTTTCTCAACCCCCTCGTATCATAGTAAAACCCCAATAAAACCAATTTAAAAAATTCCATTTTCCTACCTCAAGAACACCATTTCCATTATTATAAACAAGCACACCACCATTTTGACCACCCCAAATTTTATTTCGAGTAATTTTTGGGTTTGAACCGGTTCTAAAAAAATTTTTTCTAACTCACAAAACAAAATTTTATTTAAAAATAACCTAATTTGTACTCCAGAATATAAATGATTAAAAATATCATTTTCTTCCAAAAGGCCGTGACCGTTGTCGTAAAAGTAGACGCCAACCTAGGAAAATTAATTTATTTTCTTTTACAAAAAATTATAAACCTGCTTCCCTGAATGAATTCTATTTTTTCTCAAAATTGGAGACGAGCCTACAAAATTAAAAAAATTAAATTAGGACCAAATGTCTCATTAGAAAAAAATTGCGGATGTCCGCAAATTTTTTTTGCGGACAAAAAATTTTTTAATTTTAAAAACCTGTTGTAACCCAAATTCCTGCCAATGTATTTCCGTAAATTTCATTTTCTTCAATTAATCCCTTCCCTTTTTCATGTACATAAATTCCTCCATGCAGACCATCATGTATTTTATTTAAGCGAACAATGGGGTCAGAACTTGTACGTATTTGAATTCCAGCCAAAGCATTTCCATAAATATTGTTTTGTTCGATTAATCCTCTTCCCTTTGAAAAAAAATTTTTTTTTAATTTTATTTTTAGAAAAAATTTTTGCGGATTAAACGCAAAATTTTGCGGACAGATAAAAATTTTTTTGGATTCATTGATTTTTCAAAAAAAATTTCGAGTAAACGCCCACTCTCCAATAGCTACTCAAAAAAATTTTTATTCAAATTTGGGATCAAATGTCTCATCAATTTTTCAAAAAAAAATTTTTTCAAAAAAAAAACTTACTTCACCAAAAATATAAACACCTCCTTGTTGTCCATTAAATATTTCATTTTTACGAATTGTTGGTTCAGATTGTGAAGTTATCCAAATTCCAGCAAATTCTTTTTTTTAATTTAAAAAATTAATTTAAAAACCTTTTAAGTAATTTACCATTAGAATAAATTCGATTTTCCATAAATTGTCCACGTCCCTTTTCATGAACATAAATTCCACCGGTCTTTATAAAAAAATATTTTTAAGTTGAATATTTTTATAATAACCCCAAAAAATTAGAGAAAAAAATTTTCTGTAAGGTTTTTTGTCAAAGCGAAAAGTTGACATTTCGACATCTCAAAAAAATTTTCCAGGAATCTTTGAAAAAATTTTCGGAAATTTTTTAAATTTTCCCAAAAATAAAGTTCCTTTTTATTTAACTCTAGACCCCCCCCCCCAAAATTAATTTTTTCAACCTGTCCATTATGAATATCACATCTTATAACAGTTGGATTCGCATGATTTTTCACCTCAATTCCAGAGATCCTATTTGAATGAATATCACATTTTTCAAAAAAGCCATGCCCATTTTCAAAAGTAAAAATGCCTCAAAAGTTAATTTTAAAAAAAAATTAAAAAACCCCCAAAAAAAACTAACCAACATCACGTCCATGATGAATATGACAACGACGGAAGAATGGATTAGCCTGATTTTTGACCCAAACTCCAGCTAGATTATTTCGGGCAATCTCGCAATCCTCAAATCTTCCCAATGCATTATCACTAATAAATATTCCAACATTTTCACAGTCAGATACAATACAATGCTAAAGAAAATTTTTAAAAATTTTAATTAAAAATTCAAAATCAACTCGAATTTTTGGATTAGCTCCAGCTTTTTTTACACATAAAGCTGCTCCAACAAAACTATTTGAATGAATAATAACATGGTCAATAACAACATCTGTTTCATCAATTATCTGTTAAGAAAAATTTTATTTGAAATATAAAACTAGATAAAAAAAATTTTTTTCTTAAAAATTATTCCAACATTTTTTAGTTATTCTAACAGGTTTTTAGTTATCTTAGGATTAGGGTTGAACCAAATATTTCCTTTGGTTCGAGTCTTCGGTTCGTTTCAAATATCAAAAATTTTATTAGAAAGGACAACCATACTTTTGGATATACTTAAATTAAATTAAAAAAATTTTCGGACTCTATTACGCCTACGAAAGTCGAAAATTTGAGACGAAATTCTTCCTGAAAAAGTTTAGGAAATTCAGCGTCACCCTTCTTCCACCCAAGACATTGACCTCCCAAAACAAAAAATTCTCTTAAAAATAAAACTTAAACCTGCAAAGCATAATGATTGACGTGAAGTTGAGAAGTTGTAGCTTTGTCTGGATTGAAAACAGTTGTGCAATAACCGAGATATGAACCCAATGAGCCGTTGACGAAGGAGACCTTTTTAAAAAAAAATTTTCCGAGGCTAGAAAAATTTTTAAAAATTTTCAAAATTTTTCCAAGGCTAGAAAATTTTAAAAAATTTTCAAATTTTTTAAAATTTTTTTTTGAAATTTTCAAAAATTTTTTTTCAAGGCCCAAAAAAACTCACAACAGTATCCCTCTGATTTTCAATAATAACAGAATTCATAATATTTAATTCAGTTCCACTACTAGCTCCAATTATTTGTATTGAAGTTCCTCCAATAATTATAGGCGTTTCTGGTGTATGCCTCCCCGTATGTAAAAATATTAATTTTGGAAGATTTGGACGAGCTTCAACAAATTTTAGAGCTGTTTCAATACATTCAAAATGAGAAATGCTACGACCAGGTTGGCTATAAATTTCACTTTGGCCTGGACGGACGTGGACTCCATGCCTCTTAAAAACAAAAAAATTTTTTTTGAAATTTCAAGTTAGAAGAAAATTTTTATAAAAGGAAATTTTAAGGAAAATTATAAAAAAAAACATTGAAGGTTCTTAAAATTAAATTTCGTTAAAAGTCCAAAAATCACTCAAAAAATTTTTTTAAACTAACAATAAGCCAGCCACAACGAGCCCAAATCAATTTAGGATTAACTTCGTTAAAAATTTTTGAATCCCAAACATTTTAAAATAATTCGATTCATCGATCCACGATCTAAATCGAACCATACTATGAAGTTAGGGATTCAAAATTCTTAACCAAAATTAAAGGATTGTGTCAAGATATGGGCGAAAAGTTTCGTTAGTTCTTTCCTGCCCCATTTCGTTTCGTCCGAAAATTTTTTTTTTGGAATTTCGCCCACGTCTGCTTGTAACGTAGCGGACCTAGGAATACTCCCAAAAAATTTTCCCCCTTCATAAAAAAAATATATACCAATAGTAAATAGCTTTCCTTCCATGGATTTAAACAATTTCTCCAACGATGAGGCTCACGAAGTTCATATTTACACGGAGATACAAGCGAATGATACAAAGGAGTAGTATATTCAAATATTGTTATATAGAGACGCTTCCTTTAAAAAAATTTTTTAATAAAAAAATCAAATTTTAAAATTCATACCACAAGCCAATATCATTAGAGATTCTATTAAATCGTTTAGACACAGCGCCACATCTGCCTAAATCACCTTCGACAAGATAGGTAAAAATCTGTAATAAAAATTTTTTCAGATTTTTATATACCAAAAAAGCACTAAAATAAGCCTAATCTCTAATAGAAGCCTAATCTCTAATATAGAAGCCTAATCTCTAATAGAAGCCCACTCTCTAATAGAAGCCTAATCTTTAATAAAATCCCACTATCTAATAGAGGCTCACTCTCTAATAGAAGCCTTTTCTCTAACCTAAGCCCATTCAGAGACATAATGGAACACAGGACTTACAATTAGATTAGAGCATTTTCTCTTATTATTATTAACTTAAAATAATTTTTTCGAATAAAATTTAAAATTACCGAATTGAAATTATAAATTGAACTAGGTTGCTAATTTATTTTAATTATTTTATTCAATTAAAAAAATTACGGGTCAACCAATTTTTAAAAATTATTTTTAATTTTTTTAATTGAATAAAATAATTAAAATACCTAAATTAGCAACCTAATTCAATTTATAATTTCAATTCGGTAATTTTAAATTTTATTTGAAAAAATTATTTTAATTTAATAATATAAAAATAGTTGCATATTTTGAAAATAATCCGCCATGCTTAAAAAGTTTGGACTTCGAGGGCCGATAATGCTTCATCAAGCATTATCGGCATAAAACAAAAAAAAAGGAAAAACCTGAAAAATTGACAGAGAATGAAAAGAAAAAAGGGACGACTTCCAAAATATTTCCCAAAAATAAAAACAAACCGTTATAAGAAGCTCATCGGGAATGTTTTCAATAGGGCAATCATCAACTACATCAGCATTATTAACAACATCATTTGCTTCTTCATTTAAAGGCAAAATTCTATTTGCATTTTGTAAAGAAAAATCTAAAGCTGCAGATTGTTGGTCTGCTTCTCCTGGTGAATCTGCTTTTAAAAATTTTGAAGGAGGTTCAGATGCTTCATCTGCTGTTGCTGCTAAAGAACTTCGACAACTGGCATCCTCGTTTTGTTGTTGGAGGTTGTGTCTTTTACGATAGGCAGCCATCTAAAAATTGAAAGAAAAAAATTATTTGAAATATTTAAAAGTTTAAAAAAGACTCAAAAAAAAAATTTTAAAAAATGTTAGAAAGAAAATAAAAATAAAAAACATACCAAAAGGAATCGAACCCTATACCCCCAATAGGAAGGAATCAAAAACAATACCACCAAGCCAAATATGCCCACATCTGACTAGTTAATTTTTAGCTTAACAAACAACTAATAATCGAAAAACTGAGTCTATTTTTCCACTAATAATAAAATTAACAAAAATCAAAAAATTAAAAAACAGAATATATTAACAAACCATATCAGCAGGAATATAAGCTGGCGATTTTGGAGAGGAACGAGCTATTAACGGCGCTGTTTGGTATGAAGCAGCTGCTTGAGAATCTGATTGTGAGTTTGTAGAGACAACGTGTTCTGTATTGACTTAAAAAATTTTCTCGATTTTTTAAGTTAAAATTATGGACAACTTATACATCGTTTAAAAGAGCTCGGCGAGAGGAGTCAAATAACACCAAAAATCAGTTTGACTCGTTGATTACAAAAAGATTATGATCAACCGAATCGTTGCCCCTCTATAGTCTTCAATTTTCAATAGCCCGTATCTCAGCCAATATTTAAGACCGTTCGTTAATTTAAGTGTCATTCAACTCCTCTCAACCGAGCTATTTCAAACGACATAATTTGTAAATCTTTGAAAACAGCCCGTAATCTCAAATTTTACCAAAAATCAACATATATAACCAAAAAATCACAAACCTAATAAACCTTTAGTTTCTGCCAAAGACAAAGAGGATTGTTGTTGCTGTTGTTTATCATCTTGAGTTAGGCCAATTTCAATTTCTTGATTAACCGGGTTTAGGGCCATTTATTTTACTCAAGTTTTCCACCTATAAAAAAAAAGTAAAACATTAGAATTAAGTTTAAAAAAAAAAAAGAAAAGTCATGCAAAGAAAAAAATCAATAAATTAAACATTAACATGCACAAAAAATTAGAGATATTGACAGCCTAAACAGTTTTAGATATTTCAAAAAATAGCTAAAGGAAAATTTCAAAACACCAAAAATTTTTCTATTAAATTTTTTCACTGTTCAGCCAGTTAATTTCAAAACACCAAAAAAAAATAAAACAAGAAAAATGAAAAAAATATATGTAGTATAATATGCGCGAGAGGCTCATGATAGTGGTAGTAATTTAGAAGATTATCCTCCCCTCTTTTCCCCCTTTACTTTTTTTATTCCAATCAAGTCAAAATAAATAAATATAACTAGTCTCGCGAGGATATATTTAAATATATATGCATTAGAGTTTTTGTTAATCTTTTTCTCTCTTGCCTTCTACCCTTTACTTAATATAATCTTCCAAATAAAAATTAAAAAAAAAATTTAAAAAAAAAATTTAAAAAAATTGCACTCTAAAAATCTTTTCTAAAAATCCTAAAAATTAAAAAAAAAAGAGAAATACGGTAGAGAATGATAAGGCGCGATGTATGAAGGAAAATTTGCAAATAAGTCTCTACGTTTTGTTAACACAGCTTTGCTAAACATGGGGTTTTTAGCCTTATTAGCAGAGTATAATGGAGGCGAAATTAGAGAAGTTATATGTACTATTATATCAGGAAACGAGCCGATAAGAAAACAAAATTTCCAATTTTAGGAATAGGGAATTTCCGACCAAAAAACGTCGGAAATTACAGATTTTCGGGAATTTAGGATTTCTGTTAGCCAATGGCGGGGATCAATGTTAGTCTGATGTAAGGACATTCAAGTAGTGCCAAGTTAACAAAAGTTCGTAGACAGACATTTACGAGGTATTAAAAGCAATTAGGAGGGTATTTGTGGATTAAAATGGATTTGGGATGATTAAGAGGATATTGGGAGAACAAGAGGGATATCGCTGGTTGAATGATTTGAAGCCAAGAAATTAGGGGTTTTTGGAATTTTTTTTTCAAAATTTTTTTTCAAATTTTTTTTTGAAAAATAAAATTCCAAAAATGAGGGCATTTAAAAATAAAATATATATATAGAGTAGAGATTTATTAAAAAGGGGATTGAGCATAAATAAAATATCCAGAAAAATAATTTCGTGACGACCCGACCCGAATTTTCAAAAAAAAAAGAAATAAAGAGAGAAGAGAATTTTATTTATGTTTGCTGGGGCTGGCTGGTTGCTGCTGCTGGCTGCTCTTTGATTATCTTTTTAAAATTAATGTCTGAAATTTTTGCAATATAAAATTATGTTCGTAGACAGACATTAAATATATAAAACATGAAAAATGTTAAAATTGAAGAGGGACACTTGAGTATGAAAAATAAAAAATTTTTGAGAAAAACAGGGCATTTGAGTATAAATGTAGGGTGCTGACAAATGAGAGGGAGGAAGGAGGAGAATGATATCGGAAGATGATACTTAAGAGAGATTTGATTAAAAAGGGATGGATTGTGTAAAATCCTGACGAAGAAGGTCATCTTAGTATTGGACATTAGAGACCAATGTCCCTATTGGTCATGTCCAATATGTCTCTATTGAACATTAGAGACATTTAGAGTGACATTTGTGACAAATTTGGTGACATTAAAGACATATTTGGTATTATAGACATATTGGGTATTATAGACATATTTAATTAGTGACATATCATTAGAGACATTTGGAGTGATATTAGGCACGTAGGGTGACATTAAACGCATATTTGATGACATTAGAAACATATTTGGTGATATTAGTGCATATTGGACATTAGACGCATATTTGGTGACAAAAACATAGGGTGACATTAGAAGCATATTCAATGACATTTGAAACATTTTTGCTGACAGAGACATATTAAAACGCGTGGATAATAAAATTAAGAAAATATATTTTTTAGAATGAGCAGAAAAATTTTTCTTTCTCCTTTTCCTCCAATTTATTTATTTTTTCATCCTTGATCCTTATATAAGATCTTCTTCCTCTTCTATTATTTTTTTTTGCTTCTTTAAATATCCTCTTCTTCTTTTGCTGTCTTCTAATTCAATTACAATTATATGTATGCTTCTTCTTAATTTTAAGCAAAAAAATTGTTCATCCAAGAGAAAAAGATGAGTTTTTAGGAGATTTTAGGCGAAGAAAAAGGAGATGAAAAAAGCCCTAAAAAAGAAGAGGAGAGGTCGCGCGTGGATTTCTAAAAGAAGTTTTTCTAATTTTCTTCAACCTCTTCTCCCTCTTTTTTTAGCCTTTTTAAAAACAATTTTATTTTTATAAAACCAGTATTAAATCCTTAATATATTTTTACAAAATAAAATGAGTGCGCGCTCGCACATGAAAATGCGAAAAATGACATTTTATATATTTTGAAGAGAAGGGAGGGAATTTTTAAATATTGATTAGAAAATTGAGAAAAGTTAAATGTATAAAATTGAGAAGCCTATAATTATTATTAGAAAAAAGGAAATAAATTTTTAAAAATTAAAAAAAAGAAAGAGGAAGTTAAAAAATGAGCACACCCTCGATTTTGATAAATTGCAAATGAAAATTGAAAAATTTTTTGGTGTAGTCGGTTAATTTTTAATTTTCAGGGCAAGTAGGTCGAAGGTTCGAATCCCACTCATGGAAAATAATTTTTATTTGAGCTAAAATTAATTTTCTATCTAAAATTTCCACTCTAGATTTATTTAAAAATTTTTTAGACCAAAAATGACGAAAAATTATAGAAAATTATTTAAGTATTAAGGATTGGGCACTGTAGTAGAGAGGTTGTTGGATTTGACCGGGCCAACTTTAATCGACCACAACTCCCAATCCAAATGAATCCTTATATCATTCTAAAGCTCACGATAAGCGGTGTCTTTTTCTCAATTGGATGGATCAAGTCAGACCACTTATTAAAAAGTTATGGTTAATTAATTAGAGGTGGCTCGTTTAAGTAAAAGGGTATAAAAAAATATAAAAATAATCTAAAAAAGAACACAAAACTTTTTAAAAAATAAATTTGGAAAAAAATAATTATGTAAATGCGCAAGGAGAAAAATAAATTTAGAAAAATAAACAATTAAAAAATACAAAATTAAAAAATAATTTTAAAAAATAAAATAAACCCCTCCCCTTAAATATTAACAATTTTCGAACCTGATCTTTTTTCTTCCCACTTTTGCTTCTTAGTAATTATAAAATAAATTGGGAGAGTGAGAAAAAAATTTTTTTCTAATTTAAAAATTAATCTTATATTATAATTCTTCAAGAAATTTAATTTTCTTTACTCTCTCAAAAAAAAAAAAAAGAATAAAATAATTTTATTTAACTCGCTCGCGCGCATTTACGTGTAGGAGGGAGGGAAAATTGTGTAAAAAAAGTATAAAAAAGTACAAAAAGTATAAAAAAGAAAGAAATGTGACGTTCGAAAAAAATTTATATTTTAAATAAAAATATTTACAAGTAAGATAGAACTTTAAAAAAATTCCCTTCTTTCTCTATTTATTAAAATTAATTTTTTTAAATAAACTAAAAGTGCATTGCACTCATAAGGGATTTAAAAGAGAAAGAAAAAAATTATTTACGTCTAATTTGGTGTCGTTTTAAGAGGAAAACGAGGAAAAAAGATAAAGAAAAATCAGACCCAAGACAATTACGAGATTAAAAAAGAAACCTCCCTATAAGAGATATATATAGAGAAATTTAAAAGAAACCTCCCTATAAGAGACCTCCGTATAGGGGCATGCCCAAATAGGCGAAACAAAGGTTTTCGAATTAAAAAAATTTTTAACAAAAAATTAAAAAAAATAAACCAGCCTCTCTCAAAAACAACGCAAAATCAAAACATTTTCCAGTTTGGTGTAGTCGGTTAGTTGTTAGTTCTCAAGCAAAATAAGTCGAAGGTTCGAATCCCACTCTTGGAAATCAATTTTTATTTGAACTAAAATTAATTTTTCTTTATAAATTATTATCTCAAATTCATTTAAAAATTCTTTTTAATGTAAAAATTAACAAATAAAATTAATAAAGTAAATATACAATGACTTTTATCAAAATTTCACATATTAAATATATTTATTTATTTTCAAAGAAAAATATGAGGGAATAGAAAAAAAAGAAAAGATAATAATTATGTGTATATTAAACTGAATTTATTATTAAAAAATAATACATTGTCGAATCTCAATTTTAAATATGGGGATTCCTTTTGGAACACCAAAAAAAACATAAGAAAATTAAAAGTAGAGCCCGGATTGGGAGTGTCGTACGAAATCTCGAAAAAATCTCGATATCTCGATAACCGAGATTCTTTTATCGAGATTTCATCCCAGTCCGAACTGAAGGATGTATTCAAAATTGGGGGTATATAAAATCAAGATCCGACCGTGTTTAGAATAGAACAGGAGAAAAATTTTTGAATGGGGGGGGGGGGGGGGGAAACCCCTTAAAAAACTTTTTTTAATTTTCTTGTCCCAATCTAAACTAAAAATTAAATAAAAAAATTTTTTTAAGGGAAAAAAATATAATAATAAAAAGTAAATTAATATAGTATATACCTTTAAACATCACACTTACAAACAAAAAAAAATTTTTCGAAAGGGCAGAGAAGGGTTAAAATTAAAAATAATAAGCAAAATTGCCCCTTAAAAATCCTCTAATTTTTCCTCCAAAAAATCCAAATTAATTAAACCTTATTTTATTCTTCTTCCAAGAAATCATCCATCAAAAAAAAATTTTCTATTTGCTGTAAAATACACGATAATAGAGACTGAAAAAAATTTTTTTAAGTAATCAAAAATAAAAAAATCAAACGTTTTCGACCGCCAAAGAGAATAAGAATTATCAAACTTTAACAAATAAATTCCTCGTCCAGGATAAAAATGAGAACCAAAAAAGACTTCTTGATGACTGTCTTTACGAAAAGTCTGAAAATTTAATTTAAAAATTTTTTTAAATTAAAAGTACTGGGGTGTTTAACAGAGGCCACTCGAAAAATTTTCGAACCGAAATCTATCCAAGTTTTCGAAAACCTAAACCCGAATTTTTCTCTGAAGTTTGTCTCCCATATTTTCCGTTATATACCGCCCTCAACTGTTACGTCGAACCGGTGAGTCCCTATCCTTCCCTGCCCATAGATTTCTTCCCTCACAATTTCCCTCACTTCGAACGTAAAGTAAAGAGTGACATGTCAGTTACCTAAACGTGGTCAGCAAAATCTCAAGCCGTCGACTTCCAACTTCACCTCTACATCAATCAGACCCCACGGACCTTTTTCCACCCCACCCTCTCCTCCTTACTTTCTCTTTATATTTAAGAACCCATAAATTAATTTTAAAAAATTAACCGGAATAATTTCATCAATTCTTGGCTTATTAGGATCCACAGCTTTTTTAGCAGCCTCAGCTTCAACATCACCTCCTCCTTTCTTTTCAACATCACCACCACTAGCTTCAGCTTCATCCTCTTCATATTCATCTCCACTTTCATCCACATGGACTGTTACCTTTGAGAAAAAAAATTTTTTTTTGAAAAATTCTAAAAATAAAAGAAAAACTTGATTAGTTTCAGCAACTGTCCATTCAAAATAAACGCCAAATCCAATGTCATAATAATCCGTACAAAATTCCCAGAACAACGAATTTCTATAAAAAAAATAATTTTTTTTAATTATAGAATTTCAAAAGAAAAAATTTTTTTTAATTTCCAAAATTTTATGAAAATTTTCTCCTTTTTAAGATTTGAAATTTGAATTGAAGTTTGAATCTCAATTGAAATTTTGAAAAAAATCCCTCGGAATAATTTTTAAAAAATGAGAAAAATTTTTGAGGACAAAAACTTGCGGACAAAAGATTATGAAATTTTCAAAATTTTCCACAAACCCTTCAGGATGTGTTGGTACACGAACTGTAACAGTTTCTCCATGTCCTATTTTCAATATTCCTTCAGGCCCTTCTTTTTTAATAGCTTCTTTAAATTCTGCCAAATTTTTGTTTGTCCAAACCGAGGCTGGGGCAACTATTGGATTTGCTGAAAAAAATTTTTTTTGAATTTTTTATGAGCAAAAAAGATGCTCAAAAATTATACAAACCACAAAAACAACAAAAAAAAATTTCAAAAAAAAATACAAAACACAAAAAAAAAGGATAGAAAAGAGAAATAGAATTACTATGACAGAACATGCCCATTTGAGCGTATATAGAAGAAACTGAAATTATTTTTAAAAAATATCTTTGGCAGAAAAATCATGTAAAAATAGCAAAGAATTGTTGATTTTAAAACTTAAAAAATCCGAATTTTAGAAAATAAAAAAAATTTGCGGATAAAATTTTGCGGACTTTATGGGAAATACCGAAAAAGGAAACGAAAAATTTTTTTTTGGAATTTGAGAAAGATATTTAAAATAACTCCCAAAAATAAAACTTGCGGATAAAAATAAAAGTTGCGGACCTAAAGAAGAAATTTTTTTATAGAAATCCTTGTAACCTAATCATCAACATTTATAAAAATATCACAAAATAACCCCAAGAATAACCGGAAAGGAAAAAATATCAAAAAACTCCAAAGAAAGAATTTTTCTATAAGTTTTATCCCGTTAACTCTTCCGCACTTAATAACAAAAATAATCCCAAAAACCCCCAAAAATTAAAAAAAACCTCCAAAAAATTAAAAAAAAATTTTCTGTATAATTCTTATCCCTTTGACTCTTCCGCATTTAATAAAAAAATATCCCAAAAACCCCCAAAAAAAATAAAAAAAAACCTCCAAAAATAATTTTCAAAAAATTTTTTAAAATTTTTTCCTCACCAGGCATTTCTCCATTAGTAAAGTCTTCTTCATCCTCCTCCTCCTCCTCGTCCTCATCACTTACATCCGAATCTCCTCCTCTACCTTCTCCTTCCCCAACCTCATTAACACTCTTAATTTTTGGTTTAGGCGAATGTCTCGATGTTTTTCCAGTTGTTTTTGAAGGAAGGGCAGCTTCCAAATCCGATACAAAATTTGAATTTAAACCTCCATTTGATGTAGCTTGTGAAGCTGCTTGAGCTTGGGCATAAACTTGAGACATGTATTGTTGGTAATGTTGTTCTTGAAGTTGAGAAATTAAATGTTCTTGCTGGAAAAAGAAAAGAAAAAAATTTTTATAGAAAAAACTAATGTGTTTTTTAGACTAAAAATAAAAAAAGAAAGGAAAAAAATTTTCTCATATGGCACGCGTTCACATAAAAAGCGACTTGCGTTTTGCGGCAAAAACAGCATTAGGAATGAAGAGACACGATTTTGTCTCTCCTTTTTTTGAATATTTTTTGACGCAAAACGCAAGTCGCTTTTTATGTGAACGCGTCATTAAGACGGTCTTTAGAAAGGAGTATCGTTGGCCACCCTAATTCAGAGAATAAGACAAATTTTAAAAATTTGACTTAAAGGGAGGGTATCTCATAATGAGGTCTTGAATAAAATTTAAAAAAAAATAAAATTTAAAAAAATGACGTCCATCTAGTTTAAAAAATGGGGAAAAAATTAAATAAAAAAATTAAATAATAAAGTCGTTGCCTTGACAGCAAAAATATGAAAAGTCATAAAAATACAAAATTAAATTTTAATTATAAACTAAAATTCATCGGGTAAGAGAGAACGACTTAATTCACGTTAAAAAAATTTTCCTTTTTAAAATTAAAAAAAATTTTTTTTTTGAAAAATGTAGGGAAAGTACATGATTATGGGAAGTAAAATTGCCAATTTTTTTGGCTCTGAACCCCCAAAATCGAAAAGTTATAAGGCTTCAAAGTTTTCAAAAAGGGAGGAAAAAAACTTTTATTTCAAAAAAATTACTAAAAAATTTATTTCAACAAACCTTTTCAGGTTCTCCAGGATGTGTTTGTTGTGCATATGCCAAAAATTGATGATATGTTTGTTTATTTAATGCTTCTTGAATCTGTTGTCTGTAAAAATAAATTAAATAAATTATTCAAAAAATCCCCCCTAAAAAACCTTTGCTGTTCAAATTGTTGCAAAATTTCTTTTGATTCAAGCGGGTCTGGAAGCATTCCTTTATTTGTTGTTGAATATGTATTGATGCTTTAAAAAATTTAAAAAAAATAATAATATTAAAAAATAAGGACATTTTATCCCACTTATTTAAGAAAAAAATTTCTTCGAAAAAGAACAGCTGTTACGAAATTTCGATTTACAAATTCCAAAATTTTTTTGTTTTCAATTCTATATTAGATTTTGACTCTATTTTGATGATTTTTGTAAGGATTATTCATCTAGAGGATTTAAAAGCTTATGCGTGGGTTAAATGATATATAAAAGGATAAAAGAGAAAGAAGCCGAGTAGTCTCTGCCAATGCCCGGGTCTATATGTGGTGAGCTAAAGCCCCCTAGCAATAACTGTTAGGAGGTCGCAGGTTCGTAAACTCATTTCTTTTTTTTCGATTCACAATTTAGACGAATTTTTTTTTTTAGTTTCGAAACAGTTTTCTACCTGAGAATTAGGTCGAGATAAAAATTTATAGAGATGTCCGGGACGGCCTTGAATTTTGACTCAAGCCTTTTCTCTTGGGTTTCTTTTGGGGTTTTTCGGTCTTGGTCTCAAGTCTAGGAAAATTTTCGGTCCTGGATAGCTCTAAAAATTGATACAAGCTTTTTTGTCTTTTACTTATATTTTTTAAAAAGAAATCAATAAAAAAAAAGTTTTATTTTCAAGCTTGCGACTCATCCAAAGAAATGAATTACTTATTTTTGAAGGAAGAAAAGAAAACTTGTGTCTTCTAATTTACTTAAAAAAACATAAGGCATCTTTTTAAAGTAAAAAAAAGGAAGAATAAACGAAAAAGTGTCAGTCATATATATCAAAAAAAAAATAATAAATTAATTTAATAAAATTGAAAATACGAGGCGAAAAAAAAATCTCAAATCTTAAAAAAATAAAAATAAATGGGATAAAATAAGGGATAAAAAAACCATTATGGGATAAAATGTCCATTTTAAAAAAAATTAAGAAAAATCTAAACTTTACATCGATTTAAAAGGAAATTTAAAAAATAGTTAAACAAAGGCCTATAGAAAAACTCCAATCCCCAAAAATTTCAAAAAAATTAAATTTCAACTAACCTATTTCCACCACCTCCTTCCCCTCCAACATTTTTATTATTATCATCACTTCCAGAATTTGCCATTTTTGTAGTCATTTCAATTTTATGTTTTTGTTGTTGATTTTCCAAAGAATTTCGAAATGTTGGACATACAGCATCCAATAAACGAATAAATTCTAACATTGCTTGTGGAACAGGTAATGAAGAAAAGGTTTTCCAAACTTTTCTAAAAAAAATTAAAATTTTTTAAACAAAACTTAAGGCATAAATGAAACTTTAAATTAGATTTATTATAGAAAAACTTTGAGGTTATAGCCAAAAAATCCAAAAAATCGCAGAAAATTAAAAAAAAAATTTTTTTATTAATCCAAAAAAAACTCAAGAAATTTTTTAAAAATCAACCATAGGGAAAAATGGTATAAAATGTCCATTTCAAAAAATGGGACATTTCTTAAAAATTCTTTTAAAAAATTTCAAAAATTTTATTAAAAAAAATTTTAAGCCAAAAAATTTCAAAAAAATATTTTTTAGGAAAATTCACCAAAAAAAATTTTTTTGACAAAAATTTTTAGTTTTAAAAAATTAACTTGAAAAAAAATTTTTTTTTTAACTTTTTTTTTGAAAAAATTTTTTTGGTTTAAAAAAAATAACCTAAAAAAAATTCTCAAAAAATATATGTTTAAAAAGTTGAAAAAAAATTTAAAAGATTTTTAAAAAAGAATTTAAAATAAAATTTAGAAAAAAAAGTTAAAAATCAAACAAAAAAACCCCTCAAAAAATCCCAATAAAAATTTAAAGAATTAACAAAACAAAAAAAAATACATTAACCAATAAAAGGTGCCAACACAAAAAATAAAAAGAATCTTTGACATCTTTTAATGCCTTTAATTCTTCTTCCCAAATTTTCCTTTTCTTAAAAAATTTTTCCCCTTTAAAAAGCTAATAAGCCAAAAATTATTTTAGTTTTTTTCTACTAAAAACATCGGTTCACTTAACAACAAAAAATAGAAAAAAAAGTGCCAAAAAGGATCTTCTCCCAAAAAAAAAGTTCTCATTCAGAAAATCTTTCCTAAAAACCCCTCACCTTAACAAAAAAAAATTCTCAAAAAAATTTTTTTCTTAGAAATTTGGATGAATTACTACCTCTTACCGTTCCTATAATTGTCTCATAATCTCCAGAAAAAAGCTTCTTCCCAAAAAAAATTTTTTCTCCTCAAAAATCCTAAAAATCTTCTCCTTAAAAACACCAACACAAAAAAAATCTCTTCAACAAAGGATTCTCAAAAAAAATTTTTTTTGAGAAATTTGGATGACATGTCTTTGTTTTTTCAAAAAAACATCGGTTCACTTATCAACATTTTTTGGGATTTTCTATAATTGTATCATAATCTCCAAAAAAAGCTTCTTCCTAAAAAATCTTTTCTCCTCAAAAATCCTAAAAATCTTCTCCTTAAAAACACCACCAAAAAATTTCCCCTGAAAAAAATCATCCTCAAAAAAATTTTTTTTAACTAAATAGGACAAAATGACTTCCCATTCTCTGTCAAAAAAAAATTAACAAAAAAAAGATGCCTAGCTTTTCCTAAAATATTTTCTTCTCTTTTTTTTTCTTCCTCCCAAAAATTCCTCTAATCCCCTCCCCCTCCTCCCCTCCCTTTAAAAAAATAAAACAAATAAATTAGTGTTAACAATAAGTATCTTGTATTGTTTACACCAAAGTGACACACACAAAAATTTTAAATAACTTTTAAAAAAAGGAAGAAAAGCCATTCTCTCATTTTCACAACATTTTTTAGGGGAGGGGGGGGGGGGGGGGGAAGTGTCAATATTCGAAAAAAACACTTTTTTCCTTTTTTTTCTAGTTATTTTTACTTTATATAAATATTTCCCCCCTTGGGAAAATACAAAAAAAAATATATAAACTGATGCCGTCAAAAAAATTTTTTTTAATTTTATTGTGGGACGAATTGTCTCATTTAAATAATTTTTAAATTTAATTCAAAAAATTTTTTTAAATTATTTAATCTGAAAAAAACCAGAAAAAAATCAAAAAAAAAATTTTTTATAGATTTGAATTTAAAAAAAATATTCAAAAAAAAGAAATAAAATAAAAAAAAAATAAATAAAAATCGTCAATTACACACAAACACTCACTCACTCACAATTCAATTTAGTATTTCAATTTAACCTCTTTTATTTTCCTCTAAAAAAATTTTCTTTTTCAAATTTTAAGTAGATATTTAAGGTTTACTTAACTCTTCTCTTTTTTCCCCTATTCAAAAACACACAATTCAATTACAAAAACAATTGTAGCAAAATTAAATCTTACATAGAGAGAAAAAATCTCTTAAAATCAAATATGCTTAGGGCTAAATTTCTGATTTTAAAAACACATTTAAAAATAAAAAAGAAAATAAATTTAAAAAAAAAATAGAAAACCCCGCGGTAATTAAATAAAAATGAAAAATTCGAAAAAATAAAAATAAAATTGGGGAAAAAATAAAAAAGAAAGAAAAAACTTCTCACATTAGAAAAATTTTTTTAAATTGTTTTTTATTAAAAGAAAAAATTTTACCTAGCATCATTTCCAACCAAATCAAACCAACCACATTCAATTCCATCATCTTTGTAAGTTCCATATTTTGCTTGTTTTGAAAGTGCAATAAATTTTAAACGATGACGATAATCAACAGCTATTGAACGATTCTTTTCTTGATCTAGAAAAAAATTTTTTTTTATTAAAAATTTCAACAATTAAATCCCCCACACCCTCCCGTTACATAAAAGACTGCAGAAATAAGAGTTTCTACTTATCCATATAGGTCTAAATGGGTACAGAAACAAATTTCATTAGTCTGGACAACACCAAATTACAAAAGAAAAATTTTCTTCTTAAAACAAAAAATCTTTCTCGTTAAAAATAAAAAGGCCATTGTAGAATGAACCGAATGACTCGAATCAATGACATTATCGAACTTCTGACTCCCTAGTTCTTTTTATTTAGCACTAAATACTAGGGCATCTCAAATTCGATAAACCCGAGCACATTAGTTCGCCCCCTCTGTCAAAGCTCATTTTATTTTAATGGGGAAATTTTTATGGAAATTGCCTCGAAAAATTCTTATGGAATATAAGTTTAGATCCTTTTAACTCAAAAAGTCCCAAAAATTAAAATAAAAACCTCTATAGAACGAAAGTGCCATTTTATAAGCTTCTTCTATTCCAAGCCCATACAATTCACCAAGCAATTTTTCATTCATTTCAGGCTGTTCATCTTCAGCGACACAAAGTTTTTCATTCTCCGCCATCTATACAAATTTAAAGTATAAAAAAAATAAAAGAGAAACCTGAATGAAATATTAAAAATAGCCACCAACAGAAATAATAGAATAAGATCAAATTAAATGTTAGAATAAAACCCTGTAAAACAGAAGAAATCAAAAAAGACCGTAAATGCCTTAATAGAAGCCCACTACGTTGAAGAACAAAAGGCCTGCCCCCTCTGACAAAAGCCCATGTCTATAAACGTCCCACAAAGACACGTTGACAAATAGAAGGCTAGGGTCTCTATTAATAGCATGGGGACCCAATGAGGCCCATAAGTGAATCACTATTAAGAACCTACTCAATGAGACCCAGTGAAAAATAAAAGTCAATTGCCTATTTCAGATGCTTACTCATTGAGATTCAATGAAAAATAGAAAAATAAAAGCCCAGGGTTCTATTAGGGCATCCACGATCATTTAAAAACGTCATAATAGCTCAAAATCAATAAAAAAAATATCAAAATGGCAATAAACCGTGTGTAGAACAAATGAATTAAAATCGGAAAAATATTTTATATTTAGACTCAAATTATCCAAAAATTTGACAACAACAAAAATTAAAATGCATTTTTTAGAATTCGTGGCGAAAAAAATAAAATATAGAAATAGAAGAGTAAAAAAATCAAACCCGTCAATATTCACAAACTTGTTTTTTTTAAATTGCCACGTCAAAAATCTTTCAGTCAATTCCATTATTCTTCTTGGATGTCATCAATTCCATGTCCAGTTATCTCAAAAGTACATTCACTTTCTGGTAGACATGGAGAGTCATAGATCTTTTTTTGTTAAAGAAAATTTTAATTAGAGAAGGGAAGAATGTCGATTATTTCTACCCATTTTTTCACTCATTCCTGAAGACAAGAAAGCGAGGGAGCGAACAAAAAATAAAAAAGGGAGAAGTGGTTGAAACTTGAATCAGCCCTGGAGACAAGGAAACATGGAAAAGAGAGATTTTCAAACTTAAATTCCCCGACCGCCTTGAAGTCAAGAAGGACACCCGGACAAAAAGGTAGAAATAACCCACTGTACCAGTAAAAATAAAAAATAAAATGAAAACCTTGCAAATTCGTTGAGGTCCTCTTCCCTTTCGAAAAAACAATCTAAAAATGAGATAAGGTTAAAAATATAAAAAATTAAAAAAACCTAGTAGTCGAAGCATGAGCTAATATATTTCCACCAATAGGCTTTTTAGGATCTGCTTGATACATATTACCACCATCAACTTGAGAGACTACTTGGTTTGTAACAACAACTGCAACGCCAAACTAAAAATAAAAAAAAATTAAAGAAATTCTCAAGTCTTATAATTTTAAAAATTGAAAAAATTAAAGACGTATTCAAGAAAGAATTTAAAACCATCAAAAGGGCTCGAACCAACACTAAATAAACGAACCAACCAAACACTCTACCACTACACCACAACTGAACTTAACAGTTATCAAACTTTAAACGACCATATTTTATTACCTTATTATTAACTCAATATAACCCTCATTCCCAAAGATAAAAATTATTAATTTTCATACCTCCTCAGCAAGCTTCATTAATCCACGTAAAAAGCACGCCAAATGTTGCTGTCTTGCTGACAATTCTCCACGGCCAGAATAGTCAGTTCTATACAGAGCCATTAAACTATCAACCACCACAAGAGCATATCGACATTCTGCCATCATTGCAGCCCCCTCCATTAGTAAACGCATTTGATGATCTGTGTTGTAGCAACGAGCATATGCAACGTTTTCTAAGACCATTTGACCATCTAATTTGTATCTTAAATTGAAAGAAATTTTTGGAAAATTTTCCCGAAATATGGGGGTCCAAAGTATGGCGTCTTCCCTAATGAAGGGATAGACAACAAAATTAGTTCTAGGTAGAATCACGAAAGGTCCCCAGTCAAAAAACAATAAAAAAACCTTTCCGCGACAGCTAAAAGTCTTTCAGGTCTAAAAGTTCCCTCTGTATCAATCCAAAGACATTTCCCTTCAGCACCACCCATATCCACTGGAAGTTGACAAATAACAGCCAAAGTGTGGCACAACTGACTTTTGCCAGTTCGAAATTCGCCAAAAACCTTTAGAAAGCAAATTACTTTTCCTAGAAAAATATTTACAAAAAAACCTCCGTAATAGAACTCGTTTCAATTCCACCACCCAAAAGTCGGTTTAATTCTCGACTGCCAGTCTCAATCAAAATTAGTTGAGAGCGCTTTACATGGACAACGCTAGCAAGAGTAAACGACATTGGGACAAGTTTCTTAGCTTCTCCCTAAAGAAATCAAGTCAAAAAAAACTTTAAAAATAAAGTAAACAAACGTAGATCTTTTCAACTTTTTGTTCTCCAATTCCATTAACTTTCTCCAATTCCTTTCGAGGAGCAAATGCAACAGACTCGACCGTGTAGAAGCCATGAGCGCGAAGTTTTTTGATATCATTTATGTGTATCCCGTGTTGCTAAAATATAGAATTTGAGCTTAAACCCTTCAAAAATCACCCCAAACAAACCTCCAACTTTTCAATTGTCGTATAAGGCAAAGAAGTTTTTGCTTCAGCAGACTCACTGATTACGTCGACGATTGCGGCTGTTGCACTAGCTGCTGTCATTGCACTCATTGGTTTCATTTTTTGCTTTTGAGACATCATTTAAATAGAAAAACACTTAAAAAATGAAAGAAAACAATGAAAAAACAATGAAAAAATGAAGAAAAAATAAGCAAAACAAAAAAACAATCAACGAAAGTTTCCACAAAAAATCGAAAAAGGAAGCCAAAATTTTAAACGGAATTAGTACGCGCAAATTTACTCTTTTTCTTTTTCCGAAAAATTACAACAGTCTCTCATCTTTCTGTTTTTCTCTATCTTCACACTCTCTCCTATTTTTAAATTTTAAAGCTCTATAAAAGCATCGCGTCCGCGAGTCTTTAATTTACTTGTGATTGAGATTTTCGAAAAGCATGGGCCTGTTCATGGGGTTTGATTAATTGACATGTGCCGGATCCTGGGCCTGTAGTAAACCCAGGACCACAGGAAGGCCAAAAAATGCCTAGGCCTGGACTGTGGGTAGAGGAAAAACCCAGGCCTGGTCCAGACCCAGCTCGATCTCGCTATAATTTACCTTCTCTGCAAAAAACAACTTTTACAAATTTTTTTAAACATTCACAGATCAAAAAATATTTATTTTATTATTATTTCACCAAAATATGCTTCCAACATTTCAATCATTTGACGACAAAAAAGTTACAAAAACTTTTCCAAAACGCCCAATTAAATTACCCAAACCAATTGCTTCTAAAGCACCTCCAATTCAAAAAATGAAACAAATGGGTGCAATGACAACAGCTAGTACAACAACAGCAATTGCTGATGTAATTAATGAATCTGCTCCGGTTACTCAAAATTTAAAGGTTTTCATTTTTCTAAATTTTTATTTTTTTTTGACCGGGGTGGGTCAACCAAACATTCCTCTAAATTTTTTAAATTTTGTCCTCCCCAAACATAATCCATCTATCTCGAAAATTTAAAATCAATTTTCCAGTCTACACCGCATCCTACCACAATTCCATCAACACCAATTTCTCATACTCTTTATCCAACTACAGACTCCAATAAAGATACTGCAATGATTGAATCCTCTATCCAAGTCTCAAAACGTCGTTTAGAAGCTTTATATACTCAATTTGAAGAAAATAAAAATAAAATTGTTGACTCTTCTCTTCAAAGCAAAATTCAACGTTCTGGATCATTTACAGATGTTTTGTCAATCATTTCCAAATTTGAGATGAAAAAGACGGAGGTGGAAGTGGAATCAAAATATCTTGAGGAGGCAAAAGAAAATTATATTCAGGCTTTGTCAAAATATGATAAGAAAACTATTGAAGCGTTAAAAGAAATTGGAAATGTTAATGAGGAATTTAATGGTTTTTTTAAATTAAAAATTGCGGACAGTCCGCAAAATTTTTGCGGACAAATTTTGTCAGCAAAACTTTTTTCAAACTTTAATTCCAAAAAAAAATTCCCCTTTTGAAGGTTTAATTAATCATTTGGAAAAGCTTCCCAGCACCAGTCAAGATAACAATTTAAATAAACAACCTATTATGCTTGATAAGGTTCCTTTTTTTAGTTTTTAAATTAAAACCAATTTTTTAGGAGGTCCAAGCTAATCCACCTCGTGTGTTGTTCAAATCTCCTTCAGCTGAATTTCTTCCTACAATGCAAATGTATATTCATTTTATATTTTTTTAATTTTTAATAATTATTTTTTTTGAAGTGTTCCTGCTCCTCCATCACCTATTTTACGAAGTAGCATTAAAGCCAAAAATCTTCCAAAAGGAAATGTTACACCTATATCGTTTAAACTCTACAAAGATGATTAAAGAAGAGGCGGTAAAAAATTATTTATTCTTTGTCTCATTTTGGATCAGAACTGTTTCGAAATTTCGCTGGGGGTCAATTTCCGCTCTTAACTAGTTTAATAGAAATTTTGGTTCGAATCCGGATATTCGGCGATTTCCTAGGATTCGCCAACCCTATTCCTAACTATGAGCGCCTACCAAACATACTCCCCAAACACCTGTAAATTATTTTTAAATTTTTTTCGATTTCCGTTTTTTTCAAATTTTTTTTTGTTTCGAAACAGCTCTGATTTTGGACCTATTCATTTATTTTTAAAACTTCGAGTAGACACATAAAGTTTGCTTTAAAAAAGAATTTCAAAAATTTAATTTCAAATTTTACCAAAAATAGTTTTGGACAATTTTGGCTGTTAAAATGTTTTTTGGACAATTTTATCCAACTAAAAAAATCAAAAATTTTTTATATAAAAAAACGGTGAGAGTGAAAACGTGAAATTTTTTTAAAATTATTTTTAGGACTAAAACAAAATATATAAAAAAAACCTCCAAAATTTTTTTTCTTACTTCCCTTTTAAATTTTAAAACTCATTTTCCACTGCTTCTATTTGCAGAATTACTAGAATGTTGTTGTTGTTGAGGCAGTACATTTAATCCAAGCCTTTTAGCTTCACTTTCATAAACTATTAATCGCCATAATTTTACTGTAAAAACTTCTGCTTCATCGTCGAGTACCTTTAAAATAAATTTTAAAATTTTTTCTGAAACTTCCTAGCCCTCCACTTTACAAGGTTTTTTTTTGCCAAATTTAACCTAGAGATTTTTGATAAAAATTGACAATTTATTAAAAGATTTCAGTAATCTACCCTTCGCCTTTTTATGGAAAAATTTTGGAAGTCGAACAGTTATTCTCGTAGAACAACCATTCAAAAACTTCTATTTACAAGGGGAAACCCTCTCCCTAAAGTGTGAAATAGAGAAACCCCCAAAGTCCTCTCCCCCCCTCCCCTTCCCAAAAAAATTTAAAAAAACCATTGAAAGATCAGCCAAAATATTATCAGGAGAAGCTCTTGAATCAATTTTTTCACAAATAAAAGAAACTAATGATGGCTCTTCTTCACCAATATATTCACAAATTTTTTTATTAATCCATGGACGAACTCTTGAATCCATTAATTGTTTGTCCAAAAATTCCCAACTTAGAGAAAATGCAAAAAGTTGTTCACGTTCTGTTGGAATTCGAGTAATTAGATCTTTTATAAGTTTTTTTCTTTCTTCTGGTGTTAAAGATTGAATACGATCCTTTAAAAAATTTTTTTTAATTTTTTTAAAAATTTTTTGACAAATGGCCAGTAGGGGGTAAAAACGACAATTTGCCAAATGACAAAATGTCAAACCCCAAATAAATTGACAATTTGTCAACAAGAGGTCTGACATAAGGCTTATAGAAATTTTTTAAAAATTAAAAAAAACCTCTCTCGTAATTTCAAACGGCTTAATTTTCTTCTTAATTTGATGTAAAGTATCTTCCTCTTCTTCATCTTCCTCAAAAAGACCATTTACTGGCTGAATTGTTTTTTGCTGTATTGTTGTTATTATTGGCTTTTTAACTGGTGATGGACTTGAAGTTTCGTCTTCTTCATTGTTAGGTGGAGGATGTGGTTGATCTTTTTCTTTATTTTCAACACCATTTTTATGAGGACGTCCGGGAACTTTAAAAAATAAAATTTTTTAATGGCTTTAATACTGTCGGACCTCACTAATTGTAAGATGCACCCAAAATTAAGTTAGCCACTAGGGCCCTACTCCTTAAGGACTTGGTTGGTGATTACATGGATTTCCTATATAACCTCGTGGTTACCTAACGATGGTTAAATGATCGGGTCAAATGACATGGTCATTTGAACATCGCTTATGGTACGGGCCGGGTGGTACCTCCTTACGGAAGGTATCCTTATAATATTATAGTATCCTTATAATATCCCTTATAAAATATCATTTTTAGCCCCAAGGGTGAATCTATAAAAAGGCCCAACTCTCCCAAAAACAAAAAATAGAAAAAAACCTGTCTCCCAAATTTCCTTTACTTGAGTCGTTTCCTTCTAAAAATTACAAAATTTAATAATAAAAATTAATGTAAAATTAAAAAAACCTCTTTTTCCTTTTGTTGCTGTAAAAGTAACTTTTCCTGTTCTTCCTTTTCTTTAAGTAATTGTTTCTTAACTTCTTCCATTTCACGTTTCTCTTCATGTCTATCTTTAGCATCAGCCTCACGTTCGCGTTCATAATTTCGACGACGTTCAAGTAGGGCAGAACCTCTTTAAATGCAAAAAATAAAATTTCCAACTAGCCAAATAGAGAAAAATACGCAAAATAAAAATTAAACAGGTCTAAAAATAATGCCAGAATATTTTTTAATAAATTTCCCACATTAATTCCTCGAATTAAAAGTAATTACAGCCTAACGTGTTCGAACCCATGACCCCCTAAAAATCAAAACTGAAAACTTTCCAACTTCACCAAAGCGACAACTAAAAAACTAAGTGATCCAGAAATTTTCTAGATAATTTTACAGCAAACAGGGGATATTCACCGCTAAAGGATTCGAACCACGACGTATACCCAGCAAATCCAAGAACCTTACCAATTACACCACACCAACATCAAACGGAAACAAAAAATAAAATAATATAAACAAACTTGTAATATTTCAAATCATCTCTTTCATCAACATAATCCTCCAAAAATTGTCTAAGTTTTTTAGCTTCTTTATCAATAGTCTTTTTTCTTTGTACTTCACTTTCACGATCCTTTGCATATTGTTTTGCCATTCTTTTTTCTCTTTCTTCCCATTTTTTTAATCTTGTAATATATGATTCTTCACGTTCTGCCAATTCTTTTTTTAAACGACGCTTTTCTGCTAGAACATAAGAATCTTCTGAAGAAGGTGTTCCTTTACGATGATGACGAGATGAGGAAGTACTCTTTTTTGGTGATGGATGTATTGGTAGTGTGGCTGTTGAAGAACCGGAAGAATTTGAATCTGATGAATGTCGTCTGGATCTAAAAGAATGGAAAATTTGCAGACATTTCTTGCGGACAATATCAAAAGTCAAAAAACTAAGTTTAAATAGGGAATAGAAGAGCAGAAAGTTAACTCTATCAAAATAATGACCGCCCCTTATCAAAAAAAGTATATTAATAAAAATAAATGTCCGCAAGAACTGTCCGCAAAAAATTTTTTTTCAAAATTTACTAATAAAAAATCAAAGTTGAAAAAATAAATAAATTTGTAACCTTTTAGAATGCGATCCATCATGTTTAGAATGTCTACTTTTTGAAGAGCTTCGCTTTTTCTTCCCAGATGGCGAAAGAGAATGTTTACGTTTGTGTACCTGAAATAATAAAAAATTGCAGATTTAAAAAGCAAAAAAAATTTTTCCTTAGAAATTAAAAAGAGGGGGAAAGGAGAAAAAATATTTTTCTTTTAAATTCCCATTACACTTACAACCAGCCTGAAAAAGATTGCATCTCTCTTGAGTAATTTTTTAGTTGATTTCTTTATAATTTTTTTAGCGTCTGTGAATTTATTATTTTTTTTGAAATTTTTTAAAAATAAAATAATTTTTAAGCTCACGAAAATGCGCAGAACACATTGCCAATATAAATAATTTTTATATAAAAAAATTTCAATTTTTTCAGGATTTTTAAAAAAAAATTTTTTTACTACCTCAGTTTTGAAGCAAATCCCAAAAAATTTATTTTTTTTTGTATTTTTAAAAACTTTTTTTTTAAACTTACCACCAAATGAAGTTTGCTTTAGATCAAATGACACAATTAAGAAGCAAAAATGTGTGTGTAAATGTGTGATATCACAGTCTCCCCTAACAATAAGAACATACCAGAAGAGAATAGAGAAAGAAATGAAGAGGAAAAAAGAGAGATTTAAATGGAATTTCAAAAAAAATTTTGAGATAAAATGATAAACAAAAACGAGATTAAACAAACAAATAATAAAAGAAAAAAGGAAGTTGAAAAAAAAAATTAACAAACCTTAGAAGTTTCATCATCAACTGGACTTTTAGAGGTCACATCTTTTTGAGATCCATCTTTAGCGACTGCATCACCTTTAAAATTGATACCTTAAATAAATTGAATAAGCCATGAGTGTTTTCCGATACATAAATAAAAGGATTCACGAAAACGGTTCAGAAATTGGAAGGTAAACAGGGAGCAGGCCAATGTAACCTAAATTGGACGGCGGTGCATTGGGGGTAGACCCATACTATCAAAAAAAGTTTGTACAAAGGGGAAAGTTTCTACGAAGGACGGTCCCCACAATTTTGGTCAGGTAAGTATTCCCTGGTTCAAGAATGAATGGATAAAGCTGCAAAATTGTACATATGGTTTTCCCCTTGTAGAAACTTTCCCTTGAAAAAATATGTTGCAAAAAATTCTCAAGTGGATCCATGTCCAGACTCCAAGGGTTTGATATAAAATCTAACAAAATTACAAAAAAAAACTAACCTGCTACATCATCTTCCGGCATAACTTCAAGAATTCCTGGAGCTTTTTTCTCAATAATTGCCTTTATTGCTGCTCTAAGCTGTTTATCATCTTCTTCAGGATTTATTGATTTTGGCGTCCCAGAGTCCATACCAAGCAAACGTGTTTGATTTTCAGCAAATTCTTTCAGATATTTTTCAGTAGCGTCATCAACCTATAGTGAAACCAAATAAAATCAGAAAAATTAAAAAAACATACTTTAACGTTCAAACGTTTCTCGCCAAGAGGATAATCTTTAAGCACTCTTAATGCTCTTCTGGTACCATCAGGATGAACAAATTCACAAAATCCAAAAGCTTTAAAGTTTCCATTAGGATCTTGAAGACGTTTCCAGGTATGAACAGTTCCACATTTCTAAAATGATTAAAACATTAATAAAATAGACAACTGTGTAACTCAACAGTTAGTCAAAATGAATATTTTAAATATATCCTAACAGAAAAATCGGCTCCGGTTTTGGACATGCTCCCTATAGGAATGAATTAGTCTCATAAATGCTTAGTTGATATGACAGGAGGTTTAAATGTTTGATTTGCGTTCTGAAACATTTTTTGTTGTTATGGTCATATCCACTTGATCTAGGAAAATCTAGTTGCTATTGGTTAGTTATAAAGGGGTTTTCCGAATTAACAAAAAAATGCATACCCAGCAAACCTTTATGGGACTTATACTTCTAACTGGATGCCCACCTAAACCAAAAACAAAAAATCAATACAGAAAAATTTACCCCCAAAATTTCCTGAATAAGACTATCCTCGCATAAGTCAGTAATATTACCAATAAAAACAGTTGTGACCGCAACAGGTTTAACAGGCGGAACAAATTGAGTTGGCGGTGCTTCTGCCTAAACTTATTTTTAAAAATAAATTTATAAATTTTAATTAAAAAAAATTAAACCGGTCTTCTCACAAACGGTCGAAAATTCGGTCTTAAAGTCAATTGAACCCCTCCAACTATAGGCAACTGAGGTATCTGCATTTGCATAACTTGTGGAGGCATAGTTGGTATATTTGTTTGAGGTGAGAAGAAACCAAATTTTTGTCCTGTAAAATGGCCTAAAAAAAGAAAAATGAACCAAATTCTTCAAAGGAATTAAAAAAAAACCTGGCTGATTAGGTTGTGGCATTCTTGGTGCCATCATTGGATTGTTGTAAGGTGGAGGAAATGCCATACTTTTTGACAAAATATATAAAAGCTAATACTAAAACAAAATTAATAAAAAAACGTTCAGATTTAATCAAAAAAGTATCAAGAAAAGTGACCTAAAAAGATCAAATCAATGGGAAAACTCAAAGGGCACCTGCACATATTGCCAATTCCATATTTTGCCAATAAGGCTAAAAGTCCACATTTTGCCAATAAGCTTATTGACAAAATGTGGGATTCTAGCCATATTGGCAAAATATGGTTTGGCAAAATGTGTAGACACGCAATGTGAGAACTCAAAGTGGAGGGTAGACACTTGCACTTGAGAAGATAAAAGAAATAAGCGAAAATAAAGAAAGGCAAAATGGGAAATAGTACAAAAAAATAAGAGAAAATAG
Organism: Meloidogyne incognita; assembly: GCA_036172945.1. Lineage (NCBI taxonomy): Eukaryota > Metazoa > Nematoda > Chromadorea > Rhabditida > Meloidogynidae > Meloidogyne > Meloidogyne incognita. The sequence continues at coordinate 4,058,388 of JARQAC010000023.1, forward strand.
GAAATGATTTACTCTAATTTTCAAAATACCTAAAAGAGGGAAATATTACAAAATACCAACTAACTATATTTAAGACAATATATCTAACAAGTGTAAATAACACACTTGAACCTTAAAAATTTTTCAAAATTTTCTCAAAATTTTTTATGCAAAAAATGTAAAAGTCACGAAAAAAAATTTTTTTTCAGCGAAAAGCAGAGGAAGAAGTACTTGGTTTCATACGTCCCCCACCAACACCACCACTACTATTACTATTAATAATATTACTACTATTCAAACTTTCATTAAATTCCAATGAATCATCACCGCCAGCTTGCTGCAGTTGTTGTTGTATTTGTCCTTTTTCATTTTTAATATCAAAATATAAACCATTAACATATCCCTGGACATGATGTGACAACATATCCAATGTATTTAAGATTGCTTGGTCAGTTTCATATGAAGCCTCATTTAATGTGTTTACTACCAAATCTTCTTTGATTACATGTTTTCGTTGATTCCTCTTTTTATTTGATACTACTTGTGAACGAATATTGTCTCGTTGCTTTTCAAAATCATCCCAAAATGATAATATCCAATTTGGCAATGAAGATAATTGTTTATTATTGGCTTGCTAAAAAAGGAAGAAAATAAAGAAAATATCAGGGATAATGTAGGACATGCGACATGTATCCCATGGGGATGAATCAAATAACGAGAAGTCTCATTGTCAGTCGCTGGATGTATGTGTCTCCCATTGCCACCAAAAAATGTATCGGAATCCAAAACCCCTCAGAGAATCAAATACACGAGAAGTCTCATTGTTAGTCGCTGGGTTCGACGATGAACTCTTGACCCCTCATTCCCTCTGGCTACGCCCTTGAAGGACACCACACACGAGAAGAAAGATTAGGCCTTTGAAGGGAAAGCCTAATCTCCACCTCGCCTCACCTAGAATTACTCACCATCCCTCTCCTTATTTAAAAAAATTTCTAAAAAAAACCTTAATCTGTAATTGTGCCACTTCCATAGCACAATTTGCATTAACTAATTCTGTTGCCACTCTTTCACTAATATTCCAAAATTCTAAAGGACAATAAGGACGATGTCGTAAAGGTTGCAAAAATGGAGGTGTTTGGTTTGTTGTTACAATAATTGTTGGAGAAGAATGTGTTGGCGGTGGCGGCATTTCATAGCGTATATGTTGTTGAGTATAATCTTGATAACCAACAGTTGTTTCTATATAAAATATTTATTTAAAAAAATTTTTTTAGCCTGTTTTATCAGAGATTTATTTGATTTGTTGTTTGATTGTCAAGGTAAATGTCCAGCTCGCGATCCATTTGTCCGCAAAATATTTTTCAGTTTGTTTCCTTTATTATTCAAGCCAAAATGTCAACCTATCATTTGATGACTAATGGAAACCAAAGGAAAGGAGTTGAATGCAGGAAAAATGCTCTTTTACGGAATTTCTTTTGCGGACATATGAATTGAGAGCTGGAAAATTACCGAGGAGATCTGAAAAAGAAAACCTGATCCTTTACCTTGAGTTTCACCTTGACTATATTCTTGACCTTGGTTCAATAAAAAAAAAAGTCAAGAGAAAATCAAGTTTCGGATCCGAAATCCTAGGAATCAGTCTATTATAGAAATATGCTTTCTCTTAATCCGTAGGTTCCTACTTATGTCAACACCCTTAAAAAGCTCCCGACCTAAAATCTCCCCACATATTTTATACTTTAAAAAACCTTCATAAACGTGTTCCTCCTCAGGTCCCGAATAAATTAGATTTTGTCCAAAATTCGATCCAAAAGCGGCTGCCTTCATTCTAAACTCCTGATCTGTCAGTCCAATAAAAGTTTGTTTGAAATAGAAAAAGAATTCGGCCAGTTGTGCAAGTCTGGCACCTTCAACGATTTTGTAGAATGCTCGATTAACATAAGCCATTGGAATAAGTGCAAGACAAATCAGTCGTCTAAAAAAAATTTTGAGAAAAAATTAGGCATTATTTTAGGACTATCATGTAAATATTTGAGCGAAACTTGTAGAAAAATGTTTTGAAAGGCAAGAGACTCGAACCCTCAACTACAAAGCAAGTGTTCAATACTTAACCCACTACACCACAAAAATCAAGGATAAAGTTGACATAATAAGGGTCTTACCAAGGGGCCTTCGGGTAACCACCCTAATCAAAAAATTTTTAAAAAACCGAAATGTCATCCTCGCAATATTTCCAGCTTGACTTTTTTCATTTCCATAAATAACACCAAGATTATATTCAGACCATTTTTTAAACAATTCCTGAGCAAAACGGAAATAACATCCACTTATATGGGCTTCTGGAAAAACTTTTTGTGCTGCGAGAACCATTGTATTTTCAAAGTCCGTGATAACTAAAATAAAGAAAAAGATGATAAAAACCCAAATGGGAAAATTTTAATTTAATCTGCAAATATTTGCGGACAATATTTGCTGGGAAAACACATGAGATGATCTTATGCCTTCATTCTAAACTCTTGATTACAAAGTCAATGATCTTTAAAAATAATCAAGTAAACATAGAATTAGCCTATTCTCCCCAATTAAGCTCATATTTAAACTGTGATTTCTAGTCCGCCTTATCCGGAAAAAATTTTTTGTCCGCAAAATTTCGTCCGCAAAAAATTTTATCCGCAAAATCTTGTCTGTCCGCAAAAAAATTTTTGTCCGCAAATGGTGGAACTCTTAAAACCCTAATTAAAAAACCATAAAAATATACTTCTACGAGGTTTCGTTGGTTTAACAGGACCAGCAACAGCATCCATGGCTTCCATATAAAATGACTCAGAATTTTCAGTCAAAAGTGCATGTGCTGCAACAATTAATTGGCCTCTAACAATTGTTCCAATAACAAAAGAATGTTTGAAAGGGGATGGAGCCAATTTAAAAGATGCACCAATTGTCCAGGTAGTTTGACCAGCAAGTTGTTGAAGCATCTAAAAAATTTTTTAGAAAATTTTAAAAAATCATAAAAACAAACATATGGATGTGCAAACACAAAAACTGCATCTTTATCACGAGCTCGAGCAATTCTCGAATCATACAAAAATATTGATTGACCATTCCTTTCTGTCAATGTAAGAGGTAATACAATCGACACAATATCAGAATCTTTCTTTGGAGTAAATTTTCCATAAAGCTTTATCTTTTCTCTAAGAAATTTTTGGGAAAAATTAAACTTTGATTGAAAATTTAAAGATTTTTAAAGAAAGCAGGAATATGAGACTGAAGGATGGTGGAAGTGGAAGGAAAACCATGAAGGAATTCTTGTCCAATGTCACATCACGGCTTCTCCAAAAAATGAGGAAAAGACAGTGATCAGAACCCGTTCTTAGGGAAAAAGATGACTATAGGGACAAAGCCTAAAGCCCATTCCCAAGGAAAAACAATGACCAGATCCGGCTCCTAGAAGAATAAGGAAATGACCTTTTCTATTTCTAGCATTTTGATAAAATATTTAGCAAAAATAAATTTTTAAAAATAAACCCCTAATAGAAAAAAATATAAAAAATAAACCTTTGAGCCAAACGAGCAAGAGAAGCATCAGAACCCAAAGCCACAAAAGTTTCATCATCGCAACCAGATCGAATACTTGCAACGAGACTTGCCCCACTCAAAGTAGGGTCTTCCCTCGCCCTTTGTTTCAATTCCTGTCGTTTAATTTCTGCCAATCTTTGTTCTGGTTGCGGCAAATGATTATGCGTACTTTTAAGTCCTCCAATAATTTTCCCATCTTCTTGTTCCAATGCAAATGCTTTTGCTGAACATCGTCTGTTACTACAACGCCAATAAGTATCATAATGCTTGTAACCACGATGTCCAAATTTAATATAGCGATAACCTTAAAAATTTGGAATCAAAGATTTTTGCGGATAAATTTTGCGGACAGAAAATTTTTATGACACAAATCTGAAATATTAGACCGGATAAGCCGAGGTTCCGGGATAGGGACTATAGCTGGTCGGGTTTTGAGTTAAAGGCTCGGATTCCACCATCCTAACAATAAGAGTTACGGAAAACTGGCCAGCTAACCCAACAAAAACCGTGTCAAACACTGGACGAGCAAAAAACCCAACAGATATAAGACGATCGCCCAAACCCAATGCCATTAATAAGTGACCTATTAAAAAATAAACTAACCATTGTACCAAATACAAATAGATCCCTTGTTTGTAAATCCTCGAGTAAATTCAACCTCATCCTCTTCTGTATCAATTACAGCAACTTTAGGTATTACAACTGGATCAACATCATCCACAACGATATCCTCCATTTCTTCAACCTGTTCATATTTAGGTGCTGATCGTTTACGAGTTGAACGGCGTTGGATTTGCTCAAGTTTTGGGCGAATTTCACTACTTGGACTTTCTTTAATTTCTGTTTGGTTTCCCATTTTTTTTTAATTTTTTGTTTATCTGAAAACTAAAAAAGCGGATTAAACGAAAATATGGAAAAATATTTCATTGATTTTTGAACAAAAATTTTTCTAAAATTCAATAAAATTTTTTTACATTAAAAATTTAAATAAAAAAATAAACGAATAGAATTATCGAAATCCAGAAGTACTTTGTTTCATACGTCCACTACCTCTACTACTGGTCAAACTTGAATTAAATTCCATAGAATCATCACCAGATTTTCCAATTTCTTTAACGTCAAAAAATAAACCATTAACATAATTTTGAACATGATGAGACAAAATATCCAAAGTATTCAAAATTGCTTGGTCTGTCTCGTAAGAAGCTTCATTTAAAGTACTTATAACCAATTCTTCTTTTATTATATGCTTTCGAAGATTTCTTTTTTTGGTATTATTTGAAATGGTTACTGCACGAATGTTGTCTCGTTGTTTCTCAAAATCATCCCATAAGGCAAGAATAAAATCAGGCAGTGAAGGAAGAAATTTAGAACCGTGCTAAAATGAATTTTTTTGATAAAAGTTATAAACCAAGCTATCCCAAGTTAGAAAATGCGGCGCTGCCGCCAAATGCCGTCAAATGGCCAAGGTGGCCCATGGATTCCAAATGGCCCATGGATCCCGAACAAATGAGAATGTAAAAAATAGGGAAGCCAAGACAAGAGTGTCTGGAAGAAGAATATCCTCTCAACAAAAAATAGGGGAAACCGAAAAGTTTAGGGATCAGTGGAAAGACAAAAAGAATTTTCCTTTTTTAATTTACAAAAAACCTTGGAGCTAGTATGTAGTTGTGCCATTTCCATAGCACAATTTGCATTAACTAATTCAGTTGCCACTCTTTCACTAATATTCCAAAATTCTAAAGGACAATAAGGAAGATGACGCAAAGGTTGCAAAGATGGAGGTGTTTGATTTGTAGTTACAATATTTGTTGAAGATGAATGTGCAGGCATTTCATAGTTTAAATAATCTTGATAACCGACAGTTCCTTCTAGAAAAATATTTTCACTAAAAATTTTATCAAAAATTAAAAAAAAAACCTTCATAAACTTGTTCCTCTTCTGGCGTCGAATAAACTAAATTTTGTTCAAAATTTGATCCTAAAGCTGCTGCCTTCATTCTAAACTCCTGATCTGTTAGTCCAATAAAAGCTTCCTTGAAATAAAAGAAGAATTCTGCCAATTGTGGAAGTCTAGCAACTTCAACAATTTTATAGAAAGCTATGTTGACGTAAGCCATTGGAATAAGTGCAAGACAAATCAACCGTCTAAAAAATATTTTGAGAATAAATCATGTTTTGTTTAGAGATTGGCACAAGAGAAACCAACAACTAAAAAGATGAGGAACTAACCCACTACACCACAAATCCCCAACACACCACAAATGCCCCTAATCCACTATACCAAAAATTCCCTTAAACCACAAATCCTTCTAATCCCTAACACACAAATCCCCCTGACCTACTTCATCAAAAATTCCCTTAACCTAACATGACAATTGCAGAAATCAAAATACCGAAATGTCATCCTTGAAATATTTCCAGCTTGACTATTTTCATGTCCATAAATCTCCGCCAAATTATATTCAGACCATTTGCGAAACAATTCTTGAGAGAAACGGAAATAACAACCACTAACATGAGCCTCTTGAAAAACATTTTGTGCTGCTTCAACCATCACATTTTCAAAGTCCGTGATAACTAGAAAAGAAAGAAAAACATAAATTTTAATCAGGAGCTCATTCGAATGAGCTATCCTTCGTGTGATCGAATTTTTGACCTCAAACAACCATCATAAATCCATAATAACAAGGGACATTCCCGAACTATATCCAAACAAATTATTCCCTATCGTGTGGTGGATAATCGAAAACCTGACCGCAAGTCTAAGAGGTCATAGGGAGTTAAAACCAAAAATAAAAATATACTTCTGCGAGGTTTTGTTGGTTTAACAGCAGCAGCAATAGCGTCCATGGCTTCCATATAAAATGCTTCAGAATTTTCAGTTAAAAGTGCATGTGCTGCAACAATTAATTGACTTCTTAAAACAGTTGCAATAACAAAACAATATTTAAAAGGGGCTGGAATCAGTCTGAAAGATGCACCGATTGTCCAAGTAGTTTGACCAGCAAGTTGTTGAAGCATCTAAATTTTTTGATAAAATTTTAAAGAAAAATAAAAAAAAACAAACATATGGATGTGCAAACACAAAAACTGCATCTCTATCACGAGCTCGAGCAGTCCTCGAATCATACAAAAGTATTGATTGCCCATTTCTTTCGGTTAAAGCAAGTGGCAACTGCATAGACATGACATTTGAACCCTTTCTTGTATTGCCTTTTCCATATAGCTTTACTTTCTCCCTGAAAATTAGGATAAATTCTTGATAAAAGATAGGAGGCAGGCCAAGTCTACCACAGAGCGACACCAAATGATCCTGACCCCATCTTATGTTAGTGTAACAAGAGAAGTCAGAAAAATGCAAAAGCAAACCTTGAAGCCAACCGTGCAAGTGAGTCATCTGATCCCAAAGCCACAAAAGTCTCATCGTCAATTCCAGCTCGAATACTTGCAATAAGATCACCACGACGTAAAGAAGGCTCTTCTCTAGCTCGTTGTTTTAGTTCCTGCCTTTTGATTTCAGCCAATCTTTTCTCTGGTTGAGGCAAATGATTATGAGTATTTTTCAATTCTCCCATTAATTTGCCATCTTCCGTCTCATACGCAAATGCCTTGGCCTGACATCTTTTGCTACTACAACGCCAATATGTATTGTAATGTCTGACTTTAACGTCACGATTTTTGACGTAACGATAACCTAAAATCCAAAAATAATTTTTGCGGACAAAATTTGCGGACAAAAAAGTTGTCCGCAAATTTTATTATTAAGAGGGTACGCGCTCAAATCATTCGCCAGTATGTAACCCAGGGATGCCACAGGTTATCCAGAACGTGATACTCGAAATCCGGAACTCGGGCTAGTTTAGCAATCCTAAACCCAATAACATACATTTTTACGTCCGTGTTTTCTCTAACCCCGACATCCTTAATGTGAATATTAAAATGAATAGGGTTGAGGGTCCGGTCCGAAAGATCGATTCGGGCATCAAATTTTGGCCCGAAAAAGACTCGGTAGGGCCGGGCTGGAAAAAATGAGACCCGAAAAAGAGAGTGTCGGGCCGACTCGAACCTAACCCCAACCTTAAAAATGAACTAACCTTTATGCCAAATACAAACAAATCCTCTATTCGTACATCCTTTAACAAATTCAATTTCTTCCTTCTTTTCATCAACAGTTTCTTCATGGTGTGTTTCAGGCATGGCTGGTCCATCATCCACAACAATATCCTCAACAATTTCTTCTTCAATTTTAGGTGCCGGACGTTTTCTTGGCGACGAACGGCGTTGAAATTGTTCAGATTTTATGTGAATACTATTTGGACTTTGTTTAATCTCTGTTTGTTTTCCCATTTTGAAAAAAAGAATTTTTTATCTGGAAATTAAAAAAGCGGATTAAACGAAAATATAAAAAAATATTTCATTGAATTTTGAACAAAATTTTAAAAATATTCTTTAAAAAATTCTATTTTATACAAAATAAAAAAATATAAAAAAAATATTAGCGAAGACCAGAAGAAGTACTTGGTTTTGGATTCTTACGTCCACCACTACCTTTACTACTGTTCAAACCTTCGTTAAATTCCATAGAGTCATCACCAGATTTTCCAATTTCTTTAACGTCAAAAAATAAACCATTAACATAATTTTGAACATGATGAGACAAAATATCCAAAGTATTTAAAATTGCTTGATCCGTCTCATAAGAGGCTTCATTTAAGGTGCTTATAACAGATTCTTCTTTAATTACATGCTTTCGAGGATTTCTTTTTCTATTATTAGAGATGGTTACTGCACGAATGTTGTCTCGTTGTTTCTCAAATTCATCCCAAAGTGCAAGAATAAAATCAGGTAATGAAGGGAGAAGTTTATTGTTAGAACCTTGCTGAAATAAAATTTCTAAATTTCATGGTTATTTATTCATCCCATTAGCCATATATCCCGAATACCAAAAAATGTATCAAAGTCTAAAACAAAAACTCAAGAGGATCAAATAAGAGATCGGTAAATTCCAGTTCGCTATCCACCTGTCCGCAAAAAAGGCATAAAATAGCCCCTCATTATGCATGAATGTAAGAAAACAAAAGAAAAATGCCATTCCCTTTGCGGACAGGTGAACAGCTAACTGTACATTTACCAAAGAGAACTTACTGGCCCAACAAATATTTTAATCTGGTAGAAACAAATATACCGGATGTAGTCCGTGGGGCTTGGGCTATAGCCCCCCCCCCCCTGCAATGGGAAAATGGAAAAAGCCACGTCCCTAGATCCTACTCAAAATTGTCTACATCTCTTTCCTAGTTAAAAATTTAAAAAACCTTGAGGTATAATTGGGCCATCTCCATTGCAGAATTTGCAAAAACTATTTCAGCTGCTACTCTTTCACTAATATTCCAAAATTCTATAGGGCAAAAAGGACGATGACGCAAAGGTTGTGATTGATTTGCTGCTACAATAATTGTTGAAGAAGAATGTGGTGGCAGCTTATAGCGTATATGTTGAGAATAATTTTGATATCCAACATTTGCTTCTGAAAATAATTCCGAAAATGTCTTGAAAATTAAAAAAAACCTTCATAAACGTGTTCCTCCTCTGGCGCCGAATAAACTAAATTTTGAACAAAATTCGATCCAAAAGCTGCCGACTCCATTCTAAATTCTTGCTCTGTTAGTCCAATAAAAGTCTGTTTGAAATAAAAGAAGAATTCGGCCAGTTGTGGAAGTCCAGCAACTTCAACAATTTTGTAAAATGCTTGGTTAACATAAGCCATTGGAATAAGTGCAAGACAAATCAATCGACTAAAAAATTAGGCAAAAAATTGCGTTCAAATTAAGTCTTATTTTGGGATGGATTGTCAGCGTATATTTCTAAAAATTAATAAAGAAAATAATTTGATACATTAAGGATTCGAACCACCAACTAAAAGATAGAGGAATTAACCCACTTAACCAGAAAGTCAACAAGCGTTGTTTACTCAAAATTTACCAATAGTTCCCCTCCAGAAAAGGTAAAAATCCTAATATAAAAAATATAAAAACCGAAATGTCATCCTTGCAATATTTCCAGCTTTGCTATCTTCATTTCCATAAATATCTCCAAGATTAAATTCAGTCCATTTCCGAAACAATTCTTGAGAGAAACGGAAATAACAACCATTCACGTGAGCCTCTTGAAAAACATTTTGTGCTGCTTCAACCATCACATTTTCAAAGTCCGTGATAACTAAAATGAAGTAAAGGGCTTTAAATCAACCAAAAAAATAAAAAAATGACAATAAAAAAATATACCTCTTCTAGGCTTTGTCGGCCTAATAGCAGCAACAACAGCATTTAAAGCCTCCATATAAAGCTGCTCAGAATTTTCAGTCATAAGTGCATGTGCTGCCACAATTAATTGATTTCTAACAAGTACTCCAACAACAAAGCAATGCTTAAAAGGAGCTGGGGCCAATTTAAAAGATGAACCAATTGTCCAGGATGTTTGACCAGCAAGTTGTTGAAGCATCTAAATTTTCTGATAAAATTTTTAAAAAATCAAAAAAAACAAACATATGGATGTGCAAACACAAAAACTGCATCTTTATCTCGAGCTTGAGCAGTCCTCGAATCATACAAAAATATTGATTGTCCATTTTTTTCGGTTAACGCAGGTGGCAATTTTATTGCCAAAATATCCGAACCTTTCTTTGTAAAGCCTTTTCCAAAAAATTTTGTTTTTTCTCTGAAAACAAGATAAAACTTTAACAGAATAGAAAGCATGCCAGTCCCCGGGGAAGGACATTTAAGTTAATTTTGTTACCATTTAACATGACCAGAGACGGCAAATCGTACAGAATTGTCATACGATTTTGACAATCCTGATTAAACGCTCTTTGGGGCTAGGCCGCCTTATAACCTAAAGAAATTAAACCTTTTTGCCAACTGTGTAAGTGATCCATCCGATCCCAAAGCTACAAAAGTTTCATCGTCAATTCCAGCTCGAATATCTGCAACGAGATTTGCACCACTCAACGAGGGCTCATTTCTAGCTCTTTCTTTTAATTCTTGCCTCTTAATTTCTGCCAATCTTTGCTCTGGGCGAGGTAAATGAATGTGTGCATTTTTCAATTCTCCCATTAATTTCCCATCTTCCGTTTCATGTGTATATGCGCTTCCTGGACATCTTTTGCTACTACAACGCCAATAAATATTATAATGCTTGATATTAACGTCACGATTCTTAATGTAACGGAAACCTAAAATTCAAAAATAATTTTTGCGGACAAAAAATTTTATCCGCAAAAGTTGCGTTTTCTTAATTAAAAGAAGCGTTGACGCGCCCGTCAGACGCCCTTATCAAATAGAAAACTAAATAAAAATGGACTAACCTTTATACCAAATACAAAGAGACCCTTTGTTTGTATATCCTCTACTAAATTCGATTTCTTCTTTCTCTTCCTGAACAGTTTCCTCATGCGTTTCAGGTATAACTGGTTCAAGAATTTCTTCAACAACAATATCTTCAACAATTTCTTCTTCAATTTTAGGTGCCAAACGTTTTCTCTGTGAAGAACGACGATGAAATTGCTCAAGTTTCGAGCGAACATCACTTGGACTTTGCTTAATTTCTGATTGTTTTCCCATTAAAAAATTTTTTTATCTGGAAAATAGAAGCAGATTAAACAAAAATATTTAAAAAATATTTCATTGGCTTTTGAACAATTTGTTAAAATATTCTTTAAAAAATTCTAAATATTTTATACAAAATAAAAAATAAACAAATTAGCAAAGACCAGAAGAAGTACTTGGTTTTGGCTTCATACGTCCACCATTACATTTACTCTTGTTCAAACCTTCATTAAATCCCATAGAATCATCAGCAGATTTTCCATCTACATTAACGTCAACATATAACCCATTAACATAACCTTGAATATGATGAGACAAAATATCCAATGTATTCAAAATTGCTTGGTCTGTCTCGTAAGAAGCTTCGTTCAATGTATTTACAACCGATTCTTCTTTAATTACATGCTTTCGAGGATGATTTCTTTTCTTGCCATTATTTGAGATGGTTACTTCACGAATATAGTCTCTCTGCTTCTCAAAATCATCCCAAAGTCCAAGTATATAGTCAGGTAGCAAAGGCACCACTTTTGAAGTTTGCTAAAATAAAAATCTTCACCTAACTTTATTTAAAAATTCAAAAAAAACCTTCATTTGTAATTGTGCCATTTCCAAAGCAGAATTTGCATTGAGTATAGCAGTTGCTACTCTTTCGCTAATATTCCAAAATTCTAAAGGACAAAAAGGACGATGACGCAAAGGTTGCAAAAATGCAGTAGATTGATTCGCTACAATAATTGTCGAAGAGGAATGTGGTGGCAGTTCATAACGCATATGTTGTTGAGAATAATTTTGATATCCAACATTTGCTTCTATAAAAATAATTTCAAAAATGTCTTAAAAATTAAAAAAAAACCTTCATAAATGCGTTCCTCTTCTTGAGCAGAATAAAGTACAAAATTCGCTCCGAAAGCTGCTGATTTCATTCTAAATTCCTGGTCTGTCAGTCCAATAAAAGTCTGTTTGAAATAAAAGAAGAATTCGGCCAGTTGTGAAAGTTTAGCAGCATCAACAATTTTATAGAAAGCTTGGTTAACGTAAGCCATTGGAATAAATGCAAGACAGATCAGTCGTCTAAAAATATTTTTGTTGTAAGAATAATTTTCATATTCAATCATATTTTGTGACAGAAAAATGGTTTTCTGTTTAGAGGACTCGAACCACCAACTAAATGATAGAGGAACTAACCCACTTAACCAGAGAGTCGATAAGCGTTGTTTACTCAAATTTTACCAAAGGTTCCCCTCCAAACCGGCAACAATCCTAATATAAAAAAATTTAAAAAAACCGAAATGTCATCCTTGCAATATTTCCAGCTTGACTATCTTCATTTCCATAAATATCTCCAAGATTATATTCAGTCCATTTACAAAACAATTCCTGGGAGAAACGGAAAAAACAACCATTTATATGGACTTGAGGAAAGACATTTTGTGCTGCTACAACCACTGAATTTTCAAGGTCAGCAATAACTAAAAATAAATTAGACATTTGAGGGTATTATTTGTAGAAATAATGTCCGTAAACTATGACTAAAAATTCTTAGAAAAATACTGAATTTTTGTCTCATAGTGGGAGAACCGAAAATCTCTAGTGTCAATTTTGCTTGCCGGTCTAGGCCTGACATTTGGAGGTCACAGGGCTATAATATGCTCAAAATTGAACAAGGCAATGGAAAACAAAGGTAGACCTCACGGGGCATAATTATAAAAAAATATACTCCTGCGAGGTTTTGTTGGCCTAACAGCAGCAGCAACAGCATTCAAAGCCTCAATATAAAATTGTTCTGAATTTTCGCTCAAAAGTGCATGTGCTGCAACAATTAACTGGCTTCTAACAATTGTTCCAATAACAAAAGAATGCTTAAAGGGAGCTGGGGCCAATTTAAGAGATGAACCAATTGTCCAGGATGTTTGACCAGCAAGTTGTTGAAGCATCTAAATTTTTTGATAAAATTTTAAAGAAAAATAAAAAAAACAAACATATGGATGTGCAAACACAAAAACTGCATCTTTATCTCGAGCTTGAGCAGTCCTCGAGTCATACAAAAATATTGATTGTCCATTTTTTTCGGTTAGCGCAGGTGGTAGTTTTAATGCCATGATATCTGAACCTTTCTTTGTATTGACTTTTCCATAAAGTTTTGACTTTTCTCTAAAAATTAAAATAAATTCTTGATTTATATTGATTACCTTTGAGCCATATGTGAAAGAGAATTTTCCGATCCCAAAGCCACAAATGTTTCATCATCACAACCAGCTCGAATACTTGCAATAAGCTTCGAACAACTCAAAGAAGGCTCTTCTCTAGCACGTTGTTTCAATTCCTGCCTTTTAATTTCAACCAATCTTTGTTCTGGTTGAGGCAAATGATTATGCTTATGTCTTACACTTCCAATTATTTTCCCGTCTTGTTCGAAAGTATATGCCTTAGCTGAACATCGTCTGTTACTACAGCGCCAATAAGTATCATAATGTAGGTAATTTCGGAGTTCGGATTTATTGTATCGAAAACCTAAAAATCAAAAAAAAAGTTTTGCGGGCAAATTTTGCGGACAAAAATTCCTACTCCGAAAATTGAATCGTAAATAAGATACACCCTAATTAGATGAAAAAATAAAATTCCTTCCTTCTAGACATCCCTCTTAATTAACGAAACTCATTGTCAGTCGAGCTGACACGTTCGGACTCAAATGAGGTGTACCGGGAAATAGCAAACAACTTTAATTTTAGTAGTAAAAAAGTCAAAAAAATTATGACCAGAAAAACTGATTCGACTCGAAAAATCATAGCTATCTCCAGAAACCCAGGCTCGAAAAAATTTACCGAACGTCGGCCCGGATCGAAGACAGCGATCCCGATTAAAATAAGCTAACCTTTATACCAAATACAGACAAATCCTCTATTTGTACATCCTGTAGTAAATTCAATGTCCTCCTTCTCTTCTTGAACAGGTTCTTCTTGATTCATTTCAGGTACTTCATCAACAACAATATCCTCCATTTCATCCTCTTGTTCAACTTTTGGTGCTGATCGTTTACGAGTTGAACGGCGTAGAATTTGCTCAAGTTTTGGTCGAATATCACTACTTGGACTTTCTTTAATTTCTGTTTGGTTTCCCATTTAAAAACAAATTTTTTTAAGTCTGGAAAGAAAAAAAACGGATTAAATGAAAATATAAAAAAATATTTCATTGACTTTTGAACAAAATATCAAAAAAATATTCTTTAAAATTTTTACAAATATTTATAAAAACCATAGAAATTTAAATTCAAAAATTAAAAAATCAAACGAATTAGCGATAACTAGAAGTACTTGGTCTTGGCTTCTTACGTCCACTATCACTAATAGTCTTGTTCAAACCTTCATTAAATCCCATAGAATCATCAGCAGATTTTCCATCTTCATTAACATCAACGTATAGTCCATTAACATAACCTTGGACATGATGAGACAGAATATCCAATGTGTTCAATATTGCTTGATCAGTCTCGTAAGAAGCCTCGTTCAATGTATTTACAACCAAATCTTCTTTTATCGCATGCTTTCGAACATTCCTTTTTTTACTACTAGTACTTGTAATTGTTACTGCACGAATGTAGTCTCGCTGCTTTTCAAAATCGTCCCATAGTGCAAGGATAAAATCAGGCAGTGAAGGGAGGAGTTTTGAAGCTTGCTAAAATAAAATTGTAATTAAATAAGAATAAAGAATACCAAGGAAAGGATGTGACAAATAAGGACAAACGACTCATAAGGATGTATGCGTCCCAATGGCCACAGATCCCGAACACCAAAAAAATGAATCAGAATCAAATACAAATACTAAAGACTAGGAGAAACATATGCGAAAAAACCCAAAAAATATGGGACGCATAACTCCACATAGGAGCATGTACAAAACTAGAGCTCTAACATTAACCCAAACCTAACCGTAATCCAAACCTAAAAGTCTCGCCAACTCACTCTTATTTAAAAATAAAAAAAACCTTCAGCTGTAATTGTGCCATTTCCAAAGCAGAATTTGCATTGAGTATAGCAGTTGATGCTCTATCATTAATATTCCAAAATTCCAAAGAGCAGTAAGGACGATGACGTAAAGGCTGAATAAATGCAGGTGAGTGATCTGATACAATAATTGTTGAGGAAGAATGTGGCGGGAGCTCATAGCGTATATGTTGAGAATAATTTTGATAGCCAATAGTTCCTTCTAGAAAAAGTTTCAAAAATGTCTTAAAAAATAAAAAAAACCTTCATAAACGTGTTCTCCTTCTGGTCCCGAATAAACTAAATTTTGTATAAAATTCGATCCAAAAGCGGCTGCCTTCATTCTAAATTCCTGGTCTGTCAGTCCAATAAAATTCTGCTTGAAATAAAAAAAGAATTCGGCCAGTTGTGGAAGTTTAGCTGCTTCAACAATTTTGTAGAAAGCTTGGTTGACATAAGCCAGTGGAATAAAAGCAAGACAAATCAAACGACTGAAAATTGCAAAAAATTTCTAATTAATGAGTCAAACTTGTCCCCTCCCATCCGGGTAATAATCCTAATCAAAAAAATTTTATAAAAAAACCGAAATGTCATCCTCGCAATATTTCCAGTTTGACTCTTATCATCTCCATAAATATTTCCAAGATTACATTCAGCCCATTTTTTAAACAATTCCTGAGCAAATCGAAAGTAACATCCACTTAAATGAGTTTCTGGAAAAACTTTTTGTACAGCTACAACCATTGAATCTTCAAAGTCAGTAATAACTAAAAGAAAAAATTTTAGCATTAGACATTTGCGGACCTTATTTGAGGAAAGAACTTATAACTGTCAATTTTAGAAGTCACAAACTCGTGCTACTTAAAAAGTACATGACCAGAAATTTCTTGCCTTATAGTGAAGAAAATCTTCTCCGTAAGTCAGGACTCTTGAAATGCTAAGTATAAAAAACCAAAATACTTTTTCTAGGTTTTGTCGGTCTAACAGCAGCAGCAACAGAATTCAAAGCCTCAATATAAAATTGTTCAGAATTTTCGCTCAAAAGTGCATGTGCTGCAACAATTAATTGGTTTCTAACAATTGCTCCAATAATAAAACAATGTTTAAAAGGAGCTGGGGCCAATTTTAAAGATGAACCAATTGTCCAGGTAGTTTGACCAGCAAGTTGTTGAAGCATCTAAAATTTTTTGATAAAAAAAATAAATCAAAATATAATAAAAAAAACAAACATATGGATGTGCAAACACAAAAACTGCATCTTTATCACGAGCGCGAACAGTTCTCGAATCATACAAAAATATAGACTGGCCATTTCTTTCCGTCAACGAAGGTAATAATTTTATAGACATAATATCGGCACCCTTTTTTGTAATACCTTTTCCATAAAGCCTAGCCTTCTCTCTAGAATTGAGATGAATTTTTGATATTTGATAATTTTTGAACCCTAAAATCAGGATGGTCTCCCCCATGGGTCTTAATTTTCAATGACCTGATCCTACTATTAGGTTGTAACGTGAAGTAGAAAAAAACCTTAGAGCCATATTCGCAAGGGTATGGTCCGATCCCAAAGCCACAAAAGTTTCATCATCACATCCAGCTCGAATACTTGCAATAAGCTTCGAACAACTTAAAGAAGGCTCTTCTCTAGCACGTTGTTTTAATTCTTGTCGTTTAATTTCAACCAATCTTTGTTCTGGTTGAGGCATATGATTATGCGTACCTTTAAGTCCTCCAATTATTTTACCATCTTCCTGTTCTAATGCTATTGCCTTTGCTTTACATAGTCTGTTACTACAACGCCAATAAGACTTATTCTGTTTTCCAAATCTCAAGTATCGATAACCTAAAATTTAAAATCAGTTTTGCGGACAAAATGTGTGGACAAATAAATCACGTCTGCGGACTTATTTTTTAAAATTAAAAAAACAAGAAAGAGCACACAAAAATCAAACGCCTATTAATATTAAAATACGAGCTAGAAGCCTAGGCATAACCTGGTTTTCCGGGATGGGGTTTCCGGGCCCGGTAACCGGGGATTATGATAAAACAGGGTTTCCAGGGTTTCGAGATATAGACCGAAAACATCGGCCCGCGTTACCCATAAAAAACCAGAGTAAATGTCCAGCTCGCTGCCTATATGTGCGCGAAAGGAATTCTGCAAAAATAATTTCTTGTGTATTTTTCTCATCAGGCTTTTTCTAAACGATGGGTTGACAGTTTGGCTCGCTGCCAGCGAGCTCGACATTTAAAAAAAATTTTGAAAATTTGAAAAACTTAAACGGCTAATTAAAATAAAAACTAACCTTTATACCAAATACAAACAGATCCCTTAGACGTACATCCTTTAGTAAATTCAACCTGCTCTTTTTCTTTTTGAACAGTTTGCTCATGATTCCTTTCAGGTATATCATCAACAACAATATCCTCAACAATTTCTTCTTCTACTTTGGGTGCCAAACGTTTACGATTTGAACGTTGCTGAATTTGTTCAAGCTTTACACGAACATCAGTCTTGTTTTGATTAATTTCTGATTGTTTTCCCATTTGAAAAAAAAAATTTTTTTTGTTAATCTGCAAATTAATAAAAATGCGGATTAAAAAAAAAATTCAAAAAATATTTCATTCAGTTTTAAACAAAAATTATTTAGTAAAAATTCTTTAAAAAAATATTTTATTTTTCGGAAAAAAATTTCTTTTTCTTCAAATTATAAAAAAAAATATTATAAAAAAAATTCAACGAAATCCAGAAGTACTCGGCTTCGTATTTGGTGAGTCAAAAATAAGTCTGTCCATGTGTGTGTGTATATGTCCACCACTAGTATTATTTAAACTTTCATTGAATTCAACAGCATTTTCGATTGAACAAGAAGTCTGCTCATGTTTTTGTTGTTTTTCATTTTTAACATCAAAATGTAATCCATTAACATATCCTTGGACATGATGTGACAACATATCCAAAGTATTTAATATTGCTTGGTCAGTTTCATATGAAGCTTCATTTAATGTACTTGCTACCAATTCTTCTTTTATTATATATTTTCTGTTCCTTTTTTTATTTGAAATTGCAACTGAACGAATATTATCACGTTGCCTTTCAAAATCATCCCAAAATGCAATTATATAATCGGGTAATGAAAGCATTTGTTTTGTACCTTGCTAAAAATGATTTTTATGTTAGATAATATATTGGGATATCCCAACATGATTCTCCCTATTCAAGGAATCGGAACAGGAACGATCCTATAAAACAGCTAGGAGAATTCCACCAACAAAAAAGACATATTAAACTAGAACCCAAAATTCATAAATATCCGAAAACAAGGGCGTAGCCAAGGGGCTTCTGGGACTAAAGCCCTCCGCCTCCCCCGAAATGAGGAAAAGGAAAGAATTTTGAGGAGGTCCGAAAATGAACTAGAAAGCAGAAAAACAAAAATTTAGTTCATGTCAGTGATTCGTACATGATCTACATGAAGGTGAATAATAAAATGGTGAACTGTTGGTCATATTAGAGGAAGTTTCCCTGTTAAATCGAAAAACAAAAAAGTACGTTCTCATAGAACGCACCACACGGGAAGTTAACCCCCACCTAGTATTTGCCACCTAGGTTATTTGTCACCCTCACCTTCCCATTTAAATTTTAAAAAACCTTAATCTGATATTGTGCCATCTCCATAGCAGAATTTGTATTGAGTAAAGCAGTTGACGCCCTTTCACTAATATTCCAAAATTCTAAAGGACAATAAGGGCTATGACGCAAAGGTTGCAAAAACGCTGGCGATTGATTTGCTACAATAATTGTTGAAGAAGAATGTGGTGGTGGCATTTCATAGCGTATATGTTGGGAATAAACATGTTCTTCATAAGTGCCTTCTAAATATAGAGAAAAATTTATTTGACTGACAGGAAACACAATTTTATGGATATCAGAATCCACTCCTATGGACTTAAAATTTGACTGGCCATAACTCGGCCCAGAATCATTTTGAAAGAAAACGGATACACCTCGCATAGGAAGTCGGAGGTCCTCTATCGAATGGTACCAAAAAATATACCGAAATTCCCAGGCACAGTAAAAAATGTTCCCCTGTTAGAAGGGTTGGTCCTCGACGGGGAGGGGACGGGGAATTTTCAAAAAATCTCCCAACTTCCCCGACTTTCGGGAACGGGTACCAATCCTACCTGTTAGCCATTTTCTTGCCTTGACTCAAAGTCAAACGGCGTCCAATTTAAAATCTCCCCTATATTTTATTCAAAAAACCTTCATAAACTTGCTGCTCCTCCTCCTCTTCATCTGGTGCCGAATAAATTAAGTTTTGTCCAAAATTTGATCCAAAAGCCTCTGCTTTCATTTGATATTCATGTTCAGTAAGTCCAATAAATGTTCGTTTAAAATAAAAAAGAAATTCAGACAATTGTGAAAGTTGTGCAGCTTCAGTAATTACATAAAATGCTCTGTTGACATAAGCCATTGGAATGAGTGCAAGACAAAGCAAACGACTGTAAAAATTAAAATTTATTTTGTATATTTTTGCAAAAAAAATCACAGAAGAGGATTCGAACTGTGACACAAAGAATTTAAAAACCAAGTTGTTCAACTAGAGAAAGGACAGAGACGATCGCAAAAAACACGATAGAGACATATATTTTTAGGCAATAAGGATCCCGATTCTAATACGACCCTCCATCCGGTCACTAATTCAAACTAGAACAACGTGTGGATGAGTCGCCAAATAAAAACAAAAAAATCACTCAAGTTACCCCACATTAGATTAAAAAATTTAAAAAACCGAAATGTCATCCTCGCAATATTTCCAGCTTGACTTTTCTCATTTCCATAAATAACTCCAAGATTATATTCAGTCCATTTTTTAAATAATGTCTGAGCGAACCGAAAGTAACAACCAGTCACGTGAGCATCAGGGAAGACATTTTGCGCTGCTACAACCATTGCATTTTCAAAATCCGTAATAACTAAATGTTGAGATTTATTAAGTCCGTAAATGTTTGTCCGCAAATATTTGCGGACAAATCCGCAAATATTAGCGGACAAATCAAAATAAAAAAATTTAAGAATTACTTCTTCTAGGCTTTGCCGGTTTAATAGCAGAAGCAACAGCATTCAAAGCTTCAATATAGGATTGCTCAGAATTTTCCGTCAAAAGTGCATGTGCCGCAACAATTAATTGGCTTCTAAAAAGTGCTCCAATAACAAAACAATGCTTGAAAGGGACTGGGGCCAATTTAAAAGATGAACCAATTGCCCAAGTTGTTTGACCAGCAAGTTGTTGAAGCATCTAAATTTATTGATAAAAATTTCAAAAAATCAAAAAAAACATATGGATGCGCAAACACAAAAACTGCATCTTTATCACGTGCGCGAGCAATTCTCGAATCATACAAAAATATTGATTGGCCTTGTCTTTCGGTTAAAGCAGGCGGCAATTTTACATCCAATACATCCGATAATCCTGCGTTTGGGCGAACTTTTCCATAAAGTTTGATCCTCTCTCTGGAATTATTAAATTTCACAGAGATCTTGAAATTATAGTTTAGAATAAGACCTAGCTTTAAAAAAACCCGGGGCTGGAGTAATTTTTTGAATACATTTATATGGCACGAACCTTGCCCTTAAAGCAAGAAAAACACAGGTAAAGATCCAAACCCCAAGCTCGATCTCATGTCAGCCATAGAAAATTTGAAATATAAGGGAAAAGAAGCACCTGGGAACCATATAAAGGCACAGAACCATACTAATGAAAAATTACCTATAAGCCATATGCGAAAGAGAAGCATCCGTTCCCAAAGCCACAAAAGTTTCATCATCAATTCCAGCTCGAATACTTGCAATAAGTGTTGCCCTGCTTATATGAGGTTCATCTCTAGCTCTTTGTCTTAATTCTTGACGTTTAATTTCAGCCAATCTTTGCTCAGGTTGAGGTAAATGAGTATGCGTATTTCTCACTCTTCCAACAATTTTGCCATCTTCTTGTTCAGAAGCTGTTGCGTTAGCTGGGCATTTTCGATTACTACAACGCCAATAAGTTCCATAATGTTTGTGATAGCGAAATCCTTTAAAAATTTTTTGTTATAAAATTCATTAGAAAGAGAGAAAAATAAAGTCTTATTGTTAGCGCCTGATAGACAAGAACCTGCGACCTCGATTCAGTTAATTATATGCGTTTTCCAGCAGACTAGGACATGGATACAGATATAAAAAATGCCTGCGGATAACTGTCTGTATCCGCCGTAAATAGCCGGATACGGATACCAAAATCAGTATCCATGTCCTAGTCTGTTTTCCAGTACCTACAGTGAGTCGGGTTGGAAAAATGACGGGCCGAGTTTCGGGTAGCACAACCCCTTTTCTGGTACAGATCGGGATGGGCCCTGTCGCGTTCTAAAAAGTGTAAGACAGCCCATCCTTACATTAGTACAGTTGCCCTTACCAACAGAACTCTACCGGGACGCTACTTCCCGTTCCCTTTTTAATATATCTTAAACCGATGCCCAGGAAGCCTTCATAAATATTAGCCTAGATCTCCCTTCTACCCTACAAAATTTCAAAAAAAAATTTTTTTATTTACAAACCGTTATGCCAAATACAAATTGCTCCCTTGTTAGTAAATCCTCTCACAAACTCAACCACTTCTTGTTTTTGTTGTGGAACCACCTCCTCCTCCGTTTTTTGTTGTTTTTCAGGCACAACAGGTTCAATAATATCATCAACTACAACATGTTCAGATTCTTCAATTTTAGGTGGCGCCGGACGTTTTCTAGGTGACGAACGTCGTTGGATTTGTTCTAATTTTGGACGAATAATACTTGGACTTTGTTTAATATCATCAGTAGTTTCTTTCACCATTTTAAAAATCTAAAAATTAACAAGAAAAAAAAGGTTAAAAACAGAAAAGGCCCAAATATAAGATGATTCTCAACAAAAATTTTTGTGAAGAAAATATGCCAACAAACTTGGTCACATCTTTTCTCGGTCAATAGATTTTTAGTCTAGAGTACGCCAAAACGTCAATAGACGAAAAATCTCTTTTCCCAACTAGCTCTCTTACCAATTAGACTACTGTAAACCTTTAAAAAATATTACAAAACGACACCGAGTACAAAATGCCTAGCAGAGCAAAAAGGTCAAAATGCCACAAAGACAAAGCCAAAACGCCAATGAACCAAAATGCCAGAAAAACATCAAAATCCCAAAAAAATTTTATTAAGATCTTTCGCCAAACGTCAAAATAATATAAAATTCCAATAAGAGATAAGAAGTTCAAAACGCAAAAATCGTTTAGTCATAAAGTTAAAAAATAAATGCACGAAAAATAAGGAATCATTTTTACAAAAAAAAGTACAAACATATAGAAAAGCAAAATCAGCAATAATTTGTATTGGAAGTACTCGGAACACTACCACCAGAAGTATCATAAATAACATAATTATCATTTGAATTATTAATACTACAAATATTTTTTGTTTCATCCTCCACAACAAAATTTTCATTTACAAAGGAACACATACTAGTTCTTTCATTTTTAACATCAAAATGTAATCCATTAACATATCCTTGGACATGATGTGACAACATATCCAAAGTATTTAATATTGCTTGGTCAGTTTCATATGAAGCTTCATTTAATGTACTTGCTACCAATTCTTCTTTTATTATATATTTTCTGTTCCTTTTTTTATTTGAAATTGCAACTGAACGAATATTATCACGTTGCTTTTCAAAATCATCCCAAAATGCTAACAAATAGTCTGGTAATGTTAATTGATATTTGGAGTTTTGCTTAAAGAAAAAAAAGTTTAAAAATGCGGACAAGAAATTTTTTGCGGACAAAATTTGGTAAGAACATTGAGACAAGAATGGTCTCAATATTCAGGCAAAAAAGGTCTCGAATGTTCAGAAAACCAATAAAAAACCTTCTATCACTTTCCCTCAATGAAAGGAAAGAAGGTCCCCAATTCTCAAAATTTCCTTCATAAATAAAAGAAACATCCCTTTCCTCAAAAAAACCCCAAAAAAGGATCAACCCATCTTCAAATTCCCTCAAAAATATTCGAGAAAAGGACCTCCATTTTCCCCAAAAATCGAAAAAAGGACCAACCCCCCTCCCAAAAATCCCCATAAAAATTTATTAGTAAACCTTAATTTGAAAATGTGCTGTTTCCATTGCATAATTTGTATTTAATAGAGCTGACGCTGCTCTTTCACTAATATTCCAAAATTCAATCGGACAATAAGGTTCATGTATTATTGGTTCATCAATGTTTAAAAGTGTTGCTGATTCTAACATAGTAACTTGTTGAGGTGAAGAAGATTGTTGTTGTATTTCATAACGAGGTGGTGGAGCACAATAAACATGCTCTTCATGAGCAACATTAACATCTAGAGAAAATTTTTTTGAAAAAAAAAATTTTTTAAAAATATTTGCGGACAAATTCTGTAAATATCCCAATAAAAGCCTATACACTATTAGAAGCCTGCTCAATAAGACCATTTGATCTTTTGTCAAGACTACAAAATTTAAGGATCATCAAGTATATTTGAAGGAGAATTTAAAAGAAAACATTGCCAAAGACCAAAGGTTAAAATTTTTTTAGAACAAACTCATATACCAGAATCCAAAAAAATAAAAAAAAAACGGGATATAATAAGAATTAAAGAGACAACACTGACAGGGACCGGAAGGTTTTAAAAATTGTCTAAAAACATTAGAAGTAAAACGCCTACTAAAATCCAAAAATAATTTAAAAAATATGGGATAAAATGTCACCTCATCCCCTTCTACCAAAAAAAAGAAAACATAAATTAAAAAACCTGAATAATCCATTGGCGGTCCCAACGAAGAAAATACCAAATTTTCTCCAAAACTTAATCCAAACGCTTCAGAGTTCATTTGAAATTCATAATCAGTTAAGCCAATATACGTCCTTTTGAAGTAAAATAAAAACCTTGCCAATTCTGGGATTTGAAAAGCATCGCTTACAATTATATAAAATGCTCGAGTAACAATAGAGGGTGGTATAAGTGCCAAACATAGCAATCGACTATAATTTTTAAAAAGTTTATTTAAGGCGATTGATTTTTGGGATAAAGTGTCATATTTTAAAAACTAATCCAAATACATTTAGACAAAAATAAACAGGAAAAATTAACGTCACATAATCCCCAACGAATTCTAAAAATCAAAACCCAGCCCAAATAACATCAACAAAAACATTTTTGAAGATGTCAGGCCAAAACAACCTAGCTATGTGCCTAAATGAGAGGTATTACTTAAAAAGTTCCCCGTCAAATTGCTGATAAATTAAAAAAAACGTATCTTAAACTGGAGATATCTTATAAAGGATCCATCTATCTTACAACCCAAAGAAAACCAAATAAAATATTAAAAAAACCGAAATGTCATTCTCGCAATATTTCCAGCCAAACTTCTTTCATATCCATAGATTGCACCTAATTTTAATTCTCTCCATTTTTTAAATAAAGCTTGAGCAAAACGAAAATAGCATCCACTAACAGAAGCTTCTGGAAAAACTTTTTGTGCTGCTACAACCATATCATTTTCAAAATCAGTTATAACTATAAAAAATATTTTTTAAAAATTATTTACCACTCAAAACTATTAATTGTACCTTTTTTCATCCAAAAATAAATTTAAAAAACCAAATACCCCAGGAAGGATTCGAACCTTCGACCTATTTGAGGAGAAAACCTACACTTACCCAACCACACTAAAAACCCCAATTTTTAAATTTCAAACTTTTTCGAGGCTTTGCAGGTTCCACAGCATTAGAAATTGCTTCCAACGCCTCACTATAAAATTCCTCTGAATGTTCAGGTAAAAGGGCATGTGCAGCTATTATTAATTGATTTCTGAATATTGCACCAATAATGAAACATTGTTTGAATGGTTTTGGGGCAGATTTAAAAGTTGATCCAATTGCCCAAATTGATTGAGCAGCAAGTTGTGAAAGCATCTAAAAAACATTTTTTGAAGGAAGAATTTTTTTTGGAAATGTAGAATCACTTAAAGACACCCTCTGTGGTCAGAAAACATGGTATCTTATAATAAGGTGTACCCTTAAATAGAAGGGCATTGCTTAAAAAAGTGACTGTATATTTCTAAAAAATCGAGCTATAATGAGGTCCGACTGTATGAGTTATCTTAAAATGAGGTCCTACTTCTCATTGAAGGTATCTTACACTGAAGACCGACTGTTTTTACAAGAATGCGGACATCGCTTGTGGACAAAAATGTGTCCGCAAAAAGTTATAGGGTCCCCAAAAAGCCCCAAAAATCAATTAACAGTATTAAATATAAGGCCCGACTCACTAAAGTGAAAAGTAAAATGAGGCCTGACTGCTTACAATCAAGACCGACTGTTTTACAGAAATGCGGAATCGCTTGCGGACAAAAGGATGTCCGCAAAAAGTGTACATGGTCCCCAAAGAATCACCTAAAAACCGATTAACAGTATATAAATACAAGGTCCTACTCATTAAAGTTAAGTAAAATGTGGCCCGACTGTGTACAAAAATGCGGACACACCTTGCGGACAACAAGCCTACGCAAATTTTGAAAAATCCCAAAAACCCAAATTAAAAAAAAACAAACGTATGGATGTGCAAACACAAAAACTGGTTTATTATCGTGTATTCTAACACTTCTAGAATCATAAAGTAGAATTGATTGACCTCCTCTTTCAATTAGTGGTTGTGGAAAACGTATTGACATAACATCAATTGCTGAAATTTTTGAAGTTCCTTTGCCATATAATTTTGCCTTTTCTCTAAAAAATGGATCAACTTAAAGTTAAGAAAAGTTAGGTTCGATAGAGTTTTAAAAACCTACAGCTCATACGCCGGGGAGAAAATTACGAAAAGTTCAGGTCTCATTGTCAGGACTAGAATTTGATGGAACCTGGCCCACTTTATGAAACTGATCCCAGAACCGTCAAGAAAGTGGAATGGAAAGCATTGATTGGGGGAATTGAGAACACTTTTAGATACCCTTTAACAGTAGTTAATGACTCATGGATCCTCCGGACCGTCAAAACGTTCAGCCAAGAAGACACTGATTGGGTCCATTTTAGACACCCTTTTAACCATAGTTCACGACCCAGGGATCCCGGAACCGTCAAAACGTTCAGGGCCCAAGAAACTACTTATTAGACAGGATTGAAACCCCTTTTTTCACCCCAAAGAGAAATAATTTAAAAAAAACCTATAAGCCATAATTCCAAGTGCATTATCTGATCCCATAGCAACAAAAGTTTCATCGTCAACACCAGCTCTAATACTTGCAATTAATCTAATTCTGTTTAAATTTGGATCTTCTCTAGCTCTTTGTTTTAATTCGTGCCTCTTAATTTCTGCCAAACGACGTTCTGGTTGAGGTAAATGAGAATGTTCTAATCTTAATTTGCCTACAATCCTTCCATCTGAATGTTCGACAGCGGAAGCTTTAGCAGGACATTTGCTTTCAGTACAACGCCAATATGGACCATCATGTCTAACACGAACATAGCGATAACCTTTTTAAGAGAAACTTATTTTTAAAATTCAGTTGGAAAACAGGGTTGGGATTTTCGAATCCCTGAGTTGAACTCCCGGTCCTCTAATAAGAATAACAACCGGGAAGAGAAGCCCAGAAGATAAAAATGTCTTGGTAAGGAACAGGAGAATCCTCAGCTTATTGTAGGAATCTTCAGTGGTTCCCGTTGAAAACACCCCCTGAGCTAGAAAGGATTTCAGAAAAACAAGTGTTGGAAAAAAGATCAACAAGCTCTGGCAAGAATCTTCAAGCCCTTGTAATTATAGACACTTCCCCTTAAAGTTCCCTACCTAGGCCTGCTTTTCTCCAGACAATCTGGAGTTTCCCCTCGAGTTTTATTCACCGAAGATCCGACCCAAATCAGTGGATTCCAAAATTTAAAAATACAAAATAATTTTAATAAAAATACCATTGTGCCAAATACAAAGAGCTCCTTTATTTGTATATCCTCTCCCAAATTCAACAATTTCTCCATCATCATCATCCTCTAACACAACATTTTGTTGTTCATCTTTTTTAATCGACGAAGTCACGTCCAATTCGACATCATCAACAACCAAAAAATCTTCCCCAGATTCTTCATTTATTTCTTCATCTTTAACTGCTAAACGTCTTCGCTTTGTCGACGGCTGTTTTTGAATTTGTTCAAGTTTTGGACGTATTTTGCTTGAGGGAGTTGATGGAGTTGTTTCGTTGACATTAGGTTGATTTGCCATTTGTAATTTTTGCTAATATAAACACGTAAAAATACCTAAAATCAAAATATGTAAAAGTTAAAATTAAATACAAAAATTGAAAAAAACTAAACACCTAAAAACAGTTAACAGATTTGAGTAAACGCCATATTTTAATTTCTCTAATCGTTTTTACACATTTTGCCAATAAGGCTAAAAATACTCGTTTTGCCAACAAAATTATTGGTAAAACGTGGACTTTTAGCCTTATTGGCAAAATGTGTTTTTGGCAAAATATGTAACGCCAATCTAATTTTATTATTTTTCTCTTACTTATTACACTATTTTCTTTTCTCTCAATCTCTTCCCACACTATCTTCTATTAAATTTTCTCTAATTTCGAAATGTAAATTACAGTAAGAAATCTAGTAAAAATGGCGTTATTTTATGTCTTTAAAATTACTAATCCAATTCACCCCAAGAAAGAAACCTGCTTGTCGATCAATCAATCGCAGTTTCGCGCACACAGTTGAGATCCACACACTTACACATACAATAGAATAAACTATATTTTTTACAAACAAATGCATAATTCAATTCCCATATTTATTCTTCAATTTGTATTTTTATTGTGTCAATACAAGCAAGTCTGTTTTTCCGAAACTGGTAAATTTTCATTTTTCTAGTATATTTTATAAAACTTGAAAAATCTAAAATAACTGAAGGTCAAAAAAGTATAAAAGCCAAAACAGACAATGTTGAAAAGTCCAAAAGACAAAACATTAAAAACCCAAAATATACCAAAGACGAAACGTCTAAAAGACAAAATGTCCAAAAGCCAAAATGTCCAAAAGACAAAACGTCAAATTATAAAATATCCATTAACAAAACGTCCATTTTTCAATTGCCCAAAAATCCAAAAGAAATTTCTAGAAAATTTATGCAACGCCACATGGAGTCCAAATTTACTACGAGAATTTCAACTAGAAAAGTGTGTGGGTGAAGGAAAATGGGAGGGCAATAGCTGTAAAAATGATTCTTTTTATTGTGAAAATACAAGTGGATATTGTTGCCCCAAAAAAGAATTTGTTTGTCAAAGCCCAGCAGATTCTGGACACGAAAATTTTCAAAAACAATTTTTACATAATGGACGATTTGCTTTTGATTTACAATTAAATGATTGTATTAAATTTAGTTATTTTGGGGAAGGAGGGAATTTTAATAATTTTTTAAAATATTTAGATTGTAAAAAATTTTGTAAAGGGGAATAAAAGTCAATTTTTATTTTTTTAAATTAAAATTTAAAAAAATAAAAAGAATTTTTGTTCTAAAAAATTTTTTAACACCTTCCCTATTGGATAAAATGTCATTTAAAAAATTTTAAATCCCCAATGACGGATCCAGTGTCCAGAGACTTGAATCCATCAGTCCAGAGACTTGAAAGGATAGAAGATACGGATATTGACCCCACGTATATATCGGATAGCAAAATCCGTATCGACGAACAAATCCGGAATGTAATGTCCTACATATGGGATGAGATGTCATCCCAGCCAGCATTTTTTTAGTTCAAAAAAATTTTACCACATAAAATTCTCTCAAAAAAATTTTTTTATTAAAAAACAAATAAAACCATAAACCTTTAACAATTTTTATTATTAGCTTCAATAAAACAATTTAGAGTAGAACAAAAATTTGAAGAGCCAAAACCTTGTAGTTTTGAATTTTTCAATTTGATTTTCTTTAAAAAATAAATTTTAAAAAATTTAAAAATTAAAAATAAACCTTTGCAAAATTTTCCAATTTTTCAAAAAATTCTTTTTTCAATTTTCTCCTCTCATTTTTATTTTTATCATCACCATTTTTTAATGTTTTAAACACTTCTGAAGGTTCCCTTAAAAATTAAAAAAAAATAAATTTTTTGGTGTCCAGTTTATGCGTTCAACCACACCATTATGCGTCCAATAAGGTTTATACGTCCAACCAAATTTTTATATGTCCATTCAATATTCTATGCGTCTAATTAGCAAAATATATTAATTGGACGCATAAAATTTTTATTGGACGCAAAAGTGTGATTTGACGCATAAACTAGACAAGACCCAATTTCTTAAAAAATAAAAAATAAATATATACATGCTTGACCATTTTACATCCAATTTATATTTTCCTGTCAAATTTAATCCATTTAATAAGTGTAATACCAACATTTTAGTTAATTGATTATTTTGATTCTAAAATTTAAAAAAAATTAATTTGAAGCGAGAAAAATTATTTTTAGACTTTTAAAAAAATTTTCGAACACACTTACCCCCCCCCCCCCACACCTTCACCCCTATCTATTAAAGAACACTAAAAAATTTAAAAAATTCCCAAAAATATAAAAAAAACCTTTAAAATTAATTCCAATTCTCCTTTAATATTTGTTCCAACAGAATTGCTATAATCTGGATCAGAACAGTCTGGACGATATTGGCCATTATCAACTAAAAAGTCTTCTTCCTCTTCTTTGCTTTGGCCATTTCCAATCATTGGTTTTAATGAAGGAAAGGTCTTTAAAAAATTTTTTTAATTAAACTTAATAAAGAATATATGAGGATATCTAATTTTTGGGGTATCTTATAATGATGTCCGAGACTGTATTCGAATAATCCGTCATCCCCCCCCCGTTCCCAGCAGAAAATTACAAATAAAATTTTAAAAAAATACTAAAAATATTCTTCTTAAAATCAACAAAAGCCCAGCAGCACAATTTTCATCAATTAAATTAATTCCAACTATAATTAATGCCAAACGTTTAATAAATGAAGCAGTTTTTTTTATTGAAACACTTTTTCTTCTTTTAATTAATAATAATTGAATTGATTCGATTAAAAGTAAAACTTGATCTTGTAATACTAAAAAATTTTTAAAAATTAAAAAAACGAGAAAAATTATTTTTTTTATTCAGAAAATCATTTTTAGACCTTAAAATTTTTTTATAAAGATAATTACCGGGTTCGAACCCACGACCCCTCCTGCCCCGTTAAAAAATTTTTTTTATTACTAAAATCTTTAAAAATTAAAAAACCTTCTTCTGGTTGAAAACATATATTTGGCATTACATTATACAAAGCTTTATAAAATTTTTGTAAATCAACTTCTATCGTTGCTTGTCCTTCACCAGTAAATATATGACTAGCAGTTTGTATACAATTTAGTGTTTCTGTTACTTTTAATTGCTGAAAAAAATTTCTAAAAATATTCTCCACCAACCGGAATCGAACCCAGGCCTTAATTCACTGTAAAACCACCAAATGGAATCCAGCACTAATCAATGAGAAACCTAACACCTTACCCACTACACCAACAATACTCACAAACTCATAGAATAATTTTTAGACTCGAAAAAAAAATTCTATAAATAAAGGAAAAAAACTCCAACTAATCTACCTTTACCGGTTTCAAAACCATACTTCAACTCCCATAAGCCTCAAAATTTTATACCACTACACCACCAATACACCCCCATAAAAAATTAAGAAAACCTTTTGTTCAACAAAACGTCCCAAATGTTGCATCAAATCATCATAAAAATCAATAGAAATTAAATGAACAAATTTAGACAATCCTTGTAATACTGGACTTAATAATTCTGTTTGTGGCATTCTTTTAAGTATTTTAAAATAAATTAGAAAAACATTGTGCATTATTTGTGTTGAAATTTGTAATTTTGTTGAAAATGTTTTTGATTCAATTGCCTCTAACAATTCATTTTCTAATTTTCCAATTTGTTTGTCTAACTGGAAAAAAAATTTGGATTAGTCCAAAAAATTTATTTTTTAGCCTTTAAAATCAGAAAAAATAATTTTTGGAAAAATTAAAAAATATTTACGCCCAACGGGTTAAATAATTTTTAAATAATTTTAAAATTATTTTCCTTACAACGGGGTCGAACCCGGGTCCTAACCCCACAACAAACTAACACCTTAGCCACTAAACCACGAATCATAAAAACTCATAAAATTCCAAATTAACCCAAAAAATTATTTTTAGAATTTAAAACTTTTTTTTTAATTTAAAAAAAGAATAACCCTCGAACGGGTTCGAACTCATGTCCCCGATTTCTCATCAAAATTTCATTTTACCCACTACACCACAAAGACAATTAAAACCAAAATAAACCTTTCGCCGTTTTTTATTTGCCATTTGTTTCTTTTTTATTAATTTTTCTTTTTTTAATCGTTTTGCTTCAGTTCCATCACGATCAATCTCCTTAAAAAATTAATTTACTTTCTACTCAAAAAACCCCAAAAAAACCTTAATATTTAAAAATAAAAGTGTTGAAATTAATTGTGCAGGGACATAAGCCTTCTTCTTTTCAACTAGTTTTGATATCGCTTTAACTCCATTTAATGAAATTTGTAGAGAACAATCATCCGCAAACATTGTAGAAAATGCAAAACAAATTGAGTCAAGTAACTTTAAAAGAAGAGAAAAAAATTTTTCAAGAAAATATTAACAGTTACGTTTGCAACAGGAATAGGGGGTAGATTTCAAAATTTTCCTTCGAGTCGAATTACAACTCGAAAAAGTTAGCGTT
Organism: Meloidogyne incognita; assembly: GCA_036172945.1. Lineage (NCBI taxonomy): Eukaryota > Metazoa > Nematoda > Chromadorea > Rhabditida > Meloidogynidae > Meloidogyne > Meloidogyne incognita. The sequence continues at coordinate 4,090,349 of JARQAC010000023.1, forward strand.
TCGGGTACCCCCTAGTTCACAGGCTCCCTATTTTCAATAACCATATTTCCCCTCTATTTTCGAATCCACAGGCCCAAAGTAACGCCAAAATTTTTTTCCAAACTTGAGCCCCATTGAAATCCGACCCTGGCTACGCCCATAGAACCAACCCGCCCCATCCCCGATCCACACAGAAGGTGGTTTAATATTTCTCCTGGGGTTGAAGCGAAGAAAATATGGGATAAAGGTAAAAAAGAGATTAACTATTAAGAATTTTTAAAAAAATTTAAAAAATAAACAAACATTTTTACATTTACAAAGACTTAGTCTTGCCAAACAAGAAATTATATTTGAAGCATAATTAAAATGTGAACATTTTTCTAATAAAAGACACAAACATTTTCCACATAAAATTCCAAATTGAGCAGAAAATGACAAATTGTTTTGGTGTTTTGTTGAAAATAATTCTAAAAAATAGAAAAAAATTTTTTTTTAATTTTATTAAAAATAAAATTCCAACTATTAGCAGTCTTTTCACAAAATTTGAGATATTTGATATAATATTGAAGTAATAATTGTTCAAATGATGCCAATCTAAAAAAATAGTAAAAAAATGTTTTTAATAAAATAATTTGTAAATTAAATCTTAAAGGGACAAGTTAGTTATTCAAATAAATTTAGAAAAAAGGAAACCCCAAAGTGAACCGAACCCCTAACTGAAATACTAAAGCTAAACCACTGCACTAAAGATTTTCATTTTCGTAAGAAAATAGTCGAAATTTATGGCAATGAACTGAAAATCCAACCTGAAAAGCAACAGTTTTACGGTTCCGTACCCGAATCGACAACGCTAATCTACCCACACAAGACAAGTCCAATACGAGCCAACTTAACCGCAAAACCATGTCGAATAGAAATTTTGCTTCTTCTATTAATTTGACACCTAATTATCCAACTTAAAATTTGGTATGGTTCAACAGCACCCAATGAGATAAAATCAAACGATACCAAAATCAATCAAGTTAATCAATTTTCAAAATTAGCTAATTTTCATGCGGATAAGTAAAAAGTTGTTTTACCCATAAAAAATTAAAAAAAAATCCCCCAAACCTTTTAGTTTCCTTTTTCATTTTTTGTCCTTTTTCAACATCCGTTAAAGTATGTATTTTATATCCAGGCAAAATATTAACAAAAACTTCAGATAAAGTAGCCGTTGCAAGTTTTTGAATATCTTCACGAATTAAAGGTGTCAAGTCTTCTCCAAAAGCCATTTTTAATAAAATACGAAATTTTGAAATCTTTTAAAGAAAAAAAAATTTAAAAAATTTAAATTAAAAAGAAACGTTTTCATTTGGATCAGCTATTATTAGTTCTGCATTTGTTGCAATTTTTAATTTTGCTTCCTCAACTAATTTTGTATAAAGTTCTTTCAATTGTTGATCATCCAGATTTGTTAAATTTGGAATTGAAGCTTTAAAAAAATTAAATTTTAAAATAATTATTAATTTTAAAGATATATTTAAAGAAAATGCAAAAAAGGCCGCAAAAAAATTTAAAAATAGCAAAAAAAATTTTTTAAGAAAATGCGAATTTGTGTGCAAATTTTAGCATAATTATTTCAGAAAATGCAGAAAAAGCAAAAAATTTGTATAAATGCTGATTTTGAAAATTTTCTCTGAGTTTTAAGGTGACAGTATATCCGAAGGAATATAATCTTCCCAAAAATCATTTTTAATTTCGATAAAATCGTCAAGTCACTCAAGGGTCCTATCAATTAAAAAAATTTCCAATTAAACTCCCCAAAAATTTTTTGCATAAAATAAAAACAACCTTTTCCCTGCTCCTTCTCCTCTTCCTCCATATTTAATTCCATTTTTTCTTCATCTTCACCATTTCCATCTTCCTCCTCCTCTTCTTCTTCAACATCCATTTTAACTCTATTAATTAATTTTCCACCAATTTTTATAGGTAATAACATTTCTTTTTCTTCTTCAAAACCTCCAAATGATAAAAAATGTTTTTTAATTTCTTCCAAATCAATTTCTTCATTTTCATCTTCTTCCTCTTCCTTTTGCTGTTTAACTACTTCTTTGTATTCCTCTTCCTCATTATCACTATAATCCGAATCAGAATCATTTTGACGCATTTCTCTATCACGAAGCCAATCATTTCGAATCTTAAAAAATAAATGGAAGTAATTTTAAAAAAAGGTGACAAAAGATCACACAAACTAGAAACTCCAAAAAATGTCTTTTTCTTAGCCCTTTGAAATTCTAAAAATCCTTTAAGAATACAAAAACAGAATTACTATGGCTTCAAGGTTACAGAATATCCCAAGAACTGACCCCAATTAATAATCAGAAAAATCCAGAAAGAATAAAAAATGGAGGTAGCTCCAAGAAAGCGGCAAAATATCTCAAGGACTAGAACTTGGAAAATGTTTTAGCTTAACGTTTGGAGTTATTGTCTAATTATTTTGTGGGCATAGATAGACCGAAAAGCCCCTAAAAATACAAAAAGAGGAATTAAAGCTTTCAGATGACAAAATATCCCAAAACCAAAACTTTTAAAATTAATTTCTCCAAAACTATGGAAATTGCCCAACTTAATCTTAAATATTTTCGTCCTCTAAAACCCTTAAAACCCAAAAAAGTAATTAAAAACCTTGTCAAATCTTCCATTACTTTTAGTCTGCCTCGCCTGTCGAACTTCAATTATTTTATCCTTTGCATATTTTCTCAATTTTCCACGTCTTGCCGATTTTGAAAATTTTCTCTGAGTTTTAATACGTTGACGTTTTGCTTTTTTTGTTGAAGCAAGTGGTTTTTTCATTTTTCTTTTCTAAAAAAATTCTCAAATAAATTAAAACGCTCTCCTTTAAAAAATTAATTAGAGATCATTAAACTCTCTCAAAAATTTTTAAAAAAAATCAAAAAATATAAACAATCACCATATTTATTATTTAAAAAAATTAACAAAAATCCCTGATCTGTGAAAAATTGAAAAACAATCAATAAATTGAAAAAATAGAAAAAAATTCTAAAAAAAATATTTGGTAGTATCACATTATTTCCCCCATATTTATTTCCCCAGAAAAAGTCAAGAAGAAGAATGGCCAGTAAATTAAATTAATATAAAATCGAAAAATAAATAGCGGGGAAGAGGGGATTATTTTTAGAAAATTTTTTGGGAGATAAAGGAACCAAAAAAAATTTTTTAAAAAAGGAGGGATAATGCGATAGTATCAAAAAAAATTAAAAAAATATACAGGCTCTTTTTGTGTGCAAAAAATGCAAAAAAAATTGTCAAAAAAACCTTCTCTCTCTCGTTGCCTCATAAAAAAAATTTTAAAAACAGTCATCTTCATACTCTTCCTTTTTAATTGAAAATTCATTTGCTCTACATCTATATTGAAATTCTGTGCGTAATTTCATTAATAAATTTCCCATTTGATTCGAACCTCTCCAATTATCTATGCTTTTTATTTCTTCACCAGTCAGACTACAACCAATTCCTTTTAATTAAAAATGAAAAAATTTTTTAATTTATTGGCTTCACGTTTTCCATTTTCCCTCTTTTTCCCTTATTCTACTTCCTCAGGAACAGCCAAATCTGTCATAAATGAGGGTAAACAACTACCTTCGTGGAATATGTACCAAAAATTTAATTCCTAAACAAGGCTGAAACATTCGGCAAATGATGGAATCGAACCTTCGACTATGACGAAACACAAACATAACCCACTACACCAAAATATACCAAAAATTTTGATCGATAAGAAACCAAGGCAAAATAGACAAATAGGAAAAAAGGATAGGGACTTGATGCTCAAAACCCTAAAAAATTCCCCAAAAAATAAAATAAAAAAGAAATAAAAAAAATACCCCAAAACAAATCTGTTTGACTCGCTTCAATAAGTAAAGCATTTTCAGTTTCAATAAGCATATTAAATAATAACACATTTTGTTCAAATTTTGCACGTAAACCTGTTAGCATCACCTTCAAAAAATTTTTATTAAAAATTATTTAAAAAAAGCATACATTTCTTTTAACTTTCCTCCATTTATCATGGTCAAAATCTCTACATTTTACTTCTGCCCCATTTGCTTGTCGTTGTCTCATTGTATCTGCATTTCCAAGTTTTTTGATAGTTGAAGGGTCATTAGTTAACATTATTTCTTCGGCAAGTGAACGATAATCAAAATACATTGCTTTCATATACATGTAAAATTGTTCGGAGCAGCAATATTCAACTCCTTTAAAAAAATTATCTTTAAATCATAACCACAACCCACTACACCATAATATCAGAAAATTAAATAAAAACAGACAGACGTTCAAAAAAATTTTTTAATTAAATTTAATTACTCTTTTGATAGTTTTTAGATATTTTTAGGTCTTAAAAATCAAAGAAAAATAATATTCAAAGACGTGGACTCGAACCCTCGAATATTTTTAAATGAAAGCACAAACACAACCCACTAAACCACAAATTAAAGAATTTTGAACTCACTCAGAAAACCCAAAAAATATTTTTTCAAGAATTATTGATAAAATTCAGATGACTTTCAGTCCTCAGAAATTCCAAAAAAATCATTTCATCTTGCAAGGAATCAAACCTTCAACCCCTCAACAAAAAAATCACAACCACAACCCACTACACCACAACATCAAAAAATATAAAAATTAAAGAAAACTAACCGTCAATTTTTATTGGTTTCGGTGTCAAAAAATGATTGCTAAATCCAAATTTTTTTGTAAAGAAGCAAAGAAAGTCTTGACCACAAGCAGTTGTTAGACAAATAGGATATGGAGGGGTGAAGTTTTCTAATTAATAAAAAAATTTTTTGAAAATTTTTAAAAATTAAAATACAAAACTGCATTTGTTTGATACAGGCGGCAAGAAAACGTTATCAGAATTTCCTTTCATGACTATTATTGAGTTGGCATCTATTTTTGAAGGGGAAAATAAAAAAAATTTATTTTTTTTCGGGTTAGTTTAATAACTAAAAAAATTTTTTTTTAATTAAGAGAAAAAATTTTAATTAAAAAATATATATTGAGCGAAAAAACGCTTCACAAAAATATGAAAAAAACAAAAATTTTTTATAATATTCATCATTTTAATTAAAAAAAGAAAGAAAAGTGTGTAGTGCCACAAAAAAATTTTTTTTAATAATATTGAGCAGTAAAACAGCACGAAAAAAATAAATAGGTATAATAAATGAAAAAACAAGGGAAAGAATCATTGAATGGATAAAATAATTAATTTTTTAAAAATCGGATTGGATTGAAAACAAGAAGAAAATAATTTGGTTCTGGTTTAGTTTACGAGTTTAATAAATCTTTATGTTTTCATCGGACTCATAGAACATAGCTGGTAGAATATGAGCGTGGTTGCTGGTTAGGTGACCAACCAGCGCCCAACTTTTCTCCCATAATTTAAAAAGAAGGGAGAACAGAGCTCTCAATGGACTCTCATAAATTCAACTCGATAAAGGTTCATTGAACTCATAAACTAGACAGAGCCAAAAAAAATTTCTTCCCGTAATTTATAAGGTCAAAAAACCCGAAAACCCCTCCAAAAAATTTTGTAGCCCCTCCAATCCGAATTATTTTAATTAAAAATTTTATCCATTTTCTCTGCAAAAACCCGCTCAAAACTATCTTATCAAATCATTGATTTATTACTTTTTTTAAACATTTTTTTCACTCACCGCGAAGCATAAACGAATAAACAAGTCCAAGTATAGTTATAGAAAATAATTTCCATTCCGTCTTTAAGATGAAAAAAAATTTTTTTATTTAAAAAATTTAAAAAAAACCTTAGGAAAATATGCATCCCATTTAATTCTACCATCACAATGTTTGGATGCTCGAATTTTATCATCAGATTCTGTCAACACCAAAACTTCGTTTCCTTTGCGGAAGATAAAAGAACCCCTAAAAATTTCAAAAAAAATTTTAAAAATTAAAAAAAAAATTTATACTCATCAGGACGACTTTCATGAGACATTTTTTGTTTATTTGCTTCATTACGCAACCATTCAACTTTATCTACAAGTAACCATTCAGAATCAATTTTAACGTTCTTTTGGGGAGAGTTGAAATTATTGCTGTTGACATTGTTTTGTTGTTGTTGATTTATTGAACTACTTGAGAATGTCGACAAATGACGTGTAGAAGAAGTAGGTTGCTGCTGTTGAGGTTGTTGCTGATGTTGTGAAGGAAGAGATGAATTGAACATTGTAGTTGAATTGTTGTTTGTGCTGTGTAAAAAGAGAAAAAAGATTTAGAGGTCGACAAGGGTTGTTAGTCCGAACCGAAATCAAAAGTAGGTGTTTCTGGTTAAATAACCCAAATCGAAAACTAACGGTTAAACAAAAAGTCGACAAACCAGAAAAACCGGCAATAATCAACAAAGTGGGCAACCCTTAAATTTAGGGACGTGCGAGACCGAAAATTTTCCAAGACTACACCCCAAGACCAAGACTTGAGCCCAAAACCGAAAAAAACCACTTTCCAAAAATTAGGTTGGACACTGTATATATATATAAAGTAATGGACCATATCTATAAAAACATAAAAATAAAATTAACCCAATTCCTCCTCCTCCTTGTTGTTCAACACGTCCACCAAAAATATTCTCAACACTCTTCTCCTTCTCTCGCGGCTTTTGCTGTTCATTAAAAATATTATCATCCTCATCATATTCATCAGACGAATAATTAACGGGATAACGCTTTATTTTTGGCTTAAGCGAAGATGGGTTTGTCTGCTGTTGTGTTGTTGTTCCTTCCATTTTTCTTTGTTCAACCTTGAAAAAATTTTTAAAAACTATTCAAAAAATTTTTCTAATTAGGAAACCTTCTCTTGCATAAACTTGTGAATACCAGCACGATGACCAGACAAACGTAGAGGAGGAACAAAAGTAGTGCTACTGGAAATTGTTGCAGGTTGGGGTACAGGTTGTGGCACAAAAGATGTCTGAAAAAATTTGTTTTTGTTCGGTTATGTTCCTTAAAAGTTTGCAAATTTTATCCGAAAGTCATATTTTTTTGTATCCTATCAAAAGAAAATAATAGCATGAAGGCATAACATGCTGATTTTTGTGTTCAGCCCAGAGACGACCCGACATAAAAATAAATTTTCGACTTCGAAAAACGGCATCCCCGACTTTCGGGAATCTGACAGCCCTTTAAAAAAATACAAAAAATTTATCAAAACCAAATTTTCTCCATCAGATTGTTGCTTGGAAATCACATTCTTTTGCCCTTCTCGTTGTTTAACAGACACAACTTCATCCTCATCGTCACCACTTTCTTCAGAATCGGTAAAGTCTTGGCCAGCAATACGAGAAGTATAACGAGTCTTTTTCTTCTGAAAAAATTTTTTCAACCTCAAAATTTTCAAAAAAAACCTTGTTGTCATTTTCAACAGCTGCTTCTCCTTCCACAACTCCATTTTTACCATTATTTCCATTTTGATTTATTGGAGGGTCCAATCTCGACGGTTTTTCCATTCCACCTCCAGCAGTTCCACCTCCACCACCACCAATTTCATAAGCTGGAACACTACTTTCTTCTTCCCAGCCTTTTCTATTATATTTCACTGTAATTTTTCTTTCTTCAGCAATATCATCTTCTTCATCATTTATCATTTCTGATTGTTTTTTGGTTGATGATAGGCCAATTTCTTCTGGGGAAATATCGAATTTTGACCTAGAAAAAAAAATATTTTTTTAAATGTTATCTGTTAATCAAAAAGGTCCTTCCCTCTTACAAATAAAAGAAGGATAATAAAATAGATGGGATATAGGAGTCAAGGTCAAAAGAATAAAAAAAATGTCTTCCTTTGAAGGTAAATGACCAAAGGAAAAACAATTTTAAGTACTTTCCCATTAGATGACCACACATTTAAAATGTCTATAAATGTCCTAAAAATGCAAAATATAAAGGGAATATGTGCGACCATACGCATAAATACAAAAAAAATATTTCCCAGTCTGGTCAATCTACATAAATTATACCTATCGGGGAAAGGGTTGTCTCAACTACATTCATATAAAAAATCAACTCCTTATCGTAAAAACGAGAATATTGAATAAAAAATTATCGAAAAAATAGTCAAGTAAGAAAAATAGTAATGAGAGGCATTTGACCACATTGTAAATGGGAGAAAGGAAAGATACAGAAAAGGGGCTAAAAACTTTAAAACCTTGTCTCAATATCTCACCCTCAACATAAACCAAAAGAATTAGAAACAAATACTTTTTAGGTGCAGCATTAGAAGTAGCTGGTAAACATGGTTGATTTGAAGTAGAAACATTATTATTAACAATATTTGTTTGATCACCACCACCAGTTGGAACATCCAAAGATTTTTTAATAGGTTGAACAGGAGGCGGTGGTGGAACAAAAGTAGGATAGAAAGGGCCAGTTGGAAAAACCTTTAAAAAATTTTAGATGAGACATTTGATCCCAACCAGTCAAAAAAATTTTTTTTAATTTATCAAACCTTAGGTTGTTTAGGATAACTCCCTTTTGGACGCAAAGCTCTTCCAGTAACATTCTTCATTTGGGCTTTAGCTTCATTATGATTTTGTAATTCTGTTTCGTAGTAATTTAAAAGATCTAAAAAAAATATTTTTTAATAAAAATTTAAAAATTCAAAAAAAACCATTGTACGGCATTTTTAATTGTAAGAAAAAATGTCCAGGCAGATTAGCTTGGAATAATTGCAATTCATAGTTAAACAACGTCTCAAGAATTTTGATAGCCTTGTCTCGTGTAAACATGCGTTTAAGAGCCTATAAAAATTATTATTAACAAATAAGAAAAAGGTTTATTTTAGGTTAGGGTTGTGTCGACCAATTAGGATTTTTGTCTGAAAAATAATGAGACATTTGATCAAATCATACTTAACGATTCATGACCTAAAATTCACCATTTAAGCAGCCATAGGTAAAAATTAAACGGTTTCCAGGAATCCTAGTTAAAGTGACAAATGTCCGCAAATTTTATCCGCAAGTTTTATGAGTCTCCCAAAGAGAAATAGAGTACTTAGGTCGGTAAAGGATTCTTACCTACAATAGGAACCGAAAAAATTTTAAAATAAATTTTTGAAATTAAAAATATTAAAAAAACCTCTCCCGCCAATTCCTCATTATATTTTTCTTTATATTTTTTCTGAACTGATTGCCAACTAACAGGGTTATATTGTCCTCCCAATTCATAAACCAATTCCGAAATTAATTTACGTCCTTTTAATGTAGCCTCTCTATTTTCTGGTAAAAGTGCACGACATAATTTTTCATTTTCTTCCCGAGTTTGCCTTTAAATTGAAATAAAATTATTTGATACTCGTAGGCTTTTGAGGATATATTTATGCGGACTCGTACTCATAATGGTCTCATAATGGTCAAAACATAGATAGTTTTCCTTTCCCTATTCAACTGCGTTCGAGGAAGTGATGTCTGCTTAGAGAAATATTGGGTATATTATTCTTTTTATTTCTGACCATTATGAGTCCGCAAAAATATATCCGCAAAAATCTGGTTTGGTATAACCGCACGCGGACATATCGGGATATTTCAATGTACGAATAGTTACCCTACTAATTTCGGGACCTACGGCCATTGGGTCTTGGATAGTATATTGTCCTGTTGAGGAATAGAATTTTTATGTTTTAGAACAAATGTAAACACGCAAGAAATTATTTTTGTCACCCAAATCCCGATATGTCTATCCCGATATGTCCGCAAACCCCCACAAATACTAATTATTTCAAAAAAATTTTTAAATTCCAAAAAATTTTTTCTTACGCTAGCAAAGTTGCAGCTCTCTCAATTTCTTGTTCATTTCGTATATGGGCAAATCTTTCACAATTTTTCGGCAAAAAACAATTCTTTCCTTCAATTAATTGTAATCTTACATAAGGCACCATCATTTCAGATTTCATAAAAGTCTCAAAATTTGGAAAGCCATAATGTGCCACAACATAATCAGGGAGCAGTCCAGTATCTTTTCTTCAAAAAAAAATTAAATATAGAATAAGGGCAGTAAACAGGGGCCGAGTTACCGAAAACCTGTTGACATGAGTTTTCGACACTACCAAAAATTTTCGAAAATCCACATTTTTCCTTAAGCCTGTCCATTCCTATTGTTACATTTATAAATCCTTTTGGATGTCCAGGGAGCCTCAGACTATTACACAATTAAATTTACGAACCTCAGATCCTCTCTGAGTTCATGCACATTGCAATAACCAGTAGGCTATGAAGCAGAACAATTTAGTTTTTTTGTATTACGTTAACTAAAAAAATACCCTTGAACCCACAGTGTAAACAATTTCTTTTGCAAAATCGGTAAATGGCACATTCATCATGTTATAATTGACGTTATCATTGTTAATTGTTGGATCTTGAGGAGCTGGAGTTGAAGTTTTGGGGTCGCTAAAAGAAAATTTTTTTGGAAATTTTTTAAACTTTATAGAGTCAAATTTTATTTGTCCCTTAATTTTTTAAAGCGTACCTTACCGGGTCAGAACTTATTTATGGGAACATGGACCCGACAGAGATGAGGAGGGTAAACAAATAACCTAATGGCATCAAAAAATTAAACAGATTTTGCCTAATTTTAGCTGATAAGAGCAGACAAGGAGGCGATTATGTTGTCTGGGTTCAAATAACGATGTCAGGCTCGAACCAAAATTAACGTCCTATTGTTCTTCCGTTAAAAATCAAAAGAAAAAATGACAGAGAAAACCCTAAATTCAAAATCCCCTTTATTTTCTCTCCCCAAAAATAAATTAAAAATAAACCCAAAAATATCGTCCTCTTCATCAGGCATAGGAGGCATTCTATTCAAACCAATTTCATCGTCTTCCTCCTCCTCCACTTCATAATTGCCAAAATGTCTACTAGGAGGTCCAGGCGGTAAAAGGCCCAAATCATCATCCTCTTCTTCATCATCCCCAAACCCCAAATCATCATTCTCATCGTTAACTTCCACTCCATAATCTAATCCAATATCTTCTTCATCCTCCACATAATTATTGTAATTTGTAGTTGATACGTGCCGATAACTGCTACTTGGATCATTTGGCAATTCAGCATCAAAAAATGATTCTGATCTTGCCATAATTGGATAAACTTTACTTAACAAACGAAAAATATCCTTGAAAATAAATAAAAGATTAAATAAAACAAAAAAAAAATTTCCAAAAAATCCCGAAAAAATTCGAAAAAAAAATTCAAAGAAATCGAAGGAAAAATAAAAATTTCTCCATATCTCTAATTTAAATTTGTCTCTCTCATTTTACTATAGTCTCTCATAACTACAAAATGTTAAAAATAAAAGTGTTAAAAAATTGTAAAATATCAATTTTTCAAAACACCAAAATTCAAAATATCCAAGATGACTTTTACGACAAAATGTAACAAAGAAAAATTACCGTATAAATAACAATTACAGTATATTTTGACTAGCAAAAAAATATTTTTATGAGATCAGAATGGAAATTTGAAACCAGAATTTTCTGATTAGCCAAAAAACAGAATTCTGGTGTTAAAAGAAAAGAAATTCTGTTCTGGAATCAGATAAATCAGAATCAAAATTCTGGTTTTTTCCGAAATTCTGATTTTTTCTGAAATTCTGATTTTTCCTGAAATTCTGATTTTTTAATTCTGTTTTTTTCAGAATTTTTTAAACAAAATTCTGATTTTTTCTAAACATAGTAAACGTTTGTGGGAACAAAAATAATGTTTTTATATTAATCAATTGATGTTGCTGTTGTTTTTGTTGCTGCTCTCTTATAACATAATTATCTATTAAATTTGGTTTTCTTATAAAATTTAAATGTTGTTGTTGCTGTTGTTGTAGCTCATTAAATTTTTGAAAATAATAATTATTTTTGGATATTTTACTAATATTATTTGTAGTAGAAAGATGCCGTCGGCTTGTTGGTTCATCTTTTTTAATTAAAAAAATTTAAAAAATTTTTTAAAGATTTTTTGGGCAGATATAGAGGGGCAGTTATAAATTTACTTGATTTTTTCTAATTTTTATGAATCAGAATTCTGATTTTTTTCTGATTTAATTTATTTTATAGTTTCTGATTTTTTCTGATTTTTATCAGAATTCTGATTTTTGTTAAATCAGAAAATTCTGATTTTCTTTCCTTTTAAAATCAGAATTTAACCCAAAAATCTCCAAACAAATTTTTTATATTTTTAAAATTTATTAAAAAACCACCTACTTCTCATTAAATTAACTTTATGTAGCTGTTGTTGTTTATCCAAATAATTATTTTTCTGTAAAATAGAACAACACATTTTTGGATTGTTCAATGAAGGAATGTTCCCACAATGCAATTTTGGGTTTGGATTTGAGGAATGACGATTTCTTTAAAAATAAATTTTTTTCGATTAAAAAAATTAAAATTTGCCTGCTTCTTCTTGATGAAAACATCATTTTACAGCCTTGGACTGTGCATCTTTAAAAAATTTAATAAATTTGTCCGCAAATATTGTCTGCAAAAAATTTTTGAGGATTTCTTGAGCTTAGATTACTAAATTTTCTTTATGAATCCAACAGTATCTCTCCATCCGCATAAAATTTTTCTTTAAAATTATATTCCCTTATAGGACAAAAACAGAGGGATAAAAAAGTAAATTTTTAAATCTTTTTTGCGGACAATACTTGCGGACAAACTTAATTTCTAAAAATTTTCGAATATTTTTTTAAAATTTCAGGCCCTGGAAATGAGGAAAGGGAGGACCAAAACAGACCCCCCCCCCCCATCCTTAAAAAATTTTCCCCAAAATTAAAAAAAAATCAAACAAACTTATGCATTTCCTTCAAATGCACAGCACTATTGTGTATTTTTAATGCTCCTTTATCACAAAATGTTTTTGAACATTTTTGGCATAAAATACGTTTCTTTTGTAATTTTGACAATTTTTTGAAATTATTTTGTTGCTGCTGTTGTTGTTTATTATTAAAATATTGAAAATTATTATTTGAAATTTTTTGTCCGCAAAAATTTTTTTGTCCGCAAATTTTTTGCGGACAAATTTTCTGTCCGCAAAAATTATTCTTTAAATTATTGTTGTTGTTATTATTTAATAAATATTCTATACTAAATTTTCTTGAAGCAGTAAACATGTACAAATTGTTGTTGAAAATTCTAGAAATAGAAAAAATTTATTTAGTCTTCTCTACATTTGCGGACAAATTTTTTTCGGGCAATTTTTTTGCGGACAAACTAAAAATCGAAAAAAGGTAAACAATCCCGTTCAGCAACGTAACCTAAACCTTTGGGTACTACTTAAAATTTATTTTTATTTAAATTTTAATTGTAAGAAGCTTGGCGTCCGCAAAAAATTTTTGTCCGCAAAAATTTTTATTTGTCCGCAAATTTACTTTTACTTAATATTTTAATTTTTTATTTAAATATTTACTTACCAAAATTTTACCAGATTAAAGAAAGGACAAAATAATTGACCAATAGAAAAATATCCATGCCTCTTTAATATCCCTTTTCTCGTCTCCAAAAAAAAATTTTTTTTCTTGTTTATGGCCATAGTGGGCGGGAAATATTTTTGTTTGTTTTATTGTTGTTTTTATTGTTGTCTTTTTACCATTTTTAGTATGAAGAAAATGCGACGATGGCATGAAAAATCTCTTCTTTTTTTGTCCTTTCATGTCCTTTTTGCCCAAATTTTTCTCCTTCCTTCCAGCTTAGCTAAAATGTCGTCGCCTCCATCACAAGAATGCTTACTACTATACTCTCGAGGGACCGCCTTTTCTCTCTCACACAATTTTAAATTCCCCAATAAACCTCTCTTCAAAAAAGAGGGAAACTGTAATTCGAGAAAAGAGTGGAGGAAAGAAAAAAATCAGAATTTTAAGTCAGAATTTTTCATCCAAAAAAATCAGAAAATCAAATAAAAATCAGAATAAAAAAAATCCCCCCACCCCATAGTCTCTTGCGTTAAGAAATCAGAATTTTTAAATAAAAAAATCAGAATTTTAAGAGGATCAAAAACCAGAATTTAAGTCAGAATTTTTCAACCAGAAAAATAAAATAAAAATCAGAAGAACAAAAAAATCCCACCTCATAGTTTAAATGACTCTCTTTAAAAAATCAGAAACAAATTCAGAAAATAAAATTCAGACAAAAAATAAATAAAATCAGAATTTTTTAAATTCTAATTTTATTCATCAAAATACAAGCTTATTTTAACCTATTTTTAAATTTTTTTAAAAATAATGCTGTACGCCTATTTAAATTTCTGATTGATATTGTGTGACAGATTTAGTGTGAATTAAAAAAAAATTTTTTTTTATTTAATGACAGCATATATATTTTCTCTTTCTATTAACCAGTCAAACATGAAGAAAAAATCAAAATTTAATTTTTTCCCTTTTTTTTAATTTTCCGTTTCTCATAAAATTGGCACAAAATAAAAAAGGTTATTTTCTCTGATATAAATTTACATAATCGTTTTGACTCTGTTTTTAGTTTTTGGGTTTAAAACCCGTTAAGAAAAAGCATGTAAATATTTTAGAAAATAAAGCGGATATATTTAAATACTCTATAAAATTGGGGAAGGGTTTTTATTGGTACAATTGTAAAATTAAAAAATAGTTAAAAAATATTTTTGCGGACAAAATTTGCGGACATAGCCAAATGCCAAAAAAAATTTTTGAAGAAACCTCAGGGACTAGAACTAGTCCCTGAATTCCAATCTCAATGGGTTTCGATTTTTGTCCACAAAAAATCTGTCCGCAAATTTTATTTTATATTTTTGCGGACAATTTTTGCGGACAATATTTGCGGACTTTAACCACATGCCAAAAAAATTTTTTTTGATTGTCCCAGGGACAAAAATAAGCCTAGAGGACTTGCTTCAATTTCAATAGGTTTCTTTGTCCTCAAAAATTTATTTGTCCGCAAATAATTTTAAAAATTTATTTGCGGATTTTTAATTTTGTTCGCATATTTTTTCCCATTTTTGGGTCACATTAAAGAAAAAATTTTTTCAACCCATTTTTTCAACCCCCCCCCCCCACCCATTATTTTCCTTTTTTTTCACACTTTTCAACACATTTTTAAAAAGAAATGCCTAGTTACAAATATCCTCTAGTGTGATTGTGCCAAGATTAATGGGGGGAGAACTATAGTGAAAAATGTGATGACAATGTGCCTTTTCTCCTGACAGTCACATAAAAAAATTTTTTTTCTAGACAACCACATACCCCATTATTCCCCCCCCCCCCCCCAAAAAAAAACACACATTCTGTCTCCCATTTATTTTTCAATGATTGTTTTTTGGAGGGCAAGGGAAGGAAGGGAGTGTCCATGAGCCAAAGAAGAGCAGTTTAAAAAAAGAATAATGTGGCACATCTATAAATGTCTTCTGATAGAAAAAAAATTTTTTTGAGAGCCATAGGTTTCAATTAATTGGCGGATCTGGATATACGGATTCAAAAAAGACTGGATATTTTCGGTTAATTAAAAAAAATATTTTTGCGGACAATAAATATTTGCGGACATAACCAAATGCCAAAAATTTGTGATGGTTGACAGCCTTCAGCAAAAAATTTTTTTGAGGAAAAGAAGGCGAAGGGGAAGATTTTTGGTTCGGAATCGGATCCAGATATCCCGGGGGATCCGCCAACTCTAGTTTCAATAGGTTTAGGTTTTGTCCGCAAATATTTGTCCGCAAATATTCATTTTTCATTTGAATTTTGTCATGACATTTTGTCCCACCTCTTTTCCTCTTCCAGCCAAAAACACTTACATACCCCAATAAAACCCCCTCAAAATTTACAAAAAAAATAACTGGCATTTTTTTCTTTTTTCTTTGTTTCCGGTTGGAAGGAACAAAAAAATTTGAGGAAATTAAAAAAGAAAAATGGGCCTTTAAAAATAAATTGCCAGTTTACAACATTTTTAGAAACCCACAAAATCACGCAAAAATAGTAAGAGACATGCTTGAAAAAATTTTTTTTTTCTTTAAAATAATTTATTTTTAAGTGCCAACAGGATACGATATTTTTGTAAAAATAAAAAATGACACATTTTATAAATATCCTCTCCTAGCTTTTAAAAAGACCGACAAAAAGAAAATAAAAATAAAAAATATTTTTAAAAATGCCCCCCCCCCTTCTCAAAAAAAAAATTTTTTTTTGAAACATTAATGCTGTAGGGATAGTAAAATTTAAAAAAAAATGAAGAAAATCGAGAAAAATTTTTAAAAAATCGCGCAACGTTCAAATTTCAAACTTAATCCCCCCCCCTTCTCAATTAATTACTCTTTTTTGATTAACTGGACCCTCAATTAATTGTTACTTTCCCCTCGAGTAGTGTTGTCCCCCCCCCCCCCCCTCCCCCCTCCGTGGCAATGCCTCCCCGAAAGTATTTCTTATGCCACCCTCCGTCGGGGAAAACAACCCTACAACTCGAGTAGTAGGGTTTTGTTTTTTTCTTTAACGAGAGGCTGAACTCATGGTTTTATTAAAGAAGATACGGTAAATATTTGTTAGTCTGTTTGTGTGGTGTCGATCCTCCCATTCTATCAAAAGTCCACTGCGTTCCCTTGTTAATTTTGTATCTTTTTATTTTTTTTTTGACAAATCCTCCTCCCCTTCCTCTTGGGATTATCCTCATTCTACCTTCCTAGAATCCCTCCCCTCCTCTCCTTGAATAAAAAGTTTTGACACAAGATATATATATTTATTTTTATATAGTATTTTTTAGTGCTTGTTTGCCCTCATCTTGTTTGTCCTTTTTTTTTTTAATCCCACGAGAATTATTTAAATAAAAAAAACGGGTCATTTATTTATATGTGTCAGCACTTAAACCCTTTTTTTGACACTTTTTCCCCCAAAATTCTAAGGGTTATCTATCAAAACTTTATTTTTTTTTCACACCATTTTTGCATATTTTTTTGTCTCCATAACTTTTGGCATCCCTTAGGGGAAAAAATATTTTTATCTATTTATTTATTTTTTGTCCCATAAACACACTTCCTTTTTTTTCAAAAATAACCTTTTAAAAAAAATTTTGTCGCAACCCCCCTTCCCCTTAATTAACTAAAAAAAAATTAAATAAAATAAGATGTTAATATCTTCTCGTTGTGTTAATTTTTTATCCAACAGGATAACAAAAAAAAAAGAAAAAAAAATTTTTTTAAGGAGGGCACAAAAACATAAAATTTATGATTAACCGGAGAAAAAATTTAAAAAAAAAGAAATTGACTAGTTTCAAAATCTCCATCTTAACAAAAATATAAATTTAGAATCGAAAAAGTTTGGAAATATGTATATTTTTTGCAGAAAGGATAAGACAGAGATTCTATTTTTTTTTATATAAATTTGTAAGAAGAAACTATCCTTCAATATTTTGTAAAAATTAAACCAAACAAGCTGAAGAAAATATAAAAAAATGACGGAGGAAATGTGACAATTCCGGATGATGAATGCTGGGGGATAAGGACAAGTCAGAATATAACAATTCCGCAATTGTTGCATCCGCAATCGTCATAACACAAAAAAACTATTAGTAATCTAGAAAGTATATAATCAACCCCTTGATATAATATGACCCCCCTCGATTTTTCAATAAATCTTTCGAAATAACAAATATTTTTTCATTGGGGTTATAAAATTTGTTATATATATAACGAGATTTGACTGTAATAGAAATAAGGCAAGAATATTATTTAAAAATGCAAAATAACAATAATAACAAACAGAAAAAATGGCAGTTGAAAGAAGGCAGTTTATTTTTTAGCAAAATTTTAGAAAAAAAAATTTAAAAAAAAAAAATTTTTTTTTGAGTAAAAATTTAACAAAGTATAGAGTAAAATCGGACCTCTCTTTTTCGGTTTTTCAGAATCATTAAAAATTAGGGGGTAGCTATAATTAGAAGGATATATTTAAAAACCGAAATCCGACAGTAATATATAGAGAAATAATAAAAAAATTTAGGTAGGAAAAGAAAAAATATTGGTGCTATAAAAATCTAAGAAAAAAAACCTCTCCAAAAAAATTTCTAAAAAAAAATTTTTTTTTATTGTTGTTGTTGTGTTAAAGAAGTACTAGTGCAATTTCTATTACTATTAATTTTAGGGCTTAATAGTCTAATTATTTCTTGAATTGATATTTTATTATTATTATTGTTAGAAACATATATTTGCTGTTTTTGTTGTTGTATAGATGACCATAATGATGGAGATAATAAAATTGGTAAAGTAGGAAGTTGTGGTAAAGGAGATTGTAGATGTAGTTGTTGGGGTTGCTGGGGTTGTTGTGGAGGAGGAAGTTGTTGCGGTAGATGTGTAGATGGCGGTAGAGGAGGTGATGAACGTGTTGGTTGTGGCTGGGGAGATGGTAGATAAGATTGGTGGGGTTGGGGTTGTAGTGGAAGGTGTGAAAGTTGCGAAGGTTGAATAGAAGGTTGCGAGGGTTTCAAAGAAAGTTGTGAGGGTTGCGGAGAAAGTTGTGAGGGTTGCGGAGGTTGTTGTGAGAGTTGTGAAAGTTGTAGAGGCTGTAGGGGAGATTGTTGTAAGGGAGGAGGTAATAATGAAGGAAGAATAAAAGTATTATTATTATTATCAGTATTAATTGTTGTATTATTAAAAAATGATGTTAATGATGGTTGCTCGCTATACAAAAAATGGAAAAATTTAAAAAAAATAGAAAATAAAAATAGAAAAATGTCAAAAATAACCTTCTAATTGTAAGTTGAAAAAATTTTTTTAACGGAAAAAAAATCCCCAAAAAATCAAAAATAAATAAATTTCTCGTGCCATTCAACTTCCCTTCCTTACAAATAAAAATCCCACCCCCCCCCCCCTCTCCAAAAAAATTTTTTAAAAAAAAAATTAACTAACCTCTTTTTCTTCCTCTTATGCTCTCCTTCTTCTCCACTACCACCACTTCCAATTTCATATTTATGCCTTCGTTGTGTTGCAAATAAAAGTTGATGATCTGAAAGTGTTTTTCTTCTTTTAGGTAATTGAATATTTGTAGTTATATTTGGAGCAGTAGAATCTGTTGTATTTCGTCTTCTAATTTTTCCACAACCAAAAATATTTGCGTGCATATTTAAATTTAGTGAATGGCGATTTCTAGAAGAAAAAATTAGGAAAAAAAATTTTTTTTAAAGAAAATTCTAGAAAAATTTAAAGCAAGTCCAAAGTT
Source organism: Meloidogyne incognita (assembly GCA_036172945.1). Lineage (NCBI taxonomy): Eukaryota > Metazoa > Nematoda > Chromadorea > Rhabditida > Meloidogynidae > Meloidogyne > Meloidogyne incognita. The sequence continues at coordinate 4,109,542 of JARQAC010000023.1, forward strand.
ATTCCCGAATGTTACGAAAATCAGTTCTAGGGATCACAACAGTAAAACAGTCAAAAAGTCGGAAAAAAGGGGAATGAACCACGAAATGTCTGAATTTTTTGAGAATTAAGAACGAAAGTCCCCCACCCCCTTCCTTGAAAAAAAATTATTTTTGAAGGAAGACACACTCTTTGAGACTAGCTAATGGAATAGAAATAAAAAGAAAATTTTTCTTCCCACAAAAATTTTTTTTTCTAATTAAGAAATATTATAAACCTGCTTCTCCGTGAAGAAAATGCTCTATCACATCCACTAACTGTGCAAAAATGAATTTCTTTCAAATGAACAGCGCTGTTGTGAATTTTAAGTGCTCCCTTATCGCAATAAGTCTAATAAATTAAAAAAAAATTATTAAAAAATCCAAGAAAAAAAAAATTTTTTTTTTAATTTCAAAAAACTTTTTAAAAAAATTTCAAAAAATTAAAAAAATTTTTTGAAATTTTTTAAAAAATCCCAAAAATTCTTAAAAAATTTTTCAAAAAATTCCAAAAAAAAAATTTTCAAAAAAAACCTTTAAACAGATAGGGCATTGAACTCGTCTCTTTCCTCCTCCTCCACCAATTCCCCCTTCCTTTAAAACAATTTCTCCTCCATTTAGGCTACTATTATTACTTGTAGTTGTCCCTGTAGATAATGAGGATGATCGACGGTGGAAATTTAATAAATTTTGATCATCACATTTTTCTTCCTCGTCTTCCACAATTTCTTCTTCAATATTCTTCACTTCTTCCTCATCCTCTTCAAATGAAGGTTTTGTTTCTTCTGAATCAGTCATTTTCTTAAGAAAAAAATATTTTTTTAATTATAAAAAATTTCAAAAAATTGTGAATTGCGGACAAAAAAATTGCAGATAGGATTTGCGGACAAAAAAAACTTTTGCGGATAAGATTTCGCGAAAATTTTTTTTTAATTCTCAAAAACTTTAAAAAAACCTCAATAAATCCATTCAAACTTTCTTGAGAAAATTCTCTTTCCCTTTCTTCCTCTTTTTCTTCTTCATGCTTTTGTTCTGTTGCAGTTGTTGAACATTGATAATTCTGAGAATGTTGTTGCTGTTCTACTACAGGTCCATTAGTTGCTTCATTGGATGTTGAAACTTTAAATTGGATGTTAAAAAGTTCTTCCTTTGTCAGGAGAAGAGATTCATGGGAAGAGGTCACTCTAGAAGTCAACTCCTTAGTGGTCAAGTTACCCTAGAGGCAAGCGGGGTGAAGAGCCCCTAATATTTAAAAATCCCATAAATCCCCACACTTTCAATTTAAAAAATAATTTTATTTTAACCTCCTCCATTACTATTAACATTATTTCCTCCAGCAGACATAACCAAAGCCAGAAGACTGTGTAATGCACATTGCCTCAATTGTGCAATTAAAAAAGTAAATTCTGGTGACAAAAGAAGAGATGCTGATTGAAGTAATTGAAGTTCCAAATGAAGAGGTACACATTGCCATAAACCATTTGAATAATTCTTAAAAGAAATTTTTTAGCTTTTTTATACAAAAATTGAAGGGACAAAAATTTCAAAAAAAAATTTGAAAAAACATTAAATCCAGAAAACAACATTTTTGGTCAAGTGCAATTATGTTATGTTCTGGAGGCAAGGTGGGTGTCGGGTTCGAACCCTTTTGTGTCCCAAAATTTTTCCAAAAATAGTTAGGAATACTACAAATCTTTCTAATGAATATTGAAATTTTTTGACAAAAAAAACCGTATTTGTGGTTAAGTGCAGGTGTGTTAAGTTTTGAAGGGAAAGTGGTGTCGGGTTCGAACCCTTTTGCGTCCATAATTTTTCTAATACTACTTAAATGCTAGAGAAGCTTCCGCACGAAAAAATCTAACATTTTAACCAACCAAAAAAATTTTAAAAACTCAAAAAATACCAAATAGCCTCTTTTATAATCCTCCAAAGTCCACCCACAATTTAACAGTAAAATTTCAATTTCTTGTGAAGACAAATGTTCGAATACTTTGTCTAATAATATCTAAAATTAAAAATATAAATTAATTTTAAAAATCGAAAAATAAACTTTTAATCTAATAGGAATTGCATGAAAACTTTTTAATAAAGCACATAATAAAGGAGATAAGCGTTGGGCTAATAAATTTGTTGTTTGTTGAGTTGTTGTTGTTTGAGAAGGTTGGGGAGAAAAAATAAAACTCGATAAATTTTTTTCTTGTTGTTGTGATGAAGAAATATTGTTGTCAGTCATAATTATTCATCAAAAAAATTTTTGGGCAAAAAAATCAAAAAAATAATATTTGTGGTTAAGTGCAAGTGTGCTATGTTTTGGATGGGAGGTGCTGCCGGGTTCGAATCCTTTTGTGTCCCATAATTTTTAAAATAATATTTACGTGCTATAGAAATTTTCTAGTGAAAAGATTTCAAAAAAATTTTCAAAAAAAATTTTTTTTAAGAATTTTTAAAAAATAAAATGATTAGAAAAATAAATAAAATAAAAAAAAATTCCAAAAAATAAAAATGTGTATTGATAAGAACAAAAAAATTGGTTTAAATTAAAGACTAAAAATCACAAACACACACCTTAAAAATATAAAAATTAAATTTCAAAAAAATTTCAAAAAATTAATTTCAAAAAAAAATTTTCGAAAAATTTCTAAAAAATTTTCCAAAAAAAATTTTTTTTTAATTTAAAAAATTCAAGAAATTACACCAAAAATAAAACAAAAATAAAAAAAATTTTTTTTACAAGACTAAAACACATACCCAAAAACAAATATTTTTGTAAAAATATATTTGACATTCTTTGGAAAAAATATATATGTAAAATGAATCAACACACACAAACAAAAATGATTAGAAAAATTGTAAAAATTCTGAGAGAAGAGACGAGAAAAAAAATAAAAAAAAAAGTAAAAAAATAAGTGATATTTTCTCTCCTTAAGAAAATTTATTTTTAACATTAAAAATTGTTCTAGAAAATAGCAACAACCCCTTTTTTAGATCAAAAACGAGATGCTTTTCCTCCCCTCTACCTCCCTTATTGGACGTTTAAAAAAAATTTTTTTCCATTAAAAAGAATATTTTTTATTATTAAATATTTGTTATTGTCCTTTAAAGACAAAAAAAATTTCTAGAAAAATAATATTAGATCAAAAAAGGAGGTAAGGTGAGATGCTTCTCCCCCCAACCTTTTCCTCCTCCTTATTGGACATTTAAAAAAAAATTTTCTTATTTTTTAAAATATTATTATTGTCCCTAAAAGAAAACCTTATTTCCCCCCCCCCCTATTTTCCTTTACACATTTTCTATACAAAAATAGGAAAAAATAAATAAATAAATCATGACCTTTACCTTTTTTTACTTGGCTACAAAATAGCTCAACAACAACACAAAACAAAACATAAAAAATATAAAAAACATACAAAATGTGTGAACAACACACAACAACAAAAAATAACTTGTGACGCCCTCGCTATTTTTCTTTTTCAATTTTATTTTTACAAAAAAAATTTTCTCCCTTTTATTTTTCCCGTTTATTGTCCCCTTTTCTTACAAATTAGTTCGCTCCGCTTATGGCCAATATAAATAAAAATTAAAAATGACAAAAAAATTTTTGTGAAAAAATTGTTTTTGAAAAGTGTGTGTGTGTGTAAATGTGGTGTGAACCTTCCCTCCAAGTAGACCTTCCCCCGGTGAACCTTCCCCTAGTGAACCTCTTCTTCTTCCAACCCTTCTTCTACTTTTACCTACCTAATGATTAGTAGTATTGCAATCACCTCCTCCTATTCACCTCTTAACTCTCTCTCTCTCCTTCTCCACAATCAACATTCATTCACCTTTTCTTCTCCTATCCTATCACCGCCCTTTTTTTTGCTTCGTCTTCTTCGTCGTCTTCTTCTTCTTTCTCGTTTGTCCGTTAAGAGGTCCCAAGCAACAAAAAAATTTTTTCCTAATTTTTTTCCACGTACTTAACCCCCCCCTTTTTTTTTAGTCTCTTTCTAATAAACCTTTGCATTTTTTACCTCCAACCCACATAAATATATATTATTTTCTTTTATTTTTCATTCATTTTTTTGTTTGCTATTTAATAAATATTAGCGAGTTTGGACGACAAACATCTTTTTCTTATTTTTTTTTAAACTTCTTCCGTCACCTTTCTACTATTCTTTTTTTTACTATTTTATACTTTCTTTATATCAAACATTTTCATTCATTCATCAACACAACCTCGTCTTTTCTCTCAATTTTTCTTCTCTCCCTTTCTGATTTAACCTCCCCTTCCTCCTATGATTTTCCGCCCTCTTGGACGTCTAGGCAAACACGTAACAAAGGTCTAGGCAAAAAATAAGTGATTTGTCGCATCACCTTCCTTCCTTCCAACCTTTCACTTTTTACTCCTCTTTTTTTTTTTGCTTTTTCTAGATCCAATTTTCAGCTAATTTTTTCTCTTATCTCACTATTAATAGCACACCAAATGCTCCCAAGAAAAATATATTAATTCTTAGAATAGGCATGTCCCCAAAAAAATCTACTAACCTTTCCATGGATCTTCCTCCTAACCCCCACTCCCCTTTATTCCTCTCCGGATGTCATTTTTCTAGGTCCTTAATCATTCATTCATTTCTTCTTTTCAGCCCAAAAATAGGGTCAATTCGGCGCTTTTTCTCTCTCTCTATGATTTTGGAAGGAAAAAGCCCCCCATTCCTCTAGGGAAGAGAAGCCTCCTCCCTTCCACTCCTTAAAACTCCAACGTCCAAATATACCCCCCTCCCCAACCATCAACTCGTTATCGTCCCAATCATCCTTCGTCTCATTCACCTTTATAAAAACGACCTAGACCCTCTTCCCCGTTTCCTATTAATTTACAAAAAAAGACGTTTTCTTCTCTCCTATTCTACTAAAAAAGCTTCCAAATGGCGACAATTGTCATATCATTTTTTGGGGTGAACACACACACACACCACGTAAAAATAAAAAAAAAGAATTCATTTCTCCTAAAGATAATCATTCAAAAAAGAGTTTAAAAAAGCACTTTTATTTATTTTTTTTTCTTCAAATTCTTTCTTTTATTTTTCATTTTAGCCTACGCAAAATCCTACAATTAGATATCCTCTCAACTTTTTTTCTCCTTCCATGAGCGTCAATCAACAAACAAAAACAAAAAAAGGTGATTATTTACAAAGGTAAAGAGTAGGGAAAGGTCCCTCACTTACCCTCTATTTTTCTTTCCGAAAAAATTTTTTTTCTAAAATTCATTTTATACTTGAAAATATTGGAATAAGTTTTTAATAAAAAAATTTAAAAAATTTTTAAGCAAAAAAATTCGAAAATTTTTTAATTGAAAGAAAAATTTTTTTGGAAAGAACGGGTAAAGGAAGCAAAAAAAAACCTTTTTATTTTTGTTTATTTTTTTAACATTCCCCCCCTTCTCACAAACTTTTTGACCTTTCCTTATGACCCGGACCCATTTCCCCTTATCCTAACAAAAATTCTTAGAAAATTTTCTTATAATTAAAATTTATCTAACAATTAATAACAATTTTAAAAAAACCTGAAACATTTTGCTTTTATAAAATTTCCAGTCAAAATTTTTTAGCTTTTTTTATTTTCCTTCCTCCCAACATCATAATACTTGAATTTTCAATTTTTCTTTTAATTGCTCCATTTCTTTTATTATTCAGTTTGGTTGGTGATTTGATTGGAACTTCTTCTTTTTCGGTTTCTTCTTCGCTTTCGATTTTACCACCTTCAAAAAAAATTTTTTTGGACCCTTTTTTCTTTAAAAATTATAAAAAAATACTCTTCTTTTCCACTGCAGTAACCAATGACTTGATTGGAACAACTTTTTCGGTTTCTTCTTCACCCTCCTCTTCATTCTCCTCCTCCTTCTCTTCTTTCTCTTCTCTTTTTTCTTCCTCCTCCTCCTCTTCCTTTAACTTTCTCTTTTTATTCTTCAATTTTTTTGGTGACTTGTTTGGTACATCTTCTTCTTTTTCAGGTTCTTCTTCAACCACCTCCTTCTCCTCTTCTCTTTTTTCCTCTTCCTCCTCTTCCTTTACTTCCCCCTTTACCATCTTTCTCAATTCTTCTTTTATTTTTTCCATTTTTGTTAGAACGTTTCCTTTTCTCAATATTTTCTGAATCAATTCAGCATTTAAAGGCTTCATATCATCCTCCTTTTCCCATTCATCCTGTTCTGTAGGATACAAAACTTCTTCACCACCTTCAAAAAAAATTTTTTTGGACCCTTTTCTTTAAAATTATAAAAAAATACTCTTCTTCTCCACTGTTGTAACCAATCCATCAGCCCTTACTTTAACTTCTAATCCTTCCGGAAGTGTAGAACATTCTCCAACAATTTCAACAAGTTCAGGCTCTGGAGGCAATTCAAAGTTTATTTCGTTAGAAGAACCTAAAAAAATTTTTTTTGAAAAAATTTCTATTCAAAAATAAAAAAAAATAAACCAAAATCAACATAAATAGGCAAAGAAACATCCAAAGTTTGTAAATAAACCGATCTTATATTTATTGGACCACCAGGAAAATCTTCCAAAAGTGAAGAAATAATAGTTGAAGCATTTGATTTGAGATGTTTAATTTTTTGATTTAAATTGCCAACACTGAAAAAAAATTTTTTTAATTTTTGAAAAATTTCAGAAAATTTTGGAAAAAAAATAAAAAAAATTTTGAATTAGAAAAATTTTTAAAAATTCAAAAAATGTTTAGAAAAATTCCAAAAAAAATTTTCTCCCGATTTTCAAAAAATTTTTTTCAAATTTTCAAAAAAAATTTCTTAAAAATTAAAAAAATTCAAACCGAATAGTAATTGCATCATTCATTGGCATAAAAAATATTAACGTTTGATTATAAGCTTCTTCAATTCTTTTAGAAAAATTTTGTTCAGATTTGATTAGAATTGGACGGCTATAAATAAAAAAAATTATTTTAAGCCGTAAAATAAATTCTAGAAAATTTTTTAGGTAAATGAATCTGTCTTAAGTTATAGAAAATATGAATAATTTCTATCCCAGAAATGGAATTTAAATCGCTAGAAAATTAAAAAATTTTTCTAATATTATAAAAATATTCAAGGGCTTTGTGTCTTCTGTAGGGTTTTTTTCCGACAGAGGGGAAGGCCACGGGGAACAATTTTCGGGAAGGAAGCGCCACTGGGGACCACTCTCAAATTCACGACTTTCGGGGACGGAGAACAACCCTAGTCTTCTGTTACCTAGATTCCCTAAAAGGGGGTACTAGGGGGTAAAATTGGGGGTTACCTACATTCCCTATAATTAGGGTAAAGTCCTTTTTAACATTTTAAACGTTTCTTAAAACTTTAAAAAGACAACATCCAAAATAAATATAAATATTAAAATTTACTGTGCAGGTTTTTTAAACAATTTTCCCATAAAATACTCCACTTTTTTAGTCAATTTATAATCCACAAAAAATATATCATAAAGATTTGCAAGTTTAACACGATCCTTGACTTCAGTATATTCGCGAGTTAATTGTATAAAAGTCAAAATCTAAAAAAAAATATTTTTAAATTATAGAATTTTAGTATCGAATCTGATTTTTAAATAATCTAAGAATTAGGCATGCTTCCATTTAAGACAATCTTTCTTAAAATCTTAAATTAGCTAGTTAGGCAATGGATAAAGACCTGGGAAGGGCTGGAAGGAAAGGGAAGAGGAGGGAAGAGAAGGGAAGTGGAAGAAGGGGTAAGGGAAGGCTGGAAAGGACCCCGCATTTTTAAAAGCTGAAGAAGGAAAAAATATAAGAAAATATTATAAAAAATGAAAGACGGAAGGGATAAAAGAGAATAAGTATTCTAGATGGAAGAGATCTCATCCATAATAATAAGATCATCTCCCCCAAGCGATGATCCCAATTTAAAGTATGTAGCTCTCGTTATAAGTTTTAATTTGTCGCAAGAGGTATTCAAAAAACGGGGTTCGCTGACCTATATTATCAAAAAAAAATTTTAAAATCCAAAACCTCTTAAAAACGAGTTTCAATCAAAAACCGTTTTGTCAAAAATAAAGTCTAAGGAAACCTTTGTATAATTAACTCCAGAAATAAGTCCATAATTTTCACGTAAACGTTCCTCCCATTCTCTCGCTTGTTTATCAACATCAGGATCTGTTTGTGCCTTTTTGGAACGATCAAGATCTGGTAGAATTAAACAAACAGAAGAATTTGAAGGATTTCTGTCTGGATAAGGCTGCGTACTGAAAAAATGGAAAATTAAGAGTCAAAAAATTAAAAAAATATATACACAAAAACGCATCGATTCCCACTCTTTTTGAAAAACGGCCGCTTATATTTAACAGTCAAATAGACAATCTTTTTCGTATCAGGGAACAGAGGCAATTTCTTGTCCCGTTTATGACCATCATATTCTTGAAGCGCGCACAAGGCCAGGGGAATCTAATTAAAATTATAAAAAAAAGTCAATGTGAAAAATAACAAACTTGTGTTTTAAGTTCTGAAGCAATTTGATCCACAGAAGTCATCAATACTAAATTCTTAACAATAAAAATAGATTAATAATTTTAATAGAAAACGAAATATCATTAACGAAATATCATCAAAATTATCAAAATTCTTTATCCATTAAAAATTCTTTAATTCTTTTTATTCTTTAAAAATTCTTTAATTCTTTAAAAATTCTTTACGAAATATCATCAAAATTATTTATCCTTCAATTTTAACCTTCTTTTTCAATGGACCACAACTCATCAAATCATCCAAACTTTCATCTGAATCCGAACTTTGTTCATTAACATTTGAGGTTGAAGGTCCTGTAAATTCTTCTATTTGTGTAGTAATGTCATTGTTTTCAACTTCATCAGCACCCTTTTGTTTTTCTTTAAGTGCCAACACACCTGAAATTTTGTGATTAAATTGAAAATTTAAAAATAAATTTATAGGAATGTGTGGTAAAATAAGGACAATAAGTCCCAACAATTTATTAATAACAGAAAATCAGACAAACTTATTTTAAGAATCGAATAGAGGAAGTGTTTTATTATTAGAGCTTTCTTACTCATCCTTATACAAGGTTGTTATTCGATCAACAACCTCATCTCGGTATGACTTGTAGTTTCGGATGGGGGAAACTTCACCGGCCTTATAGGAGTACCTGGACCTTTCAATTTGAAAAAGGACCAACTTATTTTAAGATGAGGACCTCCTATTTCGGAATCTAAGCCCAGCAACCAATAAAAACACTAACACCTGAACTCAACCCACAACAATTAATTTTTACAAACCTGCTTCAACTGCATCCTCAACCACATCAAGAACTGTGTCCCTTTTTCTCAAATACTCCTGATCAGTAAATTCATGTTTTGTTTTTGCTCCATTTTTTAATTTGTCAATTTTTTCTTCCCTAAAAACAAAAAAGTCAAAATGTTCTTATTAAAAATTAAACAAACTCTTTCTTTTTCTTCTCCTTTTCTCGTTGTTCTTTCTTTTCAATATATTTTTTGAGACGTTCTTCTTCTCTAACATCAGCAAGACGACGACCAGCCAGATTGCGACACATTAACTGATTGTTTGATTTGTGGATGCGAAAACTTCGGAGTAATGAACCAAAACCTATAAGACTGTTTATCTAGAGATTTTTATATGTGCTGTAGATTGACCCCAAGAGCAACCGAATCAGTTATCAAAACCCCCTGGTTACGCTATTGCAAGGTAGATTTTCATTGCTTCATCAGCTAGAATAGTAAAGAAACATCGGCCTTGTCAGTAAGACCAAACTTAAAGGATGCGCTGATACTTACGCGTAGTATCGCAGGGCAGGGTTAATAAGCGTGCCTAAAAGCATCATATAAGGGCAGCCACAACCCCACCCCATCGAAACATGAAAAAATAAATACTAAAAAACCTCCTTTCCCGCCGCAAAGTCGAAAATGCAATTGTATCAGCTTCCCTTTTTGAATTGTTCCAAGTTCCTCATGTACACTTCCATCACATTCCAAAAAGTATGCTTCGGGAGGAAGAGAATTGACCATATTAACCATTGCATTATCATCATGAGTAAAATGGCTGCGAATAAGCATTTTAAAACCTTCTGAGTTTTCTAAAATCAAAAGTTAATCTTCCGATAACCTTACCAAATCATTAAAATATAAATTGAATAAACAAATACAAAAGAATCAAAAAACTAAACAATTCATATCAATTTATTAAAAATGGCCAAACAATATAACGTGCGTATGTTTAAATAAAATGTCAAAAAAACAAAAAAAAATAACGACTAGAGCCCAGAATTTCGTACCGTAATACCGTATAATACCGATACCGATAAAATTCAAAATGTTGCCGTACTGTATTACAGACTGTAATACCGATAAATACCGATATTTTTCATCGGTACCGTATTTAAAAAAATTTTTCCGTACCGTATCCCGTACCGTACTACCGATACGGAATACCGATAAATACCGAAAAATACAGCTGTAGTACGGTACGGTCCGGGCTCTAACAACGACTACGACAACATTCTTTTACTGACTCCCTTCTTTTTTAGCAGCCTCTTCTCCCTCCTGTTTTGCAGAAGAATCAGTGCTTTGATGTTGTTGTTGATTTTTCTCAGCCATTTTACGATATGCAGCTTCAAAGAGCTTCAATGACTTCTGTTGCAACTCGTTAATCCCCTCGCGAACCTCAGAAGCCTTGAGAGCTTCACGATTCGTCAACTTCTGCTTAAGCATCTCGCAACGTTCCTTGACAACTTTGACCTTTAAAAAACAAAATCAAGAGTTCAAAACATGTAAAAACCTCATCCTCATTCAACTGATCCGCATATTCAGCCATTTTTGTTTCAGTGTCATGCAATACAGATTCAGCATGATTAATAGCTTCAATAGTTTCCTTCTTCTCAGCATCCTCAGCAGCATGTTTTTCAGCATCACGGACCATATTCTCAATTTGATCCTTAGAAAGTCCACCAGAAGATTGAATAACAACTACAAAATACAAGAAACTAAAAGATTATAAAAAATCAAAAAACCTTGCTGCTCTTTCCCAGTACCACGATCACGTGCAGAAACATTAACAATACCATTGGCATCAATATCAAACGTAACCTCAACTTGTGGAACACCACGTGGAGCTGGAGGAATACCAATTAATGAGAATTGTCCCAAGAGCTTGTTGTCAGAAGCCATTTCACGCTCTCCTTGCAAAACTTTGATTTCAACTTGCGTTTGACCATCCGCAGCAGTCGAGAAAACCTATGAAATAAAAATGTGAAGAAGTAAAACGAACTAAAAACCTGGCTTTTCTTTGTTGGAATTGTTGTGTTTCTTCCGATAAGCTTTGTAAATACACCGCCCAAAGTTTCAATACCAAGAGAGAGTGGAGTAACATCAAGCAAGACAACTTCTGTAACATCCCCTGCGAGAACACCAGCTTGAATAGCCGCGCCAATAGCAACAGCCTCATCAGGGTTGACAGCTTTACTGGGTTGTTTTCCAAATACATCCTGAACAGTTTGTTGAACCTAATATGAAGAAAAATATTAACAAGTAAAAAAGATGCCAACAAACCTTAGGCATTCGAGTCATTCCTCCAACAAGCAAAATTTCACGGATATCTGATGGTTTCACTTCCGCGTCATGCATCGCCTTCTTGCATGGCTCAACGGTTCTCTTGATCAGATCAGCAGTCAGTTGTTCGAACTTTGAACGAGATAATTTTACGTGCATATGCTTTGGTCCACTGTTGTCAACGGTAATGTAGGGAAGATTAATATCCGTTTGAGCTGTGCTGGAGAGTTCACATTTTGCCTTCTCAGCCGCTTCACGAACACGTTGCATAGCCATTGAGTCCTTAACATGATAAATAGTAGAAAATATCAATTAAAACTCAAAAAACCTTTGTCAAATCAATCCCATTCTCCCGTCGGAATTCAGCCACAAGATGATGAACAAGAGCGTGGTCAAAATCTTCTCCCCCAAGGAAAGTATCACCATTGGTAGACTTAACCTCAAAAACACCCTTTTGCATCTCAAGAATTGAAACATCAAAAGTTCCTCCTCCCAAATCGTAAACGGCAATGCTTAAAAGAGAAATTTTAGAGTCAAAATAAAAGTTAAAAAACAAACATTTTGCTATCCGCAACATCCAAACCATAAGCTAATGCAGCAGCTGTAGGTTCATTGACTACACGCAAAACTCGAAGTCCAGCAATCTGACCAGCATCTTTAGTAGCTTGACGTTGTGAGTCGTTGAAGTAGGCAGGGACAGTGATGACTGCATTTGGGGCGCTTGTACCCAAATAATTTTCTGCAGTCTCCTTCATCTTCATTAAAACAAAAGCACCAACTTGTGAAGGAGAATAGAGCTTGCCTTGCGCTTCAACCCAAGCATCGCCATTAGTAGCCTTGACAATTTTGAAGGGAACGACTTTGCTGTAAATATAAAGGAGATTAATTAGAAAGAAACCAAAAAGCATACATATCCTTTTGAACTTCTGGATCGTCAAATCTTCTTCCAATTAAACGCTTTGTCGCATAAAGAGTATTCTGACTATTTGTAACAGCTTGACGACGAGCAGGAGCACCAACTAAGCGTTCACCATCCTTTGTAAAAGCAACTACAGAGGGAGTAGTACGAGAGCCTTCTGCATTCTCAAGAACCTTTAAATTAAAAAATAGGCTATAAAAAAGAACGTAGTGCCCAGTTATGCCAAAACGCTGTAATGTCAAACCCCCAGAGCCGCTGAAATGCCAGACTGTTGATGCCCACCCAACTAGGCCGTTTGCAAATGACAACGGGCAAAGCTCAAAGACGCAAACAAAGGTGGGATCATTGGAACCTTCTGAAGACCCCGACTTGAGCCCACAGAATACGCGATTTGCATTGACACTGGATCACACCATAAACAAAAATATTCTAAAAAACCTTAGCTTGTTTCCCTTCCATAATAGCCACACAAGAATTTGTTGTCCCCAAATCAATCCCAATAACAGGGCCACGAATAGCATCACTCCTAAAATGATAATAAACCAGAATTTTCTGTAAGAAAGTGGAGAACTTACTTAAATCGCTTTGCCACAAGCGGAAAAGCAGATCGAAATAAACGTTGCATTTTGTTCGTTTTTTTAAAATAAAGAAAATCCTTTAAAAATAAAAATATAAGGTTATCAAAGTAAATCAGATAAAACTAATGTCAAATCACCAAAATTATAAATAACTTTAACCCCAACAAAAATGAGTTAAGGAACACACCCCAACCAAAAAAAGAACAAATCGAACAATGTAGAAATTTCTTTTATACTATTAAAGTTCGAAAAATCCATAGACATTTCGCCAACCAAGGGTAAAATCTCACATTGTCTCATCTTTTATTCTCATCCTCAAATATATTTTTTCTCTCTCACTGTCTAATTCAGTTACATAGAAAAATTAGTAAATTTCATAATATCTAATGATTTCTCGTCAATAAAGAGAAAATTTCTCTTATTGTTATATCTATTTCTCTCTCGCTAATCTCTCTATTTTTCTTTCAGTGTCTAACTACGTTATATTTCTATTTTACTACGCATAGGACCTTTCGGTGTTTAATTTAAATAAGCTTGTTCATAGCGAATTTTCCGACTTGAGGGATTTTCGATTTTCCCGAATTTCTTGTTCAGCTTTATGTTTAAGATATATTTTTCATTTTTTTTTTTTTAATTTTTGATTTTTTAAGGTCAAAATATTTAAAAAATCAAATTTAATTCAGCAAGAAAATGAATGCCCACTATGTTGCATCAGCAAATGAATTTCCAATCAACATTAAAACTGCTTATGGAATTTCAAAAATACAGGTTTTTTAGAATTAATTAAAGTCTAAACCTCTCTTAAAAAAATTTTTTTTTCAAAGTTTTCCAATGACGTTACTAGAAGATTAATTGCAATTTCCACATGGGATGGATTTGTTCGAATTGTTGATGTAACCAATCCTGGCTCTCCACAGGATATGCGAACATATTATCATTCAAAATCTGTTCTTAGCTGCGCATTTATTGTAAAATTTGAATTTTTGTAGACATTTAAAAATTAAAAAAATTTTTTAAGGACTCAACCAAGGTGGTTAGCGGTGGACTTGACGAAGTTGTTAAAGTTTGCGATTTGGAATCTGCTAGAGGTTTTTAAATATTTTTTGGTATCCAATTTTCGTCCCCTTTCGGACCTATTTTCTTTTAAAAATGTACTTAATGGTCAGATTATTAATCTCTTTCATCTGAATATACAGAGCAATAAAGTGAAAACGAGGATTGAAGGAATTCTGACCATTATGTACTTTCCTAAGGAAGAAAAGATGAGAAAAAGGCCTTGGTATTACCCTAATTTTGTTAATTCCGAATTTCTTCTTTCCTTTCTTTCCTGTGTACCTTCACTCGGTTCACAATCCTCAATCAGTTCATAATTTAAAATGAACGATTCTTTGCTTTTTATATTTCCTCCCGTTCCCATTTTTCTTTTAGGCAAAAAAAAAAGAAAAAAATTAGGAATGGGACGAATCTCGAACTGCCCCAATTTTATTAAATTTAATATTTTTTTAATTATAGAAACAGTAATGGGACAACATTCCAATGCTGTTAGATGTTTAGAATTTTGTAATACTATGAGGGTTGCTGTGTCTGGTGGATGGGATAATATGTTAAAGGTTTTAAATAATTTATTTTTTTTTTAAATTTTTCTACAAAGTTTTTTATACATATATTTTTAAAAATCCTTGGTTAAATTCAATCGAAATCCATAATTTATAGGCTAGTTGTTTTTTTTTGGTTTAGTGGATTATTTTATGTTTTATTATTTTGAGGGTCCCATTTTCGATACTTCCCAGCTCCCATTATTTTTTCTCGGCTTCCTTTACCTCGAATTTTGTTGTTTGTCTTTTTTTATGAATCTGATGATTTTTTAAATTGGATTTTCCTTCTTTGGTGATCTCAGGTTCGATACCTCCCAGCGCCCTTTATTTTTTTATTGAGTTATTCTTTCTCGTAAAACAATTTTTTGAGTCTTTCTACATTCTAAAATGTTTCAAAAAAATTTTTTTTGTTAGATTTGGGATATTCGTGCACTAATGCCAGTCAATTCACTAGATTGTGGAGAAAAAGTTTATGCTCTCGACGTGATTGACAATCGTGCTGTTGTTGGGACTAAAGACAGGCGTGTACTTGTTTGGGATGTTAGAAGCATGAAAACGCCTCTTCAAGTGCGAGAATCGCCTTTAAAGGTTTTTTTAATTTTTAAAAATTAAAAAAAATATTTCTTTTTTCAGTTCCAAACTCGTTGTATAAAATGTTTTCCTTCAGGAGAAGCTTTTGTTTTGTCGTCCATTGAGGGCCGTGTAGCTGTTGAATATTTTGATATGGACCCGGAAGTGCAAAAAGGAAAGGTTAAAAAAAATTTTTTTTAATTTTTTAAAAATTTTCTGAAAATTTTTTTTGAAATTTCTGAAAATTTTTCAAAAAATTCCAAAAAATTTTTTTTTGAAAATTTTCAGAAATTTTTTTTTAATTTCTAAAAAATTTTTGAAATTTTTTTGAAAAATTTTAAAATTTTTTTGGAAATTTCAAAAAAATTTTCCTAAAAAACTTTTCCAGTACGCCTTCAAATGTCATCGAGTAAAAGAAGAGGTTAATGAATTAATTTATCCAGTTAATGCAATAGCTTTTCATCCAATTCATCGAACTTTTGCAACTGGGGGAAGTGATGCAATTGTTAATATGTGGGATCCATTTAATCGGAAAAGGTTTTTTTGTTGACATTAAAAAAAATTTTTTTTTGTTTTTAGACTCTGCCAGTTTCGAAGGTTTGCGATTCTTAAATTTTTTTTTTAATTTCGAAAAAAAAATTTCAAAAAATTTTTTTCGTTTAAGGTTCCCAAATTCAGTTGTCAGTTTATCCTTTTCACCAGAAGGCACACTTTTAGCTATAGCCAGTACTTATATGTACGAAGAAGAAAGGGATGATCCTTCTTCTATACCGGAAAGTGCTCTTGCGATCAGGCGTATGACGGACATTGAGGTTCGACCAAAATAAAAAGAGGGGAAAAGAAATGATTTTTTGGAAGAATTAAAGGTCTCATATTTTGATTTAATTTTTTGATTGTTTATTTTTCAGTTTTGAATCGTCTTTTGAAATTATTTTTCGATTTTATTTTAAATAATTAATGAAAAAAAAAACATTTAAAAAATAAAAAAAATTTTTTAATAAATTTTTAATTAAAAAAAGAAAACCTTAAAATCATCAATTCTTCCAATATAAGCAAATAATGTCTGTATTTGTTCTTTTGTTGCTGCTGGAGAAATATTGCTAACATTCAAAACACGTACACCCATTCTTTTGGGGTTTTAAAAATAATTAAAGTTGGTCAAAAGTATTGAAAAAAAACACTGAAAATTTAGAAAAAAATTTAAAAAAACCAGTGCTGGGTATTAGACATTTGTTGGAGCTGGCTACGGGCTTTTAAAATCTTGGCACCGGCTCCGCCGGGGTAGCTAGCTCTCCAGAAGTCATACCCAGCAATGATATTAAACGTTCTTCACATGCTTCCGTGGTCATTTTACAATTTAAATGAAGAATTTTGAGTAAAAAAAGCAGAGGAAAGAAGAAAAATTCTCAAAAACCCCCAAAAATGGAAAATGACATTTACTCCCATATTTAAATAAATAATTTACGCCAACTGAAAAGTTTCACAACGAAAGCTTAATTAAGTGAGAAAGCTTGGAAACAAAAGAGAATGAGAAAAATGCAAATTTTTCTTTCATTTCTCGAGATTTTTAGGGGTCATGTACCGCGGTACTTTTTGTTTTTTTCATTTTTTTTATTATTTTATTCGTTTCATTCGTTATTTTCTATGCCCTCTTTGCTAGCGCGCGCTAAAAATTTGAAAAAATCTTTAAAAATTGAAATCTTCAATTCCTCAATTTTTCCAAGTTCAGGCTCTTCACTTCATGGAACTTGGTGGCTGATGGTGGTGGCTCTTCATGGAATTGGCGACTGGTGGTTCGTGGCAGATGATGGTGTGTGGTTTATTTTGTTGACTCAAACAATTTTTTTAATCTTTTCTATAGGCTCCTCAGGCTCAACACCAATGGCATGACTCATCCTTTTTAACTCATTATGATTTCTCCCTTTAGCTCAACATGGCTGGATGGCACGTCAACATGGAACAAAGGATTGGATGGCTCAGTCAATGGCTCTGGTTGTGAGGTTTATTTTGGCTAAAACTTCTAAAAAATTAATTTTTTTCCTTTCTTGAGGCTCTTCAATTCTCATCAATGGTATGGCAGGCGATTTTTAAGCCAATGATGGTTTTCAATTTAGATGGATGGCTGCCCTGCTCAGTTTGATGGTGCACTTGTTGGAGCTGTCTGGTTTGGTGTGTGGTTTTTTAAAGTTTGGGGGAAAATGGGGGCGGGGGTATTTTTAAGATGGTCGCCGATGGTGCTCTGCTTGGTGGCCTGATGTTGGCTTGGTGGCTCTGTTGGTTGGTCCATTGGCTGCTCTTCTATACGGCTTATTTTTTTAATTTTATGAACAAATACTATTTTTTATTTTAGATCCACCTTTGTTCATCAATGGTGGCTTGCTTGCTCATTGGACTGCTCTATGGACTGGATGGTGGAAGAATATGATTGTCTGTTGGGTGGTGGAAGAATATGCTTATTGGAAGGTAGTGGTGTGGTTTTTTATTTTTTTATGTTTTAAAAAATGGGAGGAGAAAGGGAGGGGTTTTAGTTTGTGTGGTGGTGCTCGTCTACATGGTGCTCTTCTACATTGGTGGTGGTCTAGGCTCTTCAACTCTTTGGTATGTTTAACTTAAATTTAAAAAAAAAATCAAAAAATTGGCCAAAAAAATTCGCGCGCGTCCGCTTTCCCCTTTCCTATCTTTTGTCTTTTTTGTCCTTGTCCTTTCTTGTCTTTGTTCACATTTTCAATTTTCCTCTCTTTTTTTTTTTGAAAAGCTTAGTTTGGATTTGTTAGCAAATGGATGAACCTTGGAATGGAAAATAAAATGGATGGGGTCTTCTGATGTTGGATTTGCTGGGTTGAGTTATTTTTGAGGTTAACTTTTTTAAGGTTATTTGCGTCTCTGTGTGCTGTAAAAAATCTTTTGAGAAAACTTCGTCGATGGGTCGCGTCGCTCGTTTTCTAAAAATTAAATTTTTTCTGGCATTCTGTTTTTTTGGATATTTTGTCATTTAGCAAGAGACTATAGAAAGAGAAGGTTAAAGAAAAATAATTCCATGACACTTGAGTCTCGAATGTTTGTTCCTCTTTTCCACTGCGATTTTAGAATAGCCTTCTTAAAGTATAGTCTTTCTCCTTGTCTACGTTCACGGCAATAATTCCATTTTCAACTTCCATTTTTCTTTTTTGGTGAGAAACTGTTCCTATGTCCATCGGTGTTGAAGACCCTTCTTTGAGAAATTATACGACTCGTAAAACGCCTATGACTTGATGAACGAAATAAACGTCTTCGTAGGCTAGTCAATCTAGTAAACATAAAAGTGTTTGTTAACTCATAAATCCTGACTAATATCCAACCCCGAAGAATCATTCAAAAAATTCCCCAAAAATTTCTTAAGGAAACCCTTTGAAAAAAATAACCAATTTATCAAATTCTCAAAATATTATATGCTTGAATAAGACAAAAACAAAATTTGAAAAATAATCAAAAAAAAACTTTTCAAAAAAATATCAGTCATCCTTTTTATTGTCCTTGTTTCAACTTCTTTCTTTCAAGTAAACGTTCACGCAACGATTCTTCATCTTCAAATTCCATTTTGGGTATTTTTTGGGGAGAAATTGTTCCTATATCCATTTGGGTTGAAGAAGAACCTTCTTGAGAGAAAATGATGGTAATAGTTCGGTTCGTATACCTCATCCTTTTTCCTTCGAATCATCTCGACAAGCTCTTTCGAATGAGCTATTATTTAATTAAACGAATTATTAGCCCAAAAAGTAGCTTTGCCCCCATTGTAGTTTATCACTTTTTGGGGGTATGTATTTCGGCCCAAAGTTGATTTTGGGGTCGTTTGGCACGGCTCGACGAGTTCTATAACTAACTGACCATTTTTAAATACTTTTAGGAAGGAAACAAGATGGGGTATACGAACCGAACTATTACCAAAAAAGATTTTTAATTAAAAAAGAAATTAAAAGAGAAACCGCTTGTATTTGTACGTGATGATGTTGGTTCATCCGTCGTTGAAATTTCTTTTTTTACTTTTTTTATTGAATGCTTTTCTTCTGATTTTTTGCTTTTCTTGCTGCTCTTCTCCTTAAAAATATAAAAAATTTCAAAAAAATTTTTAAACTTAATAAACCTCTTTTTCAACCTTCTCTTTTGGCGAACGACTTCGTTTTTTGTCCTTTTTTGAAGGTGAACGACTTTTCTTTTTTTCCTTTTTTGAGGAAACAAGGCTCTTATCTTTGTCTTTTTTCTCCTCTTTACGAGCACTTCGTTCCTTTGACCTGGAAGAAGAAAATATTTTTGGATTGGAGAGCCCCCTCTTAATAAGAACCCCTCCCCTCTTAAATCAAAAAAAGCCCTCCCCGCCTTAAATTTATGGGTTACAAATAATGCCTTCCCCTGACAATTCCAACAACAAACAATTCCTTCCTGCCCTCCTCTTCCCCCTCAAAAAACCCCAAAGACAAAAAAAAATTTTTTTAAATCACAAACCTCTCTCGTTTTGGTGGTTTACTATCCTTCATAGAACGTTCTCGTGAAGGAGTTCGTCGCCTTTTACGATCACGACTTGTAGAACGTCTCCGACTTGATGAACGTCTTCGCCTGCTATTTGAACGCCTCCTTCTACTTGATGAGCGTCTTCGCCTACTAGTTGATGGGCTTCTACGCCTACTTCGGCTTCGCCTTCGAGAACGGGAACGGCGTCGACGGTAATAAGATGAAGAACGACTTCGGGAGCGACGTCGTAAACGCCTTGGACTTCGGCTGCGAGTACGAGGACTTCGGCTTCGTGTAGGTAATGTTGATGAAGAAGGAATTCCTGCCATTTGCATGGGAGAAGGAACTGAAGCTAATGCACCAGTTTTTGAGGGGGAATAACCACGACCTGAAAAAATAAAAAATAATTTTTCTAAAGAAACACGGAGGCTGAAGCCCAGGCCTCCCCTTAATTACACAGACTAATCGCCTTGTTTGGAACACTACCCGTCCAATTTGGCAAAAATTTTGAACCAATGTTTCCTTTTAGGATGAACCTGTCTCCCCCCTGCTTTCCTAAATTTACCCCCTCTATTTTTTAAAAGACTGTACCCGGGTCTGAACTAATTTTAAAGTCCCTGGCCAGAACAGGAAAGGCTGTATATTCCAAGAGAATCACAATCCTTAGCCCAAGACAGAGGCAGGATCCTGGACCTGTAGTCCAGGAAAATCTTGGTTCAAGAAGCCCTAACCCTCCTCCCTGCTTCCCCTTTAATAATATAGGTAACCTATTTCGCCTGTCGCAGCAACAGCACCACCACGAATTGCTTCCTCAACTTCTTCCAATGATTGCTCTGCTGTTTTTCGTTGTGGTTTAATTATTGCTACTTTGGAATGTTGAATTCTTTAAAATTTTGAAAATTTTCTTGAAAATTTTAAAATTAAAAAAACCTTAAAGTTCTCCCTTGAAATTCAATACTGTCACTATTTTGTAATGCTAAAGGAACAGAAGATTGTTGTGAAAATTCAATATAAGCATAATCACAGGGTAATTGGTCATTTCCTGCAGCCATTCTCAAATACATTACCTTAAATAATTTTTTGAGTTAATCAAAACCGGTGATGGAAAAGTTGGAAATAGGAATCCGGGAAGGGATGAAGTTAGAATCCATGAACCGGGCAGAAACTTTGACATGTGTTCTAGGAAAATCACAGGCCTTAACCTATAAAAACTAACAATAAAGATCAGCAAACCCCTTACAAATTAAAAAATAACCAGAGCAAGATCTTGGACATTTAATCAGGGGATATCCTAGGGCTCCCCAATCCTAACTGTGGATCTAAAACTGAAATTTGAAGATAAAAAAATTTTAATCAGCTTATTTTGTTAATCAGTTATTTTATTTGCCGTTTCTACATATGGAGAAATAAAAATTTTTTGAGAAATTCCAAAAATTGCCACTACGCCGAACTAATTTTCTACCTCCTCCTATGCATGTCCAAAAATTTTTTCTAAAAAACCTCTCCAATAGACGCATTAACAAAATTAAGAAGCTCTTCTCCATCACATCCTTTAGGCAAATTACCAATGTAAACAGTTCGTCGAATTTCCTCAACTTTTGCAGGTTCAGTAGTAGGTGGAAGTGGCGGATAGGCAGGAAGACCTAGAGCAGACAAATTTGGATCGATCGTTACAATCTTTAAAAGAGATTGAAGTTAAAAATTTAATCTAAATGAACCATTTTCTGTCCTTCCCCCATTTCTTGTACTTGATTGCTAATATGTGGAGGCAATTGGCGTTGGCCTGGTAAAGCTAGAGAACCATTTTGAACTGCGGTTTCTTCGTCGGGAATATCATCTTTAAAAAAGAAAAAAATTTGAGGAGGGAAGGTCTATTAGAAGGAACGTCCCAAAAAATTATTTTTGGACATTTTTTACCGAAAAGCACCCGTAAAATTTAATAGAGGCAAAAATAAGAGAAAATAGAAACAGAAAAATAGCAAATAACTGGATGGGACATGATCCTGAAAGGTCTCCAATCGAACGACGGTCAACCATTCTGCTAATGACTGCTCATTTTCATCTTTCCTCTTTTGCTTCTAGCCAGAGGAAACATTGCCGGGCTTATCAGACAAAATTTCCCCTGGTCCAAAAAAATCTTTTTAGAATATGAAATAGACAATGTCCTAAACCAGAAAAATGCCCTAATCCCAAAAATAAATAAAACTAACTAGACTGTCCCTGAACACAAACAAGTGCTCTATCAAGAAAAACAGTATTTGTCAAATGTTGCCCAACCTCAACACTTCTTTCATCCTCAAACTTAACAAAAGCAAATTTTGGTTGTTGACTTGTTTGGGTAAGAGAAAAATCGGAAGGATAAAGCTTAAAATTGTTTGAGTAAATTTAATTAAAAGAAAACCTTAAAATCATCAATTCTTCCAATATAAGCAAATAATGTCTGTATTTGTTCTTTTGTTGCTGCTGGAGAAATATTGCTAACATTCAAAACACGTACACCCATTCTTTTGGGGTTTTAAAAATAATTAAAGTTGGTCAAAGCTCCTGAAAAAATTCCAAAAAATTTAAAAAAAATTTGAGGGAAAATTTTAAAAATTAAATTTTCAGTGAAAATAGTACACAAAAATGAGAGACGGTTTAGAGAATTAGAGAGAAAAATTGAATTAAAATAATTTAAAAAAGAGTACACAAATATAGAGACGGCTAAAGAAGGAGAGAAAAAAGAAACGGTAATTTATTAGTTTCGACACGAAATTAGTGGCTATTTGAGTCTGGCATATTTTTTGCATTTATTTTTTTCTAATTTGGCCTATCTTATTGTTTTATTTTTATTTTATTTTAGATTTTTTTAGATAACTTTATTAGATTTTCTCATTTTTGTGTGTTTATGTTAAAATTAAGACCAGTCTCAATTGTATTTTCTGTCAAAAATTTTGCGTGAATTTTTATTTTTTAAGTCTATTTATTTTTAATTTTTCTTCTCATTTTTCAAAAATTTTCTATTTTAGTTTGATTCCTTTCTGATTTTTTTTTTCTGATTAATAATTAAAGCTTTAAACAAGGCATATAAAAAAAGGTAAAGAAATTTTTTTAACATCAATTTTTAATATTTTTTATTTATTCAAAATTCCTCCCCCTCTACTCATTTCTTGTTGCCATTTATTAATTGGAGCTGAATTCTTTGTTAATTTTTTGAAATTTATTTTTTTATTTTTAATATTTTTTCTACATTTATTTGAAGTTGTTTTAAGCGTTTTTGCTGTTGTTTTTGTTATTCCTCCACAATTTCTTAAAGAAAATTTTCTTCGTTGTTGTGAATGTCCTATACGACGGCTAATTTGTATTAGGCGATTCTTGAAAAAAATTTTTTTTTATTTTTAAAAATTTTTTAGTTACCCTAAATTTTTGAAAAGGACTCAAAATAGTTGAAAGTTGTTGATTTTTGTAATGCTGCTGGTTTTGGGGTAATTTGTTTGAGTGAGATTGGGATTGTTGAAGTAATTGTTGTTTTGTTGAGGGTGTTAAATTGTGGAGGAAATAATGTAAGGTAGAAGAGGGAGGGGAGAAGGAAGAGGAAGAAAAGAATGAAGATGATGAAGACATGGAAGAATAAGAGGGGGACGAGGGAGAACACATTAAAGATGAGAAAGGTGCGGAAGGTGAAGGAAATGAAGGTGTGTAGGAATTTGAAGAAAATAATGAAGAAGACAATGAGGAGGAAGAAGAACAATAAAATGGAGGAGATAATGAAGAGGATGAGGAGGAAGAACAGTAAAAAGGTGGAGGAGGGGGAGACCAACAATTAGAACTACAATTTGTTGAGTAATCAAAAGAAAAATTGTCCTCAAAATTTAGTTGATTGGAAGAGGAGGGCGACATTGATGATGAAAATGATGAAGAAGAAAAATATTGTCCATCTTCATTTTGGCTTGAATCTTCCTTATTAATATTCTCGTCTTCATTAAACAACCAATAATCATTCAAAATTAAACAATTTTCTGATGATGAAGAAAATATTGAAGATTCTATTGTTGATTGAATACTGGACAAATCATCACAATAATAATCCTCCGTTTGTTCTTCAAAACGAGGGAAAAAGTCTTCCGTTTGTTCCGCTTCATTTTTTATTCGATTTGTTGCACAATTTAAATTGTTTTGGCATTGTGTTGTTAAAATTGTCGAAAATGACATTTTATCCCAATTATGAGAGAGTGTGGGAAATGGAGAGAGTGGAAGAGATTTTTTGTGGGAAATTAAGGAAATTTATTTTTTAATTTTCTAAAATTTTTGGAGGCTGTCAAAGTGATTTTTGCTTGTTTTCAGGTCTTTTTAGTTAACTTGTGATCCTCTTCTAATCATCAGCTGTTTATATATATTTTTTGATTTTGAAGAAACGCTACTTTTTGTAGTTGGGCAAGTGTGTTTAAGCGACTTGACGGCGCCGGAAACCAAAAAAAAATTTTTTTTTTGCTTTTTTTCTGTTTTCTGCTAATAATTTTGGAAGTTAATCAGAATACACCCCCTAACAGAAAAATTTTTTTTTGTATTTTTTAAATTTATTTTTAGAGGAAAAAGGAACGTTTGAGTCTGAAGTTTACTTGTAATATTTTTGGCTGTTTGAGTCTGAAATTTTTTTTTGAAAATTTTTTAGAGAGGTTTTTGTTTCTGGTTGATATAGGATTTTTTTGACGTCTTTTAGATTTTAAATTAAAAATTCCAAAAATTAAATTAAAAATTCCAAAAAAAAATTTTTTTTGGAAATATGTTTTTAGCTGGGTATATTTTTAGGACTCTAATTGCACTTACATCATCATAATTTTGTTGTTTATTTTTTTCCTTATTAATTTTTAATTTTTGCCTAATTTTTATTTTTTTATTTTCTTTTAATAATTTATTGCTATCATTATTTTTTTTTATTTTTTAAATATTTTGTTATCATTTTATCAGTTAATAGAAAAAAATTAATTTTTTCTTGTGGCGCCCCTCTTATTTATTTTTTTTTCCATTTATAGATAAGAGAGAAGCAAAATTGGGGGGAAAAATGAATTTTTTATATTTTATTTGGAAGATTTTATTTTTATTTTTGAATGGGTGTATATTTTATTTTTTATTTTAATATTTTTTTTAATTTTATTGCAGCAGAAAATTTATTTTTTAATTAGAAACCAATTTTTTCTATTTTGGCGCCATTACTAAAAATCATTTAATTTATTTTTTGATAATTTTTGTATATATTTTTTTATCATTTTATCAGATGATTTTTCAGATTGTTTTATGAGTTTTAATTTTATTTTTAATTTTTTCATGCTGAAGAAGCGCTTATACTTTAAGTTTAAAATGCTTCGCGTCCTGAGACTCAAGTGCCCCTTTTTGCATCAGATTTTTTTCTAAAGGGGTTGGCCCATATAGGCGCGCGGCTATAAAGGCGCGAAGCCATAACTAGCTAGAAAATTTCTAACTCTTGTCAATTTTGGTACCAATCTTTTTAGCCCGATGAGTGGAAACGTTTAATGCTTAATTTGATAAGATTCGGCAAACTTGAAGCAAGTTATGACTCTGCGCCTACTTTGCTGCGCGCCTAGCTGTACCCTTTTAAATGCTTCAAAATACTTTTTTTTTATTTTTAGCCTAATTTTAAGTCTTAAAAAAATTTTCTTTATCTTTTTATCAAGACTATCTTACCCAAAGAAAAGTGCTCATGTCCTTTTATTATTAATTTTATTAAAGTACATACATATTTAATTTTAATTTAAAAAATCTTAAAAAGTTCAAACACGTGCATGCACTTTTTTTTTTAATTTTTTAAAAAATAAAATTTCATTATTAATATATTTTTATCGGCTTTCCTTAAAAAATTTATTTTTATAATTATTATTATTTTTAAAAATACCCCACACATGATTAGGGTCTGAAAAGAGAATTTTGAAACTTGCTTCAAGTTTTTTTTATTTTGTTTCATTTTTCAAAATTTTGCTTCTTAAATTTTAACTTTGCTTCAGAATAGTATATTCTGCTTCATTATTTATTAATTTTGCTTCTGCTTCAATATTTTGCTTCAGAAATTTTGCTTCAATATTTTTGCTTCAAAAAATTTTTTTTCTTGAAAATTTGTTAAGAAATATATTTAACTTCCATGTTTTTATTTTTCTGATTTTCACGTGTCACTTCCTTCTCTAACCAGTCTATTTATTATACACTCAATAAACTTCGTAATACTTGCCCTTACTCACAAGTTAAAAAATCCCCCTTATGTAGACGTCTACTAAAGTAATTTTTTTTCTTAATCTTTATTTTTAATTTATTTTTAATTTAGTTATTTTTCTCTACCTATTTTTCTAATTTTAATAATCACAAGATTTTTTAATATTTTTTATAACCGATTTATTGTCATTTTACTGAAGAATCGTCAAATGATTTATTTTTATGGAATTTTTTAGATAAAAAATAGGGTTAAAAAATTGTTAAAAATTTTTATTTTTAGAAAAAAAATTTTTTTTAATTTTAGAACTCTAAAAAAGCTCTAAAAAATAGTTGGGACACAAACGGACTCGAACCCAGCACCTTCACATAAGGTATTCTAGGGTAGTCTAGCACAGTTGCACTTAACCAACTTTTACGTTAATCAGAGTTTTGAGTAAAGTCTTAAGTAGCTTAAATAAACTTTTTTTTTTAATTATTATTTTTCTTATCAATTTATCATTAAAAAGAAACAAATTTATATTTTTTTAATAAAAGCAAAAAAGTATTATTTTCAAGAGATTATTTTAAGACGATTTTTTAATGCGCTGAAAAATAAAAAAAACCAGTCTCCTTAATTTAACAAGGAGACGTGTTGATAAGGAGAGAAGAAGAGAACCTTTCTTTTGCTGTTAATCGTAGTCTAATTTATTAAAAAAATTTTTTTTAATTTTTTAAAGAAGGTTCTCAATCTCCTTTCCAACCTTAAATTATTATTTTTTAAAAACCAATCTTTAATTTATTTTTTTGCTTTGAAAAATGGACACACACCCAAACCTAGAATTCCAATCTCTCCCCTATACCCTCCCCCATATTTTATTTTTTTTGCACCACTAAGGTTTTTTTCCCTATTTATTATACCCACACCATCAACAACATTCATTAAAAAACTTTCTTTTTAACCAATTAACTTTCATTGATTTTCCCCCCGTTGTCCGCGATAAGAGAAAACTTTACTGGTAAAAAAGCAATTTAACCAAGCCTTGTCTCTTTTAATTAGTTTAATTAATGTTAAAAAAGTTTTTTGGAGTTGATTAATATCGATATACACAAAATTGTTTTAATCAACTTTCAAATTTTTATGATAGGAGTGTCAGGGTGTGCGCTACGACATAGTTGAGTTCTAACCCAAGCAATTAATTTAGAAATGAACTTTTCCAAATTTTTTGGTATCATTAAATAGAGAACGAAATTTGCTATAAAATGATACCAAAACCAAATTTTTATGTAAAGGATAAAAAAAGTTATGGACTTTAAACTAACTTTTTTCAAGAAAAAACAACTTTTTTTGGTAGTTTTTTGGTCATAACTTTTTAAATTTTTTACATAAAATTTTGATTCTGGAACATTTTATAGCTTAAAATGTCCTCTATCGATTGGTACCAAGATTGCCCAAAAGTGACCATTCCTTCAAAAGTTATGGAGCTCGAAAGTCAACTGATCTGGGGCCTAACTTTTTTGAATTAGAAAAAGAACGCGTTTTTATTTAGAAAATATACTGTAATGGGATATAATGTCATTTTTCGCTTTATTAATATTTTTGTTTTTATCTCTGTATATTCTCTTATTTTTATACACTATTTCTTTGTTTTTTTAATTTTCGAATGTTTCGAGAAGTTTTTCGAATTTTTTTGGATTTTTTTTTGAAAATTTTGTTTGATATTTTTATTTTAGCATTTTAAAGCAAACAAATTTTAATAAAAAAAAAGCTATCTATTCAACAACAAAATAAAAAAAAATATACAAATCAGCAAGCAAAGCAAATTAACGCGTCTCTACAACATCGAAAAACTAATCGTTTAATCACAAGGTTTATTATTTTAGCAGCAGCAGCAAAAAAAAATACTAAACACTAACAACTAAACGATATTTATATTTTATTCTCTCTTCTTTTGCGTTTAATTTTCTGGTTTTTCTCTTTGGTATTTTTTTTTTGTTTTTTAATTTGATTTTGATTAGGGAAGGGAGAGATGTGAACCCCAAAAAATTAAAGAAAATTACCATCCTCTCTGGCTTCGAAGTAGTTCGATAATTTGTAGGAAGACGATATTTACTAGAGATCGAGATTTTTGAAAAGCCTGGGCCTGTTCCTAGACTTTGGGTTTTATTTATTGACCGTGGCCGAATCCTGGGCATCTAGTCCAGTAAAAATCCAAGCCCGTGAAAAACCCAGGAAGGTCAAAAAAATGCATGGGTCTGGACTCTGGGAACAGGGAAAACCTAGGCATTGGTCCAGACCTAGCTTGATCACTAATAGGGAGGCTAATAAGCGAAATTAGAAAAATGGGGGGATTTACTAGTCCTCTACTAATTAGATTAGGGAGTCTAAACCTGTGAGGTTTTACCACTTTTTGAGGTCTTGCCCAATTTTCCAATGTCCTTGAGTCTTTCTATTTTTTTATTTTTACCATTCCATAGTCTATATATGATGTCATTCCATTATAAAACTTCCCTTATTTTTTTTTCAGTAAAAGCCATAGACAGCGCAACTATTCAAATAAACAACAAATTTAATCTATTTTATTTAAAAAGAATTTAATTTTTGGGGCTATTTTATATAGCAAATATAAAACTGCTTAGTTTTTTGGTTCTTCTATTTTATTCAATTTTAATTGTGGCATCAGCAAAGCTGAAGCTCGAGACAACAGAAGAACAAGAAGAAAAATATTTTTGTGAATTGTCTGAAAAGCCTAGTAAACAAAAACTAAACGATAAAATGCAATCGAGAATTGAAATGGTTTATTTTTTTATAATTAATTTTTTTAAGGGGAATATTATCTGTCAGGGAGGTTTTATCCAAAAGAACTGGTGTGGGTTAACCAGCAAGTACCATTCTTCCTTGATTTTTGGTTGAGGACCTTTTTCAAGATTCTTATCCTTGATTGCTACTTGGTAGGTTGCTGGTTTACTGGTTTGGGAAACCAAAAAATGGTCCTTAAGTCAAGGAAAAAATCCAGGAACACGGAAAAATGTGTTTATTTTGACTCTGGATTAGGGCTGTCGGCAAGTGGAAAAAAATTCTCAACGGTCAGCAAGTCCAAAAAACCACGCAATTTACGCAATCCGCTTTCCACAGTTGCTGACGGCCCGGCTCTGGATCCAGGAAAAATCAAATTCTGGATCCAGATTCAGTCAGATCTCCAAGGAATATTTCTCAAAATTTTTTTTTTTGAAGATCTGTGAGGATGTGAATCAATTATGTAATAATAATTCGACGATGTTGACCACCGCTCCAACTGCTCCAGAACCAAAATTAACGCGAACAATGATAATATGTGAAGATGTGAATCGAAATGATAAAGATGATAATAATGATGCGGATAATCCTCTGGCTGACCACAATCTTCTTTTACAAGAAGCGACACCACCAGATGATCAAGAAGGGACGTTAAATATGAATCAAGAGCATCAGCATTCTCTTTTCTGTGCACCTGCCTCCCCAGAACGATCCCCGTCTGTTTTGGAACAAAAACCGCGAGTTTGGCGCCAACAGCTTGGAGTACCTCAACGAGGATTTGGATCAGGGAATAGAGCAGATTGGGATTCAAGCAATCGGCCAGTTCGTCTACCGGTATATTTTTTTTTATTAATTTTTGTTTATTAATATTTGTGGTCAGTTCTCCCTTCACTTGATGTTCAATAATTGCCCAGTACAAAAAATCATTCCAGTAATCTTGAAATCGTCACTAATTGACGGTTCTGTTCGAATATTTTCCCTGTCCGATTCCAAAGAACCATTTCCCGGAATCGTTGAAACGGCAATAATCTTTAAATATATGGACCCGGAACTTTTGGTATTTTTGAACTGGGCATCTGTAGATGAACACTTTATCCTTTATTTAATTATCGAATGCTTTAAGGTAGTTAAGGAGTTTGAGGGCGACTTTTTTTTTTGAATTTTTCTCAATCTTTTCCCATACCTGGGCCTTATAAGTTGTTCTAAAACATTGTTAATATTTGAAAAAAATTTTTTTCTTTTCAGCGACTTGTCCGTCGCGGAGTCGGCGGCCTCAAGTGGCGACAAACTTGTGGCGGAACAACAAACTCCACTACAACGTTTACTGGCCGACCGAAGTGTATTTTTAAGTGCGACGCCTCCAACCCGAAGTCGTCTATTTACCCCGATATGCCATGCCTCATGTGTTATGAAATGCGCGGATATTATGGATCAGGAGGAGGAGGAGGGGATGATGAATATTATGGAGGAGGAGGAGGAAGCGAATTTGATGAGGTTTGTTTGATTTTTATTTTTTTTTATTTTTGATCTTGAGGGGGGGGGGGGTTGCTTGCTTAAGCTTTATGGAAGTTAAAGAGTCATCTCTTTCTGTTTTTCGAGTTTTTTAGAGCTTTTCTGGTTTTTACTAGCTTCTTTTTCAGTTTTTTTTCTATTTTTCAGAGCTTTCCTTTTTCTGACCCCTTTCTGTTTTTCCGTTTTTTTCTGCCTTTTTTTAACAATTTTCTATAGCTTTTGCAACTTTTGAGTTTGGTAGTGTCTGTGGAGGAGAATAAAGAGAATGAGGAGTTGGAGGAGGACAATGAAAAGAATTTGATAAACGAGATTTTTGCGGACGAGGAGACAATGTCCGCAAGTAGAAGGGAGGTGTTTTTTGTTGTTGTTGTGTGTTTGAGTTGAGAGGGGAAGGAGGAGATTTGATTAGGTAGAGAGGAAAAATAAAAAAAATTTTTTTTGAAATTTGGGGTGCTTTTAAATTTTTTTTTGAATATTTTTTAATTATTTTGAGCTGCTTTAATCAATTTTTTTTAAATTCAAAAAAATATTCTCTAATTAAAAAATTAATTTATAGCTCTCAACCACCTCGTCTCCTTCCAGCACCCGAATGCGCCGACATATTCACCAGTCGTGGGTTCATTGCTGCTCCTCAAAGTCAAACAAGAAGGCCAAGTCTAGAAAATTATCATCAAAGTCAAAGTTATCATCATCAAAATTATCAGTCAAATCATCAACAACATTGGGAGGCATCAACAAGTGCCTCGGGCCATGCCTCAAGTGGCGACTTCTTCAACTCTCACAATTGTTATTACAACAATTACAACAACAATAATGAGTGTTTTGATGCTGGTGATGGTGGTGTAAATTGTTTGGAAAATTCTTTTGAAAATTATTATAATCACAACAATCATTTATCTTCTTCTTGTGAACAGTATCAACATCAAAATAATTTTAGTTCTTTTAATAATTCTTTAAATAATAATCACAATAACAACTATAATCAACAACAACAAAATTATTCTTCAAATAATTATTTGTCTTCTTCTTCCCCTTATTTGGCATCAACAACTATAACTCCTTCCTCTTCCTACTCCTCCTCTCAAAATAGTGATTGGCATTCTTGGATTGATGATTTAATTAAACAAGTTCAAGATGAAGTTGCTGCTGAAAAAAAGGTTTATTTTTGGAATTAATTGGAATTTTAAGAAAATTTTATTTCAAAAGCTTTTCTGTATGGATAGACGCCCTTCTACTACTTTTAGTGATATTTCTGCTAATGTTGGTTCTGTACAACAACAAAATGTTTTTGATGATGATGAAAAGATGGTTAATAATAATAATTGTGCTACTCGATTTGAGGTTTCCTGTTTTTTATTTTTTTTTAATTTTTCTGTCCCTTTTATTTCCTATCTTTTTAGGACTGGGTTTTAAATCCTGACTGATACTTTCGCCCTCTCGCGTTGACATGGACTTCAGCTACTTCTCATGTCTATCTATTTGTCTCTTTACTTTTCTATTTTATTTAAAGCTGGTCCTAAAATCCTGGTTTTTACCTCTCCCCTTTAGCTATGACTCTTTTAGGGCGTTTTTCGATATTAGGATATTCAATTATTTTTTAATGAGTATTAATTAGCAAATTGTATAGTTTGTGATTGCTTTATTCTGCCCCATTTTTAAAATTTTTGTAGAAAATTTAAAAAAAATCTTTTTTCAGTCTGGCAGTGTTGTCTCTCCTTCATTATATTCCCAATCTAGTAGTGGTTGTAGTAGTTCATCATCTATTGGTAATTCTCCCTATTCTTTTAATGGAACAATAATTCCTTCCTCAGCTTCTCAAAAACAAAAAAAACCAATTTTGTCTAATAGGTTTTTTTTTATTAAATTTTTTTTAATTCTAAAAAATTTTTAATTTAAGTGACATTTCATCCAACAATAATAAATTAAATAAACGCGCAAAGAAAAATTCTCTCCTAACTCTTTCGCGTGAGGAATTGGCAGAAAGGAAAAAACAACAAAATCGAGTGGTTTGTGATTTAAAAAAAAAATTTTTTTTTAATTTCAAAACAAAATTTTAAAAAATTTTTAAAATTTTTTTAAAATTAAAAATTAAAAAAAAATTTTTTAATTTAAAAAAAAATTAAGGCAGCCCAGCGTTATCGTAACCGACGTACCCGAACCTTGGAAAGTGAAAAATGTGAAATTGATGAGTTGGAATCTCGTAATTTTAAAATGCGAGAAGAATTGGCTATGTTGACTAAAGAAATTGAAAAATTGAGAGGTCAATTACTTCTTTCCCGTTAGGTTTATTTTTTTGTTAATTTTATTTTTTTTTGATAAGTGGAGAATGAAGGAGAGAGAGGATTTATAAATTAAAAAAAATTTTCTTGTTTTTTTGTTGATGCCATCAATTTTTCTTTTCCCATTTTTCTTTGACTTTTTTTTTCTTCCAATATTTGATTTTTCAAAAAAAATTTTTCCTTATAATTTCCTTCCAAAAAAGTTTTTTTCAATAATTTCTTTTTTTTTCGTCGTATTGTTATTTTTCTTTAAAATTTTACACCATATATATTTTCATGTTTTTTTGTCTCCCACACATATATTCCCATAAATATACCTAAAAACACAACATTATATTTGTATTTGTTTGTATAAACATTTTCATATAAACTTGCAGAGTTAAAAAGTTAGAGAAATAGAGTGTTTTAATTTTACTCTGATTTATTTAAACGAACATTTAAGAATTAAAACAATTAATGTTATGTTTAGATAGTTATGTTTAAATGTCATCACAACAACAACTACAACAACAAATGTTTGTCAAAACAACTATGGAAATGGATGTTCAAATGATGATGTTGTTTTGTTGCTTGTTTGATGTTTTCCGGTGTGGTTTAAATTTTACATTAGTAACGTTGATAAAAACCAGAATTTTTGAGATGTTTTAATTAATACTGAT
Source organism: Meloidogyne incognita (assembly GCA_036172945.1). NCBI lineage: Eukaryota > Metazoa > Nematoda > Chromadorea > Rhabditida > Meloidogynidae > Meloidogyne > Meloidogyne incognita. The sequence continues at coordinate 4,142,678 of JARQAC010000023.1, forward strand.
TTGTTCCGTAAAATGTTTTGTTTAAATTCTGGAATTTTATTCCTTATGTTTGGATTAAATTCTGACTTTTTCCGCACATGTTTGGATTAAATTCTGATTTTCTGCTTCAAATGTTTTGATTTAATTCTTATTAAATATTCTGTTAATTATTTTCCGGATATAAAAATTCTGGTTTTTAATCTTTGTTTCTTTAAAAGTTTTTGACTATTGTTTCTATATTAAAATCTTCTGTTTCACAAATTAAAAACAAACAAAAAAAACAATATTTTAAATTGTAAATTTAATGAAAAGTAAATACTACTGAAAAAAATTGCAAAAATAACGCGCTTAAATTTTTTTAATAAGAATATTTTATTTAAATAATTTATATTTTTTAATTAACACGTTTACATATTTACCTTTAGTTTTCTGTTCACCTTGTAGTTTCTGGTTTCATTATTTTATTTTTTTCCAGAATTTTTTTCAAGATTTTCCACGAAAAAATTTTTTCTTAATTAAAAAAATTTTTTTCATTTCAAATATTTTCTGTTAAAATTTTTCTTATCTCGAGAAATTTTTTTTTTATTTTAAAAATTTTTTAAGAAATATTTTCTGAGAATTTTTAGGTGTCTGGATATGTGTGTATTTTTACCTTATATTTTTCTGTTATCTTTTTGCTTTTATCTTTTGCTAGTTAAAAAAAATTTTTAAAAATAAAATTAGAAAGATTAACCTCTAGATTTAATTTTACGAATTTTCTTTTTTTTTATTGTTATCTCCGCTCTCCAATTTTCTTCTTTTTAAGATTAAGCCTTTTTTCCCTTAGGGACTTATTCGGTATAAATTAAACTAGAAATTGAAAAGTGACGTTCCTAATTTTTTTTTATTTTTTCTGATTTTTTTATACTAAAAATGGAAGCTTTAAGCTTAATAAGTACACACTAAAATTCTCTTTTTTTCATTTTTTAAGTAAATGTTAATTGATGGTTTTTACTTCCTGGATTATCTTTTTTTCATTTCCGTAAGGAGCGTAATGATTGGCTTTTTTTGGACGAGTACATACATACTCGTTTTTTTCTTTACTTTTTTTTTTAATTTTTTTTTATTTTTTAGGTAAAAGAATTTTTTATTTTTTTTTCTTCCAACTTGTAAAAAAATAATTTTTTTTTATTTATTTATTTGCTTAATTTTTTTATTTTTTTTGTAATGAATAATATTTTTTCTTAATAAATATTTAATTAATTTAAAATTTACCACGCAAATATTTTTTTCCCCTTTTTTCCAAAATTTAATTTCCACCTGGCTACCCTCATTTTTGCAGAAATGCTAAACATAAAATTTAACAAATATTTTTTTTATCCAAATTGTTTGTTCTGAATATTCTTGTTAGTCATTTTTAAAATTAGAGTTGGACTCCGACCTGTCTTTGTTTTTTTAATCTTAGGGGTTTCGAGGTTTTAGCCAAAAATTATCTGTGTTAGACAAGGTCGAAGTCCAACCGTACAAGGGCGTAGCCAGGGGCTGGGGCGCTCACCCAATTTTAGCCCCCTCGAAATCGACCCCTGGCTACGCCCTTGCAACCGTATAGAAGTCCAATCCATAAATTTGTTAATTTAAATAATATTATCTAAATTTTTTTTTTATAATTTTCCTTTCAATAATTCTCATTTTCACTCACTTCTGTTATGTCATTTCTGAAAATAGGTAGTTAGATACTGAAAATAAAAAAGATAAAATTTTAGAACATTTAATAATATAACATTAAACGTTATTTAATAATTTAAAATGTTAAGACTTGAAAAATTGTGAATAATTTTGTTTTATTTATTCATATTTTTAATTTTATTTTTTAATAATTTTATTCTTTCAGCTTACATATTTTTATTTTTAAATCCCCCTATGTCTAAATTCCTTATATTTTGTCAAGCTGATTGACAACTTTTTTTTCTTGTTGTTTTAAGGAAAGGAAACACACAAAAATTATTGCATTATATGCAAAAAGGGCATATGTATTTTTTCATTTACTTTACCACTATATTTTTTTTCTGCTTGTAATTTTAGTAGTAAGTATATTTTTTTGTCTTGAGTTATTTTTAAATGAAGCTAATTTTTATTTTTTGTTTATATGACGTTAAATTATTTTGTTGAGTACCATGTGGAGAGTTTAATTTATATTTTTTTAAAAATTTATTCGGACACGGAAAAATTTTTTTTGATGTTTTTAGACTAATAATCGAGAAAAAAATAAATAAAATTTTTTGTTGTTGAAGATTGGTGCCAAAATAATTTAATTTTTTCCTTTCCTCTTTTGCTTTTCCCTCTCCTTCTTGCCTTGTAAACGCACTTCCTAAAAACTTGTTGATTTAATAAACATTGACAAACATTATTTATTTTTCTAACAAAAACATTGAATTTTATTTATTAAATATTTTTTAAAAGATTTGAACAAAAACATCACAAATTTATTTTATTCCAACATTATGTTTCTTCGTACTTTTACTATTTTTATTTTTGTAATTGTTCAGATGGTTATACTAACACAAGGTAGTGTCAGAATTTCATTTAAACATGTTTAAAAACATCTAAAAAATCAGATTTTCATCTAAACATTTCCATAAACATGTGTAAGATCAGAATTACATTTAAACATTCCTCTTGAAAAATCAGAACTTTATTCAAACATTCCCATAAACATGTACAAAATCAGAATTTCGTTTAAACATTCCTTGAAATTCAGAATTTTCTTTGTATAGCTATTGAAAATAAAGCTGCTGATGTTTGTAACGCTGACCAATTCGCCCACAATCCATGTCGTTGTTGTAAAATGGATTGTTGGTACAGCATTGCTAAAGGTGCCACGCATGAACTCGGGCATATGCCTGGACAAGCAGGAGAACAAGTAAAATTTTTATATTTTTTAGAAGATTTTTAAAAAATTTTTCAGGAAGCATTAGCCACTCTACGGCTTATCCGCGCTTGTATGATTACAGAGTGCTCTCCAATTTGTGGCACCCCAGGTTTAATGGGGATGATGAAAAAACGTCGAAGATTTCCAACACCTTTTGTAGTTGAAAAAGAAGGGGCGTTTGTCCCTTTACAAGTGAGATAAAAAAAAAAGATTTTATTAGTTTTTAAAAAATGATGACTGAATTTTTTATTTAGTACATAAATATTTGTTTTTCCCCACATAATAATTGCATTTTTAAACTAATAAATTGAATAAAAACATTTATGCTTTTTATATTTAATAATATATTTTCTGTGATTCTTCAAGGATTCTGATTTTTGTATTTTTTTAAGTGTTCAGAAGTTCCAACTTTTTACTTGATTGTTTAAATACATATATGAAATTCTGATTTTTGTTCGGAATGTTTAAATAAAATTCTGGTTTTGTTTTTCTAAGAAGTTTACTACTATTTAAACCATTTAATTTCCCTCCATTTAAACATTTATTCTTTTGTTTCCCGTTTGGATTAATTAAAGGGCATCACATTTACCTCAAACAATGTTATTGTTAACTTTAATAATTTCTCGAGAAATATGTATGTTCATAAACAATTTAATATTATTTTTTTCTTGTTATTCGCTTACATTATGTACAATTGGCTTCCTGGCTTTTTTTTTGGTTTTTTTAATATTTTATTTATTTTTTTCTTTTTTTCCCTCATTCTTTTTGTTCGTGCCAAATACCAATTTATTAAAAAGCTAGGATTTAATATTTAATATTTTTTTAAAAATAATTTCGCGAACACGGTCACACCTCTTTATTTTTTCCGTGTTCGTTTTATTAATTCCCAAATGATTTAGAGTAAAGAAAATTATTATTTTTTTATATTTTAATATTTAATTAATTTTATTTTCTACCTAACAAAAATAAGTGATAGAAAAATATCTCCGTAAAAAGAAGCCTTTTTTTTAAATAAAAATTTTTTTAAAGATTTTGAGAAAATCAAAAAAAAATCATTTTACATCCTTCCTTTTTAACCACCTTCTTTTATTTTATTGCGTCAAACTTTGATTTAAAAATAAATAAATATATTTTTTAATAAGATAATAATTATCAAGTTGTGAGCTAAGCAAAACGTAAAATTTAACAGGCAAAAATATATAAATATTTATTTTACAAAATTTTGAGCAATTAAAAAAATTTTTTTAAAATAATTTTGTTGTTTCGATTATTGCAAAACTTAATTTTTAATTCCGAAATATTTTTTTTGTTTAAATTTTTCAGAAATCTTATTGTTGCAACATTCTTTTTTAAATAATTAATTAAAGAAGCAAAATTTAAAAAAAATTATTCAAAGAATTGTGTATTAATATTGTACTTAAACTTTGTTTCTTGGTTCATGTATCGGGTTGGTTTTTATTTTAATTAATTGAAAAAAATTTTTTTTGTTAAGAGAATTTTTTTTAATTCATTAAAAATGGCACTAACACATCATTGTTTTAACTTGGTTTAATTTTTGTTGCTTTAATTTTTGTTGCCTTTATTTTTATTCCAAAAAAAAATTTTTTTTTAATTAATTAATACAATTTAGGTGCATTTTTTTATTTTTTTTATTTTCATATTTAAAGAATTTTTTTTTAATTTTTTTTAAATTTTTTTTGCCTTATTTTATACCAAATTTAGCTTCTTTTTTTATACATATTTTTCTCTTTTATTTACCCATTTTTCCCCTTCTATTCATTAAATATAATAAGCATATTTAAAGCTTTTTTAAATTAGAATTCTTTTTCAAGTTTAATTAACGTAAGCATTCATTTTTTAAATTAATACACAGCTTGTATTTAAATATTTTTATTTTATTCCCTCCTTCGTATTTATTTTTAAATTCTACCCATATTTAAAAGAATTCTCACAGGAAATAATTAATTCATCAAAAACCAGAATTTTTTTAAAACAAAATCAGAATTTTTTTTCAGAATTCTTTTAAAACAAACCAGAATTTTCAGTAAAAGTTTTTAGTACCCCTCCTTTAAAATAAACTTTTTCAGAATTTTATTTGAACATTTCGGCAAACATTTCTTAAGATAAGTGTTTTTCGAAATGTTCAGATAAAATTCTGAAAAAGTTTATTTTAATAAGGGGATTTTTTGAAATTCTGTTTTGTTTTTAAAAAATTCTGATTCTAATTAAACCTGGTCATGTTTGTTTATAAAAACATTCTTCTTCCCTCTGTTTGCGTCAATGTCTAAATGCTAATGCCACCTTCCATTAGCTTACGCAAGCGCTAAAAATATTTAAAAATAAGAAAAAAGGATTAACGAAAAAAAATTTTTTTTTAATAACTAATTTTTTAATAATAATCTTATCAAAATACAAAGCTTCTGTTTATTATTTCCACAAAAAAATTTTTTTTATTTGTGTTGAAAAGATTAAAAAAAAATTTTTTTCAGTTCTATTCTGTCTCAGAAGCTTTAAGTTCTGCTTGTTCAAGTGCTGATACGCACGAAAGTGGTGCAAGCTTTTTTTCTACTGATACAACAACTAGTAGCATCAATAAAAGATTTGGTGGACAAACAACAAGTGTTCATCAAGGTAAATAAAACTTTGTTTTTATTTTATTCTGGTCAAGTAGTTCTGGTTTTTGAAGTTTATTTAAGTTTAAGCTTGACTTTTCCAGGTTTACTTATGCTCTTTAACGTTTCAAGTTCAAACTTTATTTTTTTTCAAGTTCTTTAAGTTTAAGCTTATGACTTTCAAGTTTATTTTTATACTCCCTAACATTTCAAGTTCAAACTTTATCAATTTATTAAGCTTCAAGTTTATTACTTTTCCAAGTTTATTTATCTTCTCTAGCCTTTCAAGTTCAGACGTGTGTTTTCAAGTTTTTAAGTTTAAGACTTCTCCAAATTTATTTTATTTCTCTAACTTCTCAAGTTCAGACTTGTTTTCTCAAGTTTATTCAAGTTTAAGCTTTTAATTTCTCAAGTTTAAGCTTATAACTTTTCAAGTTTATTTTATGTTCTCTAACCTTTCAAATTTTTTTATTTCTCTAATTTCACACTTGTTTTCATAACAACTTTATTGATTTTTTTCAGATTTAATTTCTCTAAATAACAACAACAACAAAATTAATAATAACAGAAAAATGTTAACATCAACACCTCCAATAATCCAACTTCAAGTAACATCTAATGGGCATGAATGGAAAGAAGAAACTTCAACAACTTTTATGTCTTCCCACCAAGTAAATGGAAACCTTCAACAACAACAAAATGGAGGGGGGAATAATTCTTCTTCTTCTTTTTGTCATTCACCTATTTTTGGAATTAGTGTTGGTGCACTTTTTGGTGGACAGATTATGCCTTTTAACAATAATAACAATAATAAAGAAGCTAATAATATGTTAAATGGAACAGACAAAAGGGTATTTATTTATTTTTTTAATTAAAAAAATTTGTGTGTAAAAATTATTTTTGAAAAAAATTTTTTTATGTAAGGGTAGCAATTTTATTGATAATATAGTACACTATATAACCATATTTTTTTATGTAACTAGGTTACTCTTGAAGGGGTTTTTTAAGTATAGGTTAGAGGGTTTTTAACCGATGCTGGGGGAGAGAAACGGGAAAATTTTCGGAGAGGATAGGGATAGCTCTTTTTAAAAAGTTTTAGACATCCCTCCCAATTTTGAGAAGTAGTTAAAGGTTTGTTCACCGACACGGAGGAAGAGCTTTGGGAAGATTTTTCGGGGAAGGCAACTTTTTTTCTAAAAATCTTGAACTCTCCCAAAACTCTCTTGGACGGGTTCATAGATAAATAAAGGTAACGAACCTTTAAAAAATTTTTAGGTGAGTCTCAGAAAAATTAAAAAAAAACTTTTTTTATATATTCCTCATTTTTTTCAGCATATTTTTGCCCGGCAAAAGTCTGAAGAGGCGGACCGCAAGCGACGTATGACTATGCCTTTAGTTTACAGGTGCGTGTTGCTATATTTGTTTTTTATTTTTTTTAATGATAACTCGCGTTAAGTGCTCCCCTCATTAAAAGATTTCCGAAAAAAAATAAATAAAAGTTTTATATTTAAAAATAGATAGAATAGACTTGACGTTTTAAAAATTTTCCCTTCTAAAATTATATGGTGTAATTAAAAGCTTAAAAAAATTTTTTTTAGAAAATTTTTTTATAATCCATAGCTTTAAAACTATAAAAATAAATTATTCCTTATAATTATAGGCCATTAAATATTTTTTGTAAAAAATTAAAAAAAAATTTTTTTTTAATTTTAGAATGTACGAAAGTCAACGTGAAGATTTATGTGGTACAATACGTGGACCTGATGATGATGTTGGTATTTTTAAAAGTTTAATTTTTAGGACAATTTTAGCTTTTAAAACCTTCCCATTTTTAATTAAAAATTAATTTTCTCTGTTTTAATTTAAAGTAAAAAAAATTATTTTTTCCAGTATTTCCACCCAGAAGAAGCATCAAAAAAATTAAGGGAAGCATTATCAACAGGAATACGTAAATTTAAAAATTTAAATTTTTAAGAAAAAAATTTTTTTTTAATTTTTAGAGAGTCATGACCAAACAATTATAAATGTCCTTTTGGCCCATAATAATTTTCAAAGACAAAAGATTGCTACAACATATGAAAATATGGTGTTTAAATTTTATTTTTAATTAAAATAAAAAATTAATTTTATTTCAGTTTTGTCGTAAGCTTATTGATGATATTGATGAGGAAGCTGGCGGTCATTTTGCTGATTCTGTTATTGCATTGTTAACACCAGCACATATTTATACTACAAAAACATTGTATTATGCTATTTCTGTAAGTTTTGTTGTTTTTATAAATTAACTTGTTGTTTTCCGGAATACGAACAAATTATATGTTTTGTTTTTTCTGGGATGTTTAGATGAAATTCTGATTTTTTCTGGGATGTTTAGATGAAATTCTGATTTTTCTGGGATGTTTAGAAGAAATTCTGATTTTTTAAGTTTAAATAAAATTCTGATTTTCTTTACTGTTTGGATGAAATTCTGATTTTTTTGTTTATCAAAAAAATTAAGTTCCTTCAGTAAATACTAAATTTAAATTCTGATTTTTCTATATAAAAATTATTTAAACATTTTGCAGGGAAAATCGTTTAGTCGTTGCGTTGCTGTTGAAATTGGGTTGACAGGGACTACACAAGTAAAATTTAATTTATAAAAATTTTTTTTTAATTTTTTATTCTTTTCTTTAGCAATTAAAAGTAATTTGTGACACTTATCAAACAGAATTTCGAACATCATTAGAACGCGATTTAACAATGAAAATTGAAGGGCTATTTGGCAAAATACTCTTACAATTGTTGGTACGGAAGGATGAACCAAATAATAAATCGAGTGATAATGAAGGAGAGGAAGAAGAAGAAACTGCAATACGTGAAGCTGACAAACTCTTTGTGGTTTCTTTTTTTTATTTTTTTTGAAAAAAAATTTTTTAAAGGAAGGTGGAATTGAAGAACTTGGACGGTCATTTGACCTTTTTAATCGAATTTTTGGTCTCCGCTCAGCTTCACAAATTCGAGCATTTGTTCAACATTATGATAGAAGAGCTATAGCTGCAGCAACAACTACCTCACCAACAACCACAACAATAACTTCTACAAAAACAAATGAGACAATTTTTAGTGGAAGTAGTGGTGGTGGAGGAGGTTTATTTTTTTAATTTAAAAATTTTATTTTTAAATATTTTTTTTAAAGAAGGCATTTTTCATACTAATAAAAGTCGTGAACGTAGTCAAGAACGCCGTGGACGTGATTTTGAGACAAGCATTCGAAAATGTGTAAATATACATTCTGATGTTAAACAAGCAATACTTCTTTATGGTATTAAAAAAAATTTTCTTGAATTTTATTGCGTATGTTAGGTCTCTTTTTGGTAGAGACAACCCTTAAACTTTTAGATACTCCCAAAAAAATCGTTAATAATTTAAGATCGGGTTTTTTGGGTTTTTTCTATTTTTTTTTAGTCTGGGTTTCTCGGGTCGGAAAAGTTCATGTCTTGTTTGACTCAACCCATCTCAATCTAGAATTTAGGTCCAACTGTCTCATTTTTTTTACAAAAATTTCAAATTTATCTTATTATGTTGTTAAATTTATTTTTAAAATTTATTATTTAGTAAGAATTGCAAAGAACATGCAGTTATACTTTGCAGAGCGTTTACACGAAGCTATATCACAAAATAGGCCTGATCACTCATCAATTATACGAATTTTAGTTTCGCGTAGCGAGGTTTCTTTAATTAATTTTTTGAATTTTTTCAAAATTTTGTCAATTTCTAGATTGATTTATACGACATTTGCAACGAATATAAACGTCGTTATGGACATCCTTTAGTCTATGATTTGCAACAAATGTGTAGCGGTGATTTCTTTCGTCTTTTAAGTCAACTGGTAAATCCGTCAGAATTGGCTAGTGGGGATGATGAGGTTTTTTTAAAAATAATTTTTTTGTATAATTTATACAACGACGATGAAAGGAAATACATAAATGTGTGTGTATGTGTTTCGTATATATTTTATGTTTTTTTGTGTGTTTTGTTTTTTTTTTGAAAAATTTTTTTGAAATTATTTCTGGAAAATTTTTGAAAATTTTTTTGAAATTTTTTTTGAAATTTTGTATATTTTTTCCAAATTGTATTTTTCAAATTTTCACACAAAATTTTAATAATATGTATAATAATAAATTTGTATTTTTTTATTGGAAAAAGTTTTATTTTAGGAAAAAAATATTAGAAACACATACACACATTTTTTGTAAGCCTCCATCTTCGGTTGAAAATTAATTAAGAAAATTTAGAAAAAAAAATTTTTTTCTAAATTCTCTGTATCTAACAATAAGTAAGCATGCTTCCCTATTTTAAAAAGGCAAAAAAAAATTTTTTTTTTAATTTAAATTTAATTGGGTAAAAAGCTAACTAACAATCTCTATTATTTTTCAATCCCAAGTGCCAATTTAATTTTATTTTTCTATTTTTTTTCTATTTTTTTCCTTTTGGGTTAATTATTTAATAAGAAGAGGGGGGGGATACTTTTCTAACTCAAAAGGATTATTACTCCTATTCACACACATCTTTATTTATCTTCTACTATATATATATATATATATATATAATTTAATTCCAATTTTTTCCCCTCTTAAGTAGTATTATTATTTAACTGCTCGGGACAAACACTTACAACAGTCTTACAAATTAACCCACCAACACTTTCATCCTTTAATTTTACTTAACAACAAAATCTCTCTCTCTCTCTCTGGCTGGCTTTTATTATTGTAAGGGCATAAACCATCACCTAATAATTATTTTAAAAATTTTTTCCCTGTCCTATTTGAAAAAAAATTATTTTTTTTTGTAATTATTAATTATAAATTTTTTTATAAACCTAAAAATTTTCCAATGTCCTATTTGAAATAAAAATTATTTTTTTTTGTAATTATTAGGTAAGTAATTATTAGGTAGGTGGTTTATGTGCCCTCACAATAAAATAAAAGTAATATTTTTATTTATGGCATTTGCGTGCGCATGCTTTTTCTCTTTTTTTTAAATAATAATAATTACCTTTGGCTACTGCCTTTTTCTATATAATATTTTAAATAATTTTTTTTCTCATTTAAATATTTTCTTTTTATTCCGGTCTATTATTATTTTATTTTATTACTATTTGCCTTTAGTTTATGGTTTTGAGGTTGTCGTGTTTGAGGCGAAGGAGGAGGAGAAGGAGGAGGGTTTATGGTCTCTTTTATGGGTTTTCTAGTTAAGGCTTTATTATGGTGCTTGTTGTTGCTCTATTTAATCTTTCATATAGTTTAATAATACAGTTGAAACTCATTAAATACTAGAGCCTTCCAAGACTTTTGGTCTTGACTCAAGACATTTCTTGGTTTTTTTTCGGTCGTGGTCTCGAGTCTTGGAAAATTTTCGGTCTTGGAATGCTCTATTAAATACTTTCCTTAAGCTGAAAAAAATTGTATTTTATAATTTGAGGTAATTTAAATTAGGGAGGCACTTGTACGCGTTTAGACAGCTTCTTTTGGCCAATTTAAAAAAAACATGACTAGATATTTAATTTTTTTTTTGGGGGGGGGGGGGGGGGGGGGTATTTTATAGGGAGAGATCTCCAACTGTGTCTGCTGCTATGCTAATTTTACTATTTTTTATTTTTTAATTTTAAAATCTTTAAAAAAAATTCTCTTCCTTTTCTTTTTTTTTTCTTCAAATCTTTTCAACAACTTTTTATTTCTTTCAAGATCATTTATTTTTCCGTTTTTTTAAATAAATTCACGCATTAAAAAAAATCTTTTTTAACTCATTGATTCCAAGAAAAAAAGGTAAATAAATTTAAAAACGAATTAATTTTTAAAAAAACTTTTTATTATTTTTTCTTTTCGTCTTTTATTCAGCATGTTTTATGCGTTCACACTTTTCAACCTTTCTCTTTTTATTTTTAATGATCAATTAATGTTAAAATGTTTTTAAAATTTTTTAAACGTTAATTAATTAATTGAAAGTTTATTTTACAAATTGTAAAGATTTCCAAGTTTTTACAACGAATTTGTAATTGCTTCACGTTTCTTTTCTTTTTTCTGAATTTATTTCCGCCTGTTTCAAGCTTATTTTCTTGAAATGTTTGCATTTGCTTCAAGTTTTAATTATATTCAATTAAACTTTTTTCTGATTTAAAAAGATATACAAACAAACAAAACAATTTTCAGAAAATAATAAATAATCAGAATTTCTTATTTAAATCAGAATTTTTAATAAACATAACTGAAATGTTTCTCTTAAATATTTCTGAAAATCAGAAATTAAAACAAACATTTAAACCAGAATTTTTATTAATTATTCTTCAGAATTTATTTCCGCCTGCTTCAAGTTTTTGCTTTTATTATTGTTTTTATAATTTTTGCTTCAGCATTTTATTTTTTTCCCGTTGATTTTTGTTCTTTTTTTAAATCTTCAAAAATCCACCTAAAATTTTTGCAGCATTATTTTTTGCTTATATTATTAGCAAAAATTTTATTTTTTTATTTGTCCACTTTTTCAAAAAAAATTTTTTTTCTTCCTATCTAAGCTTGTCATCTTTTCTCTCTAATCATTCCATCACAAACAACTTCGTCATCATTGTAAAATTTCACCTTTTCCTCTCATTTCATAAAAGCTGCATTTTTTTGTCGCTTCCGTTCAGTTTAATAATAACATAAAAATAAAAATCAGCCTACTAAAAGTCAGCTGTTTTATTTTTTTTATTTTTTCTAATTTTTATTTTAAACGCGCGCATAAAAACAAACATGAAACAAAAATTAAAAACCTCTTTTAAACCTCTTCTAAAAATAAAAATTAAAGTTTTCTAATTTTTTGAGAGAGTTTAAAAACAAACAGAGGCATTCACTCAAATAATCATTATTTTTCTAAAATAATTTTTTTTGTTTCAATTAATTCATTTAATTGCCAGAAAATAATGGGGAAAATTGGAAACTTTTTTAAAATAAACAAAAAATTAATTTCCTTTCTTTTTAATCACCCTCTTTTTTCCAACTTTAGCGTAATTAATCTCTTATAAATTTTCTCATTGTTGCTGATTCATATTGTTTATATTTTTATTGGGAAAATTTACTATTTAAGTTTGTTTAAAAATGCAATTATAAACACAATAGAAATGTTTCTTTTAATTAATTCTGAAAATCAGAAATTCAAACAAACATTTTTTTCTGATTTAAAAATGAACATTCAAACAAACAAAACAAGTTCAGAAAATAATTAACAGAAATCAGAATTTAATTTTTAAATACTAAATCAGAATTTCTATTTCTGAATCAGAATTTCTAAATAAATAATCAGAATTTCTCCGTTATTTCAGAATTTTTACCTAAATCAGAATTTCTAATTAATTATCAGAATTTTTATTTTAATTACAAAATCAGAATTTTTAATAAATAATCGGTAAATCAGAAAAAACGATGTTTGTTTGAATTTCTGATTTTCAGAATTAATTAAAAACATTACTGTTTTGTTTATTGTTATGTACAATTCTGATTTTTAAAAACATTGAATTCTGATTTATATTTATATTTAAAATATTTCAGAAATTATATTGTGTCATTTCTCTCCTATTGAAAGAATAAAGAGAGTGATTTTATCTCTTTATTTTCCCCCCAACACCAACAACAACAACAACTTTTCACTTCCTTCCGGTTCACTTGACATTTTTTTCTTCTCCATTTTTCTTTTCTGGTCCAAAAATCTTTTGTGTTTCATCTCATTAATTATTTTTGCAAAATATCTGACCAATAGGAGGGTTTTAAACCAAAAAAAAATTTTTTTTCAAAATTTATTTTAATATTTTATATGTCCTTTTAAAATCTCTCAAAATATATTTATATTACTCATTGTCCACCACCACACTTCTCCTTTTCATTCCAAACATTCCAATCCCCCCACCTTTTATATATTCTTCCACCTTTATTATTAAGAAAGCAACTTGAGTGAAAAAAGAAAAGAATTGTTTTAGTGTATTATATTTTTAGTAAGGGGAAGCAAGAAGCTTCTTCTCATTTATATTTGATGACGGAATTCCTCTTTTACCCCACTAAACCCCTTCCTCTTCCTCCTCCATACTTCCTTTCCTTTATTTTTCCTCTTCATAAAATATTTATAACAAAAGCTATTTAAAAATAAATCTGAGTGAGATCCTCTTTTATTTATTATCTATTTCCTTTATTTCTGTATATAAAAATAACTGGCAAAAGATCATTCTATTATATGGATTATATTATTGCTTCATTATTTTTAAGCTTCAACTTTTATTGCTTCGTCTTTTTTGCTTCATGTATTTTGCTTCAACTTTCTTGCTTCAGAATCTCTTGCTTCATGTTTTTGCTTCACCTTTCTTGCCTCAAGTTTTTGCTTCACCTTTCTTGCTTCTAGTTTTTGCTTCAACTTTTATTGCTTCACCTTTCTTGCTTCTAGTTTTTGCTTCACCTTTCTTGCTTCAAGTTTTTGCTTTAACTTTCTTGCTTCAACTTTTATTGCTTCACCTTTCTTGCTTCAAGTTTTTGTTTCACTTTTTTTTGCTTCTGCTTAACCTTTGCTGCTTCACTTTTCTTGCTTCATCTTTTCTGGTTTAATTTTTGTTGCTTCATCTTTCACGGATAAATATTTACTCTTACATTAACAATAAGTTAAATATGCACCTAAAATTGCTTACGTTTGTTTTTACATTTTGTTTGTTTTACATAAATATTCTAGTATTACTAAATTCTTCCAAACACACACAAAAAGTGTAGCAGTATCATCATCATCCTTTGTTTATTTTGCAAAGAATATCTCTCTTTTCCGTTTCCAAACATTCTTTTGCCATTTTTTTTTTCTTCTATTTTTAAAAATAAAAATCTTCTCACGTCTCTAATTTTTTTGCAATAAAATTTACATTTTTAATTTAAAAAAAATAAAATTTTGCAAAATTAAACAACAAAAAAATATTTTTTTATTTTTAGAAAAAATAAGAGAAGATTGAAACAAATTTAAAAAAATATTTTTTTTGAATGGCATCAACTACTTGCCTTTATCATTTTCAAAATTGTTTGCTACATATCTACTGTTAAAAAATTTTAAATTAATTTATTTTTAAAAAATGTTTCTGGTATTCTTTTTGATATTAATATTATTTGCAAAACAAGAAGCAACAAAACTTGATAATAATACAGAAACAACAACAAGAGAAGAAGGAAGAGGAAAAGAAGAAACAACGGAAACAACAATAACAATGAAAAATGAAGAAGCAACAAAAACTGAAGCAAATATAATAATAACTGAAGCAACTCGAAATAAAAATGAAACAAGAAAAGAAAATGAAACAAAAGAAGAAATTGAAGCAAGTAATAAAACTGAAGCAAGTAATAAAACTGAAGCAAAAAATAAAACAAAAAATGAAGCAGAAACAAAAGATGAAGCAGAAGCAAAAGTTACAAAATCTGTTAGACAAGAAGAATTAACAACAACGTTGGATGATTTTAATGAAGAAGAATATACTTCTGCTTCAACAATAGCAACATCCAGTACTAGTAATACTTCAACAGATCGTTGTTTACATATTGACTGCCCTATTGTATTTCCTGATTGCCCTAGTGATTCAGTTGTAATGTTCATTTTTTTACTTTTTTTATTAGATAGTTAAAACTTAAGAGAAATAAAACTTAAGCGTGAACTTAAAATTGTAAAACTTATTAAGCTTAAACTTAAAAATAAAACTTGAAATTGTAACGCTTGAATCTAAGTTTATACTTGAAATTGTATACTTGGATTTAAGTTTAAACTTGAAAATAAAACTTGAAATTGTAACGCTTAAATCTAAGTTTAAACTTGAAATTGTAAACTTGAATTTAAGCTTAAACTTTATTTTTCTGCAAAACAAACAAAACTTGAAAGCTCAAGTTTGTTTAATTTTCTTTAAGTTTACAAAACTTCATTTTTATTATTTTTAAGTTTAAACTTAAGTTTCCAATACTTATATTTTTCAAGTATGCAATTTTCTTCAAATTTTAAAATTCCTCTATTTAAATTATTTTCCCTATTTTTTAGCCTATCCTTAGCTTCACACCAACAACGGATAATTCTTCCTTGGCAGAAGATAATTGTTGTTCCCTAACTAGAGTAGAATGTAAATGCGATTCCCAAAAGTGTTTGGTCCCAATATGCCCTGAAGGAACAGAATTGACATTTACACACAATGGGAGTGATAAGCCTGGACAATGTTGTGATCAATTTGAATGTCGACTAAATGGTTTTTAAAAAATTTAGTGATTTAATTAAAATTTGTTTAAAGAACCAAACTGTCAAAATGTTCATTGTCCTGACACTTCATCAATAATTTTGGATCTTTATTCGCCCGATGGACATACTTGCCCAGATGATAGGTGACTCAACTGAATTATAAAAAAATTTCAAAATATTTTTCTAGTTACCGGCCTAAACCTTACATTCCAACTGGCGGTTGTTGTCCAATTGTATCGCAATGTCAATGCAAATTGAGCATTTGTGAACCGGTAATAAATACTATTTTTTATAATAGAAAAGTTGTATATTTATTTTCCAAGTTTAAACTTAAAAGGTTAATTTTCACTTGAAGCTCAAACTTGAAAAAAATTAAACTTAAAACATTTTTTACAATTATAAATTTACATAAATTTACAAATTGTAAAATGACATACAGAATATTATTTAAAGTTGAAAACATTTTTTACAATTACAAATTATGTAGTTGTAAAGTTTAAATAAACCTGAAAAGTAACTTTAAGTTTAAACTTGAAAAACTTTGAGTTACTTCAAGTTTATTTAAATTTTACAATTTGTAATTCGTAATTGTAGAGATAAGGTTTTCAAGTTTAATTATTAAAGTTTAATTTTCTATTCTCTTTGTTATTTTACAATTTGTAATTCTTAATTGTAAAACTTGATTTTTTCAAGTTTTAACTTTATTTTTTCTATTTTTAAGGCTTTATGTCTACCAGAACAGCAATTGTTAATATTAGAAAGAGGACGTGGAGAACCCGGTCAATGTTGTGATAAATTTAAATGTGTAAATGAAGGAGATGAAATTGAAGGATTATTTTTAGAATCAAGTAGTAATAGTGGTTGCCGTTATGGGGGTATTTTTTAATTTTTAAAATTATTAAAAAAAATATTTTTTAAAGGTCATATTTATGCTAAAGGTGAACATTGGCATGCAGCACCATGTCAAGAATGTGAAGTAAATAATTTTTTTTAGTTTGTGATGTATGTATAAGTCTCTTGGTCTTAATTTTGAACTCATACACTTTTTTGCGAATTTTTTTTGTCCTAAGTCTTGGAAATTTTCTCAGTCTTTCTTGAAACTCTAAACATTTACATATTTTTCTTAGTAGCATTCTTGCTTCAAAAATAGAAAATTCAAAAGTTGAAGCAAATTTGCTTCAAGTTTCGAAATTTTGAAACTCGAAGCAAATTTGTTTCAAGTTTCGAAATTTCAAAAGTTAAAGCAAATTTGCTAAGTTAAAGAAAAAAATGAGGGAGATCCAACTGGGTAGCATTTAAAAATCACATACTAGGCGGGAGTTTAGGACCATCTATTAAAGATGAAGGTGATAAGTCACTTACCTCTCCTTGTATCAGTCTGTAGAGCACGGTGACCAAACCTCCTAGCAATAACTGCCAAGTTTCAATGCCTGCTCGAAGCTACATTTTACCTCTCTCTTTTTCCTTATTTTCTACTATTTTTTTTTAATTTTAGTGTAGCTCTGCAGGTGTTGCATTATGCAAAAGAATGGAATGTCCAGCCTTATCACGTAGCTTTCTTTAAAAAAAATTTTTTTTTTAAATTAATTTTTAAATTAAGCTGATTGTCAATGGGTTGGTCTTTCACAAGGAGAATGTTGC
Organism: Meloidogyne incognita; assembly: GCA_036172945.1. Taxonomy (NCBI): domain Eukaryota; kingdom Metazoa; phylum Nematoda; class Chromadorea; order Rhabditida; family Meloidogynidae; genus Meloidogyne; species Meloidogyne incognita. Next base: position 4,160,063 of record JARQAC010000023.1, read on the forward strand.
CCAGTCTGTTTAGGATGTACTGATGATAATGGTAAAAATTATTTGCCTGGATCAAATTGGGAACGTGATGGGTGTACAAATTGTACTTGTGGGGGAAGCGAAGAAAATTTTGATGATGATGATTTTCATTGGCAATGTCAAAAATATATTTGTCAAACAGATTGTGAAGAGCCTAAACATACTGGAAGTAATGAATGTTGTCCTGTTTGTGAGGGTAAAAAATAATTTTTTCTTGAAATTTCTTTTGAAAAATTTCTGAAATTTTTAAAAATATTTTCAGATTTTTTTTGGATTTTTTTTTGAATATTTTTAGAAATTTTTTTTCTGAAAATTTTTTTCAAATAAAATTAAAAATTTCTGAAAATTTTTTGAAATATTTTTCTGTGATTTTTTAAAATTTTTTTAAATAAAAAAAATTTTTTTATAGATGGACCAACAATAGCTTTAGAATCTTCATTTTCCTCCTCATCTTCCTGCCCGTCCCTTACAAATTGTGAATTACTTTGTCAATATGGGTTGAATCAAAACAATTTTACTGGATGTTTTGAATGTAAATGTGCTGGAGATGGAGAAAATAATAATGTTGTTGAAATTGAGGAAGAGAAACAACAGCAGCAACAACAAGAAGAAGAAGATTCTAATAATGTTACAACAAATTGTGAACCTATAACAAAAGAAAATTGTTTGTATAATGATCATGCTTATAGTGTTGGGGAGAATTTTCAGGTTGTGTTTAAAATGTATTTTTTATTTTGTATTTTTTTGTGTTCTGTTTTCAAGTTTGTGTTTTTTAATTTAAGTTTATTTTATTTTGTATTTTCTGGTTGTGTTTTTTGTTTTTATTTTTGTTGTGTTTTTATTGATTCAAGTTTATTTGTTTTGTGTTTTTTCTATGTTTTAATTTAAGTTTGTTTTGTATTTTTCTGTTTTAATTGTTTTGTGTTTTTCTTAGTTTTAATTCAAGTTTGTTTATTTTGTGTTTTTATAGGCTTTATTTGTTTTGTCTTTTCCTGTTTTAATTTTTATTGTGTTGTGTTTTCTCAATTTTTCTTTGTTTCTGTGTTTTAATCAAATTTTATTTTTGTGTTTTTTTTGTTTTAATTCCAGTTTATTTTTATATCACAACATTAATAATATTTTTGTATTTTAAGGATGGTCCTTTCCGTAACTGCAGTTGCCTTTTAGGCGGTATGCTTAAATGTGTAGAAATTCACTGTCCACCTTGTTCCTCCTTATCTCTACCAGTCATTTCAACAACAGCTAAATTTGAAAATAATCAACAAATAGAAACAACAACAGGAATGAATTGGTGTTTACAATTATGTTTACAACAACAAAAACTAACTGAGAATAATAATGAAGAACAACAGCAACAACAACAACTTGGTGCTTTTGAAAGAGGAAATGAAGAAACACTACTTTTTGAAAATTTACAACAACAGAATAATTCAACAACAATTAAAGGTTGGAAAAAACATTTTTTATTTTTCAAGTTTATTTTTTGTATTTTTAATTTTTGTATTTTCAATTTTTGCTAGCAAAACAAGTTTATTTTTAGTGTTTTTAATTTGTTGTATTTTTCTGTGTTTTATATTTTTTTTTGTATTTTTAGAAACAAGTTTTAATTCAATAGGTTTTAAGTTTTTAGGTTTTCAAGTTTTATGTTTTTGTATTTTCTGTGTTTTATATTTTTAGAAACAAGTTTTAATTCTTGTTTAGGTTTCCAAATTTTGTGTTTTTGTTGTATTTTTTTGTATTTTCTATCTTTAAAAACAAAACAAGTTTAATTACAAATAATTATTTTGTAATTAATTAAGGTATCAATAATGACAACAACAAACATTTACACCACCAACAACAACAACAAACTTGGCCTCAACCTCATTGGTTATTTATTGTTGCTGCTTTAATTGTGGGTATACCCGCGTTTGCTCTACTTTTACTTTTTGCAATTTATTTATTATTGGCTGTATTGTTTAATTCAAAATATAGAAAATGTGGAAAAGTAAGGAGGGAGAAATTTTTGATTTATTAAAAAAAAATTTTTTTTTTAATTTTTTTAGCAAAGAAATATTGAACAATCTATGCTTCCTATCACCAATAATAATAATCAAAATAATAATAATAAATGGCATATTTTTCAATTGATACCTAAACATTTTACCAAAGAAAAACAACAACAAAAACAACAAAATAAAAATGTTTCTAGTTCAAATAATAATAATGATGCTTTAGTTGTTAAAGTATCACTTTTGGGTATTAATAAAAATAAAGAGGAGGAAAAAAATGAAGAAGAAGAAGAAAAATAAAAAATATTGAAACCTAATTTCTGTGTATTTTTTTTTAAAATCTTGTCGTTTCTCAAGTCACAAATATTATTCTCTCAAGTCAAGCACAAACAAACAAACTCAAATAAATCTCTCTCAAAACTTTAAAAATTGTTTATATGTATATACTTTATTTTTCATAATTTTATGTATTTTACAATGTATTTTACAATTAATGTATTTCACCATGTATTTTTGTTTTTGTATTTTTTTTTACAATTTTGTTTTTGTTTTAGATATAAACAAAGAAATAAAAATTATATTTTGTATTTTTGTATTTTTAAATGTTTTATTAAAAACATGTTTTGTATTTTTTGCTCTCAAAACATGTGTTTTGTTTTAAAACATGTGTGTTTTTATTTTTAATAATGTTTTTATAGATATAATTAAATGAACAAACAAACAAGAATTAGAACAACAACAATGTTTTATTTAATGTTTGTATTTTCTCAAAACATGTGTGTTTTTAATTTTAATAAACTTTCTCAACAAACAAACAAGTTTAAATAATGCTTTTGTGTTTTACAAACATTTTATATATTATATTTGTATTTTTTTAAAAACATTTCTCAAAACATTTGAGAATACAGAAACATGTGTTTTTGTATTTTTCAAAACAGGCGTGTTTTTATTACAATAGTGTTTGTAAAACTTGTTCTGATTTTTTTGGTTTTCTTTTAATTGTATCGAGAAGAAGAATAGTAATTGTAAAACTTTAAATTTATATTTTACAATTTAGGTTGGTCTTTTTATTGTATTTTTGCTTTGTCCTTAGAGCAATTAAAAGAAATGTGCAGCATAACAATAAATTGCAGCAAAGTTAATTTTACAACAAAAATTTTATTTTATTAATCAATTGACGAGAAAATAAAAATGAAGAAAAAAAAGAAGAATAAAAAAAAATAAATTTGGAAGCACCATTGCGCAAGGTCACTTACTAGTTTATTCTATTGGAGAAAGGCAAAAAGACGTTTGTACACAATACATTTTTATAAAATTGTGTGTGAGTGTTCAATTAAATTTTTGAACAGGACCGATTGATAAAAGGTAAAAAGAGAAAATTTTTGCTTGTCCACAAAAAGGCTAGAAATTTGTTTCAGAAATTTGCTTCTAAAAATGTTGCAAACAACCCTGTCAATCCTTATTTTAAATCTGCTAGCCAGTTTGCCCGTCTCTGCTTGGCCTGATGGCGCTCCTTGTCTTAGAACTGTAATTGATTCTATGAACCCGTTGGAAGCTGTAGAGCACCAGGGAGGATTGCAATTAACTGAACCTCCTTTTCAAATACAGTTGGATGAGAAATGCTATAGACCTGGACAACCAGTTGCTTGTAGGTGATTTTTTTGAGAATTTTTGAGAATTTTTGAGAATTTTTCAGAATCAGAATTTTTTCCAGATTTTTTCGGAATTTTCTCAGAATTTTTCAGAATTTTTTTCAGAATTAAAAATCAGAATTTTTTCCAGATTTTTTCGGAATTTTCTCAGAATTTTTCAGAATTTTTTTCAGAATTAAAAATCAGAATTTTTTTCAGAATTAAAAATCAGATTTTTTTTTCAGAATTAAAAATCAGAATTTTTTTCAGAATTAAAAATCAGAACTTTTTTTCCAGAATTTTTTTCAGAATTTTTTTCAGAAAAGATTTCAGAATTTTTTCAAAATTAATAATTATTTTTCAGTAATTCTTCGAGGCAACGCAAGCACATCTCTATTTAAGGGATTTTCAATGCAACCAATAATTTTTAATGGGGCAAGAACTGGTTTTAGAAGTGGACAATTTGTTCATCTTGATGGTAATTTAATTTTTAAAAAATTCAAAAAAAAATTTTCTTTAAAGATAATGGTTCTTGGCAGTTTCAATGTTTTAGACAACGCGATTCTGTCACCCACAGTCATGATGAGGGGAAAGAAAGATTAAAATTATGGTGGAGGGGGGATGGGCAAACGGATACTGTTCAGTTTGTGTAAGAGTTGTTTTTTGATAAATTGAAATTTTCGAAAAAAAATTTTTTTTGGAAATTTTTGTGAAAAATTTTTTCAAAAAATTTTAATATTTTTTAGTGCTACAGTAGTACAGTCGTTACGCCGTTTTTGGGTTAAATCTGTTCTATCGGTAAAAAGAATTTAATTAAAAATTAAAAAAAATTTTAAAGGCCCCATTACCTCCATGTTCACTCTTCCCAAATGGCTTAGGTTGGCTTTCTCCACCGCCAACAACACCTCCTCCTGCTGATACTTTTAAACTTGAAACATTTCAGGTTTCAAGTTTAAACTTGAAAAATTCAAGTTTTGTGTTTTTTAGATGTTTAATGGTAAAGACTCTGCCCAACTTGAACAAGCTTTAAGCAGGAGTTTACCGGCTAGCAGACATCAAGTAAAAATAAAAACATTTATAGAAACATTAAATTTTTAAATCAGGCGTTTCCACAACGAATATTACCAGGACCAGGTTTTAGGCAGCAGTCTCCTCGTTTCTTAGAGGTTTGTATTTCTAATGTTTGTGTTTTTGTATTTTTAATTTTGTGTTTTTGTATTTCTATGTTTGAGTTAATTTTGTATTTTGTTTTTTTTGTTGTTGTTTGTTTTAGTTGTTGTATTTCAAGTTTATTGTTTATAACAGTTTGTTTGTTTAATCTTTTTGAAGCTTGTTTGTGTTTCTTCAAGTTTGTTTAATGTTTGTGTTTTTAATGTTTTGAGTTTGTTCTTGTTTGTTTAAAACAACATTAAATAAACTTTGTTTTGTTTTCTGTATTTCAAGTTTATCAAATGTTTTTGAATTTTGTGTTTTTGATGTTCGTGTTAGGTAATTTTATTTAAAGTTTGTTTTTGTTTGTATTTAGTGTTTTCTATTGTTGTTTAATTCTCTGTGTTTCTCCATGTTTGTTTGATGATTTGTATTTTTAAGTTTATTTAATGTTTTGGATGTGTTTTGATTTTGTTCGGAATGTTTCAAGTTTATATTTGTTTATTTAACATTTATTATAGAAACCGTCAACTACAACCACGCCTCCTCCAACGTTTGCCCCTGAACAACAACAAAGACCACAATTCCAACCTTTCCAGTCTCGCGGTTTTGTCCCATTGCGACCACAACAAGCAGGCAAATTTTTAATTTTAATTTTTTTAAAAATAAACATTGGAATGTTTGATATAAAAAAATGTGTTTTTAAGTTTGTCATGACTCATCCCCAAGTGCTTGCCTTCGTTGGCTTCCATTCTGTGCAACATCCGCATGGATGCAACAGTTTTGTAAAGCAAGCTGTCGGCTTTGCTAACAAAAAAAATTTTTTTTAATGAATCAACATTAATCATTAAAAATAATTTAAGAAAAAATGTCTTGCCAAGAAAAATTCGTCATCATCTTACCTAAAATTATTTATATAAACTTTTCAGCATATGAACATAGAAAGAAAAAAGTTTTAGTATATTTTATGCTTTTGTAAAATATTTAAATTTATTATAAAGCTTCTTTTATAATTAAAAGAAAACTGAAGCAATTTGGGTTAAGTTTGTAATAAACTTAAGTTTATAACAAACCTTTTAAGCTTTTTAGTTTATAAACTTAAGTTTAATAATAGTTTGTAAAGTTTAAGTTCAAACTTTAATTTTTCAAGACTTGAAACGTTCTTTCAAGTTTGAACTTAATAAACTTTTTTCAAGTTTGAACTTAAACTTTTTTTAAGTTTGTAAAATTAAATAAACTTTTTTTTAAAGTTTATAAACTTTATTTACTTAAATTTATTTTCTGAGCAAGTTTTTAAAATACTATAAAAGCGCAGTACTTTTCTCAGGTAATTTGTCAAAAGTTTTTCTATTCACTTTAGTCACATGAAAAGTTTTTTTTTCTTGCGCTTTTATTTTCTCGCTTAAACACTTTATATAGCGCGCATGTTTATTTAAGTTTTTTTTTTCTCTTTTGTACTCAAAAGCTTATATGTTAGCTAAAACAAAATTAGCTGGGGCTGTTTTTTAAAAGAAATTTTTTCTTTCTTTTTTCCACACGATTTATGACAACAAATACTAAAAACAAATTGATTTTTAGCGGTTTTATTTATTTATTTTGTGTGGATTTGCGCGATTTTTTCTTCCTTATTTATTGTTTTTTCTTTAAATATAATTTCCACTTCAACTCATTTTTTTTTCTTGATATCTCTCTCTCACTCTTTTACTTGTTTCTCTCCCGATTTTTTTTTATTTTTTTTTATTTTTTATTTATTTATTTTTTTTTATTTTTCCACTGCACTGACCATAGCAACAACTTACTTTAAAATCCCTTTGTTGTTTTTTATTGTTTTTTAGTTAGCTTCTCATATTTGCTTCCCATGCAGCTAACAATTATCCATTTCTTTTATTGTTCTGAAGTGATTTTTGTTTTGTGTTTCATTTTTCCCACTCTTTTTTTTTTTAAAAAAAACCCAAGGATATTTACACAATTAACATTTTTATTTCCTTCTCGTTTTTTTTTTTCAGATCAAAGACAAAAATCCCGAAAACACACAAAAAGAGGAGGAGGAGGATATATTTACTTTTTGTGTGTGTGGTTAAAATATCTACTCATATTTTTTTTTGTTTAAAAAAGAAAAATTAATTTGACTTAAAATATAAGAAAAAATGTGAGAAAGAAAGAAGCTTTTTTAGTTGTTGTTTTATTAAACAATTGAGCTTTAAATGAAAAAGAAAATTTTTATAAAATTAAGCTCTCTTAGTTAGTCTTTTTACATAACTATAAAAAATATTTTTATTCTTTCAATTAAAAAAAAAAGAAAATTTATTTTTAAAAATACCTATAAAATACCAAAACACACGCCCAATTAGGCGCGCTGCCAAGTATGCGCAAAGCCATAACTTGCTGAAAAATTTCTGGCCCTTACCAATTTTGTTACCAATCTCTTTAGCTCGATGAGAGGAATCGTTTAATACTAAATTTGGTAGGATTCGGGGATCTTGAAGCAAGTTATGGCCTTGCGCCGTTATGGCCGCGCGCCGACTTGGGCTACTGACAGACGAGGCAAAATGAAAATATTTCAGTTATTGGACATTTTGAACTTTAGGTGTTGTAAATAAATTTATTTTATTTTACACTTTGAAATATAGCTTCTCTGTTCTATTTATTTTTCGCGTTGGCATAGAGAAAGAGAGAGAGAGTATAAGCAATGTTAGAGAAAAAAATATCCAAATAAATTTTATTTTCCCCTCATTTTTCTTTACCCTTATTTTTTCATTACTGCCAGTCAAATCGATCTTTACATTATTTTTAACATTTATTTCAATAATCTATATAGATTTTACACCGTCTGGGTTGTTTTGTAGGTAAAACTTTTTAATCCTTCTCACTTTTTCTCTTATTTTTTTTTTCGAAAAGTGTATGACTTTCAGAAGCAAATGTATTTTTTCTTTGTATTTTGGTAATTGTAATTATTCAGGAACCTGCCTTGTTAAAAATACATTTTTCTTACTTTTCCGGAATTGTATATTTTTAAAACTTGTATTTATTCAGAAGGGACACGCCCAAAACGGCGCGCGGCCATAACGGCGCAAAGCCATAACTTGCTTCAAGATTTCCTAATCTTACCAAATTTGGTATTAAAAGATTCCTCTCATCGAGCTAAGGAGAATGGTATCAAAATTGATAAGGGTCAGAAATTTTCAAGCAAGTTATGGCTTTGCGCCGTTATGGCCGCGCGCCGTTTTGGGCTGTACCCATTCAGAAAACTAAAAGTAATATTTTTCCGGAAAGTGTCTGACTTGCAGAAAATAAATGTATATTTCTTATATTGTATTTTCAGTTTCTAATTATTCCGGAAACATTTTCTTACTTTTCCAGAATTGTAATTTATTTTTACAAATTGTAAAATAAAAAGAAAACTTTTTCCGTAAAATTTACTAACGTATTTAAGGCGCGCTATTTTCTTTGAATTCTACCCGTCATTTTAAAATTAATTTGTTTTTCTCTGCAATAATATATTTTTATTTGTCCTTGAGAGATAATAAATTTTTGTTAAAAACACCAAAAAAAATTTTTTTTCTCTTTTTTATTCTCCTTTCTCACCCCCCCCCCCCATCATTAATTTTGTAATTTAAAGAGATTTTAAACTATCCATCTAAATTTTTGTATTTTTAGCGGCGTTTTTGCTCTTTTTTTTAAAAAGAAAAAACATTTCTAAAACGTCATACAAAACTGTGTTGTTCTAAGCAATATTTTTAATTTTTCTTTTTAACTTTTTTTAAATTAATTATGGCATTCTCCCAATCTTAAAAAAATTATTATTTTTTTTTTGTGTTTATTTTAATTTTTATCAAGTTTTATCACAAGATGTGTGTTTTATAAAAATTTTTTTTTTATTAGTTTTTTCCTTCTATTTAATTTATTTTTCTATTACACACACACACAGCGTTCGACAACTTTAAACGAGATTGAAAAAAAAATAATTTTTTTTAAACAAATTTTTGTGAATATTACACACCAAAAACTCCCCACAAAATTTCTATAAAATAAATTTAAAAAAAAGAAAAAGAAAAAATAGGGGGAAGAAGAGATTTAAATGCAATCAGGCAGCAATAATAATAATAATAATACTGGCAGCAGCAACTATTTCCCTTTACCAACAACAACTAATCAACAACATAATTATATATTCCAACAACAACAACTTTTACCTTTTAATTCAAATAATAATGCCTCTAATTCTGCTCATTCTGTTAGTTTTTTTTAATTGTTTTTTTTTAATCAGCAGTCTTTTTGGAGGAAAAAATTTTTCGGGTAGGAGAGGTGGGAACTTGAGAGAAAAATAATTTTTTTTTTGGTTTTTGGTTTTATTAATTTTTTTTTTGGAGGGGTGACTAGGAGAGGGGAGGGGAGGGAGGTCGAGAAACCAAAATTGAGACAAAAATAAGTAAAAGGTGGAGAAAATTTTTTTTCTCTATTAAATTTTATTTTTATTATTTTTGTGTAATTCTCTTATCTTTTTAATTTTACAAAAATTTTATTTTACAAAATTATCTTTGTTAGTTATTTTTGTTTATACAAATTAATTTGATGTTGGAATTTGTTAAAGAAAAATATTTTTCATAAAAATTTATAGATAAAATTAAAAAAAAATTATATTTTTTTTAAAGTCCCCTTTGAGACGTTCAGTAGCTCAACAAGCTGTTTCGCCATTAGCTTCTCCTATGGAGTCTAGACGTGTTTTTATGGCAACTCATCATCAAAATAATCCGAGTGGAGGAGGTGGAGGTGGATCCCCACCACCGGCACAATTAAGTGGAGGACAAATTATGGGAACTGCTCCACATCCTGCTGTTGGTCTTTCTGCTGTTCAATTAGGTTTGTTTTTTTCAAGTTTTAAGGTTTTATTTTTTGGTATTCTAGTGTATCCCTCTCCCCGTTTTTTTTGAAAAAAATAATTTTTTTACTGGTCTTGGGGTTTTTAAGGAATTTTTTTTAATGTTTATGGAGTTTTTGTCACTTACAAGGGAACATCGTTTGGAGCGAATTTGATTTATTTTATATTATTTGATAGAAGACACCCGATTTCCTATTTTTTTTTCATCTTACTATGACATTGAGACCATCCACCTTACATATACCCTTTTTCTTTGTTTTCCCAATTTTCAATTTTTAAAGGTTATGCAATCCCCGCCTGTCGTCTACTAGTTGATCCCCACACCGGACAACAATTCTTTGTCCCAACTGTAACAGCTCCACAACCATTAGCAACAGCAGCAGCCCCAGCATTTTTTCAACCAATATATACACAACAAACTGCTTATTTTCAACAACCTCCACTAGCTAATTTTTCTTCAAATAATTCTTCAAATAGTCGTCAACGTCAACATAATAATCAAGTTTTGTCGTCTCCTTCATCTTCCCCTCCTAATCAACATCATCAACGCCATTTAGCTCAAATAAATACAGCAACGGTTTCGCAACCACAAGGTTTGAAATTTGGCTCGGGGTTGGGTTATGCGTCCAGTGAAGTTTTTATGACTCATAGACGTCTATTGGGGATCGTAAAAATTTTCCAGACTTGTAAAAAATTTTTTGAACACATAAACTCACTCTTAAATTGGACATGTAAACCTCCATCTAAACTACTTATTAGGCCTTTAGTTGGATTCATAAATAAGACCATAGACTCTTTTTTAATTAAAAAAATGAATTTTATTCGTTTTTCCAAACTATTTTTGAGCTTTACACACATTTTTCAAAGAATTGAAAAAAAAAATTTTTTACACAAAAAAATTTAAAACGTCATTTACAATTTGGAATGAGAAGATAAATTAACTTTAAAAATTAACTAATTAGTCTTTTTAGAATGTTTTGTAATAAAAAATTTAGGACTTAATTTTCAATTTTTTTGCAAAAGATTTAAAAAGCACAAAGAATTTTTGCAAAAAAATTTTTTAATGAAAAAATCCGCAAAAAAAGTCCGCAAAAAAAATAATTTTGCTTAAGGTCCTTTCTTCTACAATGTTGGACATCCCCAACAACAACTAACTTCTTCTAGTGGTTTTTATAGTAGCACTCAACAGCAACAATTACAACGTTCTTCTTCCTCATCTAATCATCATCATTCTCATCATTATGTTACCAGTGGTGGTGGCCCGCATCGGAGTCAAAGTTTGAAAAAAAAATTTTTTTTTAATATTTTTTTTTGAAAATTTCAAAAAAATTTTTAAAAAAATTTCAAAAATTTTTTTTCAAAAAATTTTTAAAAAAATTTCAAAAATTTTTTTTTTCAAAAAAAAATTTTTATTTAAAGGCCCACTCAGTACTTCTCCTCGAGATGACAGATTGGAAGACTCCTCTACCGCCGGCCTTCCATATAAAGTTGAAATGCCACCATCAACTGTTGGAAGTATTGCATATAATGATGAAAGGTTTTTTTTTGTTTTTGAGGATTTTTTGAAAATTTTTTTTTCTAGACGAAGGCCAAGTAATGATACATATGAAGGTTATGATGTAGAAACAGAAGAAGAACAAATTCAACATCAAAATAGAGGAAATTATTTTACTGATAGAAATTTCCATCAACAACAGCAACAACAATTCCAACGTCGTGAACAGGCGCGCCTTTCTACAGAGTCGAGACAAAGCAATTCGACTAGAGATAGTGGAAGAGGTTTGGTGATTTATAGAGTATTAATTATGGAGGGAGGAAGTTAGATAATAGGGAAATAAACTTGTTTTACAATTTGTAATTATAAAGTGTAAAATGCAAACTTGAAACTAAGAGAAATTTAAATAAACTTGGAACTAGAACAAAACCAGAACTTGTTTTTACAATTTGTAATTACAATTTGTAAAATATAAACCCGTACCTTTGGGAGGAATTTAAATAAACTTGAAATAAAAAATAAACTTCTTTTACAAATTTTAATTACAATTTGTAAAATATAAATTTTAAACCTTGGAGGGGAATTTAAAAAAATAAACTTGAAACCAGCTATATATAAACTTGAAAAGTAAGAAATAAACTTGGTTTACAATTTGTAATTACAAACTTGAAACTTTAAGAATTAAAAATAAAAACTTGAAACAACCACTAAAAATAAACTTGAAGCCTAGAAAGATTATAAAATCGTGACACAGCCTTCCAAGTTTACAATTAATTAAAGTTTAACAATTTAAGGCGGATTAATGTTTGGCTCTCCAGATAACAACAATAATAATAGTGACATTGAAGGTTTATTTTTAATTTAATACAAATTTTAATTTTATTTTTTTATTAATTTAAAGAACCTTCTCCTCGTTATTATTCCTCTTATTCTCCCCCACCTTCTCATCAATATAAACAACACCAACATTACCAAAATAATCAAATGTCAACTTCAACAATTATTGGAGGTGGTGGAGGTTCTTCTGATTCAACTTCTGGATTTGCTTCAATGATTGGTGGATGTGAAAATAAAAATTATTCAAATAGAGGAGGTGGAGGAGGAACATTTTTATTAGAAGATTCTTTTCATCATTCTCCACAAAAACAGCAACATAGAGGAATGTTTGGGGGAAATAATAAGGCATCATTTGCTTCATCACCACCTTTTAGGTATTTTTTTTTAATTTTTATATATTTTTTTTGTAAGGAAGAAGGGGAAGATTAGGCTGGCTAACATTTCTAAAATACTTACTAGGCAATGGATTTAAAGATTTATTTAAAAATAGAAGGTGAAAGGAGCAGCGTCATGGTGTGTAGCTCACGGGGTAGTTGGTAGAGCATTTCTGTTTGTTGGTGAGCGAAAGCCTACCTAGGCAAGAAGGTCGGAGGAACGAGAGGTCGCCAAGAGGTCCCAGGAACGCCTGCCTGGGCTAGACTTACCTCTCTCTTCTTATTTTCCTAAAAAAATTTTTTTTGAAGAGTAAAGACAACAACAGATTTACCTTCCCACCAACAACAACAGCAATCATCTTCACAAACTCGAATGAAAGCAATTCGAATGGATATAGATTTGAGTAGTTCTGGACTAGGTAGTGGTGGTTCTACACCTTTAGAAGGAAATGGAGGGGGATTAACACGTAATGGAAGGCCTTCGTCTTTTGGAAATGTTTTTGCTAGTGGAGGGGAAAAAGGAGGAGAAAGAGGAACAACAACAGATAAAATAACTGCCACAACTACAGCAACAACTATGGCGGGTGATGAATTATCTGTTAGAGGTGGTGAGAATAAAATTTTATTTTTACTTATAGAAGACTTTAAAGAGAGTCTAAAAACGCTTTTAACTTTGTGGGCCGCTGGGTATTGGGAAGCTGTTTAAACGACATCCCCTTATTTTTGGGGTAAGGACACTTTATAGGGACACCTTCTTATTTGGGGTACCGTCTCATAAGATCTGGCCTTATAGCAAGGTCTATAATTAACTAAATTTTAATGTAAGAAAAAAAATTTTTTTAAGCCACAGTTTTACGCACTGCACCACCAACAGCCTTTACAATATCATTTAATGATGAACATGCTCAACTTGGTGGACAAGTCTCTATTGCAGAAGTTTCATTACAAGAAGCAGCACGTCAAGCGCCTAAAGGTCGACGTCTTATGTTGTCTAGAAAAAATGAAAATTTCAATAAACAAAAGCAGCAGCAGCCACAAGATTCAGGTTCTGAATGTGGAGGAGATCCTAAACGTTGGTTATTTCGTAAAATGATGATGGGAAGAAAAGGAGAAACGGCTGCTAAAAGTGGAGGTGATAGAAGAAGACGTCGCAGTGGAAGTGCTATATCTGAAGCAACAACTTCAACAACAATGAGTGGGGGTGGAAATAAAACAACAGAAGAAGGACAAGAAGATTTGACATCAGAAGCGGGTACTTATGTTGTTGAAAATAAAATTAAAACTACGGGAACAACAACAATAAATGATGTAATGACAACAAGTCAAATAAGTGGGGTTAGTAATACTAGTAGTAATAGAACAACACAGAGATGTTATGATAGGTGGGGTATATATATTTTGTTTTTATAGACTATAAACTTGAAAAGAATAATAATAATAATAAACTTGAATTTAATTAAGATTACAAACATGAAAATCAGAAACTTGATAAACTAAATTATTTTAAAAAATTACAAACTTGAGCTAATTTAAGTTTATTTTGATTCAAGTTTGTATAATTGGAAATAGAAAGTTAGGAATCAGAATATTTCTTTACAAACTTGAATTTATTGAATAAATTTACAAACTTGAGAAATCAGAATAAAATAAACTTGAATTAATTTAAAATTATAAACCTCAATTAATTCTGATTTATATTATTATTCTGATACAAGTTTGTAATTTTAAAATCAGAATATTAACAACTAGTCAGTTGCTTGAAACTTGAAAATCAGAATTAAAAAAAGTTACAAACCTGAGAATCAGAAATATAAGTAATATTCTGATTCAAGTTTGTAATTAATAAACTTGAATTAATTAAAATTGCAGACTTGAGAAATCAGAATAATAATAAACTTGAATTCTTAATTTAAACAAGTTTACAAACTTGAATAAATTTAATCAGAATTCTGAATAATTAAATAAATAAAACCAAAGCAGAAATAAAATTTTGATTATAAAATGAAGCAAAAAATTATATTTTTTCAGTGATTCTGATTCATCTTCTTCAACACATGCTTCTACACATACTTCATCAACTGGACGAACTCCTTCACCTGGTAACCCTCCTATTTCTGCTACTACAACTACAACAAATATTCGTCCACCTCTTACAATTAGTGGGCAAGTTGGAAAGCGTTCTTTAATGAGTGATTTGCGTCAATTACGAGAAAGTGGACAGGTTAAAAAAATTTTTTTTTGAAAAATTTTTTCAAAAAAATTTTTTTAAGATTGAAAAACCTTCAATAATTAATCAACAATCTGCTTCTAATGTCAAAATTGTCAATAAAAAAATTCCCCCTAAAGCACTTGGAGTGCTTCCAACTACAACTAAACTTGCTTCAACAGCTCCTCCAATCCCTCCACATCGTGGTAATTCTGCTGGTGTTACTGCTACAACAACAATAACAACAAATTCAAATCAAAATAATCAAAAGAAGAATACTACAATATTTGCTTCAAATCCAATTCCATTTAGTCGTCCATGTCGTTGTCCTACACAGCATCAACAACAACAGGCATTTAGGTATTGAAAAAAAATTTTTTTTGAAACTTCTTTGAGGAAGACACCTAGTAGGAATTTAAATAAGAAAAAAAATAAAATTTAAACATTTTTTAGTAAAATCCAAAATTCTCGGTGCAGAAGCGAGCCGTAAGCTTCTAATAATAATAATACTTATATTTTTAAGTATTGTGGAGTTAGTGTATATCTATTATTGGTGTTTTGATAAGAAAAAAAGAAAAGTTTTGTGTTGTTAAGAGAAAATTTTTTTTTCAATCTAAAAAATTTTTTTGCAATTAAAAAAAATTTTTTTTGCAATTAAAAAAATTTTTTTTTAATTCAGAAAAATTTTTTTTCCCAAAAATTTAGCTTTATATATGTGTCTTATATGTTTTGTTATTTTTGTCCTTTTCCCCTTCTATATATTTAAAAAAAAATTTTTTTTAAATGTTTCTGCTTCTATATTTTGCTTCAATATACCCCTTTAAAAAATATTTTTTAAATCCCCATTTAGAAGGAATGATGGTGGCCGTTTTTCAATGCGTCCAACATCTGCAACACGTGCTAACACAAATGCTTTAAGGCAAACAGCATCGTCAAATGCTGCTAAAGTAAAATTTAAAAAATTTTTCTGACTGAAAAAATTTTTATTTTATCAGTTAAAAGCTGCGGAAGAAGAAAAAATGTTGGGTTGGTTACGTCGTAAAGAATATGATCCGCGTAAATCTGTTGCTGAAGCAGAACAACAACAACAACAGCAAAATTTATTATTGCAACACCAACAACAATTAAGAAAACAACAGTAAGTTTTGTTTCTTTGTGCTTTTTTGTTGTGTGTTTTGTTTGTTTGTGTTTTTGTTTTGTGTTTTGCTTGTTTGTGTTTTTGTTGTGTGTTTTGTTTGTTTGTGTTTTTGTTTTGTGTTTTGTTTGTTTAGTTGTTTTGTTTGTTTGTTTTGTGTTTTGTTTGTTTTGTGTTTTCCTTTTTAAAATGTTTTGCAATTACTGGAACTCGTGTTTTCCTTATTGTAAACTTGAAACTTTTTTTCAAGTTTGCAAACTTGCTAAAACTTTTCCCCTTGTTTTTTTTTTCATTATTTTTACCAAAACAACATGTGTTTTTCTCCCTAAACATGTTTCTGATGTTTTTCACTTAAACACAACAAAAACATTTAAACACTTAAAACATCAATAAAAACATCATTTTATTTTAAAAACATTTCTTTTTTTTCACTCTGTTCACTATTTCTTTTTTTATTTTTTTCTCTAATTTTTAAGAGAAGCATTTACTTCAAATCGTTCAATTTCCGCAACATTAACAAACCAAGAACAACAACAAAATTCAAAACAACAAAGTTCATTTTCCCGTTGGAAGGCTGCTCAACAAAAACAACAACAACAAGTTTCAATTGATAAACAGCCACCACCATTAGAGTCTCATCGTTCCCATGATGAATTAAATAGATTAGCTGAAGTTTGTGATGATGAAGATGATATTGGCTTGACAAGTGATTCTTGTAATGTAAGTGGAGAGAATTTTTTTAATTTAATTTTGGTTGAAAGATTTTTTTCTATTTTTTTAAAGACTAGTCTTCAAAGAACAGTTGATGAACTTACCCAAAAATGTCATAAAAGCATTGCTTTACTCAAGTAGGGAAAATATTTTTTTTTGTTAAAAAAATCTTTTTAAATTCAATTTTAAAGGCTTTGTAATCAATCATCACTTTCTCCATCTGTAGAACATTTACTTGAACGTGTTGCCCAAACAGGAGTTTTAACAGAAGAAGGAAGCAAAGGAAGAGGGGGAGGAGGAGATGTTTCTTGTAGTGTAAAGAGCGGTGTAACCTCTTCAAATGAAAATATTTCTGATCGTTTAGAACAGCTTAGTTCAGCATTTGATGCTATTCAAAGATATTTAGAAGAACAAACAACAACAACATCATTTTCTGGCCAACAAAAACAACAACAATCATCACCACAACGTACATTTAGTGGAACTTTTGTAGTGAAAAAGAGTCGTTCTGGAGGGTTGGTTTATTTTCTTTTTAGAAAAAATAAAAAAATCAGAATTTCATTTAAAAGAAAAAATTTTCTTTAAGTGTTTCACTTGATGTTGCTGACGATGATACATTAAAATACCAAACAAAGGAAAAGAAAAAATTGTGAAAATTAATTTATAAATAAAATTTTAATATAAAATATTATTATCCCTTGTTTAAAAACATTTTTAATATTAGAAGTTTGATTGCCTTATTATTAGAATAAATTTTGTAAAATATTTAATTTTATAAAAATATCTTGTTTTAAATACAAGGTTTATTTTTTGTATTTTTTCTTTTATATGAAATTCTGATTTTTGTATTTTCTGTTTTAATTAATTCTGATTTAGTATTTTTTGTTTTTATTTAATTCTGATCTTTGTCTTTTTTATGTTTGGATTAAATTCTGATTTGTATTTATAATGTAATTCTGATTTTTATTTTTAAATGAGTTCTTGTTTGTATTTTTCATGTTTTTATTAAATTCTGATTTTTTTGTATTTGTGAATGAAAATTCTGCTGTTTGTATTTTTCTGTGTTTTGCACTTTAATTTACTGTTTGTTCTGTTTTTATTTGATTCATATTTTTAAATATTTCCGTTGTTGTTTTAGACAGGCGCCAACAATATATGAGCGACAGATTGTTTTGTTTTTTCTATCTTTCACACACCCTCACTGGAGCCTTAGTTCTCTTTTCTAAATTCTTAAATAGGAGAGAGTGATTGGCCACAAAAGAATTATTTTTCTTATCTATGTATTTATATTATTTTTAATGCCTTTTTTTGCTTTTTGGCGCCGGAAGAATTTTTTGGTGAGAAATGTGTCGCTCATCTTTAAGGCGCCGTCAATTTTTTAAAAATTCCATTTTTCCTTCCTAATATTTTTTCATTTTTAATTCTTGCCAAACTCAAAAACAAAAAATTTTGTCTGTTAAAAATATTCAAAAAAATTTTTTCCTTAACTAAAAAATGTTTTCTTTTTTAAAAATCGAAAGGAGAACAAAAATAATTAAAAATAATTTATTTTTAATATTAAATTTATTTTTATTTTATTATTCAAATTTGATTAATGCAAGGCCTTTTTCTATTGCTGATGAAGTTGGTGGAAGCAATAATTATTTAAATAATTATTTAAATAATCAACAACTTGAAAATAATTTTGTTGTAAATTCTAATGAAAGAGAACAATATAAAGAAGCTATGGAAATTGCTAGGGAAACATTTTTTCAGTTAAGACCGTTAGCAACAACACAGAATGAACAAACAGAAAAACAACAAAACAAATTAAAATTGTTGTCTGTTTTAAATAGAGAACAAAAACAACGAAAGAAACAACAAAAACAACATCAAAACACAAATGAGAATATTGGTAGGTGTTTTTATTAAATTCTGATTTTTTGTATTTTGTGTTTCTGATTTTATTAAATTCTGATTTTTTGTGTTTCTGATTTAATTGGAAGAAATACAAACTTAAAACACAAAAACATCACAAACTTAAAATACAAAAATCAGAAACTTGAAATAAATAAATAATTTAAAGTTCAAACTCAAAATAAAATCAGAATTTAAGCTTAAACTTAAAAACAAAAATATGTACAACATGTTTTTAAGTTTTAATATTTAGTTTCTGGTTTTTGTGTTTTAAGTTTGCGTTTCTGATTTTTTTTATTTTAAGTTTGCGGTTTCTGATATTTTATTTTTTAAGTTTATAAGTTTATTTTTACCTTAAGTTTGTGTTTATTGTATTTTTTTATTTCAAGTTGTGTTTCTGGTTTTTACATTTTAAGTTTGCGTTTCTGATTTTATTTTTGCCCCCTAAACAAATCTAATTTTAGAGTCAGATCAACAACAATTACCTCTCCATTCAACACAACCAATGCTTCCCCTTCACATATCATCTGATATTGTAAACAACACCCTTCAATCAAACACATGTCAGGGCGATTTATTCAAACACAAAATTAAAGTGAATGGGTGTAAACCAAAAAGTATTACAAATCGGTTAATTTTATTGAAATTTTTTTGAAGAAAATTTTTTGGAGAATTTTTTGAAAATTTTCAAAAATTTTTTTTTATTTTTAAAAATCTTTTTCTTTTAAGTTTTTGCCATGGAAGTTGTTCTTCATTTTATATACCCCTTCTACGATCCAAAAAACTAAAGGCAACATTCCAAAGTTGCTCAGCTTGTATACCTGCTGAAGTTGACACAATACAGGTTTCTGATTTTTTCGAAATTAAAAAAAATTTCTTTAAAGATTCGTCTAGAATGTCCAGACTTGGAAGAAGGTTATCTCTATAGAAAAATTGTTCGAGTAAAAAAGTGTGCTTGTAGAAATATAATGTTGGAAGGGGAAGAAATGGGGGGTGACAATAACAATAATGAAAATGTATTGGAAGATGAAGATGATGAAGAGAATTTGAATGAGTATAATGATAGGGATTAAATAGGGAAAATGAGGGAGAAAAGTTTTCGACAAGAGAAGAATTTTTCGGGATGAGTGGTTTTTTGGGAAGAGTTTGGTAAGTTTGAGAGAATATTCTGGTAAGTAGAGATCAGCCCCTTGATCTGGATCCAGCGCCTAATTTAGAGAGCAGTCTGGAAATTTTTTCAATATTTTTAGAGATCAGAATGTGACTCACTCAGTCAACATCATAACATTTTTAAAGCTCCTTGATTTTCTTAGTCCCGAGTCAGCAACTGAAAGGAACACGATCAAGGAGTTTTTTTTTTAAATTTTCGATCTCTCCAAAGGTAAGAGACAAAAATAAATAGGATATAGGCGTGTTTTTAGGATTTTTTTTGATCTCGTTTTTTCTTTAAATTTTTTGTACAAATTCAACTAAAATAATTTTTTATTTAAAATGTAAATATATCACAAAGGAAAGGTACAAAAAAATTTTTTTCTAATAAATAAAAAATGCAAACATTCAAAAAATGTTTTTTAAAATTAGTTATCCTATTAAATAATCAAAACAAGTAACAAAAAATTAAAAAAAAAGAATTTAAACATCATCACAAGAAGAATTATTGTTAAACCTCAAAGTTTCAACCATTCTTTTAAAAGTGAAAGAGTCAGCAAATTTAAATTTGAGTGCTTTAGCTTCTTCAATAAAACAAATTTGGCTCCAAAAATTTAAAGACCTTTTAAAAAATAATTTTTTCTCAATTTTATTTAAAAATAAAGGTACTTGTGTAGTTTACACCCCATAAGCCCCGCCCCTTATTCTTTCATTTTTATCTTTCGCTCTTCCTCCTGAAGTTTTTCATAGACATTTTCTTAAAAAGGAAAAGAGGGCAGAGGGGCGGGCTTATGGGGTGTAAACTACACAAATACCAAAATAAACCTGGAAACAATGGAAGAATGCCTACTCAATTTCTGCTCTTCATCCTCCTTTGCTCCTTCCTCTTCCTCCTCCCCTTCCCCTTCTTCAATTTCCCCTTCCTTTTCTTCTACCAAATTAATTTGTTCAATATTATCCATTTGTTTAAATAAATCATCAAAAATTGAATTACTAGAAGTCGTTGATTTAATTAAAATTAAATTGTTGTTGCCTTCTTTTGGGTTCTGGGAAACACTTTTCAGTGTTCTCACCAATTCTGGCTGTTCTATTATATCTTTAATTGTTAAAAAGGTTGGTTTTGTAGTGGATGATGTTGGTGGTGCTTGTTGTCGGGACTTTAAAAGGATGTTTTTTAAAAAATGGAAAATGTCCGCAAGTCTCGTCCGCAAAAATTTTTTGTCCGCAATTTTTTTGTCCGCAATTTTCGGTAGGGATCGATTTTTTAATTTTTAAGTATACCGTTGAGCAATTTTCATCTTTAAAAGCATTTTGACCGTCTAATTCGTCTTCCTTTTCTGGTATAATTATATTAAAGGCAGTTTGTGGGGCTTCTTCAAAATCCCCAAAATCATCGTCGTCATCCTCATAATTTTGATGATTATTTTCTTCTTCTTCCTCTAAATTTCCAATTGCATTTTTTGAAGATTTTGAAGTTTCTTTAAAAAATTTTTTTCAAATTTTTAATAATTTTAAAAAACCTGGTTCTGCTGCATCTTCTTCTTTACTTTCTAAAGCTGCTTCATTCATTTTTTGTGATATGTGTTTAAAATATTTACAAAAATATTAACAATAAATGGTAAAAATAAATTTTCCCTCTTCAACCAATATGCTTGGAATTTCAAGAAAATAGTGTGTGGAAAGAGGAGAGTGGTTAGAGAAAAAGAGGAAAAGTGGCAAGGCTGATTTGGTATTTTTTGTGTTGACATTTCGATATTTAAATTGCTTCTGTATTACATTTAATTAAATTTCATAATGTTAACTTTCGTTTGGGTCTATTTTTTTGGAATTTTCTTGTCTCGTTTCCGGTTTACTTTTCTTCAAATTTTTGATTAAAAAGAGTTTTAGGGATTTCCGGAAAAAATATATGGCCACTTATTAAGTAAACTTACGGATGCATGCGTGGCTTATTGGTTAAGGCGCTAGGATTTTACTGGGAATTCATTTAAATCGACGTGGGTTCGAATCCCTTATTTTCCCATTGTTTTTTATTTTGTTCTCCGACCTATTTTATTGTAAAATTTTATTGTCTTGTTGCTCTAAAAATTTTTTTCTATTTTTTAAGACTTTTTTCAGAGATTTTTGTTCTTTATTAATTTACTTTAACTTTTAACGCAATGAATAATTGGCTGCAAAACATAAAAGGACAAATTACCGAATTAGCAACAGAAGTTTTAAATGATGCAACAGAAGAAGGGCAAGTATCAACAACTAGTGAATTACAAGTTTTTTTTTAATTTTTTGAAAAATTTTCTTTCATTTTTTCAAGATTGAAAAGAAAAAATCAACAGAATGTGAACGTTTATATTTAGTTGAAAAATCAAAATGTGAAGCTTTGGAGAAAAAATTGGTTGAAATGGAAGAACAACTGTATAGTGTAAATATTGAAAATGATGCTGTTAAAGAAAAATTTATGGCTATTGTTTCGGATAGAGATGAAATGATTAAAAAATTGGAGGTTTTCTTTAATTATTTTTGAGGAATCTTGGGCTTTAGTTGGTCCTATATTTCCTTTTGTATTTTCCTTGATTTTTATTTGAAAGGTAATATATTCTAGTTGTTGGCCTCGCAGGAAGGCTATGTCTCCTCAAGCCTCATAGTCAAAAATTAGGAAGGGCTGAAAACCACAAGTAAATAGCTGTTCGATCTCTGAGGGTGTATGGATTCCTATCTCTCTAAGGAGTATTCACTTGTAACTAGTATCCAAAATTAAATGAGGAAAGGAATTTAGATCCGTCTTAATGTTCAAGATTCCCCTAAAACTACTTTTTAGAGTGAAATGGAAAGACTAAAATTTCATCAAGAAAATCAAGAAGGGACTTTCCACAATATTGAACTCGACTCTGATTCAACATCTAAAGAAGAAGGAGAATTGGTTTTTATCTTAATTTTTATTATTTTTTCTCTCAATTTTTTAGCTTTCTAGTCAAATTTCTAAACTTAAAGAGAAGCACGAAAATGAAATTTCTGCAATTTTGTCTGCACACAATTCTAATGTTAAACAATTCAAGGAGGATTATGAGAAGAGAATTGAACAACTTGAGGTTTTGTTAAATTAAAAAGCCCATTTTCTTAGGTTGGATAATAGGAGCTTGGGAATTTGCCTAGAGACTCTATTTGGTTGCTAGATTTGGTTTTAGTATTTTCTGGAAAAAACATGTACGAACATTTATGTAGTTCTTTCAGATTTGTCGGTGGCTTATTGGTTAAGGCTTTTGATTTTGTGGGTGATGTGGCTGGGTTCGAGGCCCGTCATTCTCGTTTAATTTTTATTTAGTCTTCTGACGCTTCTAAATTAAATTTTTTTCTTAATTTTACAAAAAAAATTTATCCAAGTCAAAATTGTATAAAATTATTACTTTTTCTTTTTTAGACTTGGAATGCTTCTAATTTAAACGAACAAACATCCTCTGAAAAAAATGAAACTTTACTAGCTGATGTTAATTTGTTAAAATCAGATATTGCTTTATTAAAAGCGGAGATTGATGTTAAAAATGCTGAGGTTTATTTTTTTAAATATATTTTTAATTTTTAATATTTATATTTAGGGAGGGGTTTTCGAATTGGGTGACTTTTGAATCATCTTTTCGGGCTTCATTTTACTGAACCGGGCCATTCTTTTTTTGGGTCAAATTCGATGCCCGATTAGATCTTCCGAACCGGACCCCCACCCTTGTTTATATTGTTGGATTTTTCTGTAAAATGACCCTCTTCAGACTAAAAGTCCAACTCTTCCCTTGTTGCCGATAGGAGTGAGGGTTTTAAGTTTAAGTACGGGAATTATAATTCTAGAGGGTATTTTATAATGAAATCTGACCCTAGTTTTAACAAATAAAAAGTTTTTTTAATTTTAATAGATTGAAGAAATCAAACACGAAAGAGACAATTTACGGCAACAAATTGAAGAAATTAACGAAGACACTAGACGTAATGAAAAATTGTTGTTAACTGGGAGTGAAGAATTTAAGGTTTTTTTGAGTTTAAAAAATTTTTGAGAATAAAATTTTAAAGCCTTCAAGTGATTCAGAATCAGCAGCTTCAAATAATGCCGATTGGGAAAAAATGGGAAAGGATGAAATTGAAGTTGAAGGAGTTTCGAGCAGTACAACAACAACTACAAGTGAAACAAAGGATTCGTCGACAAGTGATGGAAAATATTTGAGAAGTGAGAGAAGACAAAGAGGAGGAAGAGTTGAAATGATGGAACAGGTTTTTTTATGTATCTGAAATAATTGGATCATTGTCAGGGATGAAATCTCTTCGTCTTCCTCCAAATTCCAAGTTTTTTTTTTGGTTTTTTGTTTCCTTCTTTTAAAAATGTGTAGGGTATTAAAATTTAAAATTTCCTTAAAATTTCCTCTGTCATTACGAGCCTTTCTAACTTTATTTTCGGTTTCTTTAAATCAAACTGTTCGCTTTCTGCTGGTTCCTTCTGAACTATAATTGTCCTAGTTTCACTAATAATGGTAAATGATAGACTGGATAAAGGACTAGATTAAAAGTAGAATTTCTGTCAGCGTTATTTTTTGGTTAATTCTTTCAATTTAACTGACCCAAACTTGATTTAGTGTGTGGGGAAGAACCTAAATTTAGTCCCCCATTTTTTATTAATCTAAAAATAATTTTCATTGTTTTTCTTCATTTTCAAGAGTATTCAAACAGATCAATTTACTCCAGAAGAGGATATTCAAATAAATCAATTAAAGGATGAAATGTCCCATTTACTCGAACAAATTGCCCAATTAAAGGAACAAATATCTCTTGAAGAAATAAATAAAAGACAAATATTATTAGAAAAAGAACAAGTTTGTGAACAGGTTTTTTAAAGTTTTAAAGGATAAAATTTAATTAAAAATTTTTAAAGTTGTCTAATAAAGAAGAGGAATTGAAGCATTTGAAAGATGTATTAGAAGAATGGAGGAAGAATAGTGAAGAAGAAAAGGAGGTTTTTATTTATTAATAATTGTTTAAATAAAGGGAGAGGGGGGTTGTCCAGTTTATAGGTTCAAGGGCGTGAATTTTAGGAGGGGGCTAAAATGAGTTCGAACCTCCTGCCCCCTTCTTTCTGTGGCGGCAACTTGCCAACCTCTACATCGTTGGCCTTCGGGTATTCGATACATGCCCCCCCCCTCATTTTATCTCCCTTGGCTACTCCCTTGAAACCCACAAAGAAACTCTCTAAAAACTTGTGGAAGGACGCATAAATTATATTTTTTTTTCAGAAACGATTTGAAGAAAAAGAACAATTAGAAGATCTTTTGAAAGAAAAGATTGAAAAAATTGAAGGATTGAACTTTTTATTGGAAAATGAAAAGAGGACTGAAAGTGATTTTAATGAAGAAATTAAATTTTTAAAAAGTGAATATGAAAGCAAAATAAAAGAAATTGAAGAATATAATTGTTTTGAAAAAGAGGAAATTAAAAAGAGGGAAATGGATAAAATTGAATATTTGGAGCTAGAAAATAAAAGGGTTTGCAAAAAAAAAATTTTTTTTTTAATTTATGAAAAATTTTTTTAACGTGGTAATTAATTATGGATGGATTTTATTTATTTTTCCATCCTTATTTTATTAATTAGGGATAGACTTCGTCTAATTAGTATAAGTCCAAATATAAGTCCGCAAGTTTTTTCCGCAAATTAAAAAAAAAATAAATTTGCTGATTTTTAAGAATTTTTTCGGATTTTTATTTTCATAAAACTTTCTTTTTAAAATTGAAAAAAATTTTTTAACATGACCTTTTTTATTTAAACCCCTTGAATTTTTCGAACCCGAAGCTCTTTTTCGATTTTTCTTCACCTGATTCCCCTTATATATTTTTCTAAATTAAATTTAAAATAAATTTTAATTTAAAAAATATTTTTTCAGCATTTGAAAGATCTTTCAACACTAACTTCAGACAATTCTGAATTAAAATCTTTATTGGATTACGAACATTCGGAATGTCAAAAATATTATTTTAAATTGGAAGAATTTTCTAAAAAATTGGAATTGTCTTTAAATGAAAATAAAAATAAGGATGAAGAATTAGAAATTAAAAATGGGAAGATATTAAAATTGGAAAGTGAATTGGGACGTTTAAAAGAACATTTACTTGGAATTGAGGAAATTTCTTCTAAAGGTTTGGATGTTTTTTATTTTTAAGGGGATTTTTTTATTAATTTTTTAAATGCTTATATCTGGTTTTTATTAAATCCCAATAGATTGTCGTGTGGTATAATGGTTAGGGTGTTTGTCTTCCATAGTTTAAGTGTCGTGGGTTCGAATCCTTTTGGTTGCCTGTGTTTTTCTAATTGTTTAAAAGTTGCTTTTTAATAGCTATTAAATTTTGTTTTTGCTTTTAAAATTTTTTAAAAAATTTTTACGAAAATTTTTCCGTCATTTTTTATGTTTAAGTATCCCCTAAGGTTTTTATATTCTCTCTAAATTTATTTAAAAAATTTTTTTATTTTATAGAAGCAATAGCCTCCGAAGAACGTGAAACAGAATTACGTCGTCAATTGAGAGAATTTCAAAATAAATATGAAAATGATGAATTTACAACGTCAAAATGTTTACAAAATTATCAAAATGAATTGGAACAATTAAAAATAAATTTACAAAATTTAAAAAAAGAAAAAGAGGATTTGACTTCGAATTTAAATGAAAAGGAAAGTTCGTTGGCTGAAACTAAAAATGCTTTAATTAATTTACAGATTGTTTTGAAGGTTTTTTTTATTTATTTAATATTTTTTAAAAAATTTTTTTTAAATGTCCGCAAGTTTTGTCCGCAAATTTTTACAAAATCTTTAAACCTAATTTTAATTTTTTAGGATCTTGCTGATGAACAAAAAAGTGAAAAACTTCGGTTTGAAGGAGAAATAAAAATTTTGAGGGATGAATTAAAGGTTTATAATAAAATTATTTTATCTTTTGAATAGGGTTTTTTTAATTTTTTGCCCAGAGCAGTTTAGTCCTGGCCCTATAACTTAAGAAGGGATGGATAATTTTTGATTTTTTTGGTACCATTGGATAGAGAAATAAATAGACTACAAGATACTAAAGAATTGAAATCTGTGAATGATTGATAAAAAAACTATAAGCTAAAAACTAAAAATTTCAAAAAGAGACATTTTCACAGCTTTATCAACCTTAACTTTTTTACCAAGCTGTCTAAAATTTAGATTTTTTTTAATAACTTGTAGTGTATTTGATCCTCTATCCAGGGATACCAACAATATTTAAAAGAGTTCACTCTTTTATGAGTTATATGGCCGGGACTTAACTGTGTTTTTTCTATTAAAGAAAGAAAAACAGCAAATCCAACAATTTCAAAATAAAGAAGAATTAATTCAATTAACCCAAACAACAAATTTGGATAAATTAAATTATTTGGAATCTCAATTAAAAATTAAAAATGATTTGATAGACGAATTAGAAAATTCTTTGGAAGAATTTAGAATATTACACCAACAACAAGAATTAAATTTGGATGACCCTAAAATTTTTAAAAATTCACAGCAACTTCCAGCAACCAAAAAAATTGATGATTCTACTTTAAAACAATTATTTTTATCTTTCTTTATGGCAGAAAAATCTAAACAACCTGAAATTGCTATTGTTATGGCTAAAATATTGGGGTATAGTCAAGAGGTTTAACAAGTTTTTTAATTATTTTTTCGATAACTTTTTTGAATTTTTAACCAAATTTAACTAATTTTTTTTTATTAATCGTAAGCTCTGGTTGTGTAGATTATTTTATCTGGCATGATTAAATTGATCAGATCACTTTACTTAAAGTTGTAGCTGAATAAAGATAAAAAATCACGATTAAGCACACTTATCCAGCTCTAACTTTTTATAAAATCATCTGGTCAAATCAATCCTGTTGGCTAAAATAATCAGTACATCCAGAACTTTTGATTGGTGTAAAAATTAATTAAATCGGTTAAGTATCAGAAAAGTTATGGCTGAAAATACGGCCACGATACTGACACCTCATATATTTATGAAGTCAGTAATTAAGCGAATGTAAAATTAGGGGGGTCAAACAACCAAATAAAGTCATTTTGCCTCATTATTTTCAGGAACAAGCCCAACTTCAAAAAGCAATAAATGCTTCAACTTCAAGCAGTTCATGGTTCACTTTCGGCAGCTCCCCACAACCATTTTCAAGAAAAGAGGTCTCATTGACCGAACAATTTATTAGATTCTTAGAACAAGAATCTGTTGACAACACAAAATCAATGCTTGCCTTGCCTCCTATTGAGGTTTAATTTTAATTTTTAATTCAATTTTCTTTTAATTAATAGAGCACTCCAAATAGAGGCTTTTTGTTGGATGAATCACCCTCAGCTTTGAGAACGTCGTCGTCTACAGATTTGAAGTCTATACTTGACTCTTGATTTTTTAAATAAATTGCCTTATGTGATAAATAAAATTTTTAATATATTTTTATGTAGAATAAAGAGATATTTCTATAGTTTGTAATTAAAAAATCGATATATCGCCTAGTATTGATTTTATCGATTGATATCGATTTTTTTAAAATTTTGAATTTTTAAAAAATAAATTATCGATTAGTATTGATTTTTTGAAAATTTAGAATTTTTTAAAAATAAATTATCGATTAGTATTGATTTTATCGATTGATATCGATTTTTTGAAAATTAAAATATTTAATTTTTTATTCGCACGACAAAATGCCTCCTAGATATAAATTCGACAAAATGCCTCTTAGTTATAAATGCGACAAAATGCCTCTTAGTTATAAATTCGACAAAATGCCTGTTATAAATGCGACAAAATGCCTCTTAGAATAAATGCGACAAAATGCCTCTTAGTTATAAATGCGACAAAATGCCACAATGTTCAAAATACGACAAAATGGCGTTTAGTTATAAATGCGACAATTGAAAAAATTTTATTCGCCTAATTTCAAATTGTCAAATCAACGCTTTATATATAAGTAGTAAAAATTGCGAGAGTAAAATTCTATTTTATATTAGAATAATAAAGCATTGGGGGAACATATTAAGACAATATTATATAAAGTCGAGAATATTAAAAGGGAAAATAAAGAGAAAATTTAGAACAATTGGAAATATTTTTGGTCAAGAATTTTTGATTTGAAAATTTAGAAAAGTAAAAATGACCAAAAAATCCCTTCACATTTTTTCATATACAATTTGCGTGGATATTTAATTAATTTTTGCTCGTTTTCAAAAACTTTAAACTTAGTCAACTCGAAAATTTTGGGGTCGTGGGTTCGAACCCGTTCGGGGGCATTAATTTTTATTTTTATGAATAAACTATTTTATTGAGTTTCTCAGCTATTTAATTACTAAAAAGTATAATTTAATTATATATTGAGCGTTTTATTGTTGATTTTAGGGTAATTTTTACTCATAGGGGGTCGTGGGTTCGAAACCGCTCAGTGGAAATATTTTTTTAAACTTCTTAAATAAATTTAAAAAACATCCAAAATAATATCTCAAGGTTCTGGATCAATTTTAACGTCCAAAAAAGTTTGAGAAAACGAGTAAAAACTTTAAAAAATTTGAAATTCGAATCACACAACCACAAACTTTTTTTAGTCTTTCCTCCCCAATATATTGACAAAAAAAATTTTAGAATTATAAAAAACCTCCAACTTCTCTTCAATTTATTCATCCAACCGCGGGTAAGATGAAGTTCCATTAGTCATTCCATCATCATTATTATTGTTTTCCACCAACTTAGATGGAGGCACCAAATGTTTCGGCAATTTTTCAGGTATTGCATGTCCAGCCAATTTTAGATTAATCAAATAATTGGCTAAGGCAAACTCGTCAGCGTCTAATTGTCCATCCTGTTAAATTAAGAAAATAATTTTACCCTCATAAATTTGAAAGAAACCTTATCAATATCAGAAAGTGTCCATATTTTGCCTAACACAGAATTGGGAAGTTTTGATTTAACCATATGAACTTTGGCTTGAGAACCTAAAAAATTTTTTTACAAACTTTAAATATTTTGAACCGCTAATCAGGGATGTTCACTAGTTACCCGAACCACGAAACCTGGACTCTTTTTCAATCCGAAATTTCGACCCAAAATTTGAGTGAAAGTGACACCAAATTGAAGAAAGTGACATCCCTGATGTGAATATTTTTTGGTATCATTCGATAGAGAATAGTCGAAAATATATGGGACACGCCCACATTGTCGCGCGGCCACATTGTCGCAGAGCCATAACTTGCTAAAAAATTTCTGGCCCTTATCAATTTTGGTACCAATCTCTTTAGCTCGATGAGAGGAATCGTTTAATACTAAATTTGGAAAGATTAGGAAATCTTAAAGCAAGTTATGGCTCTGCGACAATGTGGCCGCGCGACAAAGTGGGCCGTACCCAAAATATATTGTCAATTTTCGTCATTTGGATACGGAACCATTTTCAGATAGTTATGGGCCTTAAACATTTTGGTATTTTCCGTTTATTATTAAAAATGAAGCTCTATCCAAGGACAGAAAATTTAAAAATTATTTGGAAGGTTTCCTTCATTATTAAGAAATAAAAATTCAAAAACAAACTTGTAATTTTCCCATCCACAGGTTGCAATTCTTGAAACATTTCGTCAAATTTATAACGTTCACGAGAAACAACCCATTCTGTTTCATCTAAATTTTTGAAGAAAAAATTCAAAAAAATTTAACTAAAAAATAAACCTGATCCTTTATCAACTCCCTCTCCCCTTCCAAAACCAAATGGAGTAGCAGCTTCTGTTTCAGCTTCAAAAGCTCCACCACGTACGGATTGATCCAAACGATTACCTAGAGCATCTACAACTTTGTTGTTAGCATCTGATTCTTCTTTTGGAATTTGGGCCATTAATCTGGCTAAAAATTTTGTTTGAAAAATATAGAAAAAAATTTTAGGTGTAATTTTAGTAAAAAAAATTTTAAAAGTTATTTTAAAAACATTCTAGTGACTAAGGAAAAATATTACAACCAAAAAGATTCGAACCTTACACCATTACAAGGAAAATCCGAAAACCTTAACCATTGCGCCATTTAACCAAAAATAATTAATTAACACTAAATATCAAAGAATATTTGTCTTCAAAATTAATAAGACAAAGCAACCCCTAATCCCTAACTTATCTTAATTTTAAGAGATTTGAGTAAAAAATTTTAAAAACAAAAGACTAAAAGAAAACCTATATCTTTGGCAAGCATATCATCAACAATTTGCAATAATCGAGGCTTTAAAGCATTAAAACGCGAAAAGTCTGCATTCTCCAAATTTGCTCTCATTTTGTTTATGTCAGGAAAATCGCCGGGAGAGATTCCATGTTCTTTCTAAAATTAAAAATAATTATTTTTTCTTATTAAAAATTCAAAAATAAACCTGTAATTGTTCAAATAATTTATCCAATTTTTGAATTAATTCTTTCTTCTTTTTTTCTTTTCCAATCATTGATGGCATTCTTTAAAAAAGAAAAATTTTTGAGAGGAAAAATTAGGGAAAACATCCTAGTTTTTCCTTTTAAAGTCGATATTTTTACACAAAAAATCGATATTTTTTCGATACCATTCGATAGAGGACCCCCGACTTACTATTACAAAGTTATTTTATTTTTCTTGAAAAATGTCAACTTTCGAATCCAGTCAACTTCAACTTTCGAATTTCGAAACTTTCGAATTTTGGGGGAGAAAGTATATGAGTGAGAGGGAGAACAAAAAAATTTTAGAGGATTTCAAGGGCGTCAATGAATCAGCAATAAATAAATCTCCATTAGGAAGCCCAAAAATTAATTTCAAATAAAAAATTTTGTGGAGAATTGTAGAGGAGAATGGGAGATTCGAGAATAAACAAAAAGGGAAGAAACAAAAAGGGAAGTTTTAAAAACCTTTAGAAAATAAAAAATTTTTAAGAAATTTTTAAAAAATTTAAAAAAATCACAAACTGTTTTCTAAGTTCAGAAATAATATAAGCATGTACTTTAGCCAAACGAGCTCTCTTTATTAAATCATTTAATTTTCTCAAAACTGCATTTCTTGGAAGAGACTTGAAAATTAAAAAAATTTAATTTAAATAAAATTAAAGAAAATTTCAAACTTGTAAATCAGCAAATAAATCGTGTTGTTCATCTTGAAAAAGACGTCGATTAATATCATAATGTAAAGGATGATCCCAAAATGTGCCAATATATACACGAGCAACTTCTGGGGTTTTAAAAACCTTTAAAAATAAAAAAAATAATTTTAAGAAATGAGAAAAAATAGGGTAGGAAACAGGGTCATTCAGGGGAGGAAACAGGGTCAAATACAGGAAAAATTATTGCCCAAATAATAGCAGGAACGCAAGGAATCGAAGCAAAGTTGCACCTCCTATTCAATCAAAATCTAAAAAAAACCTTTCCAAGCGACCACATTAATGCTCCATACACACGCATCAATTGTTGATGATCAACCATGTCAGATTTATTCAAAACAATGCGAATCTTGTCTTCATTGCCTTCAAAAAAGATTTTAAAAACCCCCAAAAAAATCCAAAAAAAACCCGAAAGTGCCTCAATACATCTTTTAAACTCATCAGAAATGTCCAATTTATGTGCATCAAATAACAAAATAATTCGATCAACACGTTCAGCAAACCATTCCAAAACACCAGAAAAATCGTATCCACGGTCTATACGTTGCTTTTCTCCACTCAAAATTCCTGGCGTGTCAATAATTGTAACGGAATTGAGAACATCGTTTTTCAACATTGAACATTGAAAACGGTTGAGGAAAGCATTTCCGAATCTTTAAAAAAATTTTTATAATTTTTAAAAAAAATTTTAAGGCCTAAAAAAATTTTTAAGCCTAAAAACATTTTTAAAAACATGGGCAGCTAGCGGATTCGAACCTTCCTATACAC
Source organism: Meloidogyne incognita (assembly GCA_036172945.1). Taxonomy (NCBI): domain Eukaryota; kingdom Metazoa; phylum Nematoda; class Chromadorea; order Rhabditida; family Meloidogynidae; genus Meloidogyne; species Meloidogyne incognita. The sequence continues at coordinate 4,192,455 of JARQAC010000023.1, forward strand.
ACACACAAAACCAAACACACTAACCATTCCACAACCAACGAACTTAACATCTTTTCAATTTATACCCTCATAACGTTTCTGAAAAACTTAAAATTTACTTTGTCAAAGCACGAAATTGTTTGGTGGAGTCAACTACAAGTGCATTTCCAGGAATAACACCAACCTCTTAAAAAATAAAAATATAAAAAATTAGAAAAAAGATAAAAAAAACCATCTCCATTCATTACAACAATAAATCTATCAGTAGTTGGTTCAGGCCCAATCCGCATTCCAGGAAATTCTTGTTCAAGCAGGAAACGGATGAAACTTTAAAAAAATTTAGAGACTTTTTAATATTTAGGAAATGCAAAGTCCCAGCTAATAGAAAAGTTAAGAATCGGGGACGAATTTAGAAGAAAAAGTCGTGTTTCAGAAATTCTGAAAAAAGTCCTAGTTTCAGTTATCTCGTCCCATTCCTGGTTTAAGATTGACAACACTAGAGTAGCAGTATTGTAACCAAAATCTAAACTTAAACCAAATAAAGCTTAAACCCAACCGATGGACATTGACAACCAAAATGTGATTTTAGAATCATTTAAGACTTTTCCACTTTTTTAATCTAGTGCCGTTATTTCTGGGATCATAGCCCAATTGCTTCTAGCCTTAAATGAATTCTTCTTAACCTCTAATATACCCTAATTTCCAAAAATAAACAAAATTCAAACGTTGTTTTTCCAGTCGAGTATTGTCCAACCAACAAAATCATCGGTTTTGCATTAAAGTCAGGGTCATCTAAAAACCAAAAAAAAAATTAAAAATCCTTCAAATAATTTCAAAAAAAACCTAATGCCGGCGAATGATAATCATGAAAATTATAAAATTCTTCCAATGGAAAAAGCTTTTCTTTGTAAATTTTTCGAAGTCCTTCACTTACAGTTTCCAATACATTTTGCTCTTTTTTCTCGTTGTTTTTGCCGAGCCAAGAAAACATTTTCTTTAATTTAATTAATTAATTAAAAAATTATTTTTCTATTCCTAGAACCTGAAAAATAAAATTTTTTAAAGAAAATCACAAGACAAACTAAAAAAAATATTAAAAAAAAAACAAAACGCCAGAAATAAAAAAAAATGACTGCAAAATAAAGGAAAAATAAATACAAAATTCACTATTTAAAAATCCTCCCTCTCAAATTCGCAACAAAAAAAAATTAAATCAATTAGAAAAAACACAAAAACAGAAAAATAAATCAAAAATAATATCAACAGAATACACCTTTTTCTTATCTAAACTATCAATTTTTTTTGATTAAAATTAATTTTGAGACAAATAATCAAAAAAATAGGGAAAATTAACAAAATAATAAAAAATATAAATGTTGAGTCGTGGCAAAAATAACACAAAATAAAAATAAAATAAATTCATGTAAAAATGATGAAATACTTTAGTAAATATTAACTAAAATAGGGAGGAGGTTAGGGGGTAAAACTAACCAACAAAAATAATAATAAAAAAAAAATAATTTTGCAAAAGAGTTAATACTTTTCAACAATATATACACAAAATACTGAAGGTATTTCAACACACAAAAATATCCAAAAAAAATGTCCAAAAAATCAAAAAAAAAAATCAGAAAAAGTACAAAAATATTATTAATTTTTAGAATGAAAAAAGGAAGAAATTAAAAACAACCCTAGAAAAAAAAATTAAAAAGGGAATGAGTCATCACCCAAAAAAAATTTTTTTTAATTAAAAAAATAATTCTTTTCTCTCCCTAAAAATTAATAATAATTTTTAAAGTAGAACAACTTTTTCAAGAAAAGAAAAATATTTTAATTTTTTCAGGTTAGCGCAAGAAAAATGAGAAGCAAGAAAAGAATTTTTGGTAGGAAAAATAAGAAGAAAGGAGGAGGTCTTTAACAAACAAAATACGAGAGAGTAAAGTAGCAATAATAAAAAAAAATAAATAAATTCGAAAAAATGATGTGAAGGGAAAAATAAGCAAGAAAAAATTAAAGGAAAAAGAGAAGATCACGGAAAAACGATATCGAATTATTGCGGGGGAAAAAAGGGGGGGGGGAAGAATTTTCTTTATTTAAATGCTCAAACACATAAATTCTTTTTTATTCTTTGATAGAATTTTTATTGTTAGAATAATATACACGTGTATTTATTTAACGAAAAAAAATTTATTTAAAAAAATAATTGTGTTGGAAAATGATTTATTTAATTTTTAAGGTTGACTAAAATTAAATAATTGCTCAACTGGACATTTTTAAAGTTAGAGGTTTCGAAGAGTTTAGGTTTAGATATTTTAAAGATTTAAATTAAAAATATTTCATAATAAATACAGACAAAATGGTAAAAAACGTTTGGGTCAATAATTCTGATTTTCTGAAATTCTGATTTTTTAAACGAAATAAATTCTGATTTTTAAAAATTCTGGTTTTTTAAAATTCTGATTTTTAGAAATTCTGATTTTTTTAAAATTCTGATTTCCGAATTCTGATTTTCTAAAAATTCTGGGTTTCTGAAATTTAAAATTCTGGTGGCTAAATTCTGATTTTAAAACGTAAAATTCTGAATTCTGATTTTATAGTTAGAATTCTAAAAATTAATATTTTAAATCAGAAATTTAAAAAATTCTGATTTCTTTTCCCCCCAACATTCCCCAACGCAACAATGCCTATGTTTATTTAATAAAATTCTTTTGTTTTTTAATGGGGTGAGGAAATTAAATAAATAAAAATATAAGGAGAAGACACTTATTTATTGATTTAATATATTAAAAAAAGTGGAGGGAGGATTGCAACGATTTATTATAAAAATATATTTTTTTAATCTGCTTATTTGTACATACAAACAGAGAAAAGTTGACTTTTTGCAATAAAAAATATTACGATTAACTTTTCCCAAAAAATACATTTTTTCTTGCAAAATTGAAGGGAATAAGGGATGAATCATAGAAAAAAATTTAAAAAAAATTTTACAAGCCTAAATAAAAATATTTAGAACGTTAAAAAATAAAAAAATAAAATTAAACACTAAAGGGCAACGAATAGATTCGAACCTTGCTGTCCCCCACCACAAAATCTAGCACACTAACCATTACACCACAACCAAACTTGGTAGTAAATTATTTTTATAACTACATATCGACAACAGAAAAGACTAAAAATGACCCCTAAATTGTTTTAAATTAAAAATGAAATTTAAAAAAAAGATAATTTAGTTGAAATATTAAATCAACTTGAAAAAAAATAAAAATAATTAAAAAAAAATATTTATTCAAAAAAATTAATTATTATGTATTTTATAATTAAATTTTAAATTAAAAAAAGGAAAACCTAATTTTTTAAGTGAAATCTCTAGTCTTCATAGAAGACCTCTCTCCAATTTTATTTAAAATTTTTTTTTATTCTTCTGTCCATCTAGATCCATCCAATTTAATTGCTTCTATCCAATCATCACAAATACTTTCGCCTTTCTTAAAAAAATTAAAAAATAGGATAAAACGATTTATTCTCTCCAATAAAGTTGTCGGACATCTTCGGATATCCGAAACTGAACCAAAAATCCTTCTGTCAGTTCGACCATTATATATTTGGTTCAGCCCCAATATGGATGGGGTGGGTTGAGAGAGAAAAATCGGGTCAGGGTTTCGAATTTTTAAATTTTTCTTCGAATAGGGGTTCGAATCTCGGGCCAAAAGAAAGAACCAGGTTTTAGGAAAGACTAGTTCAGTCCCACAGGTCCCATTCCCTAACACGTCCCATTCCCTATTTCTTAAATTTATAACCGACAACCCTCCCCCCGTTTTTAAGAAAAAATAAATTAAAAAAGAAAACCTCATCCAAAACAATTCCACTACAAGCAATAACAGCTTCTTCCTCACCATTTTTTAATGTAAAACCATTTCCAATATAATCATCAATTTTTGCACAAATTTCAATAAATTGTCCATTTTTATCAAATTTTAAAAATCTTCCAGTTTTATCCATTATTAATAAATTTTGAGAATTGTTGAAAGGACGCATACAACGAGGGAAAAATATTTGGCCTGATTCTTTTCCACATGAAGAAAATGGTTTTCCAATTAATTGACCAGTTTTAGTATTTAACAATTTTATTGATTGTCTTTAAGAAAAAAAAATTTTTTGTCGGGGAAATTTGGAAAATAGGATAAATTAGCATTTCCCAATCTCAATTTTAAGTGAATCCTTTTTCTGGCTGAACAAATTATACGCCCTAAAATCGAATTGGTTTAGGCAAGTCTAAAATAGGGAAAGGTTGAGCTGAGAAAAAATCTCAAGTCAGGTCTCAGGTCGGGGTTTCGAAAATTTCTCGAGTCGGGCTGAAAAGGTCCAGGTTTCGGGTAACCATAACCATCCATAGCCTGTACCTCTTGACCCCTATAAACTAAAAAATTAAAAAACAAACTTTGAATAAATATTGACTGGAATAGAAGCAACAGAGGCTGCTAATGTTTCATCATCCAATAAACATAAACATTGAAAACATTCATCAAATGAAGAAGCAAATTCATCCCATGCTGAGGGGAAGTCAATATGTGATCTGAAAATAAAATTTTGTGAAGGGAAGGTAGAGGGGGAGTGCTTGGGATTAGATATACTTATTAGTAATAGTAGATAAGTCAACCCTTCCTTCTCTGGATTTACAAGCAAAACTAGACTCAGTCGCCTCCCCATTGGGGCTTCTATTTAGGTGCTACACATGGAGCAGACTTCCAAACAACCGCCAGGCATCGAACCTGAATCATCCGTTAAATTTTCGAGCTTTCAAAAAATTTTTAAAAATTAAAAAAACCTCCAAATAATCGATTCATCCATCCCAGAATTATTTTGTTCCAGTTCAGGAGACGCAGACTTCATTTGTTTTGTCATAAATAAATCTCCAACTTTAGTTATAGCCAAACTTTGTACCTTTCCTTCAATAAAGCTTTCATGTTCAATGTTGCCTAGCTGATCAAGAATTCGAAATTGCATTAATTCCAAGTCACCAGTTACATAAATTAACTAAAAATAAAATTTTAATAAATTTTTAAAAATTAAAAAATTATTCTTCGACCTTGAAAAATTATTTAAATCTTATCAAAATAATTTCTAAAATTATCTTTACCCCCAGAAAAAAGTTTTTTGCAAACAAAGTATTCGAACCTCACATAAATTTAGTTAGAAAGTAAAGAATACCCACAAAAAAATTCTCAAAAAAATTACAAAAAATTCCACAGCCTAGTTTTATAAACACCCAAAATCCCCAGAACAAAAATTACAAAAAAATCCAAACTTTGGCTTTATATAGAAAAGACCCCAAAAACCTCAAAAAACAAAAAATCCCAAAAATTTACAAAATCTCAAACCTTATTTTTACACATCAAAATTTGCGGATATGCAGCAATCTTCTTTGGGAAATCATTTTTCATCGAGAAAAGCACAGATTTTGTTGAAATATCAAATTTAAATAAACCTCCTTTACTAGCCACCCACAGATTGTTTGAATCATCTTTTTAATTTTTCAAAACAAAATTTTATTGAAAAAAATAAACCTCACCAAAACAAAGATTATAAGGTATTTCAGCCTTTTCTGGCGACAAATGTAACATCATTTCCTTTATTCTTTGATGATTGGAAGTTTTGGATGGAGTTTCTGGCATTTTTTAAAATTCTAAAAAAAAATTTTTTTTTTAATTAAAAATTCTTTTATTAAATAAACCTGAGCTCAAAATCTTCAAAAAATTTTTTAAAAATATTTTTTCAACCTAATTATGCTTCCAAAAAATATTTATTTATATCAGCTGTGTTGAAAAAAAAAATAGAAAATTAAAGATCAAAAATCAAACGGAGTAAAATAAATTTCCTGGCGTTTTGTTTTAATTTTAAAAGAGGACATTAGAGCCCTAAAAAATTTCCCAGACTTAAAAAAACCAAAAATAAATCAAAATAACTTTTAAAATAAAAGTCCAAAAAAATTCTCCACACAGGCTATCGAACCCACAACCACCCAAGTTACAAATCCAACACAAACACACTTAACCACACACAACGCCTACACTCGTCCTTCAATTATCTACCTAAAATAATTCAAAAATTAATTGAAAATATTTAAAGAAAAATTATTTATAATTCTAATTAAATACAATAAAATTGTTGTTTTTTTTGATTATTTTAGCAAAACAAAAATTGTCGTGAAATATATATCGGTCTTTTTACAGCTCTCTTTTTTTCGTTTTTTAAAAGACAAAAAATAATTTTTGAGAATAAGAGAAGGAAAAAATAAAAAAAAATTTTTTTGGAAATAATTATGAGCGAAATATTTGAGAGACAAAAATTCAAAAAACAACAGAAAAATCGGAAAAGGAGAGAAGAAAAAAATAATAATGTGAGAGGTGTAGGTGCAAAAAAAAATTCTTTTAAAAATCACAAGAAAAAATAATCGTGAAAGGGGGCCATCTTAAAGACATTTCTTTTACAAAAAAATTTTTTTCCTAGCTTCTTGCACCAACCAAAAGTCTAAACATTTTAACTATTAAATATTATAAAAGCAAAAGAAATAAAAGGAAACAGAAAATATTTTCAAAAAAATTTTTTAGGTCATTTTTGAAGGAAGATCAAAACTACACATAATATAAACGGCACAAAGAGTAAAAATAAATTGTGATTGAGAGAAAGAGTGGGGGTCTCAGGACATTGAAAAAAGCTCCAAAATTAAACATACAGAGGAATTCAAAATTAAAAAAATTTTTCTTAAAATTTGGAACGAAAAAAAGAAATACTATAATTACGGAATTTCTGACACCCACCCCCCCTTTTTTTTGATTAAGAGAGCAGGGATGAGCCAGGTTAACCGATACACACAAACTAACCAATGTCTTTTTTCGACCCGAACTCCCCAAACCTGAGAAAACCTTTCGGAAGCCCAGTAAAAAGGAAGAAACGTTATGTCATTCTTACGGAAGAAAGGGGGGACCAGCCTTGGTTTTACCGAAAGCCCAATTTTCTAAAAAACCCTCTCCGAGAAATTTTCCAACAGATACCCAACTTCCTTTCTCGTATCAGTCAACCCAACCTCTATCCCTCAAAAATTAAAAAAAAAGAGAATAAAACCGGTGATTGATGCATTTAATATATTAAAAAACTCCCTTTTAAATTTTCAGAGTTTTTTATGCGCCTCATTGGGATTATACAAAAAAAAATTAATTTTTGGAGTAATTATTTTAAAAAATAAACCTCTCTCCTCCTCTTATCCTCTTCCTTCTAAATAGACATCAAAAAAGAAAAAATAAAGCGTAGCACCAAATAATAAATTTTGCATTGAATCAAAAAACTTGTCAACCAAAAAGCCCAATGTCCAACAATACGCGTCCACGAAAAGACAATACGTTCCCCAGGCTCGTCTGGTTCAAATTCTCCATTTTGATAATAATTGGCTTCAAAATAAATTTAATTTAAAAAAATTTCCAAGTCAAAAAGAAACCCAAAAGCTTGTCTTTTTTAGCATATTGAGCATAAAGCCAATCACGAAGTTTAATATCATCATTGAATGGGACCT